>LR824603.2:14035000-15285000 GCA_902829305.4 Spodoptera exigua
GTTACAATTATTTAAAATAAACCAACAAACCTGGAGCTTGAATTGGTTTAAAGTAAGAAGGGGTTACAGTTTTAAGACATAACTCAATGACGTACCAACTCAAAATAATCTAAATACTAACAAATAGGTAGGTACATACCTGTCCACCTTTACTGTATAAATGTAATTTTGCACTATTTTTTTTTCCACGACGCACGATGTAATGGTTACCTGAACACAACACATTTTGAGCCGTTTCGTTTTTCCATTAGGCTTATGCATGCCAAAAGCCGAAAATCCGTTCGTTACTACTTTTACTGACCAGCGTCAAAGATATCTGAAAATGCGAGCAGCGTTCATTACTTTATACAATTATTTATCGAAGCCTTAAATTATTGAAATACAACTGGCAATTTCACATTATATTGTTAACGATTCCCTTTTCGATTATTATAGAATGAATCGCTTGAATAATTCCATAATAATGTATTGGAAAACAACATCAAAGGGAAATGCATCGCTTTGTTCACAGAAAATATTATACCCTCAGTAATGCGGTCACTCATTTACATTTAAATGAGTATTATATAAGTAAATACACGTAAATCGTGTGATATTTAAATTGATACTCCATTTTATATGGTCATAAAGTTTGAATTCGCTTCGTGATTCGAATGTCCTGCCATGAGCATTTTAAATGCCATATTTCCGTATTCATTGAATGAAACGATTTTGTTGATGTTAAAAATATAGCTAGATGTAGACAGAGACGTTTTTGATATTGAATCTTTAATATAAGTGTGGGAGAGCCATGCTTCGGCACGAATGGGTCGGCTCGACCGGAATGATACCACGGCCTCACAGAAAACCGGCGTGAAACAACCACGCGGCGTTGTGTTTCGCCGTGTGAGTGAGGTTACCGGAAGCCCAATCCTTCCCCTCCCCCAATCCCTCCTCAATCCCTAAATCTCCAAATCCCTAAAAGATCAGCAACGCCCTCGTAACTCTTTCGATGCGAGTGTCCATGGACGGCGCTGATTGCTTACCATCAGGTAATCCGGCTGCTCGTTTGCCGACATATTACATAAAAAATAAAATAAGTTCATACTTATTCCCAGTAGTAATTGGTACCAATAAAGGCAATGAGTGATAGTATTCTTTTACCTCGTTAAAGTGTCCTTAATACAACTTCGCATGAACAAATCCAAGATTTTGTGTATTCTTATACCCCGTATGCCCTTGTTCTTAATTCCCAATTTGTGGGGCTTCCACATCTGTCGAATACTGTTCTAAAACCACACCATTCTAACGTAAGAGTTGGTAGAAGACAATCTCATACCATTTTAATAATGTCAGTATCCATTTCAAACGGAAATAAATTCAAAAATTTATCGAAGTATTTTGTAGCTCAGAAGATGAATAAGTAAAACGAAACGTACGATAGATATGCAAGAGAACTATTTCAATAACATTTTCTATCCGCGAACAGTACCAACGTAAAATATTTTTTAATATCCACTAGCATTTTCTGCTCACAATACTTAAAATTAAAAAAGATAAGCACTAAAACATTTTTCATTCGGTCCATTCATGAACGTTTTAAAATATTTTTAATTTCAATACAACGAACGGTAAAAGAAAGCAAACAGATTAAAAATTCTGAATTTTATTTTTCGCGCCATTCCACAATGGCGTACAAATTTGCCGGTTCATATTTTTGTACAATGTGTACATAGAAAAGCCTTATGGCGCCTTTGTCCCGGTTCCACAAAGTCTGTGTGAATTGGAAAATATTCCTTTGACTAGCTTCACTTATTTGTTTTACAAGATGTTTGTTAATTTCAGAAACGTATTTAGACTATGGTCAATTTCCTGTGAAAAGTTAACTCGTTCAATCAAAAAGGCTTGACGAAAAGTATGAAACAGATTCATTAAAACTGCCCACACATTTACTTATTTATAGAGATTCTGTGTGGGCTTAAAGTTTATATTACATTGAGTGGCTACAAATAAACTCCCCGAAGACTGTGTTAGGAAACTGTTGACTTGTTAAGCGTCTTAAAGTCCTAAACGGCGACCACAAACTCGCACCCTACAACGATCTGGAGACGTGTAAATAAGGCTTAATAGTGTACTATTAGCTACAAACGACAAGCTCGACAAGTGTTAGGCTATTATTAGCCGGCAGACGAGAGATCCAGACCACACGGATATCTAATTACAAAATCAACTGCGAGACTCAACCTATTCTTAACAATGGGAAAGTTGAACGTCGATCGTTGTCCTTGGAGATTGTCGCATGATGGCGCAAATGTAGTACCTACCTTTGTTAAAGTTATGTGCTCAAGATATCGGTAACGCTAAAAGGTCCAGGAGCGAACAAAAGGGTGCATAATGGCACGGTCATCATCGTATCTTTATCGCCGGTAGGTTTATGGGGGCTGACACTAACGCGCCTGGTCGTACTCGAGCCTCGGTGACATACAGCCGCAGATATTGCCCAATACATGTTAAGCACCCTCGAAGAAACAATGCAATGTTATGCGCGCGGCTATTATAGAACTAATATAGGAAGCAATAAGGGCGGTAATGGTGTTCGGGTGGGCCTGCATTTGTTTGGATCGTGCGCGCAACAAGTGCGGCGCAGGTGGAGGGCGGCGGGGGATGCTCATTGATCAGCCGGCGCCTGTTGCTCGACCTGATGCCCCCCGCCCCCCACTGACCTGCCCCCCTCTCCGTGGGCTCGACGTGTGTAATCAAACTGACGTGTGGGAATAAGGGTAGAAATAGATTGCTCATCATCATATTTAGAAACAAATATTTGAGCTCGCCTTGAATTTTGATTTCGATACGAGAAATATTAAATATTTGATATTAAACATGAAAAGATAATAATGGACGTTTGGATATTTTTAGCAGTTGTTTAATTAATGAAAGAACCTCTTTTGTTAAACATTAAGTTAAAAATGCACAGTGTAACAGCCCTAACGAGTCATTGTACCTACGCATTAACAAGGTTTGATGACTTGCTCAATCAACAGTTTATTACAAAACAAAATGGTAGCTTTGTGAAGTGTTTGTTTGTAAATAAGTGATAGATAGATTGTCCAGTTAATTCCACACGTTGTTTATCACTCATTCCTCAAAACTCACTGTGTATTTTACAATTTACTCTATTTCGTTCCTATATTTTTTATTGCCCATACTAACAATTGTGAATATTATAAAATACCATAATATGAAAGCTTTCCCTCGTATATGTAACATTTCCTGTAGGTATGCTAATTTCTGAATGGAACGGAATTAAGCCGCGAGTGACGTGAGTCTACTTTCCCGCGCACTACTTGACGACGAAAACGAGAAAAACCATTCGCGTTCCAGATCTATAGAATAAACATTATACATATGGCAATACTGTAGATATGTCTCGATAAACACTGTTTTGGAGATATACTGAATCTTATTTCAACTTATTTACGGTAACGTACAACAATAAACCTCACTTAGGAACCGATTTATATGAAAATTTTACTGGTCCGTAATAGAACCATTGAGTAAATCGTTCCAATTTTAGTTACGCTGCTCTAAAGTTCTATATTTTAAAATTAAATGGTTTCTAAAAGAAGTAAATGTTATAACTAAAGTAGTGCTTTCATAAACTAATTGAAAATTAAATCTGTAGAGCCGGCAAATAAATGTTTAAAAGCGTTTTCAGCGTAACTGGATTTCCACTCGGCGATGCAGAGACTAAGCTAATTGCATTTAGATTAAGAGAAAGTAAACTGCATATTGTATCGGGCTTATCCAACTAGCGCTCGAGGCCAGAAAAGCCGCTCCTCGCTAATAGGCAGTTATGGCGCGCGGGAAAATGGCGCGAAACAATACTGATAAATATTACTAATGGCCCGTATCACTTATCGGCGAACGAACACGTTTGTAGCTCCTTATTCCTATTAATTCCCAACATGGTTCCTGATAAATGAATGTTCGTTCATACATATTTATACTTCGTTAACCATCGGAAATGAATGTGTCGCCGCTACACTGACGCCACAAAGAGCTCTGATTTATTTCTGTCACTTTCCCGCTTCCGACAAAATGAGGAATAAAAAAGTCACACGTGGGTACTTAAGTGTGGTCTCCTCCAGGTATTTTATTATATTTCGTCCCCGAATTTATCATTGTGTCGGAGAAAATCGCTCCTAAAATGAATTTTCTTTTCTATTCAAACGTAATAACGCCTGTGTATTTTACGACGATCTTAAATTAAAATAAGATCCACGTGAAGTCGTTCTAAACGAGCTCATCTGATTTAACATTCGCAGTAATCTCAAATTTCTTGAAGGCTGTACGCTACGAGCTTTTAAAGTATATTACCCTCATAAGCTACCATCTTAAAAATCTCGTAAAAAACCTAACTGTCTGTTCATATTTTGTTCTCATACCGTCTTTGTCGAAGGATTGTTGACCGTAGTGTTCTAGATAACCTCTTTGAAGCTAGAGATTGAGGGTACTTAAGGCATTCAATCTAGATAAAAAAGGGATACAGTGGTCCTTAGAGTACTGCAGGGGTTGTGGGAGCGTGTAATTAAGGAGGGTGATGTGTTGCCGTGCCACACATATGTACATACAATATGACAACATGGAAACTATAGTGAAATATATACTACCGACCGTAATTCGTGCTCGTGATATCACTGGAGCAGTTGTTCCTGTATAACTAATTAAAATAGTAAGTACATTACACATCTTAAGGGTCTAGAACATTATTAATTGCACCTACTTCGAGAAAAGCAAAGGAAACCATACAACAAACTGTATTAACAAGCCGACTCAGCAAATAGCTAAACCGCAATTGTCTAAATTACGTTCTGTAAATCAGGTGCTAAGAGTAATTAATTTGTGCCTTGTTAAACTCTCATTGTTATGCTTGGCGGGGCATTCTAATCGGGCGAGGTCGTAACAGTATGTGCAACAGTCTGGGTCGAGAGGACGTCTCCAGCCGGCCACGTTGACCAGCCTTACTAGACTTCTAGATCTACGTAAAGTGTGCTTATTATGGGGCCTAAATAACTTGGTATACATTAACCAAAATTAATGGGTTACGATGAATGAATGAGGTACGTTTTGCTTAGACGTTTGTTTCAAGACTCGAGGTGGTTGGACGGCTCGTTAAATTTGTATAGATTTATTCGTTTTGTGGCCTTCAATATTTAGTCAGACGCGTTTAGGTCTCCGATATATTTACGTCGATATTTTTTGCGCGACGTGACAAATGGTACTACTAATGTCCTTTGACCGATGGTCTTTGTTCTTTTTTTGTGTTTTTCTTCACGATGTTTCGGGATTTTCTTGTTTGTCAGTGTCGTAAATGAAAAACGCATTGGTATTGTACGTCGGGTTTACAGTGTTGGCGTTGCAATATCACGTTCCTTCAGAATGAACTACGTGAAGGAGTTAGCACTTCGGTTTTCTTTTATATCTAACTGTAATTTATAGTCACCTAAACATCTAAGAGTTCTTTTCGGAGATTTTTTGAAGAAATTTTCTTTTGAAAATGTTGAGTATAGAGGTCTTAAAATTGAAGTGTTTGAAACTTAATATGTGAGGAGCATTTTGTCCTAACTAAGAAGATATTATGTCGAGAATAGTGGATTTAAACATATCTTTGAATTGGCAATCTTAGAGCGAATTTGCTCTAAAATGGCATTTAAGGAGACAGGTAATCTGGTAGCGACAGAATGTATAGTAAGGTTTTCTGCATGTAACAAAGTTGTTACAAATTGCATTATTTCAAGTTTTAGATTCGAGTACCAATCCAGCATGTAAGAGCTATACAATCAAAACTTTTATTCTTTATGAGAGGACGATAGTAATACTAGCGAACCAGCTTTCAGTAGCATACAAAGAGAATTTCTTTGTTAAGCAATTTTTTACTTTATTCTCTCGGAATAAAGTTAGTTATCTATCGGAGAAGCTTGATAGTTTAGGGTAGCTTGATTTGCTGGTGCCTGGACTTCGAGATAGAAGTTTATTTCCTAGATAACATGTTGCTTTGTGTTCTTTGAAACGGCTTTGTTATGGCTATTTGTATTTTTGATAGAACAGTATTTTTTTATGTACCTACCGTTATTTACTTAGTTATGCGTTTTAGTTACTTGCATATTACGATTCTTAGTTACTATTTAATAATAACAATTTCATTTTACCTATATTGGAAGTCGTTTGTCCTGTTCCCCCATCCCTGATTTTCGAACTAGGGTGTTCTAGTTCGAAAATCAAGGATTAGAGAATAGGAACTTCTTTGGTCGTCCGGACAAAAGAAGGAGAAGGAGGTTTTTGGGATGTACAAAATTTTCAGAAATAATTTTATTTTTACGGAGTAAGGCGGCAAACGTGTATGCCGATCAGTCTATGGTAGGCATCTGGTGCCGCCCATGACCACACATAATACCGAGAGGTTAGGATAGGATTACCCCATAAGGTTTAGGAGTTTGAGGATGGGCCTTTGGCATCACACAGGTAGTTACAAAGGTAGTCTTTAGTCAGTAAGATGCTGTGACTCCGTCAGACAGGAACGGGAGAAATAATTGGATAATTTCCCCCTCTTAAAAAACCATACGATGTAATCCCGATCTACTTCGATAAATCCATGAACAATTTTACTCTCATTTTGTTAGTACTTCGCTCAAGAATAAATTGATGCTCTTATTATTTCTAATTTTCTGTTTTATATTTCGGTGGTGTTAAACGCTTCAATCAATGTAAGGTTGGTGAGGTTAATGAACTTTTGAACTTACAAAGCGAAACAGATTTTGATAATAAATTTACAAAATGTGGATGGAATATTAAAATGTTTTATGTTATATCTACAGTAAAGTTTTGAAATAAAATATACATAATATAATTATTAATAGACGAATTAAAAATATTTTATGTGATTAATGATTTTTAGATTTTTCTATCTTAATAATAAGAATTATAAGGTAAGTACTTAAGTACTAAATTAAATGAATAGAGTTGTTGTTTTTTTATGTAATTGATAGACGGATTACCTGATGGTAAGCAATCAGCGCCGCCCAAGGACACCCGCACCCACAAGGAGTTACGAGTGCGTTACCGGCCTTTTAGGGATTAGGGATTGAGGAGGGATCGGAGGAGGGGAAGGATTGGGCCTCCGGTAACCTCACTCACACGGCGAAACACAACGGTTGTTTCACACCGGTTTTCTGTGAGGCCGTGGTTTCACTCCGGTCGAGTCGACCCATTCGTGCCGAAGCATGACTCTCCCACACTTGTTATCTAAGTTTTTTAGTTTTTTGAATCTGTATTTCTGAAAGTAGTTGGCTTCAAACGTCATATTTTTTTCGGTATTCTATTACATGATTATCTACACTCGAAAAACTGCATCAATTTTCATTAAACCTTTTTCGAAACAAGCTTTGGTTTGTATCTATATAATACTCTTTTCTTATTAATACAAATATCCACAATAAGTACCAAACTTCCGCTTATAATAAAGTCTGCAAGTCATATCACCTTCTATAGACCTTTTGACCCGGTTGGTCTCCGATATATTGCTCCGGCTCCCGGACCCCGACCCTAACTTGAAGGGCTTCGCTCCGGATACAGAGGTACGTGACTCATGCCATTATTGGGTCATAAACAGTAATTAGAAGGTTTACACTGATGTAGATTTCCAGGCCCGGAGGCCTACTAAATGTTTATTTGTTGTCGAATTAAATTTAGACACGTAAGTTACGATTTCGACGTGAAATTTATTATGTTTTTAGGTTGGTAGGTAAGTCTGCTTATCGACTTATGAATAATGATTAAATTTTGTTAATGTTATTTTGTAAATATTAAGTAGTAATTACAGATTACAGAACTTTGTAGGGAGAAAATCATCATGTATTTTCTCTTGCCTAGGGTGAGGCGAGAGGGAGTGTCAGACTCTTACTGACAAAAAATCTCCGTCCCTTCGGGTTATCTGGTTGCGGTAACTTATTGCACTTGTTCTGAACATCAGCCGTGTAGGGTTCCGCCTACAGACGTTAACACACCTAAATAGATAATTAGAATCCATACTAAACTTATAAAACAGGATAAAATATCTTACTTTAATTGGGCTATGATATACATTTAGGTACCTTATATTTTTAGCGGAATAAAACCTAGTCAATTTTCCTGTAGCGTAAGCAAAACCATACCATCATAAAAATTTCACAACCACTTCATCCACTTCAAGTGACATTTTGGTCCACCACTATCTCCGAAAGCCTGTCCCGCTAAATTATAGATGCCAGAGTTGGGTAACACCCGAACAGATTGACGGGTGTCGCCGACTTCCGTCATTGCGAGCGCCACAGCTAGAGGGAGCTAGTATCGTTAACGGCTCGACACTGCTGGTGCGAAACGATGCATAAAGTAATCAGAAGCTCCGAGTAAACAAGAGTAGGCTTCCTTGACCCGGCACCTGCCGCAGTACCGACACTTTGCCCCGCACGCTAATAAATTCAAAACTTTTGACGCGGGCTGCTCGACAAATCTGAGACGGGACCCTCCCTAATTACTGAGAGCGACCGGATATGCCTATACTTCCAACATTTAACGCGACTATGAAGTTATATTAAGTTAATTATATTTTTTTGGGTTTTCGACGGTTAATTGGAGTCATCTCTGAATTTTCCGTTGTCCGCACCCCCAGCAAATTACGGAACGAAATATTGAATTGAAACGTCCGGCCAGCATACTCTCCGCGTAAAAATGAAAGTAATTCTTGATTCAAATTTAAAGTACTTTTTAAATGCAGAACGACAAAATTGTTCCATTTCCCGCGCTTTACTTCATTATGGCGACGCGGTGGAGTTAACTGGCTTATATTTATTTCAATTGCATTTTTTTCGAGTTACTAAATAAGTACCATTCATTTTATTTAAGCTGAACGTAACTCGTTAAATTAAATTAATGAACTTGTTAAATTTGTATACCAAGCTTGCAGAATTATTTTACTATACAGTTTAACCATAAATTAAAGTTTTAAAGTCTTTTATTTGTAAATGTTACAGTTGTTAAGTTGTTGAGTTTAGGGTTTATTTTAATTATTATTTAAACGAGTTTTGAACTAAGTTTTCTCTCAAAAAGTACCTACGCAGAGGGTGAGTTGAAACTTTAGATTAATATGGCTATCAAGTATTTAAGAACTTTAGATAACTTTGGGTGATCTTCGTGCCACAGATTTTTAAGTTCTTTTCTTTAATCTTAGGTTGTATCTAAGCAAGTATTTTTTTACATTTATATCATAATATACAAAAAATATATGTCTATTTGGTTTTATCGCCTCATTTTTGATTACTAAGTAATTACACCTCGTTTTAACTTAGTTTTGATAACGACTAATACAAAAAAAAACAACTGGAAATTAAAAACAAAGTTACATTACCTTCTATAAAAAAACAACCCCACAAGACCGTCAAATAATGTTATTAGGGTGACCATTACGGCAGAGGTCGGTTTTGGGTTGTTACCCTAGGAAGTAATTATCACGTTTTTGCCATACCAAAATAAGGTTTATGGCCATTTTATTAGAGTTCATACTCGTTATATCTTAAGGACGATTCGTCAATAGCTTCCGAAACATTATTGAAGTTTGAAAAGAGGTAAGTAAAATAAAACGTTATACTTATAGCTAAAAAGTAACTGTGAGCCAAACAGAAAAAATCTACTAGGTCAACCCAAACGGCTCAGTAGCGCCCTCTGGTTAACCTGAACCTTTTAAACTGCCTTCTACTATCAGCTAGCTGCCTGCGTAGTGAGGAAACTATGGTTAGTCCTTGGATGCTGATGATGTTGATTACACCATGAATATGCTAGCGACTTTGTCCGCACGCCTTAATAAAATATCATTGCACCATGCTCTTGAATAATTCCATCAATTAAAAACACCGCATCAATATCTGTCACGTAGTTTTAAAGATCTACGCATACATAGGGACTGAGAGCGGGGTGCGATTTTGTTTTATACTATGTAGTGATAATGGACCACTGCTTATCTTCACTCCATATTATAAAGCAAAGTACTTTTCTCTGACCCTAAAACCCTGTTTATGCTTAATTCTTTAAAACTGCGTAGGGGATTTTAATGGAACGACTGATTAAAGAGGAAGGCTTATATGTATATTCAAATCCATTAAATACCGGAGAAATTTAGTATTAGACTTTCGAAGCCAGTAATAAAATATATTAGGTACACAATGATTAGAACCAAACATAGCTAAGATAAAATAAGAAGAAGGTACTTACATATTTATTGACTGTGAAACTTTTATCATTCGTTATTCATCTGTCAAGGTCACATCAATGTTGATTGTACAAGTTGATAAGTAAGTTAGCTCTCCGGTGATTAATCAATTAGTTTCAAAAGTAATCAATAACGAAGCGAGGGCGAATGAAAAATTACCCTTTGTAGGCATTTCGTATTTTTAGACAGTTATGTGTTTCCTAATAGTTATTTCAAAGGGGGATGTAACGACAGGCTAATGACTATGAACTTTAAGTTGAGTGAAAATTCAAATGGTCATTAGTTATTAGTCCCGTGATGTTCTCCTTCGTATACAATAAAAAACGGTCTTTAACATCTAAGCCACCATGATACGTATGAGCAACACTCCCAACATACAGCACACACGAAGCGACGTTCGCCGCGTTTTCGTGTGTCATAAATATGAACCCTTAACGTGGCTTGAAACTAGTCGAGCTCCTCGTCTCAGTTTCGTGAATCAGTCGTTAAACACAATCCTACTAATATTGCCTACTAATAATCAAATAGTTGATAGTAGTGAGAATGTATGGATGTAGATTTTGTTGAAATTTAGTATGTAGATTGGCGATGCCCTGGATTCACTCATAACTGTTTTTTATCAACATACTTTGCGAAAGCTAGTCTATACCAATATTGTAAAGAGGTAAAATTTGTAAGTTTGTATGTAGTGGGTAACCTTTGGAAACGCTGGTCGGATTGCCAAATTCTTTCATTGATAGATAGCTTCAATGTTCCTGAATACTACAGGCTATATATTTGCATGCTATGTAATGGCTAAACATGCTGAACTTTAATAATTGTAACATCTTATTCCACCATGTATTAATGCAAATAAAGATTATTTATAAAACATCACGCTACGATCAAATGAAGCTGAGCAACGAGTGAAACTAGTAATACTTAATATAGTCTAGTCTTAGTAGTAGTCTAGGCTAGTCAATTATATTCCATTTTGGATAACACTAATAGAGACATTTTCTAATCTCAAAGTACGGAATTTAAAGTTTCCTACTTCTGTAATCGAAATTGAACGACTCCGAGATAATATAAGTAGGTAAGCTTTTAGCTTGAATGAATGGATTGTCTAGAAGTCTAGACCGATTCCAGACAAATTGATGAACCTACAAATAAAATGGTTGAAGGAGGTTTGTGTTCGATTTTCAACGGAACGCGCCAACCATTATTTGTTAAGGGCCGGTTTTTTGATCCGTAGTTAACCCAACCAATTGTTAAAAATCTTGACTAATGGTTAAATATCGACAAAATGTGTTTTTTGATCATTAGTTAGCTTAACTAATTGTCAAATTATTAACTATTAGTCAAATAATTTAACCACGGCGCGGTGGCGGGTTAAGCAAGATGGCGGATAGTTAAACTAGATTCGACAGCTGATTCTTGCTTTGTTGTATAATTTTGTGTTCTCATTCCGAAGAATTACATTTTATCTATAATTAATTTAAATATTGTCCGTTATTTTGATGCGTCAGACTCAGAAGATTTAAAGTTAGAACTGCGGTTTTCCCTGGAAATTTATGAAATAATGAATAAAATACCACATCAAAATACATAGTAAAAATACCACGAAAGTCAGCACAATATTTGAAGAGTTATGGATGACTTTTTTTTATCTAGTAGTTCGGCAAACGGGGACACGGATTACCTGATGGTAAGCAATCAGCGCCGCCCATGGACACCCGCAACGGAGGAGTTACGAGTGCGTTGCCGATCTTTTAGGGATAAGGGATTTGGAGACTCAGGGATTGAGGAGGGAATTGGGGGAGGGGAAGGATTGGGCCTCCGGCAACCTCACGAACACGGCGAAACACAACGCTGTGGTTGTTTCATGCCGGTTTTCTGTGAGGCCGTGGTATCACTCCGGTCGAGCCGACCCATTCGTGCCGAAGCATGGCTCTCCCACACTTATAAGACATATAAAGAAAGACATTTCCTTACTTGTTTCCTGACATTTTTATTTAATAAAAAGTCCTTTATTTGTTGCAAAAAACACCAAGTTTAAGAAAACACTATAAAACCCATAGACTGAGAATAGAATAGACAAGCTATTAAAACAATAATATATACGTTTCTTGTCCCTTTTTAGCGTAATTATGCTTTATTTTATTTCAATCGAACCAATACGGTAAATTAATACGGTATATTGCAGTGAAATTGGCTGTAAAAGCCGTAGTGAGCCGTTTAATGTACATACCTACCTATAATGTATATATAAGACATTTTTTATCTCACGTCGTATACGCTATTAGCTTCTCTATACCTATACTATCTCTATGATAAAACCAAACGATTCAGTTTGAAATCAAGACACTTTTGAAAGTTTTGAAATATCAAAAATGACATTTGGTTCAACTTCATTCATTATTGATCAGTGTTGTCAGTCAAAGAAAAATACCCACAAATAAACACGTTTTTTCTAGGGAGGAAGTTGTTCATTGCACTGGCAACAAATTAACCAATGGTTATGTTTGACTATAGTTAAAGTGGACATCAAAAAATGAAATTACGTAATAACAATTGGTTACCCTCTTGACTATAGTTAAGATAACAAATAGTCAAATCGTATTTAACTACGGATCAAAAAACTGGCCCTAAGTATGTAATTATTAGATAACGTTCGGACCTATACAGAATTCCAATGCTTAATTATCGCCACTGGAATTAATCGACAGTTTGGGTTTATTTATAGTAAACAGGTTTAGTGTGTGTGTGTGTGTGATCTTGTTGTAATTTTCTATAGAATTAGGGTTGATTTTTCAATAGTTAAATAAAAGTTACCTGGGGAATAATTATGATGCTGTCGCGTCAGAATGTTTGTATAAGACAGTGACAGCAACAGTTTTATTCCTCAGATAACATTTATCTGACTATTGAAACTATTAAATGATATTTACTAGGCGCGCGTCAACGCTTTACGCGGGAATCTAAAAAAAACTTCTTGTTCAACAAATGCTAAAATAAATTGCAAAAATATGTTAGCATACTAAACAACCTATACGAATCCACTGGGGACTGAATTCAATGTTCATGTACGGTAACAAAAACGTCATATTAGTTATTCACACGCATTTCTAATGTAAATAATAAACCGCAAATATATTGCTATACCGAACCCGCAGTTATTTTAAATATGGGAAGATACTGCCTTGTATTCCTTTAAAGGCGGTACCAAAGTGTCTGAGCAATATCGTGCGTCGCAACGAAGGGACTGTTTACTTATGCATGTGCCCATCCTTCATAGCGTAGTATGCGTACTACGCCGGTTTAAGGCACTCCAACACCCTTTATCAGGGTTGTAACTCAGTTTGCTCGCGTAAACGAGGGATGGAGAAAATCTCAAAATTCCTAGATGTATGAGGGTCCTGTGAGGAGAATGGATGTGTTATGTGAGAAGGTTTAAGTGTGAGGACTTTTGCAAGGATTGATTGCTTCATGAACTAAGTAGGAGAGCTGCTGATTTTTGTTACAAAGACACTATAAATTGTGTTCTTCTAAATCATATTGGGTACCGACTTGTGAAACCTAGGTGTAGCCGTTTCTCCTAGCTTGGATAGCATAGGTATACTTTCAGTTACAAAACGACATGATTATTATGTAGTTGTAAGTTCAAGATGTTTACCTAAAATTAAGTGCTGTATACCAAATGTAATCTATAGAACAGTAATGAAAGAGATCTAAAAAACTTATTTGTTAATGAGAAGGAGTTTAATTAGAGTTTAATGTACTTAATAGGTATAGGTAGGTATAGGTACCTAGTTGCTAAATAATTTACCTATATTATTAAAATAATATACTTATATCTAAGTGAGGATGGAGGTCGTGGTGGCCCGGAGGTAAAGGCGCTCGCTTCTCATCAATGAGACAATGAGGGTGCGTGTTCGAAACCTGGCAAGTACCAATGTGACTTTTCCTAGTTATATGCACTTTCTAATATTATATATTTAGATACCACTGACATTCGGTGAAGGAAAACCTGGACTTATGATTTCTAATTATAAGTTGGTAATCTCCATTCCGCCTTGAGCAAGCGTGGTGATTAAAGTTTAAACCTTCTCCGTGTGAGAAGAGGCCTTTTCTCAGCAGTGGGCACTTAACGGCTGATGATGATGATGATGGTGATGATACGTAAGTGATACTTTTTATTATAATAATCATGGAAGATTATTTGTCATACCCAATCTAAACTATTGATATAGTGCCCTCACTTATATAAAAAACCATTACTTTTCATGTAAAACAAATAAA
This sequence comes from Spodoptera exigua, assembly GCA_902829305.4. Lineage (NCBI taxonomy): Eukaryota > Metazoa > Arthropoda > Insecta > Lepidoptera > Noctuidae > Spodoptera > Spodoptera exigua. The sequence continues at coordinate 14,049,561 of LR824603.2, forward strand.
ATAAAACGTTTTAGTAATCAATTTAATAACTATTATAACAAATTAGTACATACTATATTGATTCAGGTTAATAGGATTACATTCATATGACTAAAAGCTTCTTTATATATTCCTAACTATGTACCTACCTACATTTAAAAGACGCCATCTTTTAAAAGAGATTCCCAACCTTATTCGTGTTGTAATAAAATTGGAATTCTGTTAAAGTATTTTGACAGTTAAGGGTAGCTTGATATGCTGGTGTCTATAGACGTAGTGTAGAAAGTAATTTACATATAAATAAGTTGTTTCATGAGGCAGAGGCATCTCTGCTGCGCTTACATCGTTAGGGATATAAATAAAATGTAATTTGTGTTTGTTACTTTGAGATTGTAATTAAATAGGGTACAAAGGATTATATTATTATATAATTATACATACTAGCGACCCGTTTCCGGATTCGAACGGGTGCATTGTTGATAACAAATTTTTCCACGATGGAATAAATGTTACTACTGTACATGAAAACTTCAATCACCCTATCTATTAAAAAACCCGCAAGAATCCGTTGCGTCGTTTTAATGGTTTAGGCATACGTAGGGATATAAGGACAGAGAAAGTGGCTTTGTTTTATACTTTTTAGTGATGCATATGTCGCAGGCAACTAGCTTAATGAGTCATTTAATCGACGGCCTGAATGTCTAGTTGATTGTTTGAATGACTGAATTTCTCATTTAAACTAGTTTAATGGTAAAGGAATTTTTATGAAAACAGACTTGCTACCAGAATGGTATTTGTTATGTTAGAACAATCGACAGCTACTAAAATTTTACTCAAGAATTCAGTCATACAATCAAACAGCTCATTCAGGCCGTTGATTGAATGGCTAATAAAGCTAGTGGACTGCAATGTACATAAGCATATTAAATGTAGGTTCATATCTACGTCTATTCTTGGTAGTACCCATTAAATAACAGAATTAGTATCGGCCATTTTAAAAATTTAAATGTAACATTATTTCTTGTCATGTGCGTATAACGTATCTCTTACTCAGCAGTCTTATAACGTTCCATATAATTAGAGATGGTCCTTGTTATCACAATACAATACACAATTACAATCTTAAAAACAAAAAAATATTTAATTCAGTTAGGAATCGATTCCGAGTCCTTGTGATCGGCAGTCGTACTTGCAGGTGACTTTTGTTAATCTTACGAAATAATTCACTTAGCAAAGTATTCATTTCATCTTGCCTTTATCGCTCGCATTTGTGAAAGAAATTTGCGCCCCAAATTCAAGACGATTTAATCAAAAACCTTTCCGGAGTACGTACGTAGGTATCGAAATTTTGATTGAAACTTGAAACAGATGAATCAGGAATGAACCTACATTTACCCGTTCCGTAACATAGTACTAGAACAGTGTCATCCATCAAACATTTGTCGAACTCCTCCGTACGATCTTTGACAGTTCTTTTCTATTTTCAATGATTAATGTGGATTCGGAAAGTTTTGGCGATTTCGTACACTAACGTTGGGTATATTTATGTAGGTACTTTATAAATTTTCTTGTAACAGTTAGGTCAACCTACAGGATACTAGAATAGAATAATTTGACCACCTCTTTCCCCCTTCCAGGGGTGCAGTAAAAGCCGACTACGGATCTGGGCGTTTCTACGAAAAACTTATAGCAATTTATTTAATTTAATAAAATTCATTATAGTGCGATTTAATTTAATAAAATCATTATTCGTATTTCATTCGGCATTTGTCGATGTTTTTTTATGTAGTAGGTCGGCAAACGAGCAGACGGACCATCAGGTAGATGGTAAGCAATCAGCGCCGCCTATGGACACCCGCAACGGAGGAGTTACGAGTGCGTTTTAGGGATTAGGGATTTGAGATTTAGGGATTGAGGAGGGATTGGTTTTGGGTTGACAATAGTAACATCGTTATTTTGTGTTAAATTCATGACTCTCTGATGTAACCAAATCTGTTAGACTGAAATGACCAAACCATTCGATCAATTCGGTCGATCGGGCAGGTGGAGATACCACGTTTCGTCTTCCGGTCTTTATTCAAGACACGTCTGCTCCATCGGTTATCGGTCATTCTAATATCGAAACCACCTATCAAAAAATATAGGTAAGTACAAATTATGGCACCCTATGTAGAAGTGGCACATACATACATAAATATGTCCAACAGTGAACTATGATAATAGAAAAAAGGCTGACTCCCACTGCCTTTCACACCTGCAAATTTTAATAGCGTGACAACGCTGCTACGTGCTACGAACCACGCGCTATGCGCTACGCGCTACGAGCTTTTGTAGGCTGTAGTATTCTGCTGCTATAGATAAAAATTGCGTTTTAAATGTTTTACTTCCAGATTTAGGTCTGGACAAATCTTAGATGATATATCGCGGCCCAGCTCGGAGCAGTAGAAGCATCGGGGTAGATTTTAATCATTCAAATCTGATACTCGCCCCCTTCATTCACGGACAATTATATGACTTCCTTCCTCACAAAAAAACAAGATTAAGTTGCCTTATAGTATCTATCGCCTTGGTAATATACTAAAAGAAAATATTCTTATTAAGATATTTCTATATTTTAAACCACGCAAAGCACCAAACAACAAATTTAATAAAATTATTCATATGGCTTCTGAATAATAGTGAAGTGGAAAGTTGATAAAGTTGTGAAGGTTTCAAAGCGATTGTGGTTCATGGGTCGACCACGGCGGATAGTTTCAGCGAATTGTTCAGTATTTAGCTATGTCGGGGGTTTTCTTACTTATAAGTAGTTGTAAGTATTTACTTAACTTATTGATTGGTAAAACCGTTTGGATTAGTTAGTGTTGACGCGTAATTAAAAGAAAATTGTGGTAGGAATAATAAAACTCATTGTGTATTGATAAATTATGTCTGCCATCATACCAAGGCTGAAAGAGTAATTTTCTGAATTATATGACAATGTATGCTTTTTTAGAGTAACAATTTGGAGTGAAAGCAAAAAATGCTGGTAAAAGAAATTTGTAAATATTTTGCACCCTTGTTTTTGGCAGTGAGACTATAGGAGACTAATGGCATTCGCTCAATGACTTCTACCGACCTGGTTGGGGTCATCAGTCTCTTGCTGGCTAAAACCGACCTTGTTGCTTCTCCTGTTTCGAGCTGAGCTGCGGTATCTATATTATTGCGCTTGTATCCGCATTACCAGCTGAACTTCATGCATTCTGCAACACAATTAATGTTATACTAGGTTAAACTTTTGCGTTTTATATTTACAACATATAACTACGCGGGTATTAACGCGAAAAATAATTATTTAAATACCTTGGCAGGCTTGACGTTTCGACCTGGTTGCACAGGTCGTGGTCACAAGCAGACTGAAGATGCGATGTCACAGCTCCCTGCATTCGGGCGATGAATCTTCATCTACCCCCTTTTTTCACTTTCTATCCTATTAGGCCGTCTACACACTACGCTGACGGCTCAGAATACAGAACAAACCAGAAGGCGTTATCGCGCTTAAAACAGAAGCAACTAAAACCACTCTTTACTATAGTAGTATGAAATTTCTACGATTAGTCAATTTTGGCACGTGGCATGTCGTGACGTATTTACGAGTATCAATTTTAATTTCATTATGCCGTCTTGTGTTATTACTACGAGTAAAAATGCGGCTGGAAATACGAAAAAAGTGGATAAGATTACATTTCATCTGCAAGCATCGACTCCAATAGTATATTTAATTAATTATTGAATTTTTTTAATCGATTTATTTTTCTATGAATATTTTGCGGCCATTTTGTAAGTGTTGTCATTTTTGGTGAAAATTTTACCCACTTATTTATTTTTTGTGGGTTATATTTCTGTCCATTATCTAACAAAAAAATTAAAAATCATACAAAAGGCACGGCTAGATTCATTTTGGAAACCATCTACCAGAGCATAGTTTGCTCAATTTACTTTGAAGAAATATATGTATTTATGACAAAGGTAGTTTGAACAGCATTTCCTACTAAGATATATCTAAAGGTATACTAATTATAATGCTGAAGAGTTTGTTTGCTTGAATTCGCTAATCTCAGGAACTAAGTAAAGTAAGTAGACTTCTAATCTTTAGTTCCGAGTCTAAAGACAATACATATTATAAAAAACTAAACCAGCAAAAGCTAAACCTTCGCACTTATTGAAGCTTTGTTTTATTTGTTGTGTATAGTAGGTGTAACTAAAATTAACATTAACATTTATAGTAAGTTTACGTATTTTTGTTGGGTTTACCCAACAAAATATATCTTACCCTCCTGTTGTAAAATTACCCCAAACCAAGGGAATTGTTCCACTGTCGGCAACACTACGCGGGTGGGAAGTGCGGCTGGCGGGGGGATTGACGTATTGTTTTTGGACACATTTGACGACATGTAATTATGAGTGATCGCGGCTTCTGGTTTGTTCTGTATTCTGAGGCTGACGATATCTACAGATGTGTTAACCGACTTTGAAGGAAAGCGAGGTTGTGACGACAATTCAAAGCCGTTCTCACGGTCGAAACGTCAAGCCTGCCTAGGTATTTAAATAATTATATTCCGCGTTAATACCCGCATAGTTATATTTTTTTGTAAACAATAAGGTTATCTGCATATCAATATTCAAAGGAAAATTCCATGACAACAAACTTGGAAATAAAAAATAGAAGATTTTTTTAAGCTTTCAATTTATTATTCGTAGTAAGAAGGGATCAATCTTCGTAAATAAATTGAACATTCCCTTGTCTCACTCTAATGTATGAAGGATTTGAGCGATAGATTATCACAGTCTTCTATCACAAAGACTAACTTTCATAAAACAATATCCAAGAGATCTGTAGGTACAGCATATGAAGATGCTCTCACTGTTTTTTTGTTATTTTTGGATTTTCAGCTTTAATAGAAAGTGAGAAGGTTGAAGTTAGTATTTGAGAGTGTAGTATAGGTTGATATGCGACAGACTGAGGCTAAAATCTGCATAATATTGTAAGTATAGAGCACGAACGCCCACTAATACTCTGGAAGTTGGTCTCGACAGTTCGCCCACAGAGGATAGTTTTAGAGATTGTCGATTTAATATTATATTTAGTTTTAGTTATTTTTAAACTTGTTTGCTGTTATAAATGTCTGTGTTACTGCTGGCAGTGTTAAAGTTTAAAGCGATCATAATGATCAAAGTTAGAATAAATGATGATCTATTTATTGATGGTTCATTCCAACATTATAGTATAGCATACTTTTCTCTTTATATACTATAAACTATATACAGGGTGTGAAAAGACACTTAACATAGCCGGAAGCCACGTATACTACCCATTATTTGGATCATTTTTTTCTTTAAGACCATAGCTGGGACTCCACGGGTTCTCGAGATATTGAAGGTCAGAGATGCATTTTTTTGCGCAATCGAATTCTAAGTATTATTACAAAACTTTTTTCCAAACAAACATTACCTGAATTTTCGATTTTTCTAAATAAATTACGCATTTGAAGTTACGAACAGTAATGTACGTAATGAATAAATGCAGACCCGCACAAAAAACATCGTGCATCTCAGTAGGATTTTTATTTTACAGAATTGTTTTGTTGTTGCGAAGTAAAACGTCGACCTACGTACTTATCACAGCGTTTTAATGCTAAGCTGTGAACCTACGCACACAATGACACGAAGCCCGTTTGCTTTACATTGCGCACAATAAATTTTTTTTTTTTTTTGATACCTAAAAATAAAAGTCGTTTCCCAGTGATAATTTTAGCGTAAAGCTACTTAGTTAGAACTGCAGCATGCGTAGTTAACGGCTTCGTTAAGTTTCTTTTTACACCCTGTATAATAATAACATGAACAGGCGGACTAATAGTCGACCTAAGGCATTGTTTTATAGTCGACCTTTTATTGATGGAGAGATGAGAGATTGGCATAGCAAAAAAGCATATAAGTAAATATAACAAAATATTACTTTAACGTTCACTTTAGCCGATTCTTGACGATTACGTTATTTAGTTACATGTAACGTTTGCTACGTGTATCTACAGAGAGAACCAGCCAAACTCAATTTATTGGTCACAATCCAATTCTAAGCGTGGGACATGGGATTTTCATTCGAAAAGTCCAAATTGCAGTTCCGACTCGAGCCTCGATCGATCCGATCGAATGAAGCTTTTCGAGTATTTCCCGTGCATTTGTCTAGAACGTTGTATTTCATAGCAATATTAAAATAGGTGTGTTGCATTTTTTATGCATTTTATAATAGTTTGATATGTCGATATTATTATTATTTTGTAAACGTTGTTGGAACGTTTTAAAAATGATTATGATATGAATCGGCTTTATTAAATATACTGCGTATGTTAGCATTAAAACATTTATTTCATTGTCTAAGCTAAACAAAGCTATCTACCTATTGAGCATAATCCAAAAACATTTAATTCCGAAAATAATTCCTTCCGTAACAAACTAGTTAAATAAAAATATATGAAAACAGTTTGTATAAATAGCTGGAGTGTACTTGCGTGCTCGTTCAGCTCGCTAATGAGACTACTAGAGGGCTGCCAGCTAGGAAAATATTCTTGGCGGGAAATGCGAACAGAATTGCGTACAGAAGTAGCAGCAGTCAGCCATCATGGGCTATTGTCTGCAACTGCCACGAAATGACTAGCAAAATTTTTGTTTACATTTCTCCCTTCCCCTACCCCACCATCACGAAGCCAGCATTCACTTTTCATTAGTCAAATATTTACGTAATTCTGTTATGTCATTCATTCGTTATCAAAACTAAAAACGGAGCAGAATTTCATGACAGTTTTGTAATTAATTCGAATTGGTGCTGGATCCAATTAACGCTGTTGTGTAGGAGCATCTCATGACGAGATACTGCTTCAGAATTTTTAAATAAGGCACCTATATATACATACTAGCTATTCTCGCGCGGTTTTACTCGCTTCTCAGCTTCTATAGATCGTGTCATTATGTTTTATACCCTATAGCACTCGTGACCATTGTAGCTATAAGTAAACAAATTTTGGAAATCCGATCAGCGGTTCCAAAGATTACTAATATTTTTTTTTGAACCCCTATAAAAAATCTTACAAATAAAATTTTTACCTCTTTATAACATCAATAAGTATATTAAGATAATGCTAAGGAAAATATGAATTATGAGCGAAATTTTATTGGGTAGAAACCCTTAGATCTTTTAATATTGTTTAATACTTTGAGAAATCTGTATATTGTATATCGGACGTTATTTATCGCGGTTTCGACCGCCCGGAAAGAAATTAATTTGTGTACAACCCCCTGCGAGCTGGTATGTTTTATGGCCCCTGGGGAACCGGCGGGTATCTTCGCAAATCTGTTTTAAACCTGAAAGATTTCCTAAGTATTTTCGAGCACCGCGTTATTCCTTTGCGGGAAATGTGTACATACTTCTTGGCATCACTTTGCCTATTTAATTCTCAAAGGTATGAATGTGGTTGGTTTTATAATCAATTTTGATATTTTATATTTAAGCCAAAATGGTTTTAATAAACGTTTCATGTTGACGCATGTCTGGAATCCATTAACGGATTACTAACGACTTTGGACGGACCACTCGGCTACTATATTAGTCACACTAAAATGCCACCACTCTATTCAAGTGATCAACGATTAAGCGTCGCCTCTATGGATCGTTATGTAAAGTGCTTCACGAAGATACCTAAACACCTATTTAAAAAAAAAAACATCTAAATGCTATTTGCTTAGTAATGAGTTTATATTCTATAATGTGGTTTGTAACTTTGCATTTGAATATTTGCACAAACTATATTTGAAAGCTTTTTAAAAATAAGTTAAATTTCTTTTCATTGAATGTGGTTAAAATGGTTTGATAAAATCTTATACGCAAACAGCTTTCTATTTATATTTTTCATATATCATATTTTAACGTGATGTGATGTGGAATATCAGAATTAATCGACTAAATGCCCCTTGACCCCTAACCATAATAGCCTGCATAGCGAACTCGGCGTAGAGTGATATATCTAGTCTATGCGTACAGATTACAGCGTCCGTAACCTCTCACGTGGAAAATTTGCGAGAACCTTTATAGCTTCACCGGGCCTCGACAGTTCCAACACTGAAAACCTGAAAACCAATATTAATAACTTAAACTTACTAAGAAAAACAACTAAGTTACTGTATTTCAAAAAGGTCAGTTCGGTGTCAAATATTTTTTTTTTGTAGCAACGCCGGGTCAGGCGTGTCACACAAAACAAAGAGGTTTAATGCGGGCCTATATTAATATTATGTTACCATAAACACGCAAGTCTAATGTTGAGTTATTTTCGTCGTCATGTGATCGTAATCTTAGTATTAAACGTGGTTTTACCGTTTCCGCTGAAGGCGCTCGCCCCGGACTGAATCAGCCGTGGCCAGGGCAGTTAGTTTCGTTTATCCTTTGTGTTAGCTAATAAAAGAGGTTTTGTTTGCTTCTCGTTGGAACTTATAAAAGAAAGGGTTCGTTTTAAGGTTAGGTCCTTTTTTTAATACAACACTGATTTAATAAAGTTCCATAGATTATTTGACATTGCCGCCAATGTTTTCCTGAAACGTTTTCCGCATTTTCTTAAGTTATTCTAGTCGCGTGGTTGGGAAGATCTTAAATATCACTTTATTATGTAAACATAAAAGGTAAATAGGCAATGTGGCCATTAGAATACGGATGACATCGTAGAGAGTTGCTCTACATATATGGGTTGCAATAAAAATCATAACAAAGACATTTTGCGAATTTTCGTCGAGAAGGAAGATTCCCCAGTAACTTGCAAAACACAACATTAAGCCCGGGAGTTCCCAACCTTTTAGCAAGTTATGGCTTAACAAATTGTGCGATTAAACTAATTGAACCGTTTGGGTGAGTCGAACATAATGTACGGTTGTACTCAGCCCTCTGGAGCCAAGTGTAATTTCCCGTAATACACCCTTCCGTACGTTTCCGAGTAATTAATATTATAACACGTGCCAAAGTCAATCAGAACTTGTGAATGGCGAACCTGTATAATTCAATGCTCTGTTGTTATTTTATTATCACGTTTTCGACCGCGCGCTCAAACTTTTGATTTTCCGCATTCATAATTTCAACTTTTAGAGCAACTAGGGATCGCGAAAAAGTTTCTACAAATTAGTCGAGTCGCCCCGAGAGTGACAGCTTAGCATATTTTTTAATTTCCGAGCTGTAATTTGCATAAGTACCGTTAGAAGTTTTATTCTTTTAGTCGAAAGAGCAAATGTTACAATACCATCTGCTTCACTGTTTAATCATAAAAATTTGCGTATTATATTTTAATACCGAGTTAGGTTATGTTTGAATAATAAATCGTTTCCGGACGTTTGTTGACACGTCACATATTTGAGTAACAAATGTTTCGTGTTATAAAAGATAAAAACAAAAATGGGTTCTTGTTTATCTACCGACCTTCTGTTACGGGCTCACAATTTAAACAAACGAACAACAGAATCGTGAAAATTGGAATAAAATACAAATTAGTGTCTCGCTCTCTGATTGCAGGAAATTTTGAACTGAAAGTTAGAATCTCTAATAATGCTGATTTTATCTGAGATTTATAGGAAAGTGAATGATTTAGCGTTCAGACGCATTCCTCCATCGGACTTAGGGAATCAGGCAAATTAAGTATTATGATAAAAGTGATGGATTGCACGATAAGTGCGGCACACCTTTCTCTTTCTACGATAATTAAGAAGGACTTAATATTGAATAATGAGTTCTCTTTTTTATCAAAACACAGAATCAAATATGGAAAACCAAATGCCGGCCATATATGTACCTTGGCTTACATGTTATAGTTTTATGTCATTTTCATACCAAAATGAAGAGTACATTCCGAAATATTTGGCGAGATATTTCGGATATCTGAGCTCAATATAACGCTCTCAACGGCACTAGATTTAGTATCTACATTTATTAACTACAAAGAGGAACGGTAATGTATATATACTATTCTAGATATTTACTCGATTCGCAGGTACAAGTGGGAAAGGAGCTTTTCGCCTTCTCTATCCTTAAGGTAAATCCTTAGAGTTTTTCCTTCGTTGACTCAAGCGATTCGCGGCATTACATACATCTGTTATAGGCGATTTAACAGAACTTCCTCGACACATGCGACTAACTACCTACTCCAATGTTTGAATTGAGGAAACGATTGAACATTCGCATGTTTAGTAGGGACCATTTCCTACAGCATTGTTATAGAGATGGTTTTATCCCGAACCCGAAATTATCCTTTATCGTTAAACCATCGTACCTGAGGGGACTTTATCCTGGCGAGTTTATCAAAGATTATAAAACCTCTCCAAATTGAGACAGGCCTGCAATGGGGCCACCTGGTGTTAAGTGGCTACCCAAGGGTAGCGGACCTTCCCTAATTGTTGAGTGGTACACCCCTAAGGGCACCCTAAAAATAGGACGGCCTTCAATTGCAACCACCTCTTTTTATCTATTTTAAGAAACTTTGGCTAACTTTTCCTTTAAATGTACCAGAGGAACATAAAAGTCATGAAGGTTTCAAGGTTGGCAGAAGTATGTAAGGAGACTTACAAAAGTAGGTAAAATACTTCGACTCTTATCTGTTCGAGAAATTAAATAGTTGGTGCGCCGATGAGCCATCAGAATTTAATATTCAGTACCGAAATTAATTCTGACGTGGCCACCGGTCCAGGTCGTTAAGATGACGCGATCTAGACAAAGCCTTCAGTCAAATAGCTTAGCAAGCTTTCAGAGTTTCAGTTAAGATGATTTATTGCGAGGGAGTGAGGGACTCTCGGGGTTTGTTAGCGGAAACAGCTATTACCGACACAATGGCCGCCAGATTGCATTTCGGAATTTTAATTTAAGCATAACATATTGTGGGATCTGCTAGCGACGTTGTGTGATGACGCAATTGTTCCACTAATAATACAACGTTGTATTTACACTGAATTTTATAACAACAACTTACTGTTTGCTTATGAACTATAAGTATTGATTTTGTGAAATGTTTTGAGTACTTTTCCATTCGTTATGTATTTGAGTTAGCTTGGTTGTCATGCTCACTCAAAAGTCTCATTGGCGGTGGCGTGGCCATGAAACGCTCAATTCTCTATATGGACACCCGCAGCACCAGAGGAGTCACAAGTGCGTTGCCGGCCTTTTAAGAATGAGTACGCTCGTTTCTTAAAGGTTTGTAGGTCGTATCGGTTGAAAATGCTTACGGGTCATACCCAAACGCGGAACAACAATTTGTAGAAAAAGTTATCCCGTGCGATAATCCAACCGGCGACACGTTGCGTAGCAGTCAGTTGCCCAGCTACAATGCCAGCTGTAAAGTCAAAGTTAGACCTATTTAAAATAATTTCATACGAAATATTAAATATTATTTATTAGACAAACACGTGTGTCACGTCTACGTCCACAAATGTATCAGGCAATCATAACACGGATGTAGCATTTTATTTTTAATTTTCAACAAAATTCGCAATATGAAAATGCTCTGTTGATATTTCACGGTCGATTTAAGTGACGTCAGCTGCAACCCTTTCACCTCGTTTCACCCTCGCACTACGTAAATGTTCTATAGAATACATTTTACTTCCCGAACAAATTTTATTTTGTAAGGGTGGATCACCGTGGATCCTTGGGACTTGGGAATCTTTGTTTATTTTTTTGAAATTGCTGGGTAATAAAATATATAACCTCTTTCGACTTCGTAATCGGTAGGTACTATCGACCCAATGAAAATGTTGGTACCAATTATGTTACTAGATTTTTGATAACAATATTTTTTTATAACGGACCAGGCAATGGTTTGCTACTCGTTAACGCGATCATCCCGTTGATGACGTTCAGTGCTCTGATTGGCTTCTTCATTGGCATTGGGTACTGAACCAATCAGAGGGCTAGTTTTAACGATAGCTTAAAATCAGGTATGTAATTCGTCAGCTCGTTTGCCGACCTATGGCATAAAAAAATTAGACGTCTAATTTGCGTAATCCGACTACTTTTGAATGTATTAAAGTTCGTTAAGTTATATATTTTTTTGTATGTAATAGGTCGGAAAACGAGCAGACGGATTACCTGATGGTAAGCAATCAGCGCCGCCCATGGACACCCGCAACGGAGGAGTTACGAGTGCGTTGCCGACCTTATTAGGGATTTGGAGATTAAGGGATTGAACAGGGATTGGGGGAGGGGAAGGGTTGGGCATCCGGTAACCTCACTCACACGGCGAAACACAACGCTGTGGTTGTTTCACGCCGGTTTTCTGTGAGGCCGTGGTATCACTCCGGTCGAGCCGACCCATTCGTGCCGAAGCATGGCTCTCCCACACTTATATTTATATTTGTTTCTGTTTCACCATTAATTTCGCAAAGATATCCTTTGTGTGGTAGTAGCTACATAGTATACTTTATACCCTTGTTACGAAGACGGCAATACAAGGAAACTTTGTAAGCTTTAAGACACATTAAAACTGATGAATTTAACGTTTGACCACTAGTTGGTACTTTCCGAACAATGTATAGAATATATCGCTTGCAACTATTTTCTATTAAGTGTATTCTTTTGTATGAACTCCCGCAAAATCGATAGCGCGTCGCTTCGTGTAGCTACTGTTATCCATCTCTGACTACTATAGTGGTGCACAAGTTCTTGATATGAAGACTGCAAAAAAATTAAGGTATATTATCAGTTTTGAGGCACCGCGGACGTCGGCCCAAAGCAGGAGAAGGAACGGGGGGGGGGGTTTAGTCAGTAAGAGTCTGACACTCTCTCTCGCCTTACCCTGGGCGGGAAAAGAAAGGTTTGCTCGCGATGTTTCCTTCACCGTATGTAAATAATCATAAAAACTGCATATAGCTCGGAAAAATCGCATTGGTAATTGCCAGGTTTCGAACCTTCATTCACACATGAGAAGCCTTAACCTCCGGGCGACCACGACATTGAATAATCATAATAAGTACTTATTGTTAATATAACCTCATTTTAAAATAGACATTTTTTTTTTACATTTATTATACGTATTTTATAAAATGTTAGCCAGACAGAATGTTCTTGATTTAAATCGCGCTCTGTGGAGTACATACTTGCAAGATATATGTATACATACATACATACATACATCTATCAGTCTCTGTTCGTAGTACATAGCAAAGTGGATTGTCTGCACTGGTTTTGAATGCTGTTAGTGTTGCTAGGAATTTCGAATTTCGGCCACTACAATGAAGTGGTTATGCATTGTGGAAGATATAATATATATAACTTCACCCATTTGAGATGCAAAACGTTTTGCAAGGATTTATAGCTCGCTCCACTCGAGTTTAGGATGTGTTTTTGTAGGTAAAAAACTGTGAGTAGGGTGTTTTGTTTCTTGTTGAAACGGAGAATAATTTTAGAGTATTATGTTGGTAGGTTTCTACATGGTGGATTGTAATTTAGGTTAGGTCTAATTACAAGAACAGCTTCTTCCTTCTTCGGAAAGTTTCACATCTGTCAACCCGTTGCATTATTCAAGGCATTTGAGTTCTTTTGATTTTAGTCGAAAATCTTTATAATAATCTCAATTACATGCCATATTCATTCACCGATTTACCAACTGCAATAAATAATGTCATAAACAAATTAATGTAATCTAACAAAGATACATAATTTTAAAAGTAACGGGTATCCGCTGGAGAGTAGTTTTCACAATCTATAGCTCCCTGATAGTGAACACTGAACAATTAAAGTAAAGGAGTTCTTACAGATCCAATTAAAGTGTCTCCACCATGACCAACTAAGGAACTAACCGCACCGTCCATAGATATCTATGGTCGGTGAGGTACATGTATATAGCGACCAATGTACGTAGGTACATGTATATAGGTCGAACCGCTTATGAGTACAATTTTTTTTCTTTAGTTCTTGCTTTATTTGTTTTGATTATCTTGATGGTTTTTTATAGTACATATACTTACTACGCTTTATTTTTAAGATATACTGTGTAAAGTACGTTAATATACAAAGAGCGAATATAGTGCATGTTTTGACACTAGAATGTTGTCCGTCTTAATTTACTGCGTGTTTAGTGAAACGACTCAAAGTAACAAATAAATACCAAATGATATACCAGCTGCTCAAAGCATACTTTTTATGATAAAATATGCGTGTTTAGCGGAAGCGCACTAATTATTAATAATATTCTGGTATTCTCATTGTAAAAAAATACTAGTATTTTAGTGTATATAGACGGGTTTATAGGTCCAAGTGGAATGATGTATCAAGTCCTGGCTGGCAGGAGAAGGAACGGGTTGATTTTTGTTTATCTGATACTACCTCTTGCCCCGCCCAGCGTGGAAGAAGGCAGAGAGAGAGAGAGAGAGAGAGAGAGAGAGAGAGAGAGAAAACAACAATAGCTGTAGATACCTACAACTTAACTCCCACTTTTTACCAGTTGCGCTTTGTTTTTTTTGAGCAGATGGATTACCTGATGGTAAGTAATCTGAGCCGCCATGGACACCACGGAGGAGTTACGACTGAGTTTGTGGATTAGGGTTTTGGAGATTTAGAGCTTAGTGGAGGGTAAGGTTTGGTCCTCCGGGAACCTCACTCACACTGTGAAACACAGCGCTGTGACTGTTTCACGCCTGTTTTCTATGAGGTCGTGGTATCACTCGTGGTCGAGCCGACCGATTAATGGCATGGCAGTCCCATACTTGTTATGAGTCCCATATAATAATTTTAAGGTGTAATAAATGTTAATTTTCGCAGCTTTTAACAAAATTTACTTGCAGCGATTTATCTCGGTGCTTCAGACTGGGAGCGTCAGCCATTTTTAGTACTTAGTCACACAAGAGCACACAAACTGTAGTTGGTAAACAAAGTCAGCTTAACTAAACGTTCTCCGGCGATAACGTTCATATTATGATGCATTTATATTTTTAATTTTCTTTGTTAAAATATAACAATGTAATTCCACCTTAAATTACAATGTACTTGTCTATTGGCATTGTCTCTTTTTCCTTAAGAAAAAATAAGATAAAAACAACTGCGTGTGTGGTTTGGTTGTCATTAAAAATAAAATACATTTCGCTAAATTAAAACGTATTGTTTATTTTATTACGACAGGTTATGGGCCCAGGCACATAGCTGTAGCATATAAAATAAATAATACTGGAAGTAAAACTCTGTGTGAGTATAATATTCGCGAACAGGCGGCGGCTTGAAGAAAGTGAGGGAGTCTGCACGGCTACGTGAAGTTGGTTCAAAATACTTGTTCGACGTGTATCGCAAGGAAGGATAGCGAAATGGAAGTAAATCTAAATTCTAACAATAACTTGATGAGGCTAGAAGGAGCTCACAACTGGAACATCTGGAAATATCAAACGACAGTTTTGCTACGAGGGCAAGGCTGGCTAGATATTGTCGAAGGAAGAGCATTAAAACCTGAAGATCCTACTGAGAGAATCGCTTGGGAAAATAAAGATGCGAAGGCGCAAACACTACTAGTCACTAGGATGAGTGAAAATGTAATGTTACACATTATTACTTGTACTACTTCGGCTGAAATATGGAGGAAGTTGCAAAGTGTGTACGAGCAGAAAACAGAAACAAATATTCATATAATCCAGCAGCGGTTCTTTCAATACAAGTTTGAAGTAGGCACTGAAATGTCTACATTTTTATCTAAGATCCAGGAGTTGCAAAATCAACTCAAACAATTGGGAGAAAGTGTTTCTGACAAATTTGTAATAACTAAAGTATTGATGTCACTACCGGATGAGTATAAACACTTTATTTCTGCTTGGGAGTCAGCCCCGGACGATAAACAAACAATGGACAATTTAATTGCAAGATTACTGATAGAGGAAGAAAGAGTGAAACAAAAAGTTGAGCAACCTTCATCTTCAGGCTCATCTGCGTTCGTTGTTAAGGATCGAAAGAACATAAAGTGCTTCAAATGTAATAAAATGGGACATTTTCTTAGTGAGTGTAAAAGCAAAAGTAACTATAAAAGTGAAGGACAGAATAACAAATGTTTTTATTGTGGAAAGGTAGGACATAACAAATCACAGTGCTGGTATAAGAAAAACAAGGAACAGAAGAAAAGTAACGCGTTTGTTGTGACAAACTCGGTAACAGAATATTCTCAATCACAATGGTTAGTAGATACAGGGGCAAGTGAACATATGTGCCGAGATCGTGGACTTTTTACATCATTTACGGACACAAAAAACGAATCCGTCATTATCGGTAATGGTGCAGCAATTAGTGTTCTAGGCTATGGACAGATGGCGGTAGAGGTGTTTGATGGCACTAATTGGATTAACACAACCATAAACAAAGTTCTTTTCGTTCCGGAGTTAAAAACAAATTTATTCTCCGTGAACTGTGCGTCTGATAAAGGTTATGTCATAGTGACAGATGACAACTCATGTAAATTTTACAAAAACAACTGCGTGTGTGGTTTGGTTGTCATTAAAAATAAAATACATTTCGCTAAATTAAAACGTATTGTTTATTTTATTACGACAGGTTATGGGCCCAGATTAGTTGCGAGAGGGTTCGAACAAAATGATATTTTAGACTTAAACGAATGTTATGCTCCTGTTGCAAAATTGTCGACTGTAAGGCTTTTTATAATAATTGCAACTAAACTTAATCTACCTATAATGCAAATGGATGTAACCGGAGCATTCCTGTATGGGGAAATCAATGAATGTGTTTATATAAGTTTACCAGAAGGAGCTTATTCAGGTAGCAATAACATTGTGAAATTAAATAAATCACTTTATGGCCTGAAAAATTCCCCTAAATGTTGGAATATAAAGTTTAATAGTGTTATGCTTAATGAAGGTTTTGTTAGATCTAATTGTGATTCTTGTCTATATACAAAGTGTATCGATAATGACCAGGTTTATTTACTATTATATGTTGATGATGTTCTAATCTTTGGAACAAATATTGCTTTAGTTAAACAGTTGAAAAGTGTACTAAGTCAGAAATTTAAAATGAAAGATTTAGGTTTTGTAACAGATTACTTAGGTATAAATATAAAGCAAAATTTAGATAGAGGAATAACTGAATTAAGCCAAAGAGAGTATTTAGAAAAAGTTCTTAAAAAATTTGGAATGGAAAATTGTAAACCTATGTCCACACCTTTAGATCAAAACATTAATTTAAAGCTTTTTCAAAACCACAATAGTCCAGTGGACAAAAACATTGTAAAGTTATGTCAGCAAATAATAGGGAGTCTAATGTATGCTGTATCTGGCACTAGGCCTGACCTATGTTTTGCTGTATCTTTATTGAGCAGATATCAAAAATGTGCAAATGATA
Source organism: Spodoptera exigua (assembly GCA_902829305.4). Lineage (NCBI taxonomy): Eukaryota > Metazoa > Arthropoda > Insecta > Lepidoptera > Noctuidae > Spodoptera > Spodoptera exigua. The sequence goes on from LR824603.2 coordinate 14,066,920, forward strand.
CTTTGTTAAGTGCTTTGAAAAGAGTATTACGTTATGTGAAACATACTCTAGACTATAAGTTAGGTAGTTTATAAATGTACAACAGATAATGTTTTGGAGGGGTACTGTGATGCAGACTGGGGAGGTGATCTCGACGATAGAAGATCAACTACAGGCTATCTGTTTAAATTTTCTGATTGTTTAGTTTCCTGGTGTTCAAAGAAACAGGTGTCTGTAAGTTTGTCTTCTACAGAGTCGGAATATGTTGCCATTAGTACAGCGGCCAGTGAGGCCTGCTGGCTGAGTAATTTGTTAAATGATTTTAATATAAATAGTGTCTGTCCAATAACTATCTATTGTGATAATCAGTCAGCTATATCTGTTGCCTGTACTGACACTATAAAAAGATTGAAACATATTGATATACGCTATCACTTTATAAAAGAATTAATAAATAATAAAAGATTGTGTCTAAAGTATATCAAAACAAGTGATCAGCCTGCAGATATTCTAACAAAAACTGTAAGTTATGAATTAATAACTCGTTTTTTAAGAAAATGTGGCTTGGAAAAATTACAGATGGTATAATTGTTACATAGGTTATTATTAGGTTAAAAGTTTTTATGTTTACTGGTTGTTTATGTCACTTAAAAAACAGTAAGTTGAGAATACTATTTTTATTAATTAGTTTATGTTACATTAAGGGGTGCAATTACATTGAGGGTGTGTGTTAAAATAAATAACCCTGTTGGCGATGTTGGGGGTATTTTTTGCACATCCTTTCCTCTTATTTCTTGTTTTATGTATAGCTCTTGTCAGCAGTGTAGCGACAGAGTGAGGTTTTCAAGAATCCAGAATTTAATACGATTTATTTTGAGGAGGGAAATTATATAATGTCGTCTCCGGCGGCGAAAGGGAGTTTCGAACTCTTACTAGCTCAAATCACCAGTTCCTGGCCCAGGGGTACATTATTTTGCTTGCACTCGCAACCTTAGCTGAAGACAAAACTATGATAAAGATTTCACCACTGTCTGGTGAAATCTGTATCAGTCTATTCTCCGCCTGATCTCTGCCCTAGAGGCACCAGGCGGATCTGGCGATACAGGTCAGCAGATTGGGAGGGCATGCGATCTTTCTTCGCATGTTATCCTTGGCAGCCTACTTGCTTTTCTTCGGATGATCCGTCGTCATGCGCAGATGCTGTGGCGGATGTGCTGCGCCGGGGGATGGAGTACTACATTCCATTCTCCGACGTGACAATGTCTAGCCAAGCTCGTCCTTGGTTTGGTGCTGAATGTGATCGCGCTAGTGCGCTTAAACACGAAGCATACCGGGCCTGGGCCGACGCTCGCATGCGTAAGGCGAGTGACGTGAGTCAGAAGAAGAGAGCCTTCAACAGTGCTGCCAAGTCTTGCAAGAAGGCAATGCGGAGGTCTCGATTCGACCACATCAGCCGCATCGGGAACAAACTTGCTTCATACCCCGCTGGTAGCAAAGCGTTTTGGTCCTTGGCTAAGTCGGTTGAATCGAACTTCTGCCGCCCCTCACTACCGCCATTGCTGAGGCCCGACGGTTCGCTGGCCCACACCGCTGAGGAGAAAGCAAATCTGTTTGCCTCCCTCTTCGCGGAATCTTCGCGTCTAGATCCCGGTGACGCGCGGCCCCCTGCTTATCCTGATGGATGTGAGACGAGTATGTCAGACATTCGCATCCATCAGAAGGACGTCCGTAGGGTGCTACGTAACCTAGACGTGAACAAGGCTAGTGGTCCTGACGGGATACCGGCAATCGTGCTGAAAACGTGTGCGCCAGAATTGACTCCAATCCTGACACGCCTATTTAGGCTTTCATTTGAGGCTGGAAAAGTGCCGAATGCATGGAAGCAAGCTAACGTACAGCCCGTGCCCAAAAAGGGTAGTCGGGCTGACCCAGCTAACTACAGGCCCATCTCAGTAACGTCCATTCTCTGTAAGACAATGGAACGTGTGCTGAACACAAAACTCCTGGCATACCTAGAAGCCAATGATATCTTAAGTGACCGACAATACGGATTTCGCCGGAATCGGTCCACAGGTGATCTTCTAGCGTATGCCATCCACATCTGGAGTGAGGCCATCGAGAAACACGGGGAAGCGCTTGCCGTCTCCCTTGACATCTCGAAGGCTTTCGATAGGGTATGGCACGAAAGCCTTATTAGTAAGCTTCCTTCATTCGGTTTACCCACTGGATTGTGTGTTTGGATCGCAGACTTTCTGAGGGACCGGTCCATCCGTGTGGTCATCGATGGTTGCTCGTCGAGTCAAATGACCATCAATGCTGGGGTTCCTCAGGGGTCAGTGCTCTCGGCAACATTGTTCTTGTTGCACATAAACGACCTGCTTAAGCCCGGTACCTTTGGGTATGCAGACGACAGCACTGTTGTTGAGAGTTACACGTCCGGCGCACGAGCTAGTGGGTCACAGATCCAGACTCTTCGAGAGGCTATGGTTGGGCGCTTGAACTTGTCCTTGGAGGCTGTCTCTAAATGGGGCGATGCCAACATGGTCAGGTTCAATGCAGCTAAAACTCAGGCGTGTCTATTTTCCAGTAAAAGGAGTCAATTTAGCCCTGCTCCAACTTTCCGGGGTGTATCCGTGCCGATAACTGACCATCTTGATCTTCTTGGTATAACGCTGACGTCTACTCTCAATTTTGGACCATACATCGAAGCAAAAGCTCAACTGGCTGCAAAAAAGTTGGGAATCCTCGCAAGGGTTAGACAATACTTCACGCCGGAACAGCTGCTTAAACTTTATCAGGCGCAAGTTCGATCGGTTATGGAGTACTGCTCTCATCTTTGGGACGGATCTGCCCGATACCAACTTGATGCGCTTGAATCTATTGAGAGGCGAGCCAAGAGGATCATTGGCGATGATGCACTTGTCGAGTCGAGACCTCAAAGTCTTGAGCATCGACGCCGAGTTGCTAGCCTGTCGGTTTTCTACCGGTTGCATTTCGGGGAATGTGCGTTGGAATTACATAATTTAATTCCGCCTAGCCCGTTCCATCATCGGACCACCAGACGTACGGCATTGCGCCACCGGTACATGGTGGATGTCCCACATATACGTACAAAACGTTTTGGGAGCACATTCATCATGCGTACAGCCAAGGAGTGGAATTCCTTGCCGGAGTCGGTGTTTCCTGATAGCTACAATCCGGGTATCTTTAAGTCAAGAGTGAATAGGTTACTTCTAGGTAAGCGCGCTCCATCGTCGACCGCATCGTCGCTTTCCATCAGGTGAGATAGCGGTCAAGCGCGAGCCTATAATCAATAAAAAAAAAAAAAAAATGATATAGTTAGTTTTAAACAGAGCTAAAGTGATAATTCTCAGAATTTTTGTTACAGTGTGTAAGTAAGTCTGATTCTAAGAAAAACAATTTTATTCTTTATTTAAATCATGAGCGTCTTATGTAAATAAAATTACGATTTCGCTGAATTTATTGGATAATATAATGTAATTCTACAAGGAGGCTATGCAATTACGAAACTAGATTGAAAAGACAACATGGACTGAAAAAAAAGTGTTCCTAGTCTCTACCTAGTAAAAATTATAGTGTAATTGAAACATAGGTCATATACCTAAATATCATGATATATTTTGTATACTTCTGCTCAAATTTTTAAGTAATACTAAGCTTGATGTATGTTGTTTATTTTATACAACGTGTCTTGATTAAATTAATGAATAAAGCGACCTAAGTCCTCAGTTTTATGACTTGTAGTAAACTGAGCTATGTTAAGCTGTGAACTTACTTTCGTCAACCCTCTATGTAAGTCAAGACGTCATATAACATGATATTTGACATTTATGTTGTTGTTGTTGTTGTTGGCAATTCCGGACGTTTTCCTATAATTAAGCGCCGAATGCCGCGATAAATGGAACGGGTAAAGTGCGGAGGAGCCAATTAATACCCAATCTGTAGACGAAGGGTTAAGTGGGAAATAAGAATCGAGAAATATACCCATATTGAGGAAGTTGTAAGGATTCGACATATATACGTAGTAAATTTTATAAAAAAATATGCTAGATACTGGCAGCCCCGGCTGAAGGCAAAATTATGGAAGCTCGTTTTAATCTGAGTTTAAAGATATTTTCCAATACCATTCTCTCCGCTTATTAATTCATCTGTAACACCTCTGTTGTTGCGGGTATCTATGAGCAACAGCAATTGCTTACAGGACACCAGTCTGCTCGTTTACTGTATAAAATACCAATTGAATATTATATAAATTGATATATAGGTATACATACAATTTTTTTTTCAATGGGTACAGTGCAGTGAATGCCTACAGACTAAGATAATCAGCTCAATTTAGACAATATACAGTACTTACATAAATACAAACAAACAAATATTCCTGTACACATCATTCAATGATTAATATGCTTCATTGGATAGTAAAGTGAAGTAATATGGAAAGGAGTTATTGAATGAAACAAAATAAGAAAAAAAATAGAGAATTACAAACGTGAAAGCTAAAATTAAAATATATAGTACGCAGGCATAGGTATGTCCACCGAATTTTACTTTCAGCTGCTCAAAAAATCTAGGTATCCTAGCGAAGTTGGAATAGATTTACCGTATTAAAACACTACGGGTACTGCACGTTTGAAAGCCCACATGTGAGGACGAAAAACCTATATTTTTTCCTCTTTTTCGGGGAGACTGAGAGGACAGAATGCATATGCCCGGAGCTTTTTCTGCTCCACTAAAAGCAAGCATTGATTCTCTTCAATCGAATTTTTACAGATGTCTACTACGTAAAAGTCGGCTCTTAAACTTTATTATATCTGTCTGTGTGTTTAGTTTAGAATAGATAGTCTCAAAGGTATGGGTATATATATATAATAAAGAAAACATATTCTCTATTGTACTACAGCATAATAAGAAAAAACATAGGACACTACAAACACAAAAGATCGAAACAAAAACAAACACGAAATTGGCGACCTTATCGCTAAAAAGCAATTTCTTCCAGATAACCTTTATGTACATACATAGAGTTCTTAAATTCGCGATTGGATACTTATGATTTAATTTAATAGTGTCTTGGATTTTGTTTCTTAATCGTTTTTCACATGATAATACTACGCTTTGCATAATTAAAGAGATGACGTAGGTAGATAAATGCATAATATATATCTATATATATAAAAATGAATGGCAAAATATGTTGGTAAGCGCATAACTCAACAACGCCTGGACCAATTTTGCTAATTATTTTTTTGATGTGTTTGTTATGGTCAGGAAAAGGTTCTTATGAAATAAAATTCTAGAAAATTAGAGGGGAGATCTGGGGAATAGGTACACTTTGGTCGTTAGCGAGATAGTGGGAGACGCGTGTGTTAGATTTTGAAAGTCATAGAGTTTGAAATAAACAAATGTAAGCATATAATATGCCATTTTATTTTATCTCAAACTAATATTATAAATGCGAAAGTAACGATTGATAAGAAATGAAATGTATATAGTAAATGCTTCTAAATTATCGGTGACTGTGGTAGATACATATTAATAAAAATAAGGAACAACCGTTTCAACATATATTATTTTTATTTATATATTATTTTTATTTATTATTTTTATTTATATTTCATAATCTTATTTTATAAATCAAGGCAAAAATATTAACACTTCTTAATATTTAACATTTCTTACTTCAATTCTAAATTAAGTACAATTATACACAATTTAATACATTATAACAGTTACACAAAATATGGGAAGATATGTAATATATAATAACAGTCATAATTACAACAATAATAAAATTATTAGAATAAATAGCTTACTCAACTCGCTAGATCCTCACAGCTCCGCAGCTCACGATCGAATGTGTGATATTCGACCGACGTGCTGTATTTATACCGAACGGCCAACGGTCGTTTGGCAGTTATTCAATTCAAATATTTTTTAGGTAAACAATTTGAATATTAAATTCACTAAAACATTAAAAACTATTATCTAATGTAAGTAATAACATTTTATAGCCTATTTACTTAAAAATAAACAACAAATTGTGATCAAAAACCATTAGTTGGCAATAATTAAATAACCTAACCTATCACGTGCAAAGCAGGGGCGGTCTGCTAGTGTACTAAATAAATAATTATTTAAGGCTTTTTCTTCAGTATTTTGATGTAAATCGACTGTGTTGGTTCAAACCTTTTAAACACACTTATTAAATTAAGTACATAAATATATTATGAAATACAAACTAAAAACTATCTAAATATATTTAAGTTACACTATTTTATATACTTCAGCATGTTTCAAGAAAGTTATTCTTTCCGTACGAGAAATAAAATGTTTAATGTAATGTAAAAAAGCTGCTATTATATTGTAAAGTTTCACAGCACTATTTCCCACAAAGCGGCAGCCAGCTTCCGCGATCCAACTAGCGGAGACCGGGTGGCAGATTAGCGCATCCCTCAGTCTAAGACCTGCAGCCCCGGAGCACGACAAATGCTTATTTCCCCCCCCATTTATAAGAATACCGGTGAATAGTTCCGCTTCATTTGTATTCAATTCAATGATTATACAAAAAAAGAATATTCAAATTGTATCAATTAGCTCATTCAGTCGTGTTTTTTCGTTATCGGGTACGTATGTATGAATCTCGTTAGATTTATTATTTAATTACTTAAATGGATCGGATTATGTTAGTGTGTATTTATTACTCATGGGGTTTGGGTAATTTTATTTATTAGATGGGTAACACAATAAAACTGCGCAGTGGTATTAAAAATGTGTTAATTATTAAAGGTAGAATTTTCGATGTTTCTCTATATATATTTCACCTATTCATTATCTTTACTTTTTTATGTAATAGACCGGCAAACGAGCTTACGGATTACCTGATGGTAAGCAATCAGCGCCGCCCATGGACACTCGCAACGGAGGAGTTACGAGTGTGTTGCCGACCTCTTAGGGATTAGTGTTTTGCAGATTAAGGGATTGAGGAGGGATCGAGGGAGGGGAAACGATTGGGCCTCCGGTAACCTCACTCACACGGCGAAACACAACGCTGTGGTTGTTTCACGCCGGTTTTCTGTGAGGCCGTGGTCTCACTCCGGTCGAGCCGACCCATTCGTGCCGAAGCATGGCTCTCCCACACTGACGCTTACACTTACTGCTAGCAAGTGGCAATCCACCAGACATACGCAAAATTTCCAGGGATTTAATGAAGATAAATACACAAAAACAAAATTAATACCATAACTCCACATCAACGAAATTCTAATTTCATCTGTTTACAGCCGTAAAAAGTTATATCTTCTCAATTAGCTTCTCATTAAAGTAACAAAAAACAAAAAAAAGAAATACGGCACGTAGTCTATGCTTTACAATTTTATTATCTGTTAAACGGGGGCGTCGTTTTACGGACCATCCCCTGCTTGGAGAATTTGTAATTAGCAAAATTAAATCAGCTCCGTAGACTAACATTTAAATAAGGAGAACGTTTACTAATGTAAATGAACTAACGTAGCGTAAGTCACAACTCTCATTATGCGAATGTGAGATAACTTAAACTGAAGGGCTTGTTTTGACAACTTTTGACAATGTAATTTATCGTTTCCTCAGGGAAAACGAAGGGGAAGCAAGGAAAAGATGTAAAAATACATGTCGTAAGATTATGAGAGTTCCTCCCTCTTTGCTACTTGTAACTACTTGTTATAGCTACATAATAAAAGTTGGTATTTTCATTTCGGATTGTAGCCCTGCTCCAACGAAGTGGGCGCCACGGAGCGCCCTCTTCGGCGGCACACACAACAGCCACAATGAAAATTTGAAAAGTTTCACACTGAATATCTTCAAGTTTTCAAAAGTTATTGCATAATTTTATCTACATTTATTATGACTGTCTTAAAATTATATGGAAATATCTCGTCGGTCTCGTTTTTAGTGGCATCGAAGGTACTAGTCTGTAGTTGCTTAGTAGAGTTTGTTAGTAATAAAGAAGAAAGTTAAAGATCAAGTTACCAAAGCAATGAATCGGATAAAAATCTATCCGACCTTTTTCAAGTGTTCTTCTACTGTTTGTTTGGCTCGCAAAACTGTGCTAAACTCCCAAAAATCTGTTGGTAAACAGTAGAGAATCCGCTAACTATTTGGATTGCGTATTGATACTATGTTTGTCGATGATAGAACTCAAAATTGGCTCGCGGCTCCCAGAGCGCATGGAGCTCTGAAAATGGATTTCAGAATATTTCCCAATAACATCTCGTAAACGTTCGTCTAAAATATTCGAATATGTTACGATCGTGAATTATTTATACAGGAATAACGATCTCAAGTACCTAGACAAGAATTCTCCAAGAAAAAATAAAAAAGCTAGCTAACATTTATGCTAATGACATGGAGCCGTAAAACAAACTATGAGCGGCTTGAGTACCAGGGAGGTAAGGATCCTCTCCGATCTTCATAAAGAAATGCAATAAAACATGAAATTGTGTCTCGCTTCATTGAAACTGCGTGAATGTCTTTTTCTCTTTGTCCATTGTTCGCATCGTTTGCACATGGCTGTGTTTGGGAAGTTGTGAAAGGGTGCAAGGCAGGGCGTCGGATCCGGCAGCGTGGCCCATCCATCCGGCACGGGCCGGTATCTTCCGGCATTTCCCCGCTCCACAATCTCTTTTCCCCTTGCTTCATTATTCGGCGCCCAGCCCGGGTCGGAGGGGTGCGGGCGGCCACAATGTTGCCAGCTCAACGCCTCTATCGCTTTCCCACAGTTAAAGGAAATCTTTCCTAATAATGTCATCATAACATTTTGTTTAATTTTCCATGAATATAATGTATTTTGGAAGTTTCGGTAAAGTAAACAATATCTTTGCGAAACAAAAACGGCTATAAAAACATCAAAGTGTGTTCGGGCACAAAATACAATATGAAATGAACAATTTAGCATGATTAATAGTGAGGGAAATGTTAAGGTTTTGAATAATATTAAGATATTTCAGTGAAGGGGTAAATTTAAGAGATGTGGCAACCCGCGATACGTCGAGTCGGTATGGTGACGGCGCGCGGGTGCGTTAGTCCGCGTGGAGCGGCGCGCTGGCTTGGCTCGCCGAGTCTAGGGAGCCTCGGTCCTCCCCGCACCCGGCGCCCGCCTCAGGTACGCTCGCATGCATGACGCGCCACCCTGTTGCGCACTGCACTACAATGTTTACCTTACATGCACCTTCTGATCTTTCCTAATCTACACTCGACTAATTTGGCGGGACTGAAGCCTCTCTTCTACATATCTAAAACTGCTGAACTTCTCTCAAAATCTGGATGTAGTCTGTACCGATAGATTTATTTGCTCTCGTACTTTCAACTTACCTGGATCGATTCGGTCCTTGAAACTTGTAGATTTTCGCTAGGTGAAATTACAATTTTATAGGTCAGTATATACGCTCCGCACATCTGTAAAATAATGGGTTATTTGATACCTACGTGGGTTTTGTGTACGGAAACAAAATGTTGTCTGGTATTATAATGATTGTCTACTGAATAGGGTGGGAGCTCAGTTTCCCGCGTAATTTTATGTCATGCGACTTAATAGGCGGGAAAAAAAAAATCCGACACTTACTTATAAAGACCAACGAGCAATTATTTATCTCGTAAATATTTTTTCTTTATCTGCAACTCGAATTTGATAAATTAATTTAAAAGTTTTAAAGTGCTACTGAACAATGAAATCGAACAAACAAATCGATACCTACCGAACTTTTCGTTAAAAATAAATTCAGTTGTAATAAATTAATTTTGTTTTTGACGCAATGCCGGGTACTATCCATCCAATACATAAAGTTACGATCGACTTTGTTATCAGTAATTGCGGTCGATTTGTTCGATAAATTCATAATTATTAGAATACTTGGAAGTGCTTTACACGACCTGCGGCTGATTGCTTTTTAATAATTGTGAAACCTGTTACTTATGACAGTTTGTAATCATTGTCATGTTTTAATGTCGTTTCGTAATTAATGTTCATTCAGAAAAGCTCTAAAGAAAATGAATAGTTAGAAATTTTGTTTTTTTAAAGAGAATTTTCTAATTTTTCTAATTGTATTTAAGAGGTGTCAGTGTTGAAGTGTGTAGAGAAAGTTAAAAGAAGGAGAAATAGGTAGCCAATTATTACCACGTCGCTGGGCACGAGTCTTGAAGTTTGAAGTTAACGGGGCTCTGGGACACACAAATGGCGAGGCAAGACTTTTTCTTTTTTAAATTACCCAGTAAACTCCATGGAGGATAAAACGAAGTCGCAACGGATGGAACGTACGCTTCGCAATAATCTGTGCGCTAGTGATTTCTTGACGAAACGTTGATTAAAAATAATCAAGAAATATAATGTTTTGGATAATGAGTTCTTTTATAAAGGACAATGGGTTGGATTTTCCTCTTCAGATTTATGGCTGGTGTTAGGGAAGAGATAAGCGATATTTAATATGAAACTAATTAGGGTTCTAGTGATTTACAAGTCTCCGTAAAAACAGAATGTAACAATCTGTTTTTTGCCTCGTAACAGCTTTGAGTGGTGCTTCTATGTATTATGTGGCTTTGTGTCAATACAAAAACAAAAACCTGGGCTTTGACGGTCCTTTGTACGAATCACTACTTATGATTTTCCTTTGTTTTTGTTCTTTGCTTTCCTCTGACCCTATTATAGCCGGTGGGTAGTTAAGTAAATGTTGCCATGGTAACAATAAACATAATATCTCCATTTCATTTTCTAGATGAATTCTTATTGTATTTTTCTAAACGTCTAATATCTGAAGAATTAATTTTAGCTTTGATGTTTGAACATTAAGGTATTTATTTTACGACATTTTATGAATAAAAAATCAATTTTGTGGGGGCGTGCGTTCACATACCTAGTATAATTTTATGGATGTAATGTATGATAGGTGGGAGTATTTCCTTATAAGCGTGAACTTGGTCCCTATCCGTTGTTGGGACACGAAAATTCTCAATTTAAAATAGGTGGATCGTTACCGAAGATGTCTTTTCGTGTTTTATTGAAACACTGATATCTATATAGCCTACTAATATTATATGTATATGTATATAATGTCACGATCTGAAAGAAGAAGATACCTATATGTTTGTTATTCTATATTTTAAAAGACATTTTTAAATGGATAGCAAGCTTGTAAACGTGTAAACCTAGCTTAGTCTGAGCTCAAATCCGAGGAAGGAATAGAATCTCTTTTGTCAATATTGAGTCTTTATTGTTCTGAGTTTGTATAGCTAGGTATTAGGTATCTGTGGATAATTTAATGCGATACTGTTCAAATGTGTGCTTAGTACTTATTAGTAGACGGTAGGCGTTGAGATAGGTGTTCTCTAAGGAATATAATTACTAAACCAAGCCTGAAATATGTACGTCGAAGCTCGGTACTGATTTTAACCTAAATTGTAAGCTTAGATACTTCTTTTGTGCCTAGGTACACAGGGTTTCAATAGGAGCCTTTATAATATCTGTCTGATATTAGGTTTGATGCTGAGAATACATCATGTAGGTATCATACATATTCATGTATTATTCCAAATTTAATTATTTTGAAATAGGCTTTTAATACACGCATGTCAATTCATTCTTGATCGATGCCTTTTATTGTTACATAAGCAATAATGTGTACATCAAGCGAACCATTAAAAATTGATTTTTTTATTAGTCTGGCAACACCCACATTTCAAAAAAGAACGTTAAAATATCTAGTTGCTATTCGTATTTCTTTTTTTACATAAAACTCAAAATACACCATTAGGTTAATTAGTTAGTATTTACAAGTAACATTGTTGTCAATATAACTAGGTACTTCATTGTATGCTTTACGTAGAAAAAATATACATAACATTATGTCTTTCTCTCTCAGTTACTTGAACTCTAGAGTAATTGCAGAGACGAGATATCTACTGTTGCTTTTCTATAGAAATCAACCGCTAATCATCAGATGGAGGGACCCAATGATTCCATGAATGACATGAATAAACCTTTTAATTACTCCCAGCAACAAAGACAGTACCTGGCATAGAGGCAGTACTAACAGCTTCATATATATCAAGCTATAAAATCCAGTCTATCATGGCCTCAATTTGTATCTTCTTTTTGCACATTCAACGGTTAGGTTATACTGGTTTTCCACGCCTGGATGTGTAACCTAACTACTGCTGCTATATGTATATTATGTTTTGGCTGACATCTTTGATTATTGAATTGGTATACAAACACGTCATATTTAAAAATAAGGTCTCATTAGTTATCTGAATTTCGTCGCCTTAGAATTGGACGTTTTTGATTGGATATGCGTTTTACATCGTGAATATTCTGCCACACAAAAAAGTTCCAATACTTGCAATTTTGAAATTTGGATTTCATTCTTAAATTCAAATTTAAATTCTTTATTGTTCTTGGAGAGGTACATGCTTATGTGTTAAAAGTACTAAAGTGAAATTAAAGGGTACGTCTTTGGAAGTTGTTTCTTATTCACTCGGGTAGACTACAGCTTAAGACAAGACCTACTATAGGTAAATTTTTAATTTAAATATTTCACACATTATGTAAGGACGTTCATATTTAAAATCTTGAAAATGATTAATTAATATTGTTCGAATTTATCAACTATTTTCAACTTGAAGACGAATTTTTCTTGGTTAAAAAGAGATTACTTTGACGTTTCCATACAATTAGTTATTAAAATATTATAAGACTATTCATTCATTGATTTAACAGTAAACTTCAAAAAAATTATTATTAAAAAAACAAAATACCCGACTGCACACTAAAAAAAGAGTAAAACAAGCCCCACAATACAAATTTACTGAATATAATTTATAAATGTTGATGGAAAGCATCGCAGGCGGGGACCAACAGAGGCTTATTTATAGTCATTTCTGTTGTGCACCATTTAGCAGAATTTTCGTTGGTGGCGGTCAAGGTGGTCCCCGCCTGCGATGCTTTCCATCAACATTTATAAATTATATTCAGTAAATTTGTATTGTGGGGCTTGTTTTACTCTTTTTTTAGTGTGCAGTCGGGTATTTTGTTTTTTTAATAATATTTTTTTTATTTATAACTTTTTAGCTGTATTTATTTAACGAAAATGTTGTAGATGTAGAAGACTATGTATGCCGCATGCCAGGCCACGCCCTATCTTTTTGCTTGCTAACGCATGAGTTGCTTTGCGTTGACGCAGAATTAACATGTTCCCGTGGGAATTTTGAGAAAAAACGTATCCTATATTAATTACTCCCGTGATTGAAATGAATCTAATGATATAGCATACATATTTTTTTAAAGGGAAATTTAGAAAAAATATTATTATGTCTTTATCCCGTGGGACTTTTAGGATAAAATGTATCCTATGACACTCCCGTAATCAAGACAAATCTAACGATACCTCATACATCAAAATCCATCAAGCCGTTTAGGCTACAGGAGGTCACAAAGGAAAAGACATACATACATACTTACATACACTCGAAAAACATTACCCTCCTTCTTTGGCAGTCGGGTAAAAAAGCTACCTACATATATACTACTACCATATATAGGTATCCAGATATAAAATATCAAGTGCTTAACACACCTAGTTTCTAGATAGGTACCTACGTCATATTTATTTGCACATACATATCTAAAGTCTTTTATTATATTATGTACCATTTCTACAAGACTTCTGAACATTAAGTAACACTTAGGTGGAATTAGTTCAAGTTGTAAAGCCCGTCATAAATGTAACTCCACAAGCAGTTAAACAGTAAGTTATGCGTTTTGGTGTAAAACATAGGGTTATATACTTTAATCATTGTTGACCGCACTAGATTGGAAAGTGAACTCATTTCGTTTTAAATTGGTCATTTAATTTTCATGAGTTCATTTAACATTCAAATTGATTGATGCATTGTTTGCACACATTGTTGTTTATTTTAGTGTTGGTGTTTTTGTAAGTGTGAATTTGTGAATAATTAGTGTGCCTTTTAACATTTTATAGCTTTTGAGTTTACATAGCGATTTTTTGTATGCGATTGTGATAGGCATTATGTATTTGATATGAGACAACCCTGGTAAATGTTTTTAAATTACCGAAGCCATTGCATCAAACAAAAAAGCACCCTAATAGAGAAGCATTCAAAACAGAATATTGGTTGTACATAATTCAAATTCTACATTTAGATATAGAAAAAAAAACTATTACAAATCAACACCTAAATAACCGTTCTTGAGTTTCTTGCTCGTTCTTCTCCATCGGAGTCTACACTTTGGAACGAGCAAATAGCTTCACTAAGAGGACTGACCGACAGACTGACACTATATCTTCAAAATTTTGTCTGACGTTCAAAAGTGCCTGTATGGTTCTGATTGGAATAAATGATTTTTGACTTTTTTTGTTCACTATCAACTATCTCCTAATTACCCACATTATAACATCATTCTTACACCCATGTAGACACATGAACAGACACACCCTCTAAGTAGTATTATTATCATGTAAAATTAAGATGAACTGGCTGAAAAGGAAATATGTATATATTTATATTGCTTTTTCAGCATACCGGCACGTACTACATTAATTATTTTTTTATAAAAAGTTTCCTATCTGTCTGAGATGGAGGCTTGGAGACCTGCAAACAGGTTATATATCTAGCCCAGCCTCCACAGCATAATAATCGAATACACCTAAAATTGTAGTAGTAATTAGTTTTGGCTTAAGTATGTTGTGGAAAAAATAAACGACATTTATACTTATATAATTTATTACAGAAAAAAATGTCATTTCGTTTCTAATTCTTTATATTTAAAGCTTCTACACAGTTTGTCGACGAATGTCCTAGTTCCCACGTGACGGGAGTATTGGCATTTATCGGACACAATTCCTATTGCCCGCTATAATTGAAAATGTTTGTGACATATATTCCAATTTGCGGGCTCCGTAGATTGAGGATTCTGAATTAGATATTGATATTGTTATTTTAAGATTTCGACAGGGACTAAGACTACATTGAATATTTACTTTACAATTATTTCGCTATTAGATGGTACAGGATGAGGATTGGGATCGTAATTGTTCTTTTTTTTTACTTTTTGAAAGAGTATTGTGGTTTTATTATATCCATTTCTAAGTAGGTACGTCGTGTTTTTTTATATCAGTCTACATATATTATGTACTTTGTTTTGATATAAATGTGTTACTGACGCGATGAGTTTAATAATCTCGTCAGTAACAGGTAATTTTTCAAAGTCATTCCTTAACGAAACCACAAGGAAAAACTGACAGAAAATATATTTTGATATGTTACTAAAGTAGGTGATGGAGAATCTATCTTTAACATCCATTGATGGATTACTTTGTGATATGTTAAAGATCTTGCTAGAAGCTCGAGCGATGGACACTATCTGAAGTGACAAATGTGAATGGTCGTTTGTACAAATTCCTCAGACAAAGAACAGACAAGTGTCCGGATGCCTTATAAAATTTTCTACAAGGAAAATATTCGTCTTCCAAGAAGAAAATTGTTCAAAAGATTTGTTGGAGTTTAATTTTAAAATACCAATCATAATTTTGCTAAACAAGTAGGTTTACAGATGTATACATGGTACAGACGTGGACGTAGTCTGTGTAGACAATTGGGTAGTTTCCTAGGTAAATAAGAAATTAATTCGACGTTTCAATATAATAAAATATTGAAAAATAACTATACTTTTATTCATCAATCGATTGATACACTCAATTTTAGATACATTTTTAGCTAATTTTTAAGAAATAAGGACGCTTTTTGACACAGAAATACTATGACGTCATAACTCAGTTTTTCATACAAATTTCATAAAAAAGTATAGTTTTTGACATTTGGATAAAAGTATTGAATTTGACTAGTTGGAAACTACCGTCTTTGAATTACGAATTGTTACCATTTCTCAGGCAGTTTAAACTTTAGACCGATTCTAATTTCAAATTTCTAAAAAACACGTAGCATAAAAAATGTCTAGTTTATTAAATTAAATTATTTCAAGACCACCAATATGATACCAAAGTTGCCAGCTTTCCCCATCGCTAGGGCCGTTATTAAGAAACTTTGAGGCAGTCAGTCGCAAAATTATATTTCGTGTCAATTGCAAAAACAAATGATTAATGCTTATTAGATAATTGAAATTAATATGATGTTAACTCAAAGTAATTACTGTGGTCGAAGTGTTGTAGGAAGATAATTGTATGACTTTATCGATGTAAATACTTCGCTTTTCCCTTTTTACCATAATAATGGGTAGCTGATCAATGGGATAACATTACAACCTTTTTGGACGGAAGGCAGATGTCGAAGAAAAGGTTTTATTACTTTAGAACACGTTTAGAAGGGATGTTTCCTTAGACAAAATTAAATTGCTTCGGCCGATCTTTCTATTACAAGGTTTAAAAGAACATATTTATTGGCAATTGTTTATTATAATTTGTGTCTATTTATTGGGGTAATTCGTGTTAGACTTTTCTATACATTAAATACCTGACTGAAATTAATGATATTTCGTATAAAATTCATAATTTAATTGTTTCAAATATGTCGAGCGTTTAATCCAGTTGTCACCCCTATTGTTTCCAAGTGTAGAAAATATATACGAAACAAGAGTTCGCTCTTTGTACTTATCTAGAAATAAAAGATGTTCAGTGTTGCGAGATAGTTCCTAACAAAGGGAACATACAGCTCTTTGACTTAGATGATATCTCAGAATTATTTACTCCAAGCTTCATCGGAGAATCGGACGAAAATAGGGTCACGGCAATCAAAAGATCCATAATACCGTTTTACCGGAACGTCCTCATAAATGTAAGGATGTGACAATAAGCCCCCACTCTGGAAGCTATAACATTTTAATTTAAAAGGTCTAATACGGTCTCTCTTAAAATAAATTCACAAAAAAGATCGTTCATTTCACCGTAAGTAATTCATGCGGAGTTTGTGTAAGGTGTATGTATAAGTATAATTTGAATTAAAACGCCCAATTACTTTGGTTCAAAGTACTTAACCCTGTTAATCTTTGGGGGTAAAAAAAGCCGGTGATTCGTTACACCCGACGTTTCTAGTTTCTCTTTTCGTGTTAACAAAACCTCGGTTTGCCTGTCACAGATCCTTTGTTTGTTTATGCTTTTGTTCTAACGACATTTTTCATGATATTATTTTATTTTATTTCTTACTGGACGTGGTTGATTTGAAAAGTAAAAACAAAAAAATTTTGATGGAAAAATGTATAAATATTTTGTAGATGAAATGTTTTGTTTGGGAATGTGGGTACTATTTATTTTGTATTGTTTTTATCAAAACAAAAACTATTTGTGTTAGTTACACTGTTTCTGTTTGGACCGTTAAAACATAACAAAAGAAATTCTTAGTAAGTACCTACTGACCAATCAGACCGTATTTCTTCATAGAACTCAATTTGGATGGAACTAAAGAAAACACTTTCCCGTATCAATAAGGATCAGAACATAAATAATTTGACAATTGAGAGTTACTGTTGTGGGTAAACGAAAGAGATAGGATATTAGATTTACTGATCAGGGAATTGACCTTGTGAAGGCTAACTTCCCCAGATCCCGCGGGAAACAACTTTACAGAAATAACACAAGGAAAAATTACGAATTGAGGAAATGTATATACACTGCATAGCGACAAATATATTATGTATGACGCTGTAAGTTTATTATTTCTTCAGCTGAAGCAATAATAAACGAGAAAATACAACCTTTGCGCGAAAATAAATGATATTTTACTGTTACGACACACGGAAACTTAAGACACATCACAGCTCATGCTGCGGTACACAGTTTTAATGGCGTAAGCCTTTGTACAACAACGAAACGTGTTTATTATGTATAAAAATTTTACAATGTTGACTTTGTAACAAGGGCTATTCAGAAACTTGAGTTAATTAACCATCTAACTTTTTAATTATGTGGTCGTGGTTTGTGGTAAAAACGTAAACAAAACGCCTGTACAACCTCCCTTCGTGCAACACACACGCATAATTCTTTGTCAACCTTTCGGGGATCATTCTCAAAAGCTCCTTAATACGAATATAAAAAGCAACTTGAGCCCAGATTAACTTGAGTCAAAAATTGCGTATAAAATCAGATTATGCGAACATTTTGTTTTTATTATAAGCTATTCCCGAATCGAAAGGCCGGGAAATAAGGTTTAATATTTTATAACACATTTTGTTTTCTTAACAAAATGACCCATTTTGATTGATTTCCACTTCCATCGCTTCATTTGTATGCTTATAGACGATCGATCAACTCCGTCATAATCCATCAAGAGGAATTAAAATTATGTCAACGCAGGTATACGCAGGCTAAAAATAATTTAGTTAGTATAAACCGATGAGTTTCAATAAACTGAACGTGGTTGCTTCAGTGAAAAACCGCTAGCGGAAAATAAAGAAATATCGCGTTTGAGCAGCCTGCATTTGTCTTTTATACAAAGTGATTGGCGTTATTGGACGTCAGTAGCGTATTCAGTTTCATGTTGAATGAAAACCATAGAGATATAGACTTACATGACTGTTGTATCTATGTACACTTGCTTTGTACTTATATCTCAGTAGACAGCTTGTGTAGAATATTGTTCTGAACATTTTCTATTTATATGGCAGAAACAATGGCCACCTCTTTCGTTTGAATTTCGAACAATGATACTGGCTAGCAACAATACAAATCACGTTCTGTTCTATAAACAAAATTAAATAATTACCAAGCCGCGGCTGTGTAATCGCTCGTTATGTTCCAACCTCAAAATTTTAATTAAACTTTTTAATTATTTAGTCCTTTTTAAAAGTGTTTCGTAAATTGTCTTAATAAATCAATTAATGTTGGGGATAGCTTAATAATTTAATCCGACCTTTATAGTGTAGCCGTTAAATAAATGCGAGTAATATTTGTTTCATGAATTTGCAACAGCTGCTGATAAATTGCTTACATATTTTAGTGCGCTGTTTTTGATAGTCCGCCTAGTTTTTTTTTTCATCTCTCAGACGCGAAGCGAATTAATATTAGATACATTAGGTACACTCTCTTGTGAAACAAATGATATTTTTAATATCTTGTGGGGATTAGTTTGATATTTAATTCAGTTTTGAAAGGAAAGTGATAAGACAGGTAAAGTAAAAAAATAATCCTTTTAAAGAAAGTTCATCTTTTTAAAAGCCAAGATTAGGGACAGATTTTCTATTCTAAATATATAAATGTATCTTTGTAAGCTAAAGGAAATCTTTTTAAAGCAGAAGCTTACGTGGGTATAGTTTACTGATGCCCGACAAATCCTAGCTGTGAGCTTCACAAATATTTTTATACAAATATCAAAGCTGGCGTACAAAGGAGTCTTAGATCAAAATACAAATGTGAAACGGACCCTTTATTTAATGTGATACACGACTTTATCTAGGTCTGTTAGATTTAAATATAAATAAATTATCTAAATATATAATACCTGCTCATTTATACCTATTTAAATCTTTTGATGTTTAACAATTCCCTCTATATGTATTATTTTTCTAAATAAAAAAATAAGCATATTTTTTGCATGATGTGGCTTCCTGTAATATTGTAGTTTCCAAGTAGTCCAATTCAATACTTTTATCCAAATGTCGAAAACTATACTTTTCTATGTATGTAACTTAAAATTATGACGTCAAAATATTTTTCAAAATAAATAATAAAAAAATAATTTATGGTATCGACAGATCGAGGAATAAAAGTAGGTATACTAACTTTTCAATGTTTTGTTGTATTAAAACGTTGAATTAATTTATTTTTGACCTAGGAAACTACCTAATTGAGGAAGTTCCTCGTTTTTATATTGTATTTGCTATTTTTGTGAATGATAATTGTATTTCTTGTTGGAGACCCTTATTAAATAAATAAACAAACAAACAATAAAACCCAAAACTCATTATTCATAGCCATGAAAAACCACATTAGGTACTTATTGATTCATCTGCGAACAGATTCGTTTGTCATTAATTAATTAAAGCCAGCATTCATTACAGTTTAAGTAGTTTTCGCTGTTAAAGTAGGATGAATACAGTAAGCTCCAGAACCAGAGCGCATGTGCAGGGGAGATAAATAGGTACATAGGTACATAGGTGAACCAAACACGAAACCACCGACATAGGTAAAAATGGTAGCCATTTTTAAACTCCCAACTAAATTATAAGGCTTAACCTAGAACAAAAACCTTGTATTACAGGAAAAACTAATTAAAAACGTAGTCTTTACGACCTCTTTTGTAGCTTCCAGGGTTTTTAGTTTGTGATGAAGTCATATTTTACCTTTAAAGCTGGAAATATTATGGGTTCTGAATAGTTATAAATCGCTGCCTTGTTTCTTATTTGGTTTAATTACGGGCATCTAGGTTTTGTGTTGCGACTCAAAATTTTCCTTGTTCATGTACCTACACAGATTTGCTTCGATTAATAGAATAAAAATACTTTGTCTGCTTGATTACTTCCTAAAAATTTCGTATTAATATACTGAAAAGAAAGGGAACCTGTTGATAGCAAAACCAAATATTATGTTTTGCATTGTCTGTACTGTATTAAGTATACTACTCTGTCAAGAAAGTACCGGGAAGAAAAAGTCAATAATACACAAAATGTTTGTTATTCATCTAAATTTATTTTATCACCTTCAAAGAATGCTCCTTCAGAAACGATACACTCACGCCAACGAATAATCCAATCATCGAAACTTTTTTTAAACGCTGTTTCCGGAATGGAGTTCAGTGCTCGCCGCGAATTCTCCTTTATGTCTTCTAACGATTGAAAACGGGTGCCACGAAGGGGTAATTTGAGTGTGGGAAAAAGAAAGAAGTCGGCTGGAGCCATATCTGGTGAATATGGTGGCTGCTCGATGGTGTTTGTTGAGTGTTTGGACAAAAAATCGTTTACAATGATGGCCTTGTGCGAAGGCGCATTATCGTGATGCAAAATCCAAGAATTTTCTTTCCACATTTCTGGCCTTTTTCGTCGAATTTGTTCTCTTAAACGCCGCATAACGCTCAAATAATATTCTTTATTTACCGTTTGACCTTCGGGCAAGAATTCTGAGTGCACAACACCGCGATAGTCAAAGAAAACAGTCAACATGACTTTGACTTTTGATCGACTTTGACGTGGTTTTTTCGGTTTTGGTTCAGTTGGAAGGCGCCATTCCGAAGCTTGTTGACTAGTTTGCATGTCAAACTCGTAAATCCACGTCTCGTCACCAGTAACAATGCGTTTCATGAATGTTGGGTCGGTATTGACTCGTTCTAGCATGTCCTCAGCGACTTTCATGCGATTTAGTTTTTGAAGAAAATTCAGGTCTTTTGGGACTAGCCGAGCGGCAACACGTTTCATACCCAAATTATTTGTTAAAATGGTACGGATCGACTCGTGAGATACAGAAAGTTCGGCGGCCATCTCTCTCAAACTTGAATGAGGATTTTCAGTCACTATTTCCTTCACTTTTGCGATGTTAACTTCAGTTGCAGACGTTGATGGCCTACCAGAACGAGGCAAATCTTCCATCACATCTCGACCGCTTTTGAACGCTTTGTACCACTCATAAGCACGTGTTTTTGATAAAGTCGATTCACCGTAAGCCTTCTGTAACATTTTGAGTGCCTCCGAACACGAAATTTCATTGGCGATGCAAAATTTAAGACAAACTCTTTGTTCGATGTTTTTCATTATGAAATTCGCAATACGCACTAGATATTATAAAACTAAAAACAGCACTGTTTTTAATATAAATAACAGATGCAACTCAAATTCCGCGCCAAAATGGAAAACAGTTATGCCAATCTAACAACAAAAAAAATTAAAATTCGAATTTGGAACTATTAAAAAAACATTCATTCCCGATACTTTGTTGACTGAATGTATTTCAAGAAGTTTTGTCTAGGTTTTGCAGTGAAAATGGTATAAAAAATTATAAATTTGACAGTAAAATAAAGAGGAGAAATTTATGGTTTCTTTGCCTATCCCTGTTTAGCCCAAATTAAAGCAAAGGTTACCTCTTGTGTTGTTTTAGTCGTGGTGGTTCGGAGGTTAAGGAGCCCGCTTCTCATGCATGAGGGTTCGAAACCTGGCAAGTACCAATGTGACTTTCTGTGATTATTTAGACACCACTGACATGCGGTGAGGGTAAACATTAACATTAACACTAAGTTAAAATTACATGTTTGTTAACTCATTTACTTTTATACCTAACTTTTCTCATGTCGTGACAAATTCCACGGACAGCTTAGATTTATTAGTACCTATTCCACATTCCCACATACATACATATAAGTCACATCGCTAGTAAGTAAAGCAAAGTACATCACTGATAAATCGATGCATATCAAGATAGATGTGAGATAACGATTTAATTTCCCCTACATGATCGACTAATGCCACGCTAGGCATCTGTCAACTGATTGGCAACTCATTTCCTAGGCGAATGACCGGCAGCGACAATTCCATTTGCCTACGCTAAAGTGGGTATTAGGGATCGGTTTAGGAAGGTAACCACTCACTTTGAGATAGGGATGTCTAATTGTTTTAGTGAGTAATTGAATCAGCCTATAGTGATGTGATGGCTTGTGTTGTAATAGTTAGGTAAGTGAAGGGATATTGTGCGTTATAATTGTAATTTGTGCATTTCAATGTATAATTATTTATAGATAGCTTTGTGACATATTCTCGCAGTTTCAAGAGTATTATTATGGATGTATTTTTACTCTCCATTAAAATTCGTAGGCAATAGAGTCCGAATTTTCAATAGGTATGATACCACTTTTTAGAAAACCACCTTGGATTCATAAGACTTTACTGTAACATTACTGTGACTTTACTGTTACGCGTAAAAAATTCAGTACAAAATCTTGTTCGTTCTGAAAATCCGTACACGTAGTTCTGTTGATATTTCCATATAAAATTCTTTGAAGACGAAACGATAACGTAAACGTCAAAAGTTATGTTAAGCTACCGTTTCGTTTCGGTCGAAGAGAACTTACATTTGAATGTATAAGTACATTCATATGTTTGAATTCGTTCAGCAATGGAATATAAAAATAAAAGAGGACACAGACAGCTTGTGTAAACATGCATCCGTTATAATACGTTTTTTTGTCGTAGGATGGCAAACGAGCCTAGGTATGCTTTTTTGGTGGTACGCAATCGACTCCGCCCATGTGTTGGTGGTGTTCATACACCCGCAACAACGGAGGAATTATGAGTGCTTTGCCGACCTTTTGGGGATTAGGGTTTTAGAGATTTGGAAATGAATTGGGGGAGGGGAAGGATTAGGTTACCTCACTCATACGGCGAAACATAACGCTGTGATTGTTTCACGTCGGTTTCCTGTGAGGCCGTTGTATCACTCCGGTCGAGCCGACCCATTCGTGCTTAAGCATGGCTTTCCCACATACATCTGTTGCATTATGCGGGTAAAAAGATATCTTTGCATTTCAAATCACGTCTGCTTCAACAAATTATGAATTAGGCACATTTTGTGAACTTATTCATAGAGCATTCTTTCAATAACAATGTACATATAAATTGACGTAGCCACATTATACCATAGATCGATGGATACTTTTACCGTTTGATTCCCCTATAAAACCGTGCCTCTCACCTGAATTACCATAGCCTCTCTTAACATGTGTTGGTGTAAATGTATTTGTGTTCGTTTCTTTTTTCTGTAAAGTATGTTATCCACGCAGCTATTTGCCATTTGTATTGGTCTCGAAGGGGTTCATATATTGTTAATGTGCGGTTGTAACGTGAAGATGTTGGAAACAGATGTTATCACTTTCCTTGATGTCTTCCGAGGGGATCGTTAAAAACCTCTTTAACCAACTGAAAGAGGTTTTTCAGAATGATAAATAATCTGTTGTTTTCTCATGGTATAATGCGGAAATCAAGCAGACGGATTATCTAAAGGTAAGCCATCAGCGCCGCCCATTAATACTCGCTGCACATATACATTTTGCCGTACTTGGGGGGGAAGGGATTTCAGGATCGGGATTGGGGTGGGGGAGAAGATTGGACCACCGATAACCTGACTCACAGGGAAAAATACAACGTTGTTTTTGTTTTACGTCGGTTTCTGCGACATTGTGGTACAACGCCGGCTGGCCTGTTTATACCGAAGCATGGCTCTCCCACACTTTTACCCTTTTACCTTAGTACGTATAAATTATTAGTTTTCTTGTTGTTATAACGCAGTCACCCGCGTTATAATTATTATTATTACAAGTAAAACTTTCTCTTTAATATAAAAAAATCAATCAATTGATTATTCAAATAATGAATGTACATAGATGTTCAGTTTTATCAATTAAAAAGTTTCTATTTCTAAATAAACCGATTTGAAAAATGATTTTACCGTTGGTGATAAGTTTACTTTTTAAGGAACGACATTAGATAGTTTTTATTACGAAAATTCTAGTCGAAAATAAAATAGTAAGTAGTGAGCATTCTGCACATCATGTTTTAGATGGAATGAATTAAAAAAAGTTGAGACATGATGATGGTATCACGACAGTGACAGCAGCCATAAGATACTTTTTAAAAAATGCAGAAAAAAAATGTTTTAATTTTGTTTATTTATTTTTAACTTGGACAAATTATGTTTTCATATCGCATATTTAACTGGAAAGTGGCGTCAATTTTTTAATAAGATTGAGGAGACAATGCAACTTTTATTTTCATATTTAGGTAGCATAGAACAAACAACGTAACATAACGACTGTGTTTGCCTGAAGGGTTAGATAGAGATGATAATATATTATGCACATTAAGTACATATGTACTTATATTTTCGGTTTGGTCGTATATTCTAACTGTTTAGTTTTGAAGTCAGTCCTATGTAATTGTAGCATCCATTTCGATGCCTGGGACAGGTAAAGTACGATTTTAACCGACTTCTTTTTATCTATTTTTGGAGTCGTATGCTTTGCCCGCCAACTCTAACAAGTGATTCCTCGTTCTGGAGTCGTTTCACGGCCATTTCACTAGTGACTGAGTCAGTCATTATTTATATAGTTATTATCATAATTATAACTATCTCGAAATAGCTCCAATTATAAAAGAACCCTACGTCTTATTCCAGATTATTGTCCCTATATATGAGACAAAATTCATTTCATCATTACCCGTTCATTACTTTTCACGTGAAAGAGTAGCAAATATGTATACATACTTTCACGTTTATTTTATTAGCAGGATAATAATGTACCTAATGGTAAGGGAACACAAAGCAGAATGCACCGTGTATTATGCGGTTACCCCATTTAACGGGCCATGAATTTTCAGGCTCCACTACCTGAACGATATTGGGCTCACTCTCACGTGTGACGCTACATCGGAATTTCAGCGCTAAAATGAGATTGACAGTGTCGCTCGTAAATATATGAAACTATAAATACTTTTATGTTCACTTTTATAGTTATAATTTCATTATATATACATATAGGGAGGTTGGGTTTTTGAACAAACAGATTGATTAAGTTATATTGTGGTTATTGTAATGTAAAAAAATACTTATCGGTTTTCTTTTTATTTTTGTTATTGTTTTTTTTTGCACCAGTTAGTGCCAAACACTAACTGGTGCCAAACAATGATGAAACAATGACTATGCTTGTAAGGGTATTTTAAATTTTTGTCTCGAAATGTATTCTATATTTGACTGATTTTAAAGGAACGTTGCTGTACACTAGAATGTACTGCTGGGTCGTTGCGGCTGTGCTGGCTGGGTGCGTTTACAAACAAATAAGTTAACATACACATGTCACACTCAGGCCCTGAGCAATAAATTGTGGATTACATAAAGTCAATTCTCGATACGTTGCGCGGTAGCTCGATGCCCAGGCACTGTGTCAAGTTGCAGCTAGATTAAGTAATATTTCTTTGATTTTTATAGGTACACATGTATTGGTATCTTCAAACGCCCTAGATTGTCTTAATTTATGCAAAAGAAGTAGTTTTAGTTCAACATTTTAAAGTTTATTATCATCTATTTTCGAGGTCCCAAAGGTATTCTATTTTCCTTTTCCATTCTCTGTCTATATTACAATTAGATTGTGGTTGGCACCGAGTTGATCCAGATTCGGTTAAACTCAAACCGTCACTAATGAAGATACCGCATCCTTGTACAGAAAGCTAAAGTTACTGGGTTGGGCCTAATTGGGGATAAAAGCTAGAACATTTTGCATTAGCAAAGTTTACATGTCACCTGGATACCTACGTATTGTAAGTACCTAATAACGAAAAAGTTTTACAAAAACTGTGAGAGTGCTATGCTTCGGCACGAATGGGCTGGCTCGATCGGAGTGATACCAAGGCCTTAGACAAAACCGGCGTGAAACAGAAACCCAATCCTTCCCCTCTCCAAAAGGTACGGCGAGAGGCCCAATCCTTCCCCTCTCCAAAAGGTACACGGTTACTTAAATAGGTGTACACGGGTCACATTAATTGCTTACCATCGGGTAATCTGTCTGCTCGTTTGCTGTCCTAATGTACAAAAGTACATATTAACATCAATAATTTAGACATTACCAACGGCTTCAATCAACTAAATAATCTACGTAGGTAAATAAATAACGTCCTATAAATATTTCACAGAACAATAAATTCTACGTACAAATATTACTCTTGCAAACACCTCGTTTATCCGCGAGGGTTTTTGTGTCCTCTCCCGTGACGTCACAATTTTTATACTGTTCGGCCATTTAGATAGTGCCACAGTGAATGTTTCATGGTTTTTATTTTAATAGGTGGTACCAATAGTGTTTCACGCCAATTTGTTTTTGGTTCCACATTTCGTAGACAAATTGTTATCGTTTTTTGAACGAGTGAATATAAAAGACAATATTATGTTACGGGTCGAATGAGCAGAATACATAAGGATTTTTGAGTTTTCAATAGTACGATATTTATAAGCGTTGGCGTAGGTGGTCATGCTCTAACATTCTATAATTACTGTTCTAACTCAAGTAAATGTTGATAAAATAGTAAAAAAATACTATCTACAGATCACGCACTCGTTCCCATACGTGTATAGTTACAAAACACATAAAAAACACACATCTTTAAATAACATTAGCAGTCTGTCCTTACGTCACATGGGTATGTAACTATTTTCCTTAATGCCATTTCCCGATTTTCCTCTCTACTATTCTAAAATTTTCTTTTCAACAAGAATCTTCTCTTTTCACAATGAAATAACAAACGAAATAAAAAAAGAATCGGTATAATTGGTGGAGGTATTGTTGCGTTTTGCGTTTACCAACACATTTTGCCTTTAATTGATTTATAGAAGTTAAGCGCTGCATGATATATTTAAATTAAATGCATTAATTAATCTGTCATCATGTACGTCTATATTGTACACACTCATACAACACAATATAAACGCGACACGAAGCACAACACACACTACAAATTGTTTGTGAACACAAATTTTAATTAAGTACATACTTTGGTAGGTATTGCCGCTGAAATATCTGTGTAGAGGTGTTACATAAGTACCTAGTAAATTGTAACAGTATTTTATCGTAATTAGTTACCGCCACCCGCCATAGACTGCCGTGTACCGTGTGCGAACTACGAACATCTGTCTCTTCCAGCTAATGTTTGGTGAATGAGTTTAATTTATGTTTTTATGTTTATTTAAGTTTATGACACTTGTTGTTGTAGTGTTACAAGAATAAAAAAATCGGTTGCATAATAACTTGGGTATAAAATTATGGTAATAATTTGAATTTGAATTTTTAGTGATAGTTTCTCTCGAGTTTCAAGTACCTAGTTAAGGTGGTCTAAAGTGCCTTTTAATAGCTTTTACTTTGAAGTGATCGAAGAGAAATATTTAATACACTTTCTATCACAAAAATAAATAAAATTTTGAGAAGTTGTACCTGTAAATATACTGAACTGACCCAGCAACTTGGTGTTTTTCCATCTAGGTAAACTTTTATCATTATCTTTAAACAAGAAACTTCCAAATTTAACGATATCATTAGTCCAAACACGATTTGTAGAAACCATAGATAGCCATAGAAAAGTATGGATGCGTCACAAAACGTATGCTATAAAAAATATCTTTGATGCCTAAATAATGGTATTCTGTCCTTTGGGCTCAAGGTAATCAACCGAGGTGGTTACCAAGCGTATGCCGTCTCAAATTTAAATGTATTAATATTTTTGGGCTCACATCAAAAAGAGATTGAAGTGGATCACGATTTGAATAATTTTACATAGACCTGCCGGGTTACCATGGAAATACGAGATTGACTTTATATCAACGAAACAACGTACTTATCCCTAGATATACCATAAAACGAAATAGTATTTTAGATGCATTTGATTCAATCTTGGTTTACCACATAGATACTGTTCTTGTTACAAAGTTCTCACAAACTCATACATAAGACGCAAATGTTCGCATTTCTCTCTTCCAATTCGTATTGGCGTCGGGAACATTTGGAACTCGGAATCCTGAAATTACAGCCGATGTTTGCCTATTAGGTAGCAGTGCACTCCCAACCAGCAGACGCGGCAGTCGAGGCGCTAGCAGTGAAGTATCGGAGCAAATATTCAACACGTTTCCGCAAACGTCTCTTCATTTTTAATACGTGCAACGTTTCCAACGAATACGTATGGCAACATTTGTCGACAGATAAAATTTTGCGGACCGTAGGTACTTACCTACCTACTAGCTTTCAGATTTTCTCATTTGAATGTCGTAAACAGATTCCTGCCTTTAAATTTTATGTCGACACCTTATTTTGTATGTGTTTTGATACGGACTCTTCAGTTGGTAATGGCGTAAATTGCTGCCATATAGTTTTATGGATGTATGACTTCACACACAACGAAATGTGGTTTAGGAATACGTAGAGCAACAATAGCTGGTTGCCAATCATCAATTATCGCGCCTAAATAGCCGACGGGCTCGTTAACTAGTTGCTGTGTTTGATATGTATTGTGTACGAACGCTAAATTATATAGATTGTGATAATGTCACTATTACATGCTCATATATTACCTACAATTACATACAATGTCGGCATGTACGGCTCCTGGCGTTCACAACTACGTTGCAATTTTAAATAGAGAATTTGAGCAATTATAAATGCTGCGAAGAATTATAAACGAGATTCGTTGTAATTGCTATATGGCTTAGCTCGGTTAATTAACTAATAAATTTTCGGACACCGGTCTGTAGGATCATCTAAAATTTTATTTTCATGCAAAATCATCACTTTTATGTAGGTAGTACTTATTTAACTCTCACAACTTGATATGGGTCGCAAGGAGTGTTTTTTACATTTAGGGACTTCTTTTTTTTGTCAGTGGTTAATCATCAAATGATTTCTCCCACCCAGGGTAAGGCGAGACAGAGTGTCAGACTTTTATTGACTAAAACCCCCCAAATTTCTCCTGCTTTAGGCTGAGGCCGCGGTGCCTCATTGCGCTTAGCCCGCAACCCCGGCAGGGACTCCTAACTTTTATATTTATGAAGGTGAAATTATGAATAAATGATTGCGAAATAGTTCCTTCTTAGTAAACTATCTAATTATGCTCAAAATATATAAAAGCTTTACTTTCTCGAGAAATTGAGTTAACACTTAACACAGCTGCGCAAATCTAAGTCAGGTGTATCATAATCCTCCGAAGAATAATCTCAGTGTAAAACTTAAGCCTAGACATTGTGTACTTAATAAAAAATTTACAAGGTACGGGCTGTCTATTTCGCTGACTTCCACTCAACAACATTAATTGAGGAATTTCTGCAAATCCAGAGTCACGTAGACGAAATATAATTTGAATTAAGGTCAGACGAAACCAAAGATAAAGTTAGCTAAAATACTTGGACATACCGCCTAATGTGAATGCTCGATTTAATATAAACCTTTTTGGTCCGTACCTGCAATAATTACTTGGATTCCGAAGGGATTGGTTAAGGGATTAAATTGCATAAACGTTACATTCACTTACTCGTGTAGGTACCTCCCTTACTTCTCCAAATCTCAGTTACCGAAGCTCTCGCCGGATGCGCTTCGCTTCAATTTAGATAGTACCTCTATAATTCAGGACTGAAACTTACAGGAAGGCTAATTTTCTGTCGCGGAGCGGAACAAGTTTGTTTGAAAATATTCAGAGCTCAAACTTTACTTAATGGATTCTTTGTTAAATGTGACTGAGGATTTTGAATCTTAGAAGTTAGTTGTTAAAACTGATAAAGTTCAGGTGGACTAAACGTTGGTAAACTATTAAAAGTTTAATATTTCACAAAAAGTTTTAAGTGTTGCGTAACGTTATTTATCTACTAATTTAGTTTAGATTTGTTGCTGTTCAAGAAGCTTTGTTACTCAAGAAGCCTACTTTCTACTCAGAAGTCTAGATTCAATAAAATTACGATATCTCCGAAATCGTTCTCATTCTTTGTAATTAAAAAAATATGTGATATCAAGGTTCCAACCCTGGACTATTTTTTACTACCAATGTACCTATCTATTTTTTTTGTATTTAGAGTTTGGTTTTTTTAATGTGATAGGTAGGTCGGCAAACGAGCATACGTATTACCTGATGGTAAGCAATCGCCGCCCATGGACAACCGCAACACCAATGGAGTTACAAGTGCGTTGCCGGCCATTTGGGGCTAAGGGTTTCGGATATTTACGGGAAGGATTGGAAATGAAAGGAAAACAATATCTAAAAGAACCTACTTGAGACAATAATATGATGATGCTGATGAAAGTGGTTGTTGACAGGCGCTTGCGCAGGCGGGGCCCCGGGGGGCGGTGAGTGCGGCGCGGGCGCATGGCGCTGCTGTACCGCGCGACGCGGCTAAAGGACCGCGCCGACACCCACGTGTTCACCTTCGTGGTGACACGCTCGGCCACGCGCGAGCCCGACCGCGATGTCACCTCCAAGGACTTCTGCTGCGCCCACCAGCGCTGGGCTGTTGCTTTCAGTCGCACCGACGCTTCGCTCGGTTAGTGAAGATAAAGATTTCACCCTTTAATAACGACGGCTTCCGAAAATCTTATTTGGCATCTCTTGTTGCAGGTGTGTACTTGGTGTGGCGTGGTGCGTGCGAAGGCATGCGGGTTTATGTCGATTTTACGTTCACACTCCTGAGCCGCGATCATTTTACGGCCAATGAAGGATTTTCCGGCAAACAGGTGCGCTTCAGCGCAGGCTGTGCCGCGCAGGGCCGTGGTCGTTGCGTGTCCATCGCTGAACTTAACACCAAGTTCGCTGATGCGAGGGGTGAGTTCCAACTGGAGCTCAGCATGTCGCGGGTACGCACGCTATACTCTTGTGAATTGCGCGCGCCCCGCCTCGATACACCACCCATAGCTTTTGCCGGATTTGACTGGCAGGTGTCGGCAACTGGTGGCGGTGGAAAGGAGCCACTGACATTACGGCTAATGAGATTATCAGGAGAAGGACAACGCTGTCGTGTACGATATGCACTTGCGCTTGGTGAGGGCGAAAGAAGACTACATTCAGGCCCGTTAGAGTGTGTTTGTGATGCTGATGGACGAACGCCACCTTGGAACCCTCGACCACCGTCCCGACTTCTAACTAAAGGGGTTCGGTTAACTGTAGAACTGGTGTGGGCACGTGCGATTGCCGAACTGGCGGTGCCAGCAGCTGGCCGCGCGGCTACATGCTACGACCGCGACAAGCAGGCGTGGGCGGTGCGCTGCGACATGCACTCTGAGATGGTGCGGTTGCATATGTTGTACCGCGACGTGCACCACGTACCACGCAACCACTTGCGTTACGTGAGCTGGTCTGCTTGGCTTGTGAGGTCGGGTGTGGCAGCTGGTGAACCTGATGCCGAAGAACTACCCGGAGCACCTTTCGAACATTACTACGCACAAGACAGTGCTGATGAAGGGCTCATGATGGAGACAGCTTTACGCGTAGAGGACATGTCTCGACCAGGCAGCGCATTCTTACATCCAGGTGGTGAATTGCGTGTACGTCTCGAATGGGGCGATACTTACCTACTTTTTCAAGCTACTTACCATGTATATGATGACCTTTGTCGGCTGCACGCGCATCAGATGAGGTTTGTATCCGAGCCGTGTAACAGCAAATAAATAACTTCAGATAGCTTCATTTAATTAATTTTAATTAACTAAAAATATTGTTCTGCAGGCGCGAGATTGCTGTGCTCCAGGCGGAGAACTATTCGTTGGAGCGACAGCTGTTTAGCTATCAAAAAAGCCTGGCCTACGCACAGGCGCAGGCGGGCGAACCGGCAGTGGCGGAGGCGAGTGGAAGGCGCTCTCCTGCGGAGCGCTCGCTCTCTACCGACACGGAGTATGCGTGAGAAGGGCCTGAGGACTTCTCTTTGTCGTCGCCTATGACGTCGCCCGTTCTCTACTCTTCTATCTTTTCGACTGATTCTGACGTTTTTGAGCGATTTATCTATTTTTCTAGACGTTTTATGGCGAGGTGCGCCCTCGTCCGCACCGCTTTCCGCCGGTCGCCTGCACTCTCGCCGCTCGATTCTATCGATAGCCGATAATTATACTCGACTACTTTTCTATTTGTCTGTACATAAAATATATTTAGAAGATATTATATATTATGTATATTTCTTAACTTGAAACTCGAATTCATATACTGCAACAGTCGATTTATGAATAAAAAAAGTCCGTAAAATAAATACCAATTTTGTCTCTTTATTTGTATCTTTTCTTGATATCCCTCATATACAATCACTATCTGCCTATATCTATCTTAGCATTAATATTATTTATTGAGATCATGTCTTTGAAAACAGCTCCCTATGAAAAGAAAAAAAAAACTAATAAAAGACAAGTGTAAAATCCTATATTACATGCTTAACATTACAACACTGAGATACGGAACGCAGCAGTTGTCAACTGTCAATATCAAGTCAATGTCATACTTGTCAAACTCAAGGCACGCAGAACCACGTTGTTGTGTTTATTTTGGAATCGTCGTGCATTACAAAGTAAAACGTAAATATGGCTCAAGGAAAATTAAAAGTAAAAAGCAAATTGCCAGCTGGAGCAAAGGCTAAGAAAAACAAGAATAAGGCAGGTAAAGCGGTGACCAAACGTCCCAACGCGCCGGTAAAGAGTAAAACTGCCGCGCAACGGAATAAGATGAAGACGAATGTTTCGAAGATGGTGAATGCTGCAGCTGAACAACAGTTGAGAGCACTGGCCACTAATACCCCACAATTGTCTGCGGCACAGCAACGAGTAGCTGCGGCTCCTACAGCACCTGCCCCCGCGAAATAACCTTACTCCTAAACAATGTTGTTTGTGTAAATTATTGAACGTTATTTGTGATGATTCTAGTTCGTATAACCGGGACAGTAAATTCAATTCAGTGATGTGGAATTAAAGACAGATTTAATAAATAAAAACTATACATTTCTTGACTTATTGGAATAAAAACTGATTACAATGGATTAGGCCAAGTTGTGTAATAATTGTTTCTGATGGTCTAGGTAGGTATATATTCAGCCTTTAATTTTTTTATACTTACTTAAATGTTATTAACTTGTATGATTAAAGCAACTATTTCTATACAATGTGTAACATTTGCGATTGATTAAAATATATTCAGTAACAACTATGTAAGCAAATGACCAAAAATCTAATTCTACAACTACTGTATGTTAACGGAGTCTATTCTGCACTTACTTCAATGTATCTTTACAAATATTTTGTAATATAAACTTGTGAAATACTAGTATTATAAGTGAAATTTAATCTTTAAAATTAAAACTATTTTTGTTTTACTCATTGTTTTCTTATGACGATTTCCAAATTGGTCCCTAAAGTGTTACGCCATATTGTAATAAGAATTTACAATTTTTTTACTAATTATGTTTGTTCTAGTTGCCAGTATGGCTGGCAAGACAAATAGAAAATAAATAGTTTCACTATATTTGCACTATGGCATCTCTGTGGTTAATATGGATATCAAAAATGTATATGTCGACTTTGGGAAATGATATTTAAAAAAAATAAGGAACATTTTTAGGAAGCTTTAGAGTCCAGAAGGGGGGTACCTTGTGAATGATGTCGAGGCAGTGCAGCGTGTGTAGACTGACGGGGGCGGCGGAGAGGGAGTCTTATATTTTATTGAATGGTTTTATGGTTAATGTTTTGTAATGTTTGTACTGGTCAGGAGTCAGGTGTAAATACTAGTTAAAGAAAAATTAGTAAGTATAGTAGATGAAAAGAAATATTATTTAATAGTACAAGTGTATTCACACGTTTTTGATGGGAAAAGGGTGGCAAACAAACAGAGTAATTACCTGATGTTAAGCAATTGGAACCCATGAACACTCACTAAACAGAGGAAATATAATTGGGCGTTTGAGGAATGTAGAGAATGTGTTGTTTCACGCCGATTTCTTCAGAGGTGCCGGTTTTAATCCTTTCAGTTCGTGCAGATGACTGTCCCAACTGGTCTTTAACTTCACATAGCTAATTGTTTATTTGTGGAAGTCCATTATTTTTTTTATTTTTTGGTTGGACGGTGAATTTGCAGACGGATTACTTGATGATAAGCAATCAGCGCCGCCTATTGACATCCGCAACGATGGTAGAGTTACGAGTGCGTTGCCGACCTTTTGGGGATTTAAGGATTGGGCCTCTAGTAACCTCACGCACACGGCGAAACACAACACTGTATTTGTTTCACGATGTTTTGTGATGCTGTGGTATCAGGTATCACACAATCCGGTCGAGCCGACCAACCTGTGCCGAAGCATGGCTCTCCCACATAATATTTTTTACATATCTAGTCATTTCAGCGTTGTCTGTAAATTCGTGTCAGTAAATAGCAGAAAAATAAACTTTCTACAGCCCACAGATTATGTGTGAAGTTTATTTATAAAAAGACATAAAACAATTCTTATTGTTATTACATCTTGCTAGTATAATATTATATATATATATATATCTGGTATAATATTATTCACTCGCTCTTATTTATTATGATAGTGCCTTCGATATCAGATTTATAGTCGCGAATAGATAATAATTAAAGAGTCGAAATATTTATACCGATACATAATTTATTTAAGATGCATAAATATTTAAATTTATCGTGTGTAGACAGTGCGTAGAATACCTATCCGACGACAGACGAATAAAATTAAGTATACCTAATAATAATAAAAAAACATAGATTATAAGCGGATCTATACCTACTAATATAAATAGTATTTTGTCGTTGGCTGAATGCCCATTTACAGAACTACATGTTGGTAAAAAAAATAGCCATTTATTTATCTATAGCTCATATTTTGCAACCTTCGTAAACATTAATAATATGTCTCCAGCTATAGTAATACCTATAGGAGTGGCTGGCTTGCGGTTAATAGTCACACGCAGATCGTTATAAAGCAAGCCAGTTTGTTTTCGAATAGGAATTAATAAAAAAAATATATGTCTATATTATTACTTGAGATTATTACTTGTTTACTTTTCACTATTGTTTTTCAGAAACCGTAGATTATTGATATGTCTGATAAACATCAATCTCCAATACAGAAAATCCTCTTTGGACAAAACCGTTGAAAATTCGAGTAATATGAAAAAAAAAATATAGGAAATGTTAAAAATAGCGGTATTTAAACGAGCTGTTCGCGCCGGTCTCACTGGTTAGATAATATTATTTACAACATACCGTAAATATTTTTCTATGGCCTAGGTATGCGAGCGTCTAAGAAATGTAGATTTTCTAGATTATTTAGATAATTTCTGTCTAGACTAGAGAAAAATGACAGTTTGAACTATGAATGAAGGTGTTGCTTTAAAAAGTTATTTTCGCGGAGATTCCAAGGTGATGTGGTGGGTTTCGTTTATACAAATCTATCTAGCTATCTACACACATGAAGATACCTACTTACACGTCATATACAATCCTGTAACAATAAATAAAATTTCAAACACATACAATTTGTTCCATGGTGAATGCACGCTTGGCGTGGTGGTTGGGCAATTGGCTACCGCGCGACGGGTCGCGGGTTCGATCTGTGCCAATCAATCATGCCATCAAGTAAATACACTCGGCTATTCCAGTTACTGTTATATTTAGCTAACAGTCTCTTCTTTCTACATAATATTTAAAATAAAGTGAATATTTTTTGTTGGTTTAATTCCTAAAACGGGAGTTACAAACTGGATGACCTCGATTATGTTTGTATTGGCAAGACGAAGAGAAATGTCCAATCGAGACACGACCGAACGCATGATCTAACTGTAGGGATGTCATTTGACACTTTGAGACATACGGTGGCGGTATCGACCCGCTTGGTCTGAGCAGCGCTGTGTCCTCAAGGAAGCAATCAGCGGCGACTTCTGTCGCCCGGATGATGATGCTGAGTTCACGTGATGGTGCGGAGCAAGAGGAACTAAGAGGAACTGAGAAGCCGTTTTTTTGCTGTGCAGAGCTTCTTTAGCTAGGACGCTGGGCGCATGAGACCTACATACACTTCAGCCACTGCAAGATACAGTTCATTCGTTGGGGTTGACGAGACGATAACTGGTCTGCAGACGGCAAGCTAATGTAGCTAACCACCCAACCAGAACCAGCTAGCATTGAGCGTACGGCGCTCCGTGTTGAATGAGCTATCAGACCATCCAGGCCAGGCCAATGGCCAGGGCCAAAGTCCAGCTGGGTTTCCTACAACACAAGCTCAATGATCTGCTGTGGCCGAGCTCGAAGCAGGAGCAAAAGAAGGAAGGCAATGGTTTTTAGGCCCTAACACAAATATAGGTTTGGTCTGCAAACAAATAAATTACCTGTATATACCTGTATAGTGATTAGCAACAGTCAGACATCTATTTATTCAACCAAAAGTAGCACCCAATTCCGAATTGCAGACACAAGTTTTTATTTCAAGTAAGCCATTATACATTAGTAATCAGTGTCCATATAAATACATAAAACATTAACGTTATCTCGACAAACGAATTCGAAGAAACGACTTTAGTTTGGCGCGTTCAAAAGTCGGTTTGGTGTAAAAATAAGTTGTGTATATAAGAGCAGAAATCGATTATATATAGGTGCTTATAAATAAATACATATGTATCAATTCAAGGCGATGTCGCACGGTGAGTGGACGGGCGTACCGGACACTAGGGTGGCCATGGGTTGGGAGAAACTGAGTTCCCGGTCCTAAGAACTTTAACTTGTGATATGAAACTTATTTTATTTACTTCTACATAATTTTAGATAAAACAACTTTTCTTAATTCTATACGGCGGCAAACCTCGTTAAATAAAATAAATTATGATCGGAATGATTTCATATCCATCGGTTGAACGATTCGTTAAATGCGTTTCTCTACTAGACTAGACCGTCATCACACGTGCTTGTCCAGTAAAAAGTTGTTGACCTTTGAGTCTAAATACCTATCAAATTAGACACGTATACCACAAGACACTAAAGATTTGGCGCGGTATGTTTTTGGAAATAACACGGTTTTTTTGTATAATTCGTCCCAGACAATTTTGGTCTAATCTCCTGCCAATATCCTTCCGAACTTTTGGTATCCTTGTGGTGCGGTTGCGGGGAGGGGGAGTCGTTGTGATGCGTCGATTTCTCCGAATAAGATTAATAAATGCAGGCGGGGGTTAGCAGGGTACGGGGTGAAGGGGGAGGGGGGACACATCGCGGCTAATGACACGCGCCGCTGCAGATATTTTTTTATCGCGAATTTAAAACATAAACTGGTTGCGGTAGCTACGTAGAGGGAGATGGCAGAAGGTTCGCTTAGAACGGACTTCAATTGTCAGACAACTTCATTGAATATACTTACATATGAATATATGGACATATATATACTTCTAGTTATTTACCGCACTTGGCGAGTTCGGAGTGACGTGAATTTATAAGTGTCGGTTCTCTCATTAAAACTACATAGTTCATAGCTTTTTCTTTGGGACGCTGAAGCTTCCCATTAAATCTTTCACTGAATTAAAGGGAAAGAAAACATTATTTTTAAGCGTTAAATAATAGAGGCCTACTAATAAATAAATATGAATAATTTGCATATCATTTCTCTCAATAAAATACGTAGTTTTAATTTTTGTAGTGCATTGGGACTTCTACTCTATGTACTGTATCGGTAGCGGACCGCGCCGCAGCCTCCGCCCGCGCCCTACGCCCTGCAGCCTGCAACTCTGCATAGTTCACCGCTCTGCGCCCGCGCATCGATACTCAACACTGCACTAATCACGAGTTAACACCTATTGTTAGGACTTTAGTTCACTCGCTGTATTTATGTCGTTATTTCTGATTGGCTTCTTGTATGTTTCTAACTTGTCTCTGCAACCCACACTCTTATACCGCCTGTAATAGCCGTCATCATGACGCTACACAAATACCGTTACAGTAATAACGAATCCTGAATGATACCATTTGAACCCAATCAGTTGTCACCGGATATGCACAGTTAATCTTCTAATCTTAAATGTTTTATGTCAGATTTAATCTGCAGGTAGCCTCGTAGCATATCTATTAATTCTCCCGCAGGAGACTTGTAATAGCAGGGATTACTAGCTAATATTTAATTATACAAATGAGTCAATTTGTACATGTCGTAGACAAGTACATAACTGCTATCTTCCGTTAAGGTTGTAATACGTTGTCTATTTATAAAGGAAATTTCTAGAAATTATACAAAGGTTTGATCGTGGGGAGCATTTATAAACTTTAGCTTAATATAGTAGTGAACTAAGATACGTTGATAGTACAATTTTCTTATTAAAATAGTTTTATAAACGAGCTATGTCTTCATAAAGCTGTCTCTCATTAAGTGCGCGCGTTGATGTCTTTTACAAGTGCGTCGACGCCTACGAATGTCACTCGTGCGCAGGTCGCAATTCCAACCATACCACGACACTTAGGGCTGTCAATAACAGTTGCAGTCTTTCAAGTGCTAATCAAGTCAGGCCTAGGATAACCGGTTATAGTCCGTTTACGGAACCCTGGTCGATTTCTCTGGTTTCCCATCAACGTCGAGGTGATATCGACCGGGAGACAATAAATCCGGTTCTGCTGCAGCGGGCGGGTTGCAATTAAACTAGTGTCGCGACGGGGTTCGCGGACCGTGCGAAAGTGAAGCACGTGGGGGGAGGAGGGGGCACCGTCTGCACACGCACACAGAGTAGGCAAACAGTGCAACCATGAGAATTGCCTTAAAGCTCCCGCGAGGTAAGCTTTCGCTGCACTTTCAGAGTTTATGTTACAAGTCACGTTTGTAGTCGTTGAGGCCAATCTATTTTAGCTTGTATACATTGGGTTTGATCGTGTAACTTTCAGCTGCTTTTTGTGTGGACTTTATCGTGGGTTTTGGAATATTGCATTTCGTATTTTGACAAGTTTCGAATTCGTGCCGGTGGATGTTAATTGAGCTAAATATTAATAAGGAGTTACCATTTTTAGTCTTCCTACAAGGATATATTTGAAATCCTTATTCAGACTGGTTATTTTACTCTGTGACTGTGGAAGGCTTGCGTGTGTGTCGGCGTGTAGGTGTTTGCGAGTGTATTCAGTCCGCGCGCGACGGCCGACGCAGACGCACGCGCCGCTGCCGAGTGCCATGTCGCGCTAGGCGCGCCCCCATGGTGTACCCCGAGGCGTCCCGCTGGGGCGCGCCAGACGCCGCGCTCGCCCCCCTCTACGATGACGTCTACAGAGGTCAGCTGATATTTGCAACCTCACCTATTTTAACCCATTCTCACCGTGACTGCCAGACAAAGTGACTTTCTGCGATCGTAAAGTGCTCCAACATTGCCTGATTTCTTCATCTCTGCCTGGCACCATTATTCCTGGCTTTAGGCAGGGTCAGCCTGAATTATCAGATAGTAATTGTCTGGTACAAAGCTTGTTGCCCCACAATGAGATGTGGTCACCGACTGCCGGTAGACACATTATCATCTGATAAATCAGACTTTGCATTGAGCAGTATAACGTAAAGAAACATCAAACAAATGTTTGGACTTGACATAAGCTTTCGGAAAGGTACGTCACAATCATTGTCAACTCCATTCTCTTTATTGAAGTTTCTATTCGTTAACGATTGTTTGAAGTCACTTTTTCTAGAGGCTGGGAGCTAGAACCATTATAAGTAACCACTGATGGAATTAGTTGTACCGCCTTAGTACGGAATAAATGCCCTGCAGCTCCGCTATGCGAATCTTCTTTGTGTGTAACCTGTGTCTCACTTCCAGCCTGTCGAAGTTCCCGTAGTGTATTGCGCTTCGATACAATCATTTAACGACCCTTACCCGTGAATATAATTATTAAGTTGTTATTAACATTTGTAATTCAAAACCGGTGCTTAACGACTCTTTTATTAGTCCTCCTTTTTTGTTTGACCCTAATCACATTTTACTTTTACCTTTTCAAAGTTTCAGCCCCGGTTTGGCTTGAAAATATTCTTTGTGCCGCGGTGCTTGTTTAAAAAATTCACACTTGTACAGACTAGTCTGATGACTCAGTCGGCAGACATCTGTTGCTAAACCATTATATTTACATTTCAATAGAGGCAGTTTATAATTGTAATCGTTATTTCACATTCGCCGCAGTGTTCATGAACAACATAGTGAAGGGAGTGTTAAATACTTTAAATCCAGTTCAGTAAGTTTTGTTTCACAGATAAATAGCATACATTACCTATTTAATATTCAGAGCTAACTACGTTGCGTCGAAAGTCTTTTTATGATATTACTTTTGTTCATTTTATTTACATTTATCTGATTAAAGATTAAATGAAACGAAAATAACTTATTCTTCGCACGTTTATTTCTAATAACATTGTCATGCAATAATTATCTTTGTTCAGATTTAGCGAAGTTTCAGTCAATTTGACAACACAAACATTGAAATCTGTTTGATTTTGCTAAATACGACTATACAAATAGCAAGAAGTGAACAGAAACGTACGATTGTAACGATATGAGGATAGAGTAGCGTGTTTTCCACCTGCGCCCAACTTTGTCTCGGCCCATTCCATAATGTCATCACATCAACTCCATACAAAGGCATAAGAGTACATGTTCATAATATTTCGACGTTGTCTGGTCGTGTTGAGCGGTTGTTTTATTGATAATTGGAACCTATAAGCTCATGTCGGTGCTTAAAAGCTCAATTAAACCTTGAAAATTGAACTGTCTTGAGGAAATTCAAATTGTGATTTTATAGTAGGTAGGTATCTCGTTTACGATCGTCTATAAAGTTTCTATACTCAGTTGGAATCGAGATGGCGAGATGGCGGGATGCAGAGATGCAGGCCTATAACGTAAGGTATGAGTTATTAAATGACCTGCGACTTTCGAATCGGCCTACATCGCGTGTACATTGACTACATCGAGATAATCTCTCGCGATTTCACGATCATTCATCGCATGTGTAGCTCGATGGTTTTTCTGTCAATTATTAGTTTTAATTGGTCGTTTACATTTGTAATTCGATGGTCCCATGTGATTAGCGACACAACTGTTAATTACGTGTTTTATTATAGTGTTTACTATTTTGTTAACTTTTGTTCGGTTGTTGGCGTTTTGTATACATTTACAGAAATGTAAATGAACCTGCTCTTACTATATTTTTATTGTAAACAATAGACTGTACAAATGTAAATTATATTTTTGGAGCATCTCCGAAATATTTAAATTAACATAGCTAATGGAGTTTCCTGTCAAGGAATTGTCCTAAAATTTAAATTTATTTACGTAAAATTCTAAGTTTGAATTAGCAAGATTTATGAACATCTACAGAAATTATTTACAAGTTTAACGAGACGGGAAAAGCATAAAGTAATTTAAAAAATATCAGTAATTTTGAGAATTTTCATGGGCAAACAGTTGCATTTGATGTTAATAAAATGGACGGACTAA
The DNA here is from genome assembly GCA_902829305.4 of Spodoptera exigua. NCBI lineage: Eukaryota > Metazoa > Arthropoda > Insecta > Lepidoptera > Noctuidae > Spodoptera > Spodoptera exigua. The sequence goes on from LR824603.2 coordinate 14,108,875, forward strand.
ATGGCTTTTTCTTACATTAACATTTTCGCAATAAAATGATAGAATTCTGCAGCAAATATAAAATTTTATGATTTCTTCTCGAGACTAAGGCGTGGTCCTCTTAGATGTGCGACCGTTAGTAGCGTCTGCGCATGTGGGTGTCCCCACACGTTGCAACATGCACAGGACTGTCTCAGATGCAATCGTTATTATTCTAGAAACTGTAGCCAGTATAACAGCGCTTTATATATCTGTGCTTATCATACAACATGGACGGACGATATTACTTTCCGGATATACGGTTATGTGAGTTTTCGGAATATACTACTAACTAACTTTTAAACTTTCGCGTTTTATATTTACAACATAAATTACGCGGGTATTAACGCGAAAATAATTATCTTAATACCTTGGCAGGCTTGACGTTTCGACCTGGTTGCATAAGTCGTGGTCACAAGCAGAGTCGAAGCTTATCAAGGTATTTAGATAATTATTTTCGCGTTAATACCCGCGTAATTTATGTTTGGGAATATTTATATCTATGAAATACCTGTGCCTTAGTACTTTGTTTCTATTATGATTCGACTAGCTTTTGCCAACATTAAAGTCACTCGGATGATTGTAGTCTATGATTATAAAATTCCTAAGACTATAATCCGTTTCTATGCCAGTTTTCATCAAAATCCATTCAGTTGTTGATCCTAAATATAGTAGCAGTAGATGTATTCAGTTCACAGTATTGTCTTAGTGTCTTAGGTGTAGAGCGAAAGCACTGTTTTTACATGACATTAAGAACAAGTAATAACTTTAGTCAAGTTTATGCTGAAGGTTATCAAAAGGTTCAAAATTATTAATATCTCAGGAACAGACTAGAAGTGGAATACCTGGAAACTTAAGAAAGGAGAAAGTGTTAATAACAACATTTGATCTAACTTCGAATGAGGTTTCTGTATCCATTCTTGCGGTTAACTTCATTCTCGTTCAATTGGTTCACTCAATTCTGAACAATTCAATGTTTATGTTCAGTTAACATAGTTGTTCTTTAGTAATGTTTTTTTTCTTTGTTAAAAGCAATCGAAGTAAAAAACAATCCATTTTGAGTTATTTTAAGACGAATCTATTATTTTTATCGAATCAATTTATTATTCACATTTTCTTGTTACGCAAAAAGGTGCTTTTGACCGTTTGGTACAAAAACACTTACAATCTTATTTATTTTACGTCGTCAATTTATATTTTCATTATTGAAAAGAAACATGTTATGATTGTGATATAATATTGACATTGATAAAACACACGTGTTAAAACATATAATGGAAATTCAAAAACTCATTAATAGTTTTCACTAAGCCTATTAAAATCTAGGCCAACACCCTTAGCAGTTGACTATGCTTGTAGGGTAATGAGTTTAATTTTAAAGCATATTTTATTTCTTCATTTTTTTATTAGTACATCAACCACCGATAAGTTTTAAAAGTCTTTTAATACATCCACGTTCGTGACATTTTTTCATCACCGTATCTATAACCTCATTACGATTCCCGCCAAAAAATCCAACATGGCGTCCGAGTTCGTAATTTTCATTCAACTTCGCTCCGAGTCCCTACAAATGTAATTTAAGTTATAATTATATTCGGAAAACAAGTATGTCGGTATTAAAATACTTTTAGCAAATTGTTTGCTATATTGTAATCCAATTTGAATAGGTTTTACTTTGAAATGTTTTAGGGACACCCTTCTCTCAAGGATTATTACAAATGTCACTGTCTCCTGTCAGCCTTAATCTTTTCCATTTTCTTCACTCAATAGGATTCAGTGGTCTTCGAAAATTCATTGTGAAAGAAAAAGGGACTCCATTATTATTAAGAACGATCATGTCGTGAAGTATTTGTTTTATTTTTTTTTGGTTGGAAAATATTGAGATGCCTTTTTGTTTGATGGTGTCTGTTGAGGGGACTTTTGATACTTGTATGCTGGAGGGACAAACATTAGTGAGAACAAAAATTTCTATTTTTTATAAATGTAAGGATTTCTATCCGCTCCCATCACGGTAAAAATCCCGTAATATTGAAAGTATTTTTTATTAAATTTCATAATAACACAATTCAATTTTAGATATGGAATGTTAATTTAGACGCGTATCGTAGTTATAAACAAATATTGAAGCCTTATTGGAAACAAACAACCACGTTATTATAATTTATAACATGGCTTAGCTATTTACAAGATAATGTACCTAACGTTAACTCCTGACCTTGTGCATACATGATCCCGAATAAGATAGAAGTACTTTGCGCAAAAGCCTTCATAAGCCTTATCAGTTTTACGAAGCCAGCGATTGTTTTACACCTTATTAAGATTATTTGTAAGATAACATTCTCAATACAACCATTAAACACTTCGGAGTAAGGTAAACGTCTCTATTCTCGTCTTTGTGTACCCCGTTCAAAATAATTCTGAGTTATGATGGCAATTATTGCGGCATTTACCCTAATTTGTTTGTTGTATTAATTTTGTTTGTAATTAATATTAGCGTGTTGTTTCTGTTTCTGACTATTGTTTTGTTTTGGATTGTATATTTTTGGAATCGTCTAGAAAGTTAAAGGTCACATAATTTTATATTTAGGTATAATGTTAACATGTAGATACCTAGATATTTTTATAACGAAAATGAGGATGAATAGGCATTTCATAATTTGCCAATATTTTTGGAACACAGAAAAAGGTTTTACTATTAATATAACATACGCAATGATTGGTTGCTTGTAAATAATTAGTAAAACAATGTAATTTAACATCAGCAGGTCTGTCTGTCTCTTTTATTGATTTTGAACTGAATTTGGCATGTAAAACAGTCGAAATTCCTTAATTTTGTTGTAACTATACTTTGATTTGTCTGACACACTAATTTGCTAATTTATAGATCGTTGTATAACTTGACGATCATTTCATTTCTTGTTTTTTTTTAAATATTGCTAGAATTATGACGAATATCACAGTAAGATACTTATTGATATGAAAATATAAAGTACTTATTGATATGAAATCAATAAGTACTTTATATTGCCTACTAACCTGTTTGGAATAATTTTATTTTTACTATTTAACATGACTAGCTGCAATTCTGCCTGTACTGGGAAAATAGCCAATATCAGACTATAATCTTTCTATCTATCAAATTTCATCCACATATTATCTGTTTAGGTAGTAGTTTCCCGTGAAAGAGTAACAAAAAACTATCAATCTATACTGATACATTTTCGCATTATGTACAAAAGGGCCTCTTCGGTTGTCTTTCTGTCATGTACTTTATATACGGTAGGTAATATGTTTTGTAGCTTTCTCTACGCAGGCAAAGCCAGGAGTAACAGTCAGTAGTTACAATTTTAAGAAATTTTTAGGAAAAGTACGAGAATCAGAGAAGACGTGATCTTTATTATTTTCTTCTGGCATTTTTCCTTCTTTACCTATCTGATCAACATTTTCAAATCCGATATAAGAATGAATAATACCTCAATAAAATTAATTTACCTTAATGTAGGTATGTTGATTTAATTTATTTCTGGCTAAGAATCCCAGTTTGTGTGCGGCATAACTTTTATTACATTTTCATTAATAGCCTTTGGAAATTTAAAATAAAGGTCGTGTTCTAAAAATTAGTTTCATTGTGTATTCTGTGGTTCGGGTTGATGAGTCAATATGTGTAGTGAAATCCAAACTTATTATGTAGATACAATTTTATTTTTTTTAAACAGTATTGACACATTTTTATAAACTGTTAATCTTGACACTTTGACCTTTTAAATCATAGTTTGTTATTTTGTCATTTCAAATTTCGTAAGCGTCTAAAAGGAATTCAGGAATTTAAGACATTTTTGGGATCGATCATTTCTGACGCTACAGAATTTGAACGGAATTGAAACTTTTATTGTACAGGGAAGGCACATTTTTTTTTTAATATTAAACTGTAATGTTTGATACCAAAAGATAGATATTTCTTAACAATAATATCGCTGATGTCAGTTTAAAATTAAAAACAAATGCAGGTTTGCCACTAAAACATGTTTCCTACCCTCCCAAAATACTTAAAATACTTTTAAACGTAAAATCCACACATTTATTTGTGTTATTCAAAATCGGATTGTCGGTCATTGAAGTCAGCTGCAAATAATAAGAGCAAGGCGTAGAGAAATATAAATACAAAAAAATATTTATTTAGGAATTTGTTACACTAGGGGCAGTTCAGTGGTTGTGCATCAGAAAGTAACCAGAAAATAGGCATCAAAGCTAGTGCACACGATCTTCATTATATTTTCACTCGCATTATCTCTCCCCTTCTATTCTTGTGTCCCCTATAATGACATAATTACTACCTCCAGTACCCGACAGGTGGGGTCGTATCGCACGGTGCTGCTAACTACCCATTTACTTGTTAAGAGCCTGACTAGGAACCCTTTGTTTAACCCTACTTTGGTTACACAAAACATAATGCAAATAAGGCTCTAAAGGTAGACCTTCGAATCTTGTTTTTGTTGTATTATGTAAACATTGATTGGCTTGTTAAAATACTGGTTACAGTATTGATTATGAATTTTTATTTTCTCTTAAAGAACTAACCCCCTTGTTGTAAAACAAGATTTATCTCTAGTCTAGGTTTACACCACTAAGTCAGGTTTTGTATTTTGAATCTTATTCTCACCTGCTTTCAATTTAAAATACAAAAAAATACTCCGAGACTAAAGAAAAACCTTATGTAATAAAGCAGTAAGAGGTTTAAGGAAAGAAGTTTTGTTTGCGAATAAATTGCCAGTAGGTTAGTTTATTTAATAGACGATTTTAAACATTGCCCCAAAAGATTATTTTCGTTTTGAATTCAGCTGTAACAGTATAGTTAGAAATTTCATTAGAGCTTATAATTAGCATTACGTAGAAGGTTAGACGATGATGTCAAGGAAAAGAGGTCCTCAACTTCCAAATCATTATGTTTTTGTTTTGTATTATCTCTGTTTTGTTTCACCCGAATACATACAATCAGTCTTGCTTATGCAGCTGTGTCGTATCGGTTCAAAAGATGAATTTTCCGCGACAAGTCACAACAAGATCCATACTTTAAAATATCATTCTTCGTTCCCGTATATTTTTCCAATAAAGTCCTGTTCCTGCATAACTTTGACGTCAGTCGAAAGTATATTATATATTTTGCATTTTTAGCAATACGAGAGCGAACTTTAACCTGCTTTGTAGTTGAAAATAGATTTTGTTCAGATAGAGAGCATACAACAGTAGGAAATATTTTCAAAGTGCTGATTAAGAATTAGTCTTATTGTTCTATGTCAGTTTGTTAAAATATTTGTCTAGCAATATTGAACTTAATAGACCATTATTTTGATTATCACGTCTTAGATTTTCCTATCACCAAACTATACTTACTTAGGACACCAACTTAGGTTGTGTTTCAGGCATACTCTGCAAGCTCAAAATAAAGGGCCGAAGGCACTATTAATGAATTACCTTCATTCGAGAGCTTCGAAATGTCCAATTGGAATAAACATTACGTTGACAAATGTTTGAAATTCATTTGACATAGATTGTAAAGGCTTATAATGCCATTACCATTTGTTTACGCGAATTTTGTAATTAATTTAAAACCTATTGTTCAAATTTATGTGTCTTTCATGTGTCAACAATATTGTTATTGAAGTTCTTTTGTGGTGATTTATAGTGTAATACAGTGATCAAATAAATAAGTAATGAATTATAGGAAGAACATAAGAACATTCGACTATCTTTCACTATTATTTTTTGAGGGGTAAATATCACCAAATGACTTCTCTCACCCAGGGCGAGTGGGACCTACCTAGTACCTTACTGTCTAAAACATCCCGTGCCTTCTCCTGCTTCAAGCTCAGACTGGCTCAGTCCCGCAGCCCCGGCAGACCCTTAATAACTATATGTATAAGTACATATTGTAGTTATACAATATTATGTTAATGTTCCCATGCACTAGATCGCGTTCAAACTTAAAATATCCAAGAACCCATTTCGAGGTGTCTAAATAGCAACAATACATTGCGAAGTCAGGAAAACAATAAAACAGTGTAACTGAGAGCATAAATTGAGTTTCGCGATAAACTATCTTACGATAACCGCGACATGATACGCTGACTCACATATTACGAATTCCTACGAGCCTGGCATACAGAGTGTACAACAGATCTACCGCCCACTAGCCATCGATGAATATCGATACTGCTAACATTCGACACGTATTTGCGATTTTGCGAATATACCTAGTGCGATTTTGTTGCAAATCAATTGTTCTCGTTGCCGTTGTTTGTTTCATTTTTCGTTGAGTTTGGTTTTTGTGGATGGATTTTATTTTATTGTTGTGAGTAACGATAGTCTTATACTAAACAAAAAAATATTGCATGTCCAATTCAATCATATATTTAACAATAATCTTTAAAGGTATCAACTGAATTAAGATGACTGAACATGAAATATACGTTAACTAATTCAGGTGCAAAAGTCAGACATGTCTTTAAAAAATCGAGCGACAAAATCGCTACCGTGCGACGAGTCTTAGCAACCGTTTTATTATTCTATTGACGCATCATTTGATTATTTCGCATAATAATTCCGGAATTATTTTGGTACCGTACCTAGTAACCTAGAGCTAGGTTATGCGATGCACGTACGACCTCGACTGCCATCGTCACAGGATTAAAACCTTAATATCTAGATGTACGTAGTGTCAAGTTTTGGAGTACGAATTTGAATATGAATAAGCTGTTCCATGGTTTATGTTCTCTGAGCTGAGATTTGGAACATGTCGGGTCAAATTTGAAGTTTGTAGGCATGCTTAATTGAATCGTTTTGTTGTTAGTAAAGTAAGTTTGTAAGACTTAGGTACTTCCATGTTTTATGGGGTTTATTTATAGTTAAGTATTGCCACAAAACGGCACAGATTAACTTTTTGGAGTTTAGGATCGTTGGGATATGCAGAATATTGGGCTTCCTATAACTTCACTCACATTACGAAAGGTCGCGATCGTTGCTTCACGTCGGTTTTCCGTAAGGCCGTAGTATCTCTAACGGACATTTCCTTTTGGAGAAAACATTCCGTTGCGACGACAAAAACTTATAGTTGAATAGTTACGGTTCACTTGGCTCGCTTTTGCTTTTCAGCGTTGTTTTTTAATTGTTTGTTTCTGCATCTATCTGTTTTTGTTTTTAAATTAAAATAACTTTTACGTGTTTAAGTTGTTGTTTCGATATTGGAGTCAGTTTTATTGTTGATTGGTTCTATTTTAGTTTTGCTGTCAGGTAGTATTGAACAGCTTGGATTCATGTAACGGTGTTCTCGTGTTGAGATTGTCTCTATTATTTTTTTTATCTCTTGACTTTGCAAGATTTTCTTTAAAGCGGCTCTATCTGGTTACTTCGAGTGTTGTTATGTAGAAAATTAAATAATGAAATTGGAAAGAAGTTTGTAAACCATTTATGCTTTTGATTTGTGCAAAGTAATCATGATTGAGTTTATGAACTAAGAAAAACAATTATCAAGTTAGATAAAAAAAAAATATAGTTTTTTTGTGTATTTCAGGATATTGCAAGAGTTTTTATTTTATCTGTGTACAATAAAGGCTTATTTGTGTGCTGTGTTAAGGAATACTTACCTACTTGACTACTAGACAAACTCAAAACTGTTTTCCAATTTTGAAAATCGAATTTTGTACGACTTTTTTATGGGATTATGTGTTGTGATATTATATTTTTGGCACCAAATAGAATAAAATCATGAAAACTATTTATACTATTAATAAATCTTTTCAATTTTAAGATTTCCCATTGTTGAGATAAAATAATCACTTAATACTTAAGTCTTAAGTTAAACATGACCAAAGTTTCAAATTATCATATTGCAATTATTATATGCTCATATTAGCTACCTACATCAAAGAGCCCACCTAGCTATAATTATATTCGTACAAGCACGTGATCTGGCAATATTATTGGCACTGCCATCTTTTTGGACAAGTTACAACTTTACGTCACTAAGATTAAGAGTGGTTTTACGTTGTAATTAAGTATTCTTTCAAGTAGTAATTATAAAAATTATTGCATTGCTGGTGTTATGTGGTTCGATGTCATTTTTGGACATGCAAGCTTCCTAAGCCAGCTTCTTCATCATCGGACCACCATAGATGTGGTCCACTAGACCTTATATCCAGTCGGAGTGAGGGTGCAAGCGCTATAATATAAGGTGGCCCCGACCATGAGCAGAAAAAGAAAGTTTTAGTCAGTGGTTTCTGGAAGTATGCCTTGGGTATGGCAATTTTCGGTGGATTGTTTTCGATGTCAAGCGCATTTTGATAGTTAGTAATAACAATAACAATATATATAATTGATTTAATTTGGAAATTTCCTAATACCAGAGAATTTCAACTGTAGAGAATATTCAATGGGTCAATTTCCCCATAGACAATGTTACCCCAGCTGTCATTCAATGTTGCCAGAAATGTTAATTGCGTTGGGTTAGTTCAGGTGGTCGATGCTGATAAAGTCACGTCAAAGGGTGGACGGCAGTACATCATACTACCCCGCAGTTTTAACAAATTCTCGACTCTATGATAAAAGTGGTAGGTTCGAAATCAATTGACGGTATTTGACTGTAAGGGGTACTTTGACGTGATGGTTTTTATTGTAGATGATAATCCAAAGAAATACTCAAAAGGTCAATTGATAATAAATATTAAGTGTATTCTTGTACTGTATTGTGGTTGAGACACAATGGCTTTTTTATGTATCGAAGACTGAGTTCTTTTTTCTCTAAAAGGCTAGCAATCAACGTGCTTCCATGGGCAGTGCTCATTACTTAAGATCAGATGACCCTTTTGCTTGTTTACCGATTGACCGCTCATAAAAAGGTTTCTTATCACTTAATAATTTGAACAACAAAAATAAAGTTCGAAATTTAATTTTGCTTAAGCTAATTCGAAAAAAAAGTAAAGCACCAAAGAGATTAAATACGTCTATTAAAATCTTTTTAATTTCAAAATAGCTGGCTGACGACGGAACTACATAATAAGGTCAGGTGTTAGAAGTTCCCCGAGGGAACTTTCTCTCAACATTGCAAGAATCTCAACAACTTCTACCTAGGTAATACTTGTTCGACAAAACAATTTTATTATTTCTCAACCAATACTGGCTTTGAACTTTAAAGTAGGACTGTTGATTGAAAAAACTTTATATTATTATTTCTTGTACCTAGGTATACATTATTTATTATAGTTTACATGCAAGTTTACACATAATGATGTGACTATTAAGTCGCGACTTAATGACTCAAGCGTCATTTTTTAAAGTAGACAGCTTGTAAGCCATCGGCGTCGCCCATAGCCATCCGCTACTCCAGTTTTCAGTTGTTGCAGGAAGTTATAAGGGTGGTTCTGGAGGTTTAGGGATTGGCAAGGGATGAGGAAAGAAAAGAACCATGAGGCTTATGGTAACCTTATTCACACGGCGAAACACAAAGCTATGGTATGGTTTCACGCCGGTTTCTGTGAGGCCGTGGTGTCACTCCGGTCGAGTCTACCTATTCGTGCCGAAGCGACACACACTCTCCCACACATAGACACGTGATGAATAGATTAAACCTTCTTTGATATATTTTTGAAAAGTGTACCTTACTGTAAATTTGTATTTTACAACAACTACAAGTACGTACCTACGTGATACGATTTTGCGAACTAAATTTGCACAAACATATTTTGAGAAACTTTTACGAGATAATGTTTACGTTCCATATGCGGGAGACATACCATTCATGTGGTTCTTAAAAAGAAATAATTTTCCTAACGAGTTCACATCATCAGATGATTTCCCCGAAGGCAGGCTTTTAGATGACATGAGAAATGTTTTGAGGAGAATCGAAAGGGCACGAATATACGTGGAGTATTAGGACCTCATAGTATGTCTTTACTTATTATACTTAATAATTTATTAATTTGACTGCACGGTTGGCGCGGTGGCTGATGTAACTGGCTGCCATGCAACGTGGCGCGGGTTCGATTCCCGCACTGAACAATTCTTTGTCTGATCCACAAATTGTTGTTCCGGGTCTGGGTGTCATGTGTATGTGAGATTGTATGTTTGTAACCGCACCCACGACACAGGAGAAAATCCTAGGGTTGGGCAACGTTTAAAAAAATTGGCATAACTTGTAAACAATAATATCTTTTAAAAATAATTTCCGAGGAGTTTTTATAAACAATTGTCTCAAAATGCTACAGTCCAAATTCAAAAATGGCTAAATGTATCAATGTTTTAAGTTAATTCTTATTATTTTGCATCTGTTACTGTCTGGGAAATATTTATGTGAAATACAAATGAAGATCATTATGTACCTAAATGGTAAATACTAATATTGAAAACATTACACAACGTCATGCTTTTAAATTTACATAATACGTTTGTACGTGTAAAATAATCGTTTTGCTTTGTTAGACAAAATGTTGAATGTGTATGAATATATCGCGTTACAATTGAAAAGTATATTTTGCACCTTAAAACTCTTGATCCAAAATACATATATTAAAAAATAAAGATATATCATCTTTGTTATAAGTACCATCCTAAACTAAACTACTACACATCCTAAACTATTGTAGTCTAAATATCCTTGTATCATATACAAGAATATTTAGACTACAATAGTTTAAATATTATGCCTAGTCATACCTATTTTTTTATGTTTAATAAAAAAAAAAAACGTTGTACACTAGGATTTTCTCCTTTGCCGTGGGTGCGTTGACAAACATACAAATTCACATCCACATTACACCCAGACCCGGGACAACAATTTGTAGATCACACAAAAAGTTGTTTCGTGCGGGAATCAAATCCGTGACACGTTGCACGGCAGCCATTTGCCAAGCCAACGAGTCAACCGTGCAGTCAAAAGTACCAATCCTAATAATACATTAATATGAACAATTCAGACGGTTAGAGGAGCAGACGTAAACCAAGTGTAATATCAAGCTATAAAGTTTAGAATTGCATTTCAATTTCATGACATAGGTGACGTAAATTGAATGTTTGTCTTTAAAATTTTATGAGTTTAGTGAATAAATTCTATTTATTAAGAATTAATTTGCAATGTACAGTATGCTATGATGTAAACTCCTTAAAGAAATAGCATAAAATTTTATTACATTTTTTGATAACTTTAATCTTTAGAATTAAAAATATTTTTTTTCAACCAATACATTCTCGCAAAAAGCAATTCCAAAATCAAATTTAATCGAACCAACATTCAAATTCAAACCGTTAGAAACGTCGACGTTCTAATTTATTTTCAAATTCTTAATCAAAATCATATCACAATAATATCTGAGCAAACGTTACAGTTCATCCACACAGCCTTATTTTTATTAACAAAAAACTAATAATATCAATCCGTCAGCGAGTCCAGTTAAATAATAAAAACCGCGATGTCGGCCGATGATTGGATGAAAATAATTATTTATTGATGTCGTAAAGTGATCAATACAAAGTTAAACGTACATAATTAACGGTCAACTAATTCTTTAAAAAGATTGCTCTCCGTTTTGTTTCCTTCGAAGCAACTGGTTTTAAAAAGTATAAAGTCTTGAGAAAGAAAATCTTGTTGTAAATTTTGATAGATTGAGGTGAAGCAAATAGTTTGATTATAATAAAATATATTTGTGGGATGTGAGTCATAGACAAATTTAAAAATGGAAATCCTTCGGAGTTGATTGACCGTTTAATTCTTTGCGTACAAAAAATATGTTTTGTCTGTGTAAAACTAGAGTTGTTCGATGATATAAGTAAGTAGTTTTTATGAGTATGGCATTGTCGAGACGAGACTCGTTAGCGGTTACAGGTACTAAGTGACATTATTAATTTAACAACATCAGTTTTGTGGCCAGTATTTTCGATTATGATGTTAAACACAATAATGATATTCTTTTCTCACAATTTAAAATTAGATAGAAATTGTGCGCAGTCGTGTATACCTACTTATAACAAAGTACATCAACACAAGTTGGCAATACTTTTTATCGGCCGATGCCATGAGTCTTTTGTAACGTTTCCAATTTTGTCAAGTAATAGTTTAGTATGGACGTTCTATACTGTTAACTATACATTGGGCTGCAGCATTTAAGCTGTGTCTTGCTACTGGGATTCTATGCAAGAACAGACAAATACATTACAAGAGCCAACTTCGGGTTTAGTCATGAATGTTCGGCTCAAGCTATGTCCCACTCCAGCGTCCCCTTTACGCTCCAGTCACTCGTACTGTACTGTCCTGTATTTAGAAGCTTCGGACATACGAACAATGACACTTGATTTACGATAAAAGCTCTTATTCCTAAGAGGATAAAGACGCTTTCAAAACACAGAATGTCCCCATCTGAAACAATTTTTATTGTCCTGTAGGACTGTCATTTTATTTATTTTGTCCCACATACGCTATACGATCCGTTCTGTTCTGAACGCGGGAATTTTCTTGGTTTTGCGTAATGAAAAGTTATATGGGGTTTTTCTTTGGTCGTATTTCATCCGTTTCGGTTCAATTGGCCCTTATTTTATTTATTTTCTGTGGTTTGTTAATTGAATATTTTAAATTCAATTTGCAAATCGTAACAATTTTGGGACTGACATTAAAAAGCCTTCGTGTAAAACATTTTCTACAGAAAAGTGATATTTTCTTCTGGTTATTCAATCTTCTCCTTAACACGATGAATCAGCTCCGATTGCAATATTAAAGGATAATTACTCTGGCTTTGGCCATGTTACATTATGTAGGTGTTCGACAATCGCATAATCAATACAAATAATAGATCATTTAGCGCGTGGTACTGAGTATCTGGCTAATACCCGTAAACCGCAACGCTTCGCTATGGCGTTCAATAATTAATTGAATCAGCATTAGGCGAAATTGATTTAGTCATCATATTGTGACGGAAAACTCTTTGACATCATGACGTCAAGGGATGGTTGTCAAACGTTGCCTAGAGATTGTAAATTTCGTCGTGAATTGTCAACACGAGTTGGTGTAATCGGTAAGGCGTGTGGATTACACCACAGAGACCCCGAGTTCGAGTCCCGCCGTAAACATGAAGTTTTTTAGTTGATGGAAGTTTTGTCGAACTTTCTGGAATTATTTGAGTGAAAGAAATGAAAAATTAAGGAGCGAGAAGGAGAATAAATAAAAATGAATAACGAAATTATTGGAAGGTTCTGGAGGCATGACGATCAAAAAGAATAACGAAATTGAATGTTCTAGAACCTGACCGGGGGTATATAAGCGGAACTGCGGCTCACCGCTGGCAGTTGAGTTCTAAGTCTAAAGCGATTCGGAAGAAAAGGAAGAAGTGGAAAAGAAGAAAAGTGAGTGAAATAGTGAAGTGCAGTGAAATAGTGAAGTGCAGTCAGTTAAGTGAGTTAAGTCAGCGTGAACGGCAAAGTTGTGTCAGTCGGCCGGACTCTGCTGGAGAAGAACGCCGATAACTTAACTCCGTGGACGCTGTAACTTAAGTGCAATAGAAAGTCTGAAAACCGGTATTAGTGTTTCATTTCATCCAATCCCGTAACCCAAGCCCGCATAGTCAGGAACGTGACGTCAGGCACGTAACATTTGGTGTCAGAAGTGGGATTGGAGAAAAATGCCGCTAGTGCCGCAGGACGTAAGAGGAGTGAGTACCCGTGCAATGTCAGAAGCGCAGCGTGTGAGGGAAGAGGGTGCTGCAGCTCAAACCAGCGATGCAGAAGCCAAGCCTGTGCAGGTGGATCTTCTGCTACAGCTGCAGCAAATGATGGCAGAGCAAGCGCGCCGCCAAGAAGAGCAAGCGCGCTGTCAGGCAGAACAGCTGCGGGAGCTGAAAGAAGAGCAAGCGCGCCGCCAAGAAGTGCAAGCGCGCTGTCAGGCAGAACAGCTGCGGGAGCTGAAAGAAGAGCAAGCGCGCCGCCAAGAAGAGCAAGCGCGCCGCCAAGAAGAGCAAGCACGCTGTCAGGCGGAACAGCTACGGGAGCTGAAAGAAGATCAAGCTCGTCGCCAAGAGGATCAAGCTCGCCGCCAAGAGGAGCAAGCGCGTCGCTTGGAAGAGATGCATAAGGATTTCACGAAGGGACTGCAAAAGGCTGTCGAACGGGTACAAGAAGTGGAGGAAGGGTTAGGCAAGTTGGAACATCGCGTCATGGCGATAGAGGAGAGAGTGAAAGAAGAGATCTCCAAAATCAAGCAGGAAGTGACAAGCCCAAGCCCTTTGAAGAGCCGAAGCCGTCTTGCAGCCGTTTTTGACGCCCCAAATGTGGCCTCAAGCGCAACGAAAGGGCTCAAGATTCCCCATTACGACGGAACAACATCCTGGAACGCGTTCAAGCTACAGTTTGAGACACTTATGGAGGCTTATGGTTGGACATTTATGAGCAGATCAGGGAGGCCGGTCTTCAAGCTAGTGATCGCGCAAAGACGCGCTATGATCGACGAGCCAATTCTGTTGGGTTTGAAGAAGGGTCATTGGTCTGGCTTCATAATCCAGTCAGAAGGAAGGGAAAATCTCCGAAGCTCCAACCGAGTTGGGAAGGTCCTTATGAGATAGTCACGAAGATCAATGACATTACTTACAGAATTCGGAAGACTTCAAGGAGCCCTTTGAAAGTTGTCCATATAGACAGGTTGGCGAGGTATTACGGCAGCAACGATGCTCGGGACGAGCGAATCTAAGAGGGGGGCAGTGTGACGGAAAACTCTTTGACATCATGACGTCAAGGGATGGTTGTCAAACGTTGCCTAGAGATTGTAAATTTCGTCGTGAATTGTCAACACGAGTTGGTGTAATCGGTAAGGCGTGTGGATTACACCACAGAGACCCCGAGTTCGAGTCCCGCCGTAAACATGAAGTTTTTTAGTTGATGGAAGTTTTGTCGAACTTTCTGGAATTATTTGAGTGAAAGAAATGAAAAATTAAGGAGCGAGAAGGAGAATAAATAAAAATGAATAACGAAATTATTGGAAGGTTCTGGAGGCATGACGATCAAAAAGAATAACGAAATTGAATGTTCTAGAACCTGACCGGGGGTATATAAGCGGAACTGCGGCTCACCGCTGGCAGTTGAGTTCTAAGTCTAAAGCGATTCGGAAGAAAAGGAAGAAGTGGAAAAGAAGAAAAGTGAGTGAAATAGTGAAGTGCAGTGAAATAGTGAAGTGCAGTCAGTTAAGTGAGTTAAGTCAGCGTGAACGGCAAAGTTGTGTCAGTCGGCCGGACTCTGCTGGAGAAGAACGCCGATAACTTAACTCCGTGGACGCTGTAACTTAAGTGCAATAGAAAGTCTGAAAACCGGTATTAGTGTTTCATTTCATCCAATCCCGTAACCCAAGCCCGCATAGTCAGGAACGTGACGTCAGGCACGTAACAATATATTAATGACTTACGTAATTGGAACTGTTTGTATTATTCTGAATATTATGTAATGTAATATTTTCATTATATAGGGTTGGAAAGATGTACCTTAATATAGTTATTAAATAATTTCGTTGTACCTACAACTTGAATTCGCTTGTTCTCTTCGCTAGCATATAACACGATTCGAATGCACATTAACAGAACTTTTGTTCTAGAACTTTCGCTTCTTTAAGAAAGTTTCTTTACAATTTCGTAGTAAGTACCTAGTACCGAAACGGATGACATACGAAGTGCTTTCTTAACTTGGATCTCACTACTTCTTAGTCAGAACACAGCACAAACTTCGACCTGAAGCGACAAAGTCAACAAAATTTCTCTGGAACATTCTATTTGAAACACCTAAACTTTCTGTGGATAGTAAGAATTAATAGTTACACTCCGTGAACGAATAAACACTATCACGGAACTGACTTTGTAGCACAAACAGAATCGTAGAATACTCTGTGAATGCAGCGCCACTGAGGATAATTTAGATGCAAACCAAATTACAAATAGAACTAAAATATTGTTAGAAGATATTAGGATGTATTTATTTCGCTTATTTTGTTGAGCTTTTGCACCGAAAGAAATGATTGAGACGCTAGTAAAAGTGAACATTAATCACAGCACTGATTTTAAAATTGATAAAAAGTAAGCATGTATTCTCCCGTCAGTCGACTTTTTTATAATAAAACTCTTTCAAATCATATTAGTTACTCACAAAAAACTAAAATACTATATTAATATTATTTATAAATAATGCATAAATAGAACATGATTTCAGAAAATAATAAATCAAATAATTTACTTAAATTTTGACATTAGCTTTTATTGATTCCCGCCATTTTGTAATGGCGGATTATGGGTCAGTATCGCCATGTTCTGCTAATTTATTGTCTATGCAAATTACATTTACATGACTAACTAGGTTCGTATAACGTTTGTAGTATTCATTAAGCATTTCAAAATTGGTCTAAAATTATTACAAAACAGTTTAGTTAACCCATAAATGGTTAGGTTTCCATTATTGTTAGCCAGTTACTTCAATCAACAAATAATGAAAATGACGATTTATGGTCACAGATTGTTAATTATTATCGAGGTTTTTTGATGTATTTGGAATAAGTAATAAGTTATGTATATAAGCAATTTATTTTATTTTTTCATAATGCATTGCTTCATTTGTTTTGTGGTCTCAAGGGCTTTTAAAAAAATATATTTTGTTAATAGTAGGTATAGTTAGGAACATTTTGCCTTCAGGGAATAGAATGATGGATGTGTTTCGGTAATAAAAAATAATTCAATGACTTAGATGGAAAAGGATATCTATTTCATAGAGTATATATATCTAAGTGCATTTCATGGCCAGCATATAAATTCAATACTAAGCGTACTTTTATAAATAATTAAGCATATCACAAAATAATAATTACATCTTTTGTTTTTCGAACGTAATAATGGACAAAGAATATAATATGATTTTGTAACACCCGATTTTATAAATTAATTTTATGAAAATAAACTCTATTCATTTTTAAGTAAAACTTTTTTATTAAGATAAACGGCCATTTTCAAGAACAACACTTTCAAACTTTGAAGATGGAACACTTTTCATCTGGATTCTGGTCAATTTTCTTCGATTAGATTGAGATGTCCTTGAGCTGACCTTTTCCGACCTTTAGGGTCACGGTGCCTTAGTTTCCATTGCTACCTTCCTTATTGCGGATCCCTTTTTGACATATGACATTGTGATGTGAGGAGAAGTATGGTTAGCTATTACATAGTTCCTCTATATTGTCGGTTTCAGTACCTAAGTATAAATTGAATTTCAGCATAAACCATGTAGTAAAGAGGGACTTTCACTGGTATCTAACATAATAACTATACCATTTCTTAAACGCTAAATTAAATTATCGTGTAAAATGATAATGTTAATTGACAAACTTGAGTCTACCGTAGAAAACTATAGTAGCTACGTATTAGAAAATATTCTGCTTAGGTACTTCAGACCTTCAGTCTTTTGATAACTGTGTTCGCCTTGCTTTATGCGCCACAGCTTTGATCCCAGTCTTTGTCGTACAAATAGAAGACCGGGACATAAACGACATCATTAAAAAATATCCCATAAAGTATAGGGTTTCGGTAAGATTCAGCCAAAAGGTCAAAGGGTCATTAT
Organism: Spodoptera exigua; assembly: GCA_902829305.4. Classification (NCBI taxonomy): domain Eukaryota; kingdom Metazoa; phylum Arthropoda; class Insecta; order Lepidoptera; family Noctuidae; genus Spodoptera; species Spodoptera exigua. The sequence continues at coordinate 14,126,503 of LR824603.2, forward strand.
CTGCGTTAAGGAAGCGACCATTAAGGGACGATTATTAATTTTAATAGCTATACGACCTGACAATCTGCGGGTAATAATATAGTAATAATTTCTTTGTCTAACTATAGTAATTAGTACGTTAAGTATCAATGTAGAATCTTAATTAATTTGCGTTACTTATCGACCAAAATCTTCTTTAGAAATAATCTAGTTGTTAATAATTTTCAACCAACATTTACAGGTAAAACTCAAATCCGTAATAAAATCAAAAAAGAAAAAACCAAATTTCCAAACTAGATTAGGATATAGACGGAAAATTAAATTGATTATTAGCTCTTGAAATAACCTCAAATTTTCAATTTGGCGCCATATTTTGACATATCATGGCGGTTGCCATGATATGTCAAAATATGGTTATATTTGTTTGTACAACGTTATGAACAGTGTTTCAATAACATGTTTGTTTGCCTACATTTACATATGACTTAGTCACTATGTCTCAGTCCCTTGTCAATCGACAACTTCCGAACCTGTCGACGCATGTATTCCCCGAGGACTGAGTTGCCTTGACAACATAAATTCGCTAGCTAGTAGCTAGGTACGTTATCAAGTATTCAAATGAATAGAAGCACAAACTAGATGTGACAGGCCACTGCGAAAACGTTTCAAATGCCTTTATTTCTACGTATTTCTTTAATATTAGGATTTTATTTATTTAAAATGTAGTTTTAAACAATTATCTTATAATTAAGTATTTACGTGACTGAATTAATAATTCAGTTACAGCTTATTTGGTTTCAATTTGGATTAACAGAACTCGATTCTGTAGAACGGTTTATATTGGATGCAGTAGATAGTAATCCGATAGGGATCAGTAACTGAATACCAATATTTATTGGTTAAATACGTTAAAAATTGGATGCTTTCATTCTTCCTTTTCATTTACATACACTTAATTTTATATCATAGCATATTTGGATAATATCTATTATGCCTTGTACTTTACGCTAGTGACTTGTGTAAGCTTTGGAATATTCCGGATCTCAGTTCCTAAACAAATCTGGTGATCTCAGCAAACAAACAAAGTTAAAGTGAAAAGTTTGTTTACAAACTGTCACGCTAATAAATTAACGAGTTGACCTAACCGTAAATATAATCTATGGCGCGAAACGTCTAACGTCTGAGAAACTCGCAGAATCATCGGTGCACAGATTAAATCTGCACGTTAGTGAGGTGACTTGCTAAAAAGGTTGCTTTATAATGTTGAAAAAGAAAAAAAAACGTGTCAAAATCCCATGCACGATGCTTTCAACGTATTGTGTTGAAGCGTTCATTAATTTCACACGAACTTTCTACGTGGGTGTAAAGTTTGAAATAAATTGTCGTCACCATCATTATCTCGTGTGAACAGTATCAAGAGACAGTTAGTTCGTGTGCTGCATGATATGAAACGTACAGCAATTATGGCCGCCGTGCACTGCTTTATGGAGGCACTCGGCTGATTGATCAGTCAAACGGTAGTTTCGCTGGCAATTAATGGCGGCTTCAAAATCAATACTAGTGCACATGAAACTATCAGTAAATGAAATGAGGGACCAGTCACTAATAACTGCTATAGACGGTGGTTAGTTTAATGTCTATTAAGGCAGTAAAGCCTTTTCTAAATTAGTGAGCTTTACCGCATTTTACACAGATTCGGTTGAATTACCTACATGAAAAGAGTGACCACTATTTGAAACCTATTAGATGCGACATTGACGATCGGACCAGTTATCCGATTTAGTTCCAAGTTTTTTTATTGCTGTTGCTCACCTCTAAACCTAGATTTCTTTACTGGATTTTGTACTAAAACAGAGGTTAAGTTGATGCTTCAAAAGTACCAAAGTACTTGTGGTTTAGTTGGAATAAATGATTTTGACATTGACTTTGTTAAAAGACTTTCAAAAGAAAAATGTTACAATCACAAATGAGTGTGCGTGTGCGTGTGCGTGTGTGTGTGTGTGTGTGTGTGTGTGTGTGTGTCTGCTCCTTATTTTCCTACCATGTCATTGAACTGTATATTTCTTTTCCAATTTATAACGATTTGAAAGAGATCTAATTGTTTGTTAATTAAATTCCTTTCATTTCTTCGAGAGCACGTTATGCCGTGATTGCGAATATTTCTAGCAGTTGTTAAGGAATATTTTGTTTACTTATACCTACTATTCATTCAATTTGTTTCAATGGAAACTTATTCTTAGAAAAACGCTGTTTTTTGTAGATATTTAAAACTTTAAGAAGTGAGAGAACTTTCTAGTCTACAAATCTTTATAAATATTCTTATTATCATTGGTTTAAACTAGTTAAGGACTTTTCATCCACATGACACCAGAGTTAAAAGTGTTATAGGCATTCTATTATCATTTTTAAAACACATATTTAAGCTTTTCCATAATTAAAATAACTGCTTCCATAACGAAATTTAAAGTCTATACGAGAGACCAACCACTTTTATATTATCGTCGGTAAACTTTAAACAAAAAATAGCATTAACTTTACACTATCTCGATATCAAATAAAATAAATGAAAATGACTACAATACTGCTCCAACGATCTCTATTAAATGAACAATTTAGCTTGGAATAGCATCGATATCGGTCCTATAAACGTTCTAACTGAAGCTCATGCGATATAAAGCTAAATAAATACCTACTGCCATTGTTGGGAGGCTACCGTGCATTTGAATGTAGCGTTTTGTTTTCGCTCTGGCACATCAAACGCAGAAACCACGGTACTGAGTACCTTAGCGTTTAGTTTTATAGTGATTAAATATATTTGTGTTGAATGTCTATTTGACTCGTAATGTAACTGGATTAGTTGAACTGTGGACAATTCGGCATCATAAAAGGGCCGATATTCAGACGCGGTTGCGGGGCAAGCGCAAAATAGTACAGTTGCCTCTGCTAGGAAAAGGAACGAGGGTTTTTAGGGAAGGAAAAAGGCATTTACTATCCTACTAATCCAATCATCCTACCCCAAAAACGTGCTTGCTCAAAGCGCATTGGTGATTTCAAACTTATGTATGATTAGAAAAAAGTCCAGTTTTCTCTTCACCATTTATCAGTGGTGGCTTAATTGTCTGCTATTAAAGTACATACAATTCTGAAAGTCACTTTAGTACTCCACTTCTGGGCTGCTAAAACGGAAAATCTTTATCATTTTTTCATTTTTATTATTCTGACAACGTTTTGTAAAGATTTCCAAAACACAACTCCGGTAACTGTAACAGTGTAAAAAGTACATCTAAGTATCTAACTGAAAATTCTAGAAAAAGGTAAAGGAAAGGAAAGAAAGTTTCTTTTGTGTGAGGGAAGTATTCAGGAGTGAGTTCTCGCAGCATTTCCCTTCAAACTCGGTTAACGTCGGTTTCACAAGTTTTTTGTTCAAACTCTCTGACCTTTGAATATATTTATCTTAGAAAAACTTCTTTGAAGTTGTTTTTCTTTCGCATTCCTATGTAGATTGCGTGGAAATTATGTAGAGAGCTATGTTATGATTACAATTTTATAAAAAATATTTTTTGACGAAGAAATTTTGGACTGTAAATTAAAATTTGGAGTAATTCCACAAAGGCAAGTTTTCTTATAGGCGTCTCTTAGTAATTTATAATAAAACAGTTACATAATTAAGTTGCAATATATGTGATCTACAGCAAAATTTTGCTGATCTAAACAAAATTATACGGAATTATTCAAAGTCCAAAATTGTTTCTATAATTGAAATCCATACTTTTTCGTTAATATTAAGTACTTAGGAGAACGAAGCAGGAAGTCACGTACCGTTTCGCAATATTCGAATCATTTTTCACTCGACCCTTTAATAATAGATCTCAAAAAGTCTGCGTCTTAAGATGTCTTTAAAATTGCCTCGTCCCGGAAATTTTGCAGCCGTTCAAAGGGGAAAATCCTGTAAAATCGCAACGGATGGGCACAACAGTGGGAGTTCGAAGTAGACAGAGAGCACTTGCAACCGTCGCTTTTCAGAAACATTCGTCCTATTGTCAGATAATAATGTCTACCCGGAAAAGCCGCGGACACGAACCGCCGAGTGCTTTAATTCCTACTCCTGTTTGTACTGTCATTACTTGAAATAAGAGAGTGCTCTGTAAAAATAATTGCATTAGGAATGAAGAACATTTTAGTTCGTATTTTTCTAAGTAGACTGCGGTCGGGAGATGCAATAAGTTTTGCTGCACCAACCAGATTATCTTTCAAAGCAATTTTGTGATGTCGTACTGAGACAAACACCTGTCTTCGTATACAGATGTGTTTTCCTCTACTACAACTAGTTTGAACCCCAACAAAAGCAAATGAAATTTTAAAAGTTTTATGTATATTCCCCTTTCGGAAGTAAACACTCGCGACGAGCACTCGCGGATTTGACGTTTGCAAGTGATGAATTTTATACGAGCGATTCATAAATTAAACTCGTCTGCGATTTGCATATTTCGTTCGTCACAAAGCGAGACGAAAGCCGAACTCATTCATTTATGTAACAAAGTTGACCCCTTTGTTATGAAATATTACATGCAGACGAGCTTTTGTAACAATAATAGTATACAGATTTTCGATTTATTTTTAAGTTACACATAGTTTTGAAACTAATATTTAATTTTGACATCTAATAAATCGTGCTTAAGACTTGTTGCATTCGACTTCATTCACGTAGATATTCGATTCACAATTATAATTTTATTGAATGGAGAGCTTATCTCAACTACAATAGTTTGTTCACAACACCGACCTCCGCTTTATGCACTATCCCCCGCAGACCACTAATGGACAATCATGGGAGGATAAGGCCATAATCGCCTTGCGGGACAGGCAGATTAGTGATAACGAATGTAATTTACTTTGCATTTGTGCTACGAGCAAGCACTAGCTGGACTTGTATGCAGGATTACACGTCAACTGGATAGAGGAGGTTAAAAACATTACACCTTCACATTCTTTAATTAATAAGTCTGGTTGTTAATATTCAGGTAGGCGCAGTAGGGATGCCAGCTATATCAAATAACTAGCATACTGATTAAGAAAACCTGTCTAATGAACATTTTAGCTTGCTGTGCTCTGTAGGCGTAGGCTGTTCACTTATAGCTGTATTTCCACCTCACCCTGGCGTTATTACAGCCATAACCATTAAGCGGGGAGCCAACGGAAATATGAATAAAGCTAGGCTTTTACAAATAAATTGCTAGCACTGATTGTGGAGAAAATGCCGAGACAAATTGGACGTCTTATTTAAAATGGGAAGTGCTTGCTGCTTTGACATCGGGGGCTCAGGCGTTAACGATTTTCGCTTAAGCGACATTTAAGTGTACAGGTTTCCGTACAATGCGGGCGTTTGATTACAAATTGTCTGTTGACTTGAAAATAACAGTTAAATGCCGGATGTAATACAAATACGAATAGTTAGTTGACGGGGGTTTATGGGAAATTTACCTGATTTCCAAAGCCGGGAAAGTTTTAGGAGTGGGAGTTAGAGATAGAGGTTCCCGTATACTTAATGTTTATGCCATGATCTTTGTCTCAATTATCTTTTATTTAACGTGCTATCTATCCTTGTTCCTCTTGCTTGTTTTTATTTCTAACGTCGACCTCTCTTACACAGCTGACGGAGTCCTCTCAACAGTGAACGTGGTGGAAGCATTGCAAGAGTTCTGGCAGGTGAAGGCGGCGCGGGGCGGGGGCGCGGGCAGCGGGGGCGGCGCCCTGGTCATCTATGAGTCGGTGCCGGCTGCGCACCCGCCCTACGTCTGCTACGTCACGCTGCCCGGAGGAGCATGCTTTGGGAGCTTTCAGGTACATCTACAAGATAGTGACAAAATAGTAAAAAAGACGTAAATATGTGGCGTTATACATTAATGTAATAGAAATTAAAAAGAACATTAGTATATTTTGCTATGTAGTTTGCTACTGAAGTACATAATAACGTCTTTTTCGCATCTATAGGTGTATTTTATAATTTTTTTGAAATGTGGGAAGAGAAGAACTGATCTTTCCAAAACAGACAATCTTGCTCAGTCCCGTTTTTTTACAATTAGGTAAAATAAGGTACAAAAAACTCCCTTATAAAGACAATTACGTACCTACCTATAGCAAATATTTCTTTTGTGATCTAATTAATCTTACTTTCGTAAGTATATTTGAACAGCACGCAATATTACGTACAATAACGGCGCGTGTAACAGTGTTACATTACACAAGATACACCGCGCGCTTCGTAAACTGTTTACTCACTGTGACAGACGGCTGAAGTTCGGAGCAAACTGTACCAATGTGTCAGATAGACAATACATATGGTACACTTAGTGTGTATGTTAGTGAAATACAGCCAGCACGTTATATTTATTGTTATTATGAGATTTATAATTATATTACATTTGGGTAGGCTTACGTTGATTTTTTTTGTCGTAAGCTTTGCTTTGAACCAAAAAAAACTAGACTATAACTGACGTTAGCATTTAGCCCTAGGTCGGTAAGTCAGAGATATCCAGAGTCGTTTCTGATCCAACCAACATTATCGGAACCTTACTCTCCGTTTTTTTTGTCTAGAATTGTCCGACAAAAGCTGAAGCTCGTCGTAGTGCTGCAAAGATTGCGCTTATGAACAGCGTGTTCAATGAGCATGAGTCACGTCGTATCTCCGAGCACTTCATTGAGAAGGCGGTGGCCGAGGCACGCGCCTCCTTCGCTGGAGACGCGGCCGCGCACCATCAGGACCCTAGCGCTGGGATCGCAGCATTCAGGTAATGAAGTTACAATGTCTAGTCTAGATGCAAGTATGTGAGAGGATGACGTCAAGGTAAACATTTTGTATGGAGAGAGAAGTGCTTCGAAAGTCGTTAAAATAAAGATTGATCGCTTTTTTTCATAGAAATGGCCGACCAACAATGGGATATAAAACCAACACTAATTAGTACCAGGTCTATGCCAAATTACATTGTTTTATGATCTATTGTTATACAACGAGACTAAATGATTAAAGTCAGACTGAACGAAGAATTATTCTTTTATCCGTCTGTCCGAGATCTGTCCAACTTCGAAGACAAAGAAAGCGTGGTTTGTTTCCATTGTTAGGATGCTAGAATAGATGTGCATGAACTAGATTGTGGGTATTAAGTGTGACCACCTTCATAACTTTGTGTACTAGGTTCATGCTGGAAGCAAACAAGGGCCGGACGATGCTGGAGTTCCAGGAGTTGATGACAGTGTTCCAGTTGTTGCACTGGAACGGATCGCTGCGCGCGATGCGCGAGCGGCAGTGCTCGCGCCAGGAGGTGGTGGCGCACTACTCGGCGCGCGCGCTCGACGACGCCATGCGCGAGCAGATGGCGCGCGAGTGGGCGGCGCGCGAGCGGGACGCGGCGGCCGCGGGCGGCGGCGTGCTGCGCGCCGAGCTGGCGCGCGCCGAGCGCGAGCTGCGCGCCGCCCGCCTTGCCGCGCGCGAGCTGCGCTTCCCCAAGGAGAAGCGCGACATCCTCCACCTGGCCGCGCGCCTCGCGCCGCCCCAGCAGCAACAGTGATCTCATCGCGCAACGCGTCCTCGCCACACTCACACTTTTGTTATTTAAGTATAGGTATATAGTCTAAGATGTGCGTGTTTTATTTACTGCTCCCCTATTTCACTATCTCCTACATCCTTTGAATCGAATCTTATCTGACTTTCCGCTCCAACAGACAAGGAAATCTAAAATAACAAGCGAGTAGTTTGCGAGAGGTTCTCTGCAACTCAGTTCCGAATATGATTGTCCCGCAACGATTCAACAAATGACTTACTTTCCTCTCGAACGGAGTACCGCAGTCAGGAGCAGCTGTACCTTATTAAAATATTCGCCTGTCAAGTAAACATCTGCATTGGGACGTCCTACATTTGAATTAATGTTCTTACACAATGAATTCGAGTGGGCGTTTATTTCAGCAACAAAAAAAAACTGCTTTTGATTTTTCTTTCTTTTCTACTTCAATATGTACATATGTATGCGTTATAAAAAAACATTACGCAGCACGTACGCCATTACGTTTCGATCGGTGCGGCACGTCGAGCAATTAGCCAGTAATCGTTTTAGATGCACGAACGCATTCATCAATTATTCCACATAATTACCTGAATTTGATTCACAATTGGTAATACTAGTTCGTATAAACGTTATTGCGTCATTACTATGCAGTGATGTCACACTTTGATTGATTATCAGGGAATTAAACATAATCCAGTGACCTAGTTGCGAACAAAGGATGGAAAGATGGTGTATTTTATCAAGACTTGGGGAGGCAACATTTTATGCAGTATTTTCCATACAATATCCGAGCTTCATAGCTGCTTGTTTGTGTGTAAAAACAAACGAAACAGTTGCTACAATTTGCATAGCACGTTACACTGAAGGTTTAAGTTCCCCTGTCGACGAACAAGTAATGCATACGTTATATTTTCCAGTAGTGAGTTAATTCAAAGGGCGTTTATATAAACAAGTAGGTATATGATAACTAACCTCTATGTTCGTTAGAAACTACTCATTACTTGGTGAGTGAACTAAACTTAAAGTATAAACATACTGATATTGATTATATTTAAGGGATTAGGTGTCTTCAAGGCTAGAGTGAATAGGCTCTTAATAAACTAGTGCGCCTTACCATCAACGATTGCATCACTGCTTACCATCAGGTGGGATCGCAGTCAAGCACTAGTTTATTGCAAGTAAAAAAGAAATATTATACTAATATTGATTATCAGTATGTTTATATACTGATATTGATTATATCAGTATGTGTATACTTTAACTTTTTATAATGGGATTGTCACAATTTTTGTTATACATGACAATGTATGACTTCATCTTCATTTATATTCTAAAATCATTATTAATTTTATTTTTAAACATACATTTATTTATTTTTTATACATTAAACATAGTTATTTACAAATATAGAATATATATATATATACATCACGATTGGGTTTTTCATAAGTATACATATAATATAATACTTACTATTTCTCATCAAAAATATGAGACTGTCCCTTTGGTAATAGAGCGCTTGCTTATTATTACCTCGGGTTTGAAAACAAAAATCTCAATAATGCAAAAGTCAATGATCTATTGAAATAAAATTTACCTAAGCACTTAGATAGATATGTTAGTAACATCCACCATACATTAATAGGATTCCATACTACGCAACCACGAATTTACACGAATTCGAACAAGCAACATCATCGACACGGTACGCCTAATTAGTGCGAGCAAATGGCATCCTTTGTTCTCTCTGTTCAGTATTCAGTGCACTGATCACTGGCATACAAGCAGTATACATGCATACGGGCCTTGTTTCTGCTACACTCCAACTAACTGTGGCTAAATCGGACAGATATCCTGCCGAAATTTAGGCATTTTGTGAGAGGCGATTCGAATATGATATTTAAATGCAAGATTAACGAAATCAATTTCAAATTACAATAGGTAGAAAATACAGTAGGTAACATAGGTAAAAATTCAGTAGGTAAGAAAAAAATAAAAGGCAAAAATTAGGCTATGACGTCATCAAATTGTCACATAAAATAGCACCCTTATGAAAAAATGCAATAAACGTAAAGAATAGAAATGAAGTAAAAAAAAAACGATTTGTCGTGGTGGCCCGGAGGTTGAGGAGCCCGCTTCTCATGCATGAGGGTGTGGGTTCGAAACCTGGCAAGTACCAATGTGACTTTTTCAAAGTTACATTTACTTTCTATTATTATTTAGACACCACTGACTTACGGTGAAGGTAAACATCGTGAGGAAACCTGGACTTATAATTTCTAATTATAAGTTTGAAATCGCCAACCCATTGAGCAAGCGTGGTGATTAATGCTCTAACCTTCTCTGATGGCTGCTGATGATATCGTCAGCTTAATGAATGAATAAATGTTAAGAAAAATATCCAATTTCTAATGGTTGAAGCCCAAAACATCTAAGAATAGGTCTAACAATTATTGCGGTATCATCCTTAGCACGTAGTTATGCTGGAAATAGTACCTACGGTCAGTAGTATTAACTTACAACTATTAGGAGCACAATCTAATTTTTCAAGTAATTAAAAATAAATATAAAGTAACTTTTATTTGCTGTCATTTTACAGCTCTTGTGGCTAGAATTAAGGTATAAATAACTAGCTAGACTCACAGACACTTAACATGAACTAGTTTTTTAATGGAATTGCATACCTAAGTACCACTCTTGTTAGCAGTAAAATACAATCAACAGGATTAATCAATAACCAGCTCGTAGCTACCTCGTTTAAAAAGTTAGTTTTCACATAATCCACCTGTGGACGATGACGAGTTTTTTTTTTAAACATAAAGCATAGATATATCTTATTTAATTATGGAAGTAGGTATAAAATGATGGCTGGCAACGCGCCTGTAACTCCTCTGCTGTTGCGGGTTTCCATGGGCTACTCTTTGTGCGATTCACAAATCGTTTTTCCGGGTCTGGGTGTGATTTGTATGAGAAATTGTTTGTTGGTAAACGCATACACGACACAGGAGAAACATCTAGTGTTCGTAGTAGTAGTCGGCATGGGGTAAAGTTTTACACTTAAAAAAGATGATGGAGAAAGAAAATTGTAATAGGGTGTTTGGTGGGGAGAATGGAAAAGAAGGAATTGTATACTAAGCAATTATTGGGGATATGGACAAAAAGAAGAAAAGTAGCTTCTTCTAATAACAAACATTGATTATACATATACATATTTGGGTTTCCCGATTTTTAGTATGTTTTTATTGTTAGACAACAGAATGGAATTTGTTTGTTTTAGACACTATAGTCCAGAATGAGTGAGGTTTAAAATAAAGACAATAAATAATAGGTAGCCTTGCAAATCGATTAAGTTTAGTGTTGTCAATCGAGTCGTATTTTCTCTTTTTCAGCTCAACACTGACTGTCAAAGAGGTTCGGGTGGTTTAGCTCAGTGCTTGTCGAACCGAATAGGGGCATTATCTGGAACAGTTATAGTCTGTGGCAGGCAAGCTCCGTGCGTCACCGATAAAATTCAAATTCTGAACAAAATCCTTTGTTTGAAAATCTCTGCGTATCAGATCAAATTTAGGCAACCTTAAAAATCACACCTTTAAATTAAGGGAGGGCTAAGCAAAGATGGTCGAGCACATGTTACATAGTTATGAATGTCATAAGTATCATTTATTTCTGATTTATCACAAAAATCATTACTAAGTATTTCTTATTTTCGAAAAAAATCGCCATGCTCAAAGCACGAATTGAATTAACCTGGCACCCATTGTTTGGCATTGGATAGCCTCACTTCAGACCACTCGACTGTCGAGTAGCTTCATAATAAAATCATTGATATTCGGTTTCAGACCTCAAAAATTTGATTCTACTAAGAATTATACAGACCTTGAACCTTGATAAGTCTGTGTTATTTATATGAAGGAAAACATTAACTCGTCTAGACATAGCGAATGTACTGAGCTGTAACAATTGTTCACAATTAGTGATCTCTTGCTGAGAAATAAATGTTGAAAAATAGAATTTTGAAATTAAGATTTAGATGTTCTCAGGGCCTATAGCCGGGGTGCGCGCGCCTCAAACAGCCAATAGACCACCACAGACGAGGCCCAATAGGGCTGATGTTCAGCCGGGGTTCCGGGGTAAGCGCAATGAGGCACCGCGACCTCGGCCCAGAGCAGGAGAAGGAACGGGGGGGTTTTTAGTCAGTAAGAGTCTAACACTCCCTCCCGCCCGGCCCTGGGCGGGAGAAGTCATTGGATGAATTTTCCCTGACAAAAAAAGGGCCTATAGCCGGGGTTACGAGTTAAGCGCAATAAAGAACCCCGGTCATAGCTTGGAGCAGGAAAAGGAACAGGTTGGTTTTTAGTCAGTAAGAGTCTGACATTCCCACACGCCGGACCCAAGAAAAAAGGCATCGTTGGATGGTCCCCCCCCCCCCAACCATCAAAATAAAAGAAAATCTACAATTTTATTTTACTCGGAGACATTGGATGAGTACTTAAATCTGTCCTTAGTAACGATTTGTTCTGAAAACAGTTGGTAAAGACCGACTGACTAGTGTTGCCCAAATGCAAGAACAAGACGAGACTTAGCCAGTCTTGGTCTTGGTCTTGCGCCAATACACCTGGTCTTGGTCTTGGTCTTGGTCTTGCGCCAATACACCTGGTCTTGGTCTTGGTCTTGGTCTTGCGATCCCAGTCTTGGTCTTGGTCTTGGTCTTGCAGCAAGAGTCTTGCAAGTCTTGCAATTACCTATTAGTCTATTACTATTAAATAAATTTTACTTTAAATCTTAGAAAAACGTATTACAATTGGAACATTGTGAGCTTGAATTAACATAGCCATAGTAAAGATCAAGCAGATTAATAAATAACTTAAGATATGATAAGAAATTCGAAAAATCAACTGACCTATAGGTATGTCGTCTTTCATGGAAGTATCTAACTGTTTCTTAATAAACATTTTTGATTTATAAGCTTACATTTGCTAAAACATGTAAAAAAACAAATTAATTACAATAACTTGACTGTATTTTAAAGAACAATTACTTATCTGTCTAGAAAGAGATTGAACCCTCAACTTATAAGAAATTTAATAAAAGAGTTTTACGATTTATCACTTATTTGAATAAAAAATAAAATACAACACAAATCAACAGCTTTATCATTAGGTTATGATACTTTATATCAATGTTTTTGACCAAAAATTAATACAAAGTAACCATCTGGCTGACTCATCACTTAACCTATTTCTATGTTTTCTAATTACTAATGATGCTTCAGTAAATAACCTCTCAGCAGTTTCAAGTTTATTTAAAAGTGGCTACAATATTTATTAAACGGGTGATATTTGAACACTTTTTTGCTATTTTTTCCTGTAAAAACTTAAGAAATATAATGACTAAATGTACAATAATAGTACCTAAGTAATTAGTTTTAAACCATATAAGTAATCAATATTATAATATATACTTACTAGAATGAATTTATATGACATCTACTACCTATCCTTACCATTTTATCCTAATCATAATACTACTTTCGTGATCAGTTCACGTTCAGATTCATTTTCATTCTAAATACTCTGAAACTTATTTATTCTTTGGAACACCTGTAGGTACTCTTAAAATTCGAAATTATTTTGCATGAGTATACCTACGCCCTATGGCGGCAATCAAATAGTGTCAAATGTTATGATTTCGGCGTGGCGGCAACGATTGTTTTAGATTTCAAAAGAAGCCGCCGGCGCGTGTATCATAACCATGTACCTACTACCGAAAAGCGGCAAATTTCTTTGAGAAGTATGTATAAAACCTTTGATGCCGCATTATCACAGTGCCGATGGTTAAAACATAACTATGCATGCACTCAGTTTGATTTTAATAGATATTTTTTTATTCACTATATTTATGGTATTAGTCGTAATGCGCATAGGTCCAGTTTTTTATATTCATATATAGTTTTTTGCGTCTCATAGAATTCCTAAGCGTACCTGCCTATACACCAAACTGTTACTCCTAACTACTCAGTGAAATAGCGCTAAGTCTTAGGTGCAAGATGCAAGAGTCTTGCAGGCTATGTCTTGTTCTTGCTCAAGTCTTGCACGGTCAGTCTTGGTCTTGGTCTTGCTAAAAATACGCAGTCTTGTTCTTGGTCTTGGTCTTGCAAAAACGCAAGAACAAGACCAAGACTGAATTTGGGCAACACTACGACTGACACTACTGAGTGGAACCCACACAATTGAATTTGCCGCAGAAAGCTTAGCGCAGATAGGCTCTTTGGTCAGCAGATTGGCTTGTGGGGCGACAGTGTTTAATAAAAAAAATTAACAGGGGTTTTATCTGGAGTCGCGGGGTAAGCGCAATGAGGCACCGCGGGCTCGGCTTAGAGCAGGGGAAGGAACGCGAGAGATTTTATTTAGTAAGAGAGTAAGAGTCTGACACTTCCTTGTGCCTGCCCTGGGCAGGAGAAGATACTTGATAATTTTTCTCTCACAAAAAAGGGTGGCCTTTTTGAGGGGAACATCACCAAATGATTCTCTTGCTCCGTAATGTATACTTGGCTTGACAGTGTCAAAGAATGTTTCACCTGTCTGTGATGGAGTAGCTTCTATCAATTCCTCCAATTGTCGGTAGATACTCGTACATCCGTATTCCGAATATGATAAGTTAACGATCGCTCTGTGTGTGACGTGGGAATTGGGTAAGTTCCTAAATCAACAATTCCTTGAGAATTCCGAGGTTTCAACACAAGGAAATAAAGAAATATATTTTATTCATTGATTTTACTTTTCAATTATTTCTGGAAGTGGTTACCTATGATATGATATTTGAAGCTAAAATTATGACGTTACAAATATGTATTTGGTAATAAACTATGTATCGTTATCGAAATTTGGATTTTAACGACGCGGGTTTGCGGACGGCGAGTTGGTAGCTCGCCGCCGCCCGACCAGAATCTGACCCGAGTGTACGGCGCGTAGCGTTCCGCGCACGCCTCAAAGAGCCAATAGACCACCACAGACGGGGCACTATAGGGCTGATGTTCAGCCGGGGCCGGGGCTGTGGTATGAGAATGAATGAGTCACCGCGGCCTCGACCCAGAGCAGGAGAAGGAATGTGGGCTTTTTTAGTCTGAATGAGAACCTAGCTTCACTGATGATCTGTGGGCGGCGCCTAATGCTTACCATCAGATAATCCGCCTGAAAAAAGTTTCATGACACTGTTTTTTAAGCATACAAGAGGAATAATTGAATCAAGACTCGTTTACATGATACCATACGTAATTATTTAGACCATGCAAGTCAATTTTGATTTAATTACTCAATTGTATGCAGCTGTTGCATACTAACGCGACATAAATATTGTTTAGTTTAGCACTTTATTGTACTTGTACACTAGCCTTCGAAGTTGTTTTATTACTTCATTTGATGCGAAGTGAATTTACGACAACACATAAACCTAACTATTTAAATAAATTAAGTATATTTTTATTATAACTTTCGTGAGACATTATAAATTAATTATTATGTTTTCGGCTTACTCGCGTAGTAATTTGACGAGATACTCGACTAGTTTCAAGCAATTTGTTAGTTTCAGGCGACTGTCGCGCTGCTACTACTAACAGTAGTGTCGCGTGTCGCGGAGTGCTGCTCATGAATATGGGCCTCTAGCATGGCTTGAAACTAGTCGAGTATCTCGTCAAATTATTACGAAAATAAGCCGAAAATATAATAATTAATAAATTAAGTATAACATATTTTGAGCAGAAAATCCATATTGAACCTAACTGTTTACATATTGACTAGAGTGTAATACTTTACTTTTACTCCCTCGCGGTGTCTCTCGCTTGGTCTGCGAGAAAAGTAATTCAAAGTATCATATGGAGGGTTACACTATCCTAGTAACTAGCTTCAGACACTCAGATAAAGAGGAGAAACGCAACGTGGAAGAGACAAAAGAACACTCAGGAATTAACAAACGAATGGTTATTAATAAACAAATGGAATAGCGAAATATTTTTTCTAAAATCTCAATTAAAATGTAGGGTTGCCTACTACCAAGTAATTGCTCGCTGACAGCCGTACCCATTCATCCCGACCACGTCAATAGAACATAGCATACTATATATACTCCATTTCATCCCATTGTTATATTTCAACCCTAAAATACCCAACCCGCTAACGAACATCCCTTTGTTCGATTTTTCAGAAACAAATGTCATGATTGCGCTATGAAACGTGTCAACCATATTTGTTGATGCACAACAAGGTACCCATATCGGCTAAATGTCCTTATTACATTCTCAACCTTATAATTTTAACGATAAAGTTTCGAATAATTTTGATAATTTTGGGTAGGTTGATGTGCCGTGTGACTGTACGTGGTACGTGTGCAATGGTGAAGGCGCTAATGGAGGCCTTTGCAACATCGTCACGTACGTCCAGAGATACAAACTTCATGTCCCAATATTATTATTACTAAAAAGATGTGCAGAATAGGTACCGAACATTTTCGGCCAGTATCGTGTCAAATAGAGTACGTAATTTTGCTTAATCGAGTTCATTCTTTATTCATAAATCCACTAAGGAAGGGGAATCAAAAATAATACCTTTGCTAACATACGCATTCGGCTTCGAACTGCAGAACCAGCATCATAAATTCGGTCTTTTGATTAGTAAAGAAACAACTTATTAACTCTTATCCCAATCCAACATTGATTATCAAGGACAAGTCATCAACACCTATAAACAATCGACAAACGCAATAAAAAATCGACAAAAGTCCGAATTAATGCAAAGAAGAAAATAAAGTCATTGAACGCGTCCACCACATTCACATGAACATCGAAGCTTTTAAAAATATTATCTTACTGCGGTGTAGGTGCATCCATATCGTAAGATAATATACCGTGTAGGGCGCGCCGCGGCGTGTGTGATCAGGTGGTGTTCCGGAGAACGGCGCACGCGCACCGGCTAAATATTGACATGACCTGTCCCTTACATTCGGCAGGGAAGTGCAGAAGAACAAGTGTATTTCTCCTAGTGCAGGCTCCAGTCACCACATCATAAAAAATGAATTCACCTAAAAATTGTAGTAGCATTACTTTTTGGCTTAAGCATGTTGTGGAGAAAATAAACGATATTTATTATTATTTTTTATTACAGACGGTAGGGATCAGCTTTGTAATACGAGAGAGATGTATGTTTGGTGTTCATTCATGGATTTTCGCAGTTGCACAGTGTTAAAACACCCTACGCATTTAAGAATTAGGTACCTTATAAAATAAGCTGCGTTCTGGGTATAAAATTTGTCATCATTGTTTGTTATAGCTCTAAAGCACCATGCATGCAATACGAGTTACAGAATCTGTATGGTTTTTTTTTATGAGGGGAAAATCATCAAATGACTTCTCCAGCCCAGGGAGGGGGTCAGATTCTTACTGACAAAAAAAGCTGCAAAAAAGCTCCCGGCTGAGCTCTATAATACCTGATGCAAGACTAGTTACAGAATCTGTATGGCAATCCTATATTTTGTTCGAAAAACGAACCAGAACAACGTGTCCACATTTTTTAAATAAACACATACAGGGTTAAACATATTCTTCTCATTCCCGTAAAAATCTATTTGTACAAAATAAGTCTTCTGTCATCATCTTGTTCTGTCGGCGTCACTCCGCGCCGCAACGTTTTGTAGAGCCTCGTTTTGTTAAATCTTTAAGTTGGGAGTTATTGTTGGATTACATGTCATTTACCTAACAGTTTCCGGTACTTTATAGTTAAGGCCTAAGGCACAATCATGTGTGAACGTCGTCATGCTGATTAACTTTACTGTGTAAACTTGGCTTTAAAGAAATATGTCGGTATCTACGTATTGTCTGGTGCAATGGCCTTATATTTTTTTAATGAATGAAGTGTACTACGTCACTTTAAACTTCAGATATGTTTTTATAGTAATTACTAAATATTTTGCATTCGAAAATGTGCCTAGAACACCTTCCTACAAAACTCAATTTTGTTATTAATTAATTGTCCTAAAAAGTTGTGTCCACAGGAATCTAATCAAGCGCTTCAAGTAAGTAGAAGAAAATATCACTGTGGGCTGCAATGACGTCAATACCGTGCTCACTAATCGTGCTTACTATTAACGTGACGTCACACAATAATTGATTGGAAATAAAGCAATTCCATTACGATATATTTAGCCAGTATACGTGAACATTAAAAAGTAATTACTGGTAATGTGTTTCCTTTAAAAATAAAGGAGTTCTGTAGTCTCAATGTCGTTGCTAAAATTATATTTCATTGATAAAAGAGTATCTAATGCAATGCAAGTTAAATGACTGCAAAATTTCGTTCATGAGTATAAAAAAGTTGTGAATGCGTCCTCAGAGAATAGATACACACTAATCTCGCTATTGTAAATAAGTAATAACTTTTTGCAATTAAAAAGACTGATTGCATAATGTATGCTTGTTGTTCTCCAGAGAGCAAACTCAGGTACGCTGACTTTACTCTACGCGGTAATCAATGAACCTTGAAATAGGAGGCAAGCTTTATGCCTCATTTCATATTGCAACCTAAGACAGCATTGAGTTTAAAAAAATGTTGGTATGTGTCAACCATGCTTGATGTGGGAGTCGAGGATAGAACATTTTTCGAACTCGGTAATAAATCCAAAAAATAAAAACAAAATAATTCTAATACTCGCGAGACCTAACGACGCCGACGCTTAATAGACTAATGCAATATTTGATATAATTATTAAGCAAAATAAAAACCTGTTACAGATAAAATCGCGGTTGTATAAAAACTTTTTAATTACGAGACTCTTTTAAAGGGTGATTAAAAAAGTTTTGTTTTTCTTTTTTTGTGATTGTGTCTGTGTAGCCTGTGCTATATTTAGGTTCGTTAAGAGGTACTTAAAAGTAAGGGGCGGTCTTATGAGTTCTTGTAAGTTTTCAAGGGATGAAAGTTGCAGGACTGTGGTAATGAAAGGAAGTTTAAAATAGAACTTGTGACATTGTCACAAGGGTTAGTTTTAAATGGCAAGTTGTGTGTGTAAAACGAGTTAAGAAGTTGCAATTACTTTGTAGCACAGTTACTGTACTTGCGATGTTTGTCATCATCATGTTAGGCCATTAGTGCTGACTGTTGCCACTACTGGGTACTTCGTTTACCCATACTTATGGTTAATAGGATACGCAACGGCTTTTAGGCTTAGGTAAACGGGAATCGCCTTAAGAAATCTATAAGCCATACTGGACTTTGCAACTAGCTTTTAAACAGTTAGTAAGTAACGCGTTAGTAGCTAATTAATACTTGTTTATTTAGAACTTTGTAGGTTCATTGGGTAAAGTATTTTTTCTAAATACATATACTTAACCATATCATGATCACAGAAAACCGTCGTAAATAACCACAGCGTTGTGTTTCGCCGTGTGAGTTCGATTACGTGGGACCTAATCCTTCTCCTCCCCCTATCCCTAAATCCCTAAAAGGTCGGCAACGCACTCATAACTCCTCCGTTTCTGCCGGTGTTCATGGGCGGCACTGTTTTCCTCCTCTCGTGGCTGTGTTTACAAACAAACAATTTCTCATACACATTACGCCCAGACCCGGAACAACAATATGTGGATCACACAAAGAGCTGTTTCGTGCGGGAATCGAATCCGCGACTCATTGCGCTGCAGCCAGTTGCCCATGCAGCCACCGCGCCAGCCATGCAGTCTAATGTATGTATAATAGATATATGTGTATGGCTTTCTGCGCGTTAATGCTGCGTGGGGGCTCAATGTACCACTGTAAGGTCACTGCAGTTAGCGAAAGGTTACAGGTTAACACACGATTTGATACTGAAAGGGCAGGTTGGATTAGTTATTTAACAAAATATTTCTTATTACTACTAATACTTGATAACTGTTAGTGGATAGATGGATGAATGTTTGTTGCGGTTGGACGCAACGATAATCATAGAAATAACATATAACTCGGAAGAGTCATATTGGTACTTACCAGGTTTTGAACCCTCATGTATGGGAGGGGCGAGAGAAACTGGGAAGCCGTCTCCTGTTTCTGTGAAGCAGTTATGCTCGCAAAGAAGAAGGCGGACCGCGTGAGGGCGTGTGGGTGTGAGGGAGCTTTCCTTCTCCTCATGCCCCAGCCGTCGCAGTAGGTGACACTCCGAGCGTCGGGGATGAAGACGATCTCCGGCCACCATAAGCGCGGACGGCTAGCCACCACAAACGGGCCCTACATGGCTGATGTTTAGCCGGGGTTGAGGGACGGTTGTAAAGCAGGAAAAGGAAAGGGGGGAGGGGGGTTTAATCAGCAAGAGTCTGACACTCTCTCTCGTCTTAACCTGGGCGGATGAAGCCACTTGATGATTTTCCCTTGACAAAAAAAATATGAGAACCTTAACCTCTGGGCTAACAGGAGATTCAAAATCAATCAAAGAAAATTATCAGGTTGGACTTGCTTGATCTGCTTGCGTACTTACATTTATAAAAAACATTTCCTTATTCAATTCTAAAAAGGGAGTGGACAGACAAGTCTTGGAGTGTTATCACTATGTGGTAGATACTAATTAAGATTAAAACCTTAATTAAATCACTGGCGCCGACTAAGATATGGATCAACCCTGTTCATACGCAGATTAATGAGAGAGATAGGGATGACTGCAAACCCACAGTAACATTTTAAATTTAGAATTACTTTTATTGGGTTTGCCTTAGGGTTGTGATTTAAAGGATTTTAATTGTAATTAAGTATTTACAGTTATGTATATTTTTATATGAGCATCTAAGGAAATTTAATTTCTTTAAATTCTCCCTGAAAGCGAAATTGGACGGAAGAAAGACGGGACTTTTCACACAAACTACATACTTATTACTTTTTATCACTTATCGTAATTTCTTATCAATTGTTTAAATATGGGACAGCTATGCTTCGCCACGAATTGGTCGGCTAGGCCGAAATGATACCAGGGCTTCACAGAAAACCAGCGTGAAACCACCACAGTGTTGTGTTTCATCGTGTGAGTGCCTTCCCCCTTCCCGAAAACCCCTACATATCAAATTTCAGCGAAATCGTTAGGCGCCATCTACCGGGCTGATTTGTGAATCTAAACCATCCAGGGCGCTACTCAAACACATACAGAGAAATTCATTTAAATCGGTCAAGCCGTTTAGGAGGAGTTCAAATACATACACACGTACCTACAGCAGAATTATATATATAAAGATGTAGATGTAATTATGAACGGTCAGTGTCTATGTGCCTTGCAGTTAAACTAGAATGAAGTTTGCTGTAACTAGGTTAAGCTGGACGCTGTGTGGAGATGACATCATTAGGACGCGTAGACTCTGAATGAGAGGAGTTGATGCAAGTGTATGTACTTAAGTTGTTATGAATTCCTATTGAGATTTATTTGATTCACACAATTTGATGGCAGCCATCTTTGATTTAGTTATAGTTATCGGTAGGATTCTTGTGCAGTTTTTGGATTAAAATTCTACATTACAGGATCGGTTCTCGGGCCTCTGATTTTTATACTGTATTTGACCGACTTAAAGAAAACGCTCCAGCTACCATTTTCACTCTTTGCTGATGACACCAAGTTCTTTGGAGACCCCAGCAAACAATACCAGACTATTCAAAGTGACTTGGACGCCATCCTCAATTGGACCAACAATTGGTTATTGACTTTAAATGCAACAAAGTGTACTGTCCTACATATCGGCAACAAAAATCCTCGCAAAACTTACTATCTGGGAATGCAGCAGTTGACACCGGTAAACGCACACAGAGATCTGGGCATTACCATCAGCGGCGACTTAAAATGGGAAACACATATTACCAGTATCGTTAAGAAGGCAAATTCAATGTTGTACCTCATCAGAAAATCATTTATCTCACACCAAAAACCTTTTTGAAACTTTATAAAACCTACATAAGGCCGTTGGTAGAGTACGCCTATGTGATATGGGATCCCTACTTTAAGAAAGACATTACACTCTTAGAAAGTGTTCAGAGAAAAGCTACCAAGATGGTCAAATTGCTTAAAAACAAACCCTATGACCAACGTCTGCACGAACTTGGCCTCACCACTCTTGAAAAGCGGAGACAGAGAGGAAACCTTATTGAGACTTACAAGATAATGAGTGACTGCTACAACGTTCCTGGACTTAAGAATATGTATCTTCTTAATAAAAATCGAAATTTGAGAGGACACTCATTAAAACTATGCAGAACATCCTCAAAACTGAATCCCTTGACACACTTCCTACCTAATAGGGTGGTCACGGAATGGAATAAACTCCCAGAAAATGTGATAAAAGCACCCACAGTTAATTCTTTTAAAAACAGACTCGACAAAATCTCCAAATCCATTAATACGCACGCATCAGCTTTCTAAGCTGCTAGTGTGTTCAAGTATATAATAATAATAATAATTTCACAGATCCCATAATTCATCGGGGGTTCGATTTTTTATATATATATGATAAAATATTATTTTTGTTTGTGTAATAGGTTAAAGTCTCTTTATAAATGTCTTGCTTAAGCTCAAAGCATATTTTAAAAGAGTTTTCTAATGAAGCTTTTTTACAGCACGGGTTTTCACACAAACATTCTTTAATCGTTTATTCAAACTAATATTATAAATGCAAAAGTAACTCTATCTGTCTGTCTGTCTTTTCTTCGCGCCTAAACTGCCGGACCGATTTCTGTGAAATTTGGTACAGCCATAGTTTGGAACTCAAGGAAGGACATACGTTTTTATACCAAAAATCTGCAGGAAGTCACTATTTGTCGCGGCGGGCAAAAGCTAGTCTCATATATTGTATACTACAGTAAAAAAACTTAAGAAGTAAAAAGTACTAAACTGTTTTTCAAAAATATACTATTTATAAGACAGGAAGATGCAGTATTAAGTTTCCATACGAATATGAAATCGCGAAGAACTACTTGATTAACAATAAAACAATTTGAATGTGTACTTAATTAAGTTTTGTGTGATAAAAATTGGTATAATTGTTGCCAAGATTTTGAAGTTGAATATTTTTAAGCCGGTGCGAATAGTTCTTAAAACTTATGTACATAAGAACACCTGAATAGGATTTACAAGTGGCTTCAGGAAAATAATATCTACATTATATTACGTATAATTTATTACATTCCTTGTATTAAATAAGGAAGATTTACATTCAAATTCATTTGGTGTTCCCTAGGCACTTTACTTTTCAAAGTTTATCTCTTTATATATCATCATAATTATAATGATCTAGATTAAGTTAACTCTTTCTTAGCAATGTAATTAGGTCAAAACTCATTATTACTTCAATCAATTGAGCTAGCTGTATAAAGTGTGATCTTTGTTTTTTAATAAATTTTATTTTTTATTTTCTATTATTTATTCGTTGTAAGGTAAGTGTAAGGAACCCGTATAGGTCTTACAATAGATATAAAGAATAAGAATCCTAAAGATAATAACTATAGAATAGAAAGTAATAAAAAAATAACTAACTACCCGTTGAACTAACAGTTGAATCTTAAACAATAGGCAATTTCTTGAAATGTAGTAGAAAACTACCTCTGTGGAACTTTGAATTGTAAACAATGTAAACAATGTGTACATATACATACTTTTATGTATTTCAGAAATAATATCGCTATGTCGTGTTCAACAGACGAGAAAACCTGCTGCAATAAAAAAACTACCTTTATTCCTTTTCTTCGTCTATCCTTTCTTTATTATCACTAAAAATAAATTGACTAACAATATAATTTTGAAACACAAAATCCAATTACTATTCACCCTCCGTATAGAAATAAAAGTTACATAATACATAACATTACTGTAGAGAGATCTACAGTAATTTTTACTTTCTTACGGCGACATTTCCGACAACAACTCCATAGACTTACTGAGACAAAAAACATATACTTAGGCATTTCGTAACTATATATTATCTTAAAAAAAATACAGACGTACGCACATCATCATAAGATCATAAGATTTTT
The DNA here is from genome assembly GCA_902829305.4 of Spodoptera exigua. NCBI lineage: Eukaryota > Metazoa > Arthropoda > Insecta > Lepidoptera > Noctuidae > Spodoptera > Spodoptera exigua. The sequence goes on from LR824603.2 coordinate 14,150,051, forward strand.
TTTTTATTTTATAGCTCGGCAAACGAGCAGACGGATTACCTGATGGTAAGCAATCAGCGCCGCCCATGGACACTCGCAACGGAGGAGTTACGAGTGCGTTGCCGTCCTTTTAGGGATTAGGGATTGAGGAGGGATTGGGGAAGGGGAAGGATTGGGCCTCCGGTAACCTCACTCACACGGCGAAACACAACGCAGTGGTTATTTCACGCCGGTCTTCTGTGAGGCCGTGGTATCACTCCGGTCGAGCCGACCCATTCGTGCCGAAGCATGGCTCTCCCACACTTAAATATCTATATATATATACTACAATTTCTCAAATCCGATTAACTGACTTTCAGCCTTTGTAACTTGAAAATAAAATTGTATATCCTTTATAGATTTTTACTACAAAAGGCACCTTGATCCATAGTAAAAGTCGAGTGAAAATAATGTATGGTATCGGACGGGATAAGCTGCAGCTTAGGTTGCGAAGCGAACACGGTGCATTAGTCCCTGATAGCGTGTGGTACTGATATCTAGTAAGAGCTTAGAAAACGTGTTAAGAGTAAACTCAAGGGCTTCTTACACCACCTTCGTATAAGGTCCTGATAAATTTGTATCGCTTTTTCGTGATAGGATTGTCATTATCTGATGGTAAGCAATCAGTGCCGCCCATGTTCCATTAGTAAAAGTTATAATTTATTTAGTTTTAAGAGCCTACCTAAATTTATGTAACTTTTTTAATATAATATTATTTAATATAAATTCATATTAATATTATTTAATATATTTCAGAGGATCTGAAAGATTGAACGAATGAAATTAATAGGTTTTTACGATAATTATTGTGATGGTGAATTTTGTTTTAATACTAAATCTGTGATGTTGCCAAATATTTATGTTAGTAGGTATAGAACCAGGATTTGAAATTAAATAATGATTTTTATTTCAAAAGCAGTTTATTTAGGTTCATCTATGTATATATTCATCGTGAATGGAGTTGTCGAACTCCTGAAATGGAACACTATTGTCAATTTTATTCAATTGTTTGATGTTTTATTCCATAGCTGCTCTGTTTGTAGTCAGTCTATGTTAGGTAGGCACCTACTTTTTCCTTCTTCTCCATAAACACTTCTTTTATAGTTTAGCCTGGTAAGAAATCTAAAAGTGTCGAAAATTTACCGACTGGGGCTTAAGATAGGTTAAGAGGGCTTCATGATTTTAATATTTTTTTAAAGATTGCTATAACGAATATTACGACTTACATTTAAGTAAGGATTCATTGTCTTGATATTTTTAAGAAAAATTTGTAGTATTTGTGTATACTTAACACTCCTATACCTACCTACCTAAAAAGATTTTAGGTGACGTGTTACAACCTCATTACCCTCAAATAAGTATTCACAATATACGACGCACCACCCACAAAATAACATCATTTAATATTAACATTCGTCAGGTAAAGTTCAGAGTCGATGTCACACGCGGGGGTAGTGATACGATTACGAGTAACATCAAGTGAGTGAACATCACCCCCACGCATGAGTGACGTGAGTGTGTAACATTACGGTAATCAGTAACATGAGTAACATGATTACTTTTTTCAGTAAAAATACTCACTCACCTAAGCTGATCAATGGAACGCGTGGTGTCGATTCATGCCACCTGTTGGTAGTGCGAGAAATAAAGTGCTTTATGGTATTAACTTCTAAATGTAATTTTATAAGATAACTAGCTTTTGCCCGCGACTTTGTTCGCGTGGAATAGTGACTTCCTGCAATTTTTTGGTTTAAAAACTGTCCTAAGTTCTTTTTCGAGTTCCAAACTATACAGAGTTACTTATACTATTAGTTTGGATAGAGGTACTTTTGGTATAAAAATATGTGAATTATTTGAATTTCACATAGATATTGGGTGTTCATTTATTTTTTTGTTAATATTGCGCTATACCAGGGTTTTATTGTTTGATTTTTTATGTGCTGGTTTGGCTCTATAGATAATAAGAGCATCGTAGGCATAGTCCCACTCATCGGCTATTTTAAAATAATTAGTTAATGTATTTAGATAGGTAGACAAGTGGAGGAGTATAGTATAAGCGACACTATCTTCGTGTTTCAGTGCTTTAGGAATCTACGTTTTGTAATGTGAACTCTAAATATAATTATTTTTAACTTTATCTTAACAAAAAGTTCTCATATCGCTTGTATGACAGAAAAAATAAAAAGAAAATGTGTAACTATTTTTTCCATTTGATGGTTTTGAAAATCGAATCAATTATTTTTTACTTAATCACATAATTTATAAATGAATGTGTTTATAGTCTACTTATAGCATTAAAAGGTACTGTTAATAATAACGTTTTCATGTCGAGTTTCGTATTTATGTGAAAACTTATAATTGCTCCGTTACCGTTATTTATGTCGTTCATAAAACTGTATTAGCCATAAGTTTTCCTATAATAATAAATAAAAAACATTACCTTACTTGGAAATCGAAGTTAACACAGCTTTTACTGCTTAATAGCTAAAAGGGAAGTCGTTGACTGGTAACATTAAGTACAATTTTCTTGACCTCAGAATTGAACCTGGTACTTTACGATTTCTTATTGCATCGCCAGGTACGTTTATAATTAGGCACGTTATTTAATTACTGGTAATAAATATTTTATGTCTGGCTCGTTGGTTTTGGTCACAGGTACAATTCCCGGGTCATAACAGGCCTTATTAGGAATAGGTACATAAAGTTTCTTGAGATTAACACTACATAGTATAAAACAAAGTCGTTTTCGTTGTCCATATATCCCTATGTACGCTTAAATCTTTAAAACTACACAACGGAATTTGATGCGGTTTTTTATATACCTAGATAGAATTATTGACGAGAGAGTTAATAGATGTTTAGTAACATTTAGTATCGGCACTGACCCGGCTGGGACGGATTGCTAGTATAATAATACCTATACAATATTTTTCAGTCAAATTGTTCCCGTTGGATTTATAGGATAACTAGGGATTCGTTGTACCTGTAAGTACTTCTGCCTAGCTTGGGTTATAAAAGGGTATGGTGTAATTAGCAAGTGCCTGGTCATTTGACCTGACTGACTCCAGAGACGCGATGCCAAGATCAGTGAAAGTCACGAAACATGCATAAAACAAAGAACCTATGCATAGACCTAATATACTGGACAATATTGCACATCTAGTTCACCTAACTTGCGAAATTTCTTTTGATGGAAAATAAACCTTATTATTTGACTTTAATGTTGGAAATGTATTGAAGTTATTCGAGAGTTTAGAGTAGGTTTAGATTTTTAACATTGTCTATAATTTTTCTACACAGAAGATACTAGTCATTGAGAACAATTCACATAAAAAATTCATCAAGTTTCCTATTTCCCTACCAATACTAGCTAAATATGCTTCATTAGTCCAAAGAGAGGAAATATGCATACACGCCATAATCGCATACTCAAACGCATTTGCATATGCAAATATGCTATTGCATATAAGTCGTTCCCTAATTATTATATATTATACATATGGTCCTACAGGAAATATAAATGAGGTTTTATATAATAAGTATAAGCTATACCTATGTACAAAGACACACGCCCAACACATAAATATTCGTATTTCTCGGGCCAGCTGTAGTGACACGGAGACAATAAATTGTTCTTTTCCACCTAAAGTAAAAAGGTAAAGATCATATATTTTTCACAGGGTATGTATGAGAGGTATTTCATAATACATACCTACTTTTTTAATGAAACCACATTGTCTTTTTCATTGATACTAAGGTACAGAGACCTCGGCTTAAAGCAGGAGAGGGAACGGGGGGTTTTAGTCAGTAAGAGTCTGACACTCCCTTTAGCTTTACCCTGGGCAAAGGCATGCAGGCAATATTATGTGGACAGACACCTAACTTCACCACAGACGGGGCCCTATAGGGCTGATGTTCAGCCGGGGTCGCAGGTTAAGCGCAATAAGTCACCGCGGCCTCGGCCCAGAGCAGGAGAAGGAACGGAGGGTTTTTAGTCAGTAAGAGTCTGACACTCTCTCTGGCCTTACCCTGGGCGGGAGAGGTCATTTGATGATTTTCCCCTGACAAAAAAAGGCACCTAACTTCTTACGATACAAATTTTTTGACTTACTGACTATCATATTAGTTGACTTTTCTTCAATAGCTTTAATAAGAATAGCATTCCGTCTAGAGCCAAACCCAAGTATAGTTTGGTCCAGAAAAATAGATAACAATGTAACAAAATAAAAGCAATAAGTGACTAGTGACTAAATAATTTTCATAAACCATTAGAAAACAAATAATAATAAGTCATAACGATAAAATTATCCAGTCTAGGCTACGTTTCCATGCACTATGCTCATAAGCTCTCACGTTACCGCAGCGGACAATATGTGCTCAAGGGGAAAATTGAGAGGCCATTGTGTAGTGGATAAAGGAAACTAATATTTATTGCTTCCCAGCTAGAGCCAATGTTTACATGTTATTGTTGGCCGTAATTTTCTTACACGACAAAATTAAATATTTAATATGTTTGCGAGGCGGAAGTACCGAAGCGTATTAACGGGAGGTATTAAGAATTAACAACGGTGACGACACGAATTTTCGATCCAAAACCAGACAATGAGTTAATACTTTTGGAAATGCAAACTGTTAAGTTTTAGGAATGTATTGGTATTGTTGCCAAAAAATATGAGGCGTCCCAGAGAGTTGTTAGAGGCAGATCGCTTCGAGCTGATCGACCTAGATATCATAGAGGAGACGTTTTAAAAACAATATATAACGAAGAAATTATAGAGAATTCAAATCAAAAGATACGCTAAGATAAGAAAAGAACAACATGTTTCCCGTTTTAAATCGAAGTAAGATTTAAGGATGGATCCTAAGTATAGCTTCAGTCTTAGTTTTCAACTAAGATTTCTAGCAAAGAAGTCGACGTTCTAGCCCATGACAAAGAGGCAGGTTATTTCCAACTATTTAATAATATCTCTTATTTGACTTTAGAAGTTTCTGAACCGACTGAGAACTTTATGAATTTACTCGCTACTCGACTAAACGAAAATAACTTGAAAGATGAATGAAAAGTTCATCTGGTTTATTAAATGGCCGACGCTGAAGATAGCTGAAGTAGTTTCGTCGTCAAGAAAGGTCTCATAATTTGTTTGTCTACTTAATAGCATTAGGTACGAATTGAGGATATTTTTGTCTAGTATTTTCATTGTTAAAACTGTTTGAAATATGGGTTGAGGGAAGTTTACACCTTGGAGCTTGTTCTAAAATTATTATACAATTGAAAATGGAGAAGCTCGCATATTCGCTTGAAGCCTGAAAAGAATAAGAAGCCTTATGGGTTACGGGTATAATCCAAAAGAAAAGGAGCCTAAGATGTGTGATTCTAAACGATAATAATCTATATATTTGCCAATTCAAAGAATTACAAATATCCACCCAATACTTAAAAAAAACCCAATACTTACGAACTTTTTTGATGTGGCAAACGAGCTGGCGGATTACCTGATGGTTTTAGCAATCAGCCGTCCATGGACACCAGCAACAACGGAGGAGTTACGAGTACGTTGCCGACCTTTTGGGGATTATGAAATTGTAGATTTTGGGACTTTCGTATATAATATGTAGTTGGGAGTTAAGGAAAAATAATTATAAATCAACAATGACTTCGAGTATGTCAATGTCAATGTCGAATGGGTCTCAATATTTGAACGCTACTTTACGGATGAAGGAAAATATTACATTATTAGGGTTATAAGAACAAAAATATATATGTACATAATTGTACGTGTTAGGTAACATAATTTATTTATTTATATAATTATGCTTTATTGTACACAATGAAATGAAGTTGGCACAAAAGGCGGACTTAATGCCATATGGCATTCTCTACCAGTCAACCTTTGGGTCCAGTGGAAAATCTGCGAGAAATAGGTATGGGAAATAATGTTTGTAACATAAGTTTAATAGATAGGTCGGTAAGTATAACATAGTACAATAGTTCGTTTATTTACCATTTTATTTGTTCATAAAATTGAGGGCATTGTGTAAATTGAGGGTATTATGTTGCAGGCACAACGAGGCACTATCTAATGCTGTGGTCTTAAATAATTGATTGTGTTTCGACCAGAAGGAATGAGATACACTTTAATTTACTAATGCTATGTTACAATAGAAATCAAGTTACGGTAAACAAGTAATATTAATTGGAAAATAAAATTAGATAAATGGGTGAGCACTTATTAGCACCCATATTGGTCGGCCATTCACCGACCTATCCCATAAAAAAATGATATTATTTTGTTTCCGCTATGTTTTGTTTGCTTTTCCAATACTTTCATTATCATGATAAAAATTTGAGTAAAAGGAATTTGTTTAAGTTCACATCAAGTAAAATGTTACATTAGGCACACGATAAGTATACCAGTACCTATGTATATCGTAAATGTCTTGTCATCTCTTCACATGACGTTTTACATATAAAACATATTTACCGCGCAAATAGGTATACAACGTGTCAACTGTCAGCGAGGCAATGTTGCCAGTCTTCCGGGAACATTTCCCATTGACAATGATATTCAGAACTGAATACTTTGACTGAACATGTTACATTTTCTGGGTAATTTTGGTTTATCATATTTCACCAATAGTCAAACACTACGTGCACAAATATTTATAATGTTTATACAAAATTTATTATATTATTCATCATTATTCAAACAAAACGTGTGTGTGTACAAACGCGTACAATATTATTAATTATATGTATATTAATGTAAATAATAAAATGATTTGCTAAAATATATTTACCAAATGATTATTTACATGAACATATACGTGCGGTATTTCAACTATAAGTATGAATTTAATAATTTACAAATTTTTACGCTCGATACGTATTCGTATAAGACTTTCGTTTTTACAGTTCCCGGAGGAATTTCGGAAAATTCTCGTTATGCTCCCTTATGATTTCCCGAGAAAACTAACGTTTTCGTGCGTGTTAAATGCTTTTTTCGAGAAGTAAATAGTATTTCTTGTGTATTTTCTGTCTGATATTCCGTCACTCCGATCCATCAGTCAATTATCAGTAACGGATGAGTTTTTCATTCATTGATAACGTCTTTTATTCCCTTTTTTGTGAGGGGAAAATCATCAAATGACTTTTCAAGCCCAGAGTGAGGCAAGACGGAGTGTCAGACTCTTACTGAATTAAAATGCCCCCGTTCCTTCTCCTTCGCAAGGCCGAGGCCGCGGTGTCTTATTGCGCTTGCCCCGCAACCCCGGCTGGACATCAGCCCTATAAGGCCCGCCTGTGGTGGTCTATTGGCTGTCTTTTATTCCCTAAAGATGCGACATAAAAGCTCAGTCGAATGTCAGTTGCCTTCTCTTTATTATTGAATGATTTCTTCACAATACGTTATTTGGCAACTAGTCAAATTCAATATTTTTTTATAGATATTATTTGACACAAAATTGACGACATCATAATATTATTAAGACGCCTACTTGCATACCTACTTTTAAAAAAATATTAAGAAAAATTCGAAATTGGAATAATGAACAATAAATGTCTTTGTATTTTTTAATGCGACTGAAAATATTTTATACTTTGAGTACTTCATTGGTATTGTTGTACCTTCAGTAATCATTAGCCAACGGGTCTAAATTAATTATAATTTAAAATTTTGTGCCTGTCGTTTCTTTGAATATTACATTTAAAGTACCACATGCATTCATTAATTATTATAATTTACAATGACTTTAATATAATAAAACGGCTTCTCCCCTAGAAGTAGGTCTGTATTTCCCGTAGCCGCATTTGCATGGACAAGACAAGTCCCGCTGCTCCAGTTTTCTGAAAGGACAATAGACAATATAATGTACTGAGATTAATCGCTGGCTATTTGTATGAAGTAAGCTGTTAGTATTACTTTAAGTGTTTCTAGTTATATTATTGTTAATTTATAATTATTTATGTTGAATTTTTAATATTTATGTTCTTAATTAATTTTCTTAGTATTTTGACTGCTATAAATTAATAAAATATGGTACACGCACATGGATATCCACAAAAACGGAGGAGTTTGGAGATTAAATTGAGGGAAGCGAAAGATTGGGCCTCTGGTAGCCTGACGCCAACGGCGAAGCACAACGCTGTAGTTGTTTCACGCCAGTTTTCTGTGAGGATGTGGTATCACTCCGTTTGAGCCGACCCATTCGTGCTTAAGCAGCTCCCACATTAATTTTCAACTAGTAACTTCATTTTCAAATCTATCTACATTTTTTTTCAATACGTAATATTAAATTCGATGCAAATATATGACGGTGTCATAAATTGTGATGTCGTAAGTTGCGATTTGCGATCTGCGTCATCGTGCGTGCCACAGAACAGATAAAAAAAACATAATTATAACAATTTTTGACATTTCAATAAAAGTACTGAATTTGTCTTGTAAACGACTATCATTTTCTTTCTCAGTCTGCCCCTATGCCCCAGTATGTGGTATATTGATGATTATACAATATTAATTAATGTATAAGTAAAGAAAAATACCTGCGTCCATTCAAAGTTTAAGGGCGCGGTCGCACACACACACACCTTTGCAGTTCCTTCGTAGTGTGTTGACCTTTCTTTTTAATTGATACAACAATGTCATATAGGTCCCATTTCAAAGAGTAACCAGCTTAGTATCATTTTATTTTACAGCGATATTAACACCGTTGCAGAAGAATTAAAACATTGTCTCAATGGTGTCCATAATAATTTATATGGTAATGTTTTATGTTGTTTACGGCTCTCCTCATTTACGAGAAGAAAACTTGATAACGATTCAACTTTTTTAATAGAAAAACTTCATATCGACCAATCGAATCGGTCGAATCCTGGTTCTTGTCTACCAACTGCTTTTAAAAGTTCAAAAAACAATTTTATAATAGACTATATAGCTACTCTCGCGCGGTTTCACTCACTGCTCAGCTTCATTTGATATTAGCACTCAAGAACATTACAGCTATCTATCAGTGAAAGAATTTTGGCATTCCGGCGTAAGGTTCCAAGGATTACCCCCTACATACAAACTTACAATATTTTCCGAACTTTAAATAAGTATAAACTTTAATAAATTACTATAATAATATGAAATTTAAACTAACTAATAGTTACGTCGAAATTATATAGAAAAAGAAAATATATATACCTAACAATGGCTATTTTTCAATTTAGTTTTAAATAGTCCTGTTAGGTGGCATTTTACCTTCTGTTTGTAGTAAGATGTTTTTACCTTGGTGTATGTGCGAGTAGCACATACTTTATACTAGGTGTTATAATAAAATTACTAGTTAGCTACAAAAAAAAAAACAATATTTTATTGGTATCTATTTGTAGTCCATAACTCCATATTATCTAACGCGTGAGAATACAATTAAATGTATGTTTTAGTTACTTATTACAAGATTAGTTCTACCGTAAACAAAACCATTATACCTTTATTTATACACGAGCAAATCGCACAACACGTTCGACATCGCACATAAATATTCCAAAGGTACAAGCATTCAAAGATGGTTGCTTCAAAGTGGTTTGTCATGTCAGTAGCAACGCAATTTACCGCGACATCTCGGTCGGATCTCAGCTCCCGACTCCCGACAAAAACGGGCAACCGACCGAAAATTGCAACGGCCATCTTTGGCACAATTACCACTTTTTATCCGTTACGCAGTAACTGCATTTTTGGCGGCGAAAAAAATTGTTTCATCAAGCCATACATCAAGAGCTTGTATGATGGAATTTCAGATCAAAAACTTTTCCCGAGATTGCTGTTTTTTACTCCGAGCTTTGCGGCCTGTTTTGTTTTGTTATTTCTACTTCATTATTATGGTTATAATGACATTTTTTTTTTATCATACTCGGTTCTTTGGAACTTCATGTGTGACCATGGACATGAAGAAGTTATTTCGACGTGTTACGTAAGAATAGTTATTGTAGGTGTTTTCGCGAACGTTGCCGATAGGTACAAATTTACTCAACGCACTCACTGAATCGAGTCATTAATTTCTTGTCAAAAAATCTACCAATAAGCAAAGCATTTTTATATATTTTTCCATTTTACCCTGATCGTATTCACGCGCCAGATCAGACAGATAAAACATTGCGTAAAAAATAAGAAAAATCGATATCACATTTTATTTTATGTATCAAAGTGAACGCTTAATCAGCCAAAACCCCCAAGGTATTTCACGTATGGACATTTATTTGATACCAAGAGTTATCCGCCTCGACGCCAGACCTCTGAGGTAATATTACATCCTGAATACATAAAATATGAAGCTACAGAACTCATAAGTGATTGATCCCCTGATAGCCAGCAATTTATCTGTTTATGGTCAAATGTGGGAGGGCCGTTTTCAGTTTGTTTCCTATAAAATTATAAGCGTTCGTGAGAATAGTTATGTCATAAATAGTGGGGGTTGAGTTATTTTAGTCATAGTTGACAGTAAGATAATATTCAGAGTCGCTTAAAATAAAAAAAACAATGCCTAAGCATTTATAAACTGTGCTGCTGTAAGCTGTAAATTACTCGAGGAGTTGTGTTTACCATGGAAAATTCAACACAAATTGAAAATAATAGGTACGCGTTTATAATAATAATTATTAATATTTTCTACTTTACCAACGATCACTTATAGTAATACGATCACTTATAAGGAAAGAAAGAAAATAAGTTCTATTATCATGGAACAAGAATAACTCTCGAGCTAACTTTTCAATCTGTTGGGACGCACACTGTATTGGAAAGGATCATCCGCCGATTACTGCACAATCCGTACGTCCAATAAGAAAGAGAAACTTCTAGAACGTAATCCATTATACAATTACACGGTTGCTTCGTCGGACACTGTGGCTAATGTCTTCAAACTTAGTGAACAGTTAGTGCGTAAGTTGCAGTTGTAGATGGCAGCAGTTTATAGAGTGTTTTGGCGTACTAGCGTGGCTCGAACGAGTTTGCTTTACGCCCGGCCGACTGACTTAAAAGGTCGGAATGAAAACATTTAGGCGCCTAAGTAAATAAAAGTGAAAACGGCTTCACTCGCGTGTAGGGTGTAGGCACATTATTGTGGCCCTCGCCCGACATAACTTTATTGCTCCAAGCGTCACTTTGACGACAAAAAGGTGTTAGTTGGTTATTTGTTTTCGTAAACACACGTTATTGACTACGGACGCGGGATCTGGATCACGTTTTGAATAAAAGATAATCGTTATGCCTTGAATTCCCTCGGGGGACCCTAAACGGGTACCTACGATCGATTATGGTGATCTCGAAGGTCGCTGACAGTTGATACGGATCGAAATACTCTTGAGTCGTACAAATAAATGGAAAATCTTAAAGAAAAATCTATCTAGAACGAGTAGAACGTGGTGTTGAAACACTTAGCCGGCTGCCAGCAACCGCGGCGGCCACCATTACTCTAATGAAACAGCAACTTTCAAACGTCTCTCACAACATCAAGGATATTTTTTAAACGAAACAGTTTCTCGCAGTTGCCTATACATATACATTGTAGACTCGGAATAGAAATAAATTGCACCCTTTATTTTAGATTTGTTAAAGATACATTCTCATTTTGAATATTTGTGACTCTTATAAAAAATAGTAACAATATAAATGCGAGTACACTAGGATTCAAGCCAGATTATTAATTGTGGAAAATCTCGTCTATTTAAGCCTTCAACGTTGCGGGTTACAACATGTAAACTGTCCATGACAACGCGTGGTGAACAACATTTGACATGGCCGCCATCGCACGCAATCTGCCATATTATAGGCACACATCATTGATTCGTTGGCAATCTGTGCCGTGAAACTTTTATAATATGAAGTTTAAAAAAGATAAAAGACATCTAAGTACCTAATCTACTGTGGCTGATGGTTGAGCTTGGAAAATTTTCTAAAACAATCCATTTTGAAACGAAAACAGTAGACCTAAGTTAATTTTAGCCCTGACGTGTCGTTGACAATAAATAAATTGTCTTTTTAACCACAGCACTCGTTGAACAAACAACGCACAATAATTGGGCGGAAAAATTAAAAAAACAAAATCGTCCTTTTTTAATTTCGCGCCACGAGGACGACGGAAATGACGATATTATTCCACATTTAAAGCGACAAAAAGGCGATTCGATTTCTTAATTAGCTTTCGAAATTACTTTAACATATATAAAATAAAAATTTAATTTGCGTCCGCCATCTTAGAATTAGACAAAGACTCTGTATAAAAAATGCGTTACAAATTCGCAAATAACATTTCCGCAACATAGTTAGTTATGTAAAAACTAAAACACAGACTATAGCTATCTATTAGATCTATAAACAAATTAATATGAATAAAAACACTGACTGGCTGACACGAACGGAACAAACTAGTTTTTTTTTTAAGTCCTGATTTAGAATTTTGATTCTTACACTTATAAGAATTGCAGTTGAACATTCTCAGAGCAAGGATACCGTATAGATCTGTTTTAAATTTTTTTTTTTGTATTTTACAACATTTATTGCAAAACAGAGATATAAACTTCGCTTAAACAAAACCATCGATCAGTGTATAAAATTAAAAAGAAATGAAATCACAATAAGCTCAAACAAAATGTGCTCCATTATGTTACGTCACACGATCACACTCAGCCGGTATCGTTACGTTGTCGATCGGAATTCGCGTAGAGACGGCATCACCATCGTTATCACACTATAGTCAATATTCGTCAAATTAGCATCGATGCAAGGCGGCCGAGGTCATCGACCCTGTTTGGCGAGCGTGGGAGCGGTGCGCGGACGCAGTTTTTGCAACTACCCGACTAACTACCCAACGCGACTCGACAGGTAGTCCGCACCCGAATCTTAAGTATTCCACTCCGGTCCTGCTTTGGGAATTATTCATTGGAACTCTTGTTTTAATCGAGAAAAAATTGTGTAATTATTATTTTTAGGTACCTACCTACCTACCTATAGCAGGTAATTACAATGATCAAACTTAGTTACTCATTTCGATTAATTGTCTACGCTCTCTCTGAAGAAATTGCTGAAAGGATATTTTTTGTATACATTTCTTCTAGCAAGCGAGGAAGAGAAGGAGACAAAACCTAACCGTAAAGTTCATTAATAACGATGACTCATAGAACAAGTTCACAAACTAGACTACCAAAACATCAAAAACCAATTTACCAACAACCAAAATGCTTACTTCTAAATCAGCTAAATAAGTACACACATCATGAAAATCAAAAGCCCAGCAGAAAATATAATCACCGAAGCGCTTAAGCGAGGGAAGCCTATCTGAAGCTTTTGAGGCTGTGTTGACAGTCGCTACGTTTTAAAAAGCCTGATTAGTGCTGAAAAAGCTGGAGCGACGCCAAATGGCATGAAACGTCGCATAGAGGAGTTCTTGATACTAAGGAATATGTGAGAGAATTTGTGAATGGGTACATTCATTTGGATACGGTAAAATAGTATTTGTAAGTCCAATTAACGCACCTCCGTTCGGGATTTCGAAGAATGTTTATTATTTTAACGGCTGACACTCGACTAGTTTCAAGACAACCTAGGGGCTCATAGCCTAGCTTCACTTTCGAACAGACTGACAGACTAGTTTTCTATTTTGACGTTTCAAAAGTAACCATTTATGGTTTAGTTGAAATAAATGATTTTGACTTTGACTTTGACATATTTGACGTTTGTCGCGTCGTGTGTCGCGCTATACATCTCATAAACATGAGCCCCGGCGTACGTTGAAACTAATCGCGTCCCTCATCGAAGAGTTACAAGAGTACCTCGTTAAATATCATCATATTAACTACCTAACTCAATTAGTCTCACAAAAATAGCAACGCAATAAGAATTAATGAGTTTTGAAGACTTGGTAGTTCTTTGATGATTATTAGATTGTGACCACTTATGTACGGTAGTTCAGGGTAAAACTTTTTTGCATTAATTTTATTGTAGACTATAGAGTCATTATTATTTATGAATTTCATATCACTACGGTGAAGTTTTTTGTAAGCGCCACTGATGGTTTTCGATTGAATCACCGATCGATATTATGAAAAAAAGTCCATTAATGATGTCATTATATTTATGTTGTGTTTGTTGTTGCCTGAAGTTCAATAATTCGTATATTCGTGCAAGCTAACCTTCATTTATCGAATGGAGCTAATAATTTGTAAGATTATGATTGATGACGTGTGAATGCTAAGTGCTAATAAGGTCTACGTATTTTCCTTCGTCAGCTTATTTTAGGGCAAACATTGTTTTATAAATCATTACCACACTTTTATAAAATGAGTATTATTTAAGTATGGAAAGGGCAAACGAGCAGACGTATTATACCTGATGGTAAGTAATCTGCACCACCGATAGACACCAGCATTTCAGAAGGAATACGCTCGTTTCTTGAAGGTCGTATCGGTTTGGAAATATCGCTACCGAAAGATTTTTCCAAAGTTTTATTGTGTGGGCAGAAATTTTCGCGTAAAACGCAGTTTTTGATTACCAACCATGTAATATGTAATGACGATATCTGACATTTTAAATTTGTTTATTAATATCACTTGTTTTTAATAACTTCTTCAATAAGAACTATCCTTTGCAAAAACGTCAGATTAAAAACAACAACATTACGACAAGTTCATTTTTTTTTATTTATCTTGAAATGGTGCAACATTGTGTCCCAGGCTGTTACTTACCATCTTTTAGACATCCTTAGTCACCTTAATGGCTAGCCACGAAGAAGTCTAGACTTGTTGAAACTTGTTCCCTTTGTATAAACTCTTCTCACGTGCGATTGTGTAAATAATGACCCAAAGGTGCCTGTCCTTCTCCTTGACAACTGAAGTTTTATGTAAGTAATGTAAAGAAAAATTGCAACGCAAATAATGGCGAAAAAGTGCAAAAAATACACTTATTAGAATTTTTCTTGTGTGCACCAAGCTTTATCTGCACAATCTTTGTTAACATGCTTTATTTACACAAATGAAGTAAAACGAAAACCCGACCAGTTATGCGTCATGTTTGTTATAAACAAAATCGTTATAAATAAAAAAAACAAGGATCTAAATTGCGAAGTGCAGTTTCGCGGGACTCATGCGCAGCGCGACACACTTCGCTGTGGCGACGTCCACACTTTCATGGCAAACCTGTTATGTGCAAACACAGCGACACGTGCATGTGTGCGCCGGCCTTTGTCGTTCCTAAATCAAATTGCACTCGAACGTTTAAAACTAATACATTTGAATAAGTCAAGGAACCGATTAAGGACCATTTCGACGTACTGGTGTTAGACCAGCACATAACATTCGTTCAATACTTTCTAACTGTTAAACAACATAAATATTATTTAGCGTAACAACGTATTTATTATGTATCGATAAACCGTGACTAAACTAATAAAATTGTTCGTGAGAACCGATCATTCTTTAATTGCTGATTGATGGTAATTTCATCAAAAAACTTTATACTCTGATGTCATACGATAAAATAGCTATCGTATCAACATCTACGGGTTTATCGTTAACATGCTCAATTAAACGCATTTGTTCCTAAGTACTTTATTCATATTCCCACTTTTACTTTTCATAATAGTTTAAAATTGCCTTAGAGTCCGAGGTATACAATAAACTTCATTTCATTAAGTGCCATAATAGGCTAGTTTTCATTGTCCTAGTTAAAAACTTTGTAAAACGCCCTT
The DNA here is from genome assembly GCA_902829305.4 of Spodoptera exigua. NCBI lineage: Eukaryota > Metazoa > Arthropoda > Insecta > Lepidoptera > Noctuidae > Spodoptera > Spodoptera exigua. The sequence continues at coordinate 14,165,792 of LR824603.2, forward strand.
TACAATAGAAAAGTTTAACTTCCTTTACATTTGCTACTACAACAATGGAATACTAAATCAAAGCGGTTTTACTACACACAACGCAACTCACTGTACAAATGAAAAAAAATATCAAAATAAAAAAGTAAAATGACATTTGGTTTCCCGCGAATAATTTGCACCACAGATTATCAAAGCCAATTATAACGGCTTAGCTACACGAACCTAATACATGTCTGATCATTTTGCCGTGTGTATTCGCGGTATTTACATAAATGCCAGCTACGCTAAATGATTTTATCTAGCCGCGACATGGTTCTCTAAATGCTGTGCATAGCTGACAGCCGCCATTTCCAATGATCCCGGAGCCTCATATAGACGTTTTTACTTCGCCTTTCGCTGTTAACAAGGCCATAGATTAGCTTATCGTGAACATGATATTACGGCCCAAGGAGTGTGTATGATATTGGGTGATGTTAATAGTATGTCGAAGACTAAATATAGATGTACCTCGTTATTCTGAATGGCTGTTCTGCTAAGGCATTTTACCTTTTAGGTAAAGAGATTTTATACTACTGACTAGAAGGTATTATGATATTTTCAATACCTATTCTTTGAAACTGGTAATTAGAGTTGCCAAAATTAAAAATATTAATCTTAATAAATTGTTATTTTCCTCACAGATTTTACTATTTCTCTGGACCACAATGCCAATGTTCACAACATTTCTCGATGAACTAATTGTATATTTTCTCCACTATACTTTTTAATAAATCTATCAATGTGGCAATGTAGGCATGTCATTGTCTACGTACTCTAAACCAATCTCTAAATATAATAGCTGTAATCTTAATTTCGAAAACAGTTTAAACATAATTTACGAAACATCGTCAACAGCTTTATTGGCGTCTCAACGCTATCTCAAATACAAAAGAATTATTCGAACGTGATCTTATTCAATGAAAATTGATTCGGGATTTCACAGATTAGACAAACATTTACAAGGGTATAGATAAACATCCACAGTTAGACAGTAGGGATCAAAGGAGGTCTCGACAAAAAGACCCAAAACTCTGATATCATTCCATGAAACTAATTCAAGAATATCTTAAAAAATTGGGAAATAGATACTAAAAAGAAAATTGTGTTAGTGATAGATGACTGTAATACATTTAGGAGATCACATGAAACTCTAAAAATAGAGAGAAAAGTAGCTTACGTATTGGGTTCCGCTTTAAAAGAAAAGCTGCTCTGACGCTAGCAAAAACATTTTAGGTCAAACTTGTTACCTCTCTAGGTTGGCTTTAATTTTACCTGTTTTATAGAAAGCAAGGTACATAGGTAATGGTTTTTTTATTTAGGGAAGCGACTCGAAAACGAAATTACGCTAATTTTAAATTCTCTGCTTTTATGCTAGTTGGAAGTAAGACAGTCGAAATGAGGCTTTCGTTTTTTAGTTACATTATTATCTACTATTAAGTATTTTGACTTTCAAAATTCCTGATTTATAGTTTTTATAGTTTGTTTAGCTATACATATTCTGTTCTAATGAACCGTAGAGTTCAGATGGAACAATTTATAAATTGCTTCAAATAGGGGCGAGGATTTTGGATCTGTGCCCAAGTGTAGCAACAGGTTAGCTTTGTTGTACCTACTAAATATACTAAACATAACTACTTATATATAATATACTAAATATACATAACTTAAAAGATATACAGATGGATAATCGGTGCAAAGTAAATGGTGTGTCTTATTATTTTTAGAAAAAGCGCAGCAGGACATCATGTATTGTGAATTAAACAATCTATTTTTGACATTACAGTTAACGTGGTGGCTAAGCAACCGGCTACCTTACAACGTATCGTGGGTTTCAATCCCACATAAAACATTTCATTTTGTAATTAACAAATTGTTGTTCCAGATCTGGATTATTGTGGATGCGTCTACAAACATACAATTTCAGTAAAGAACGGGGCCACATTTTTTGAAATGAAATAAAAAAATAACATTTTCCATAACGTGTTCTATTTTTAAAATAAATATTGCGAAAATAAACAACGAAAATGTGTTATTTAAACACTCGTACCTAGTTTATTTATTGAGTCGTCGTTGAGCTCAGTTTCTCGACCGTCCTACATTTTTTCAACATTTTCATCCATTGAGGGTGACAGCGGACCTCTGGAGCTTACTCTCACGTTTACCGGTGGATTACTTAACGTAATCCATTCGATCCACTAAGAAAATACCTTACGAGAAATGTTTTTACCTTTTTACAAGATACATTGCGTGTTTACACTAGAAATTTTGTTATTACTCTGAAATTTTTGGGCTGTAACGCCGCAGTGGATGTGGAAATATGTATATGTTGCTATTTATAATTTTGGATCTGTATTCTATTCTAATAAAACAAGCCCACGAGTTGACATTTACTAGAAATAAACTCTTGTAGACCCAAAATGTTTTTTATAGAATAAATCCACCTAGGATTAAAACAACATTTTTACCAGAGACTGAATCCTTTCCCTCCCTCATCGTTCCCCAAAGCCTAAATCCCCAAAAGGCCAGTAACGCACTTACATGTAGTTTTGCGGGTATCCATGAGCGGCGCAGATTGCTTACCATAGGATAAACTTCGTTTAACACCGTAAGTATCACGTAAAAAAAAATCTGATTGCAATCGTTATAGGTTCCGGTCATGATAGAATATTAAAAAAAAACTTACACTAGTGTTTTGTCTTGAATCGTGGGTGCGTTAACAAATATACAAGTTCACATAGGTAGGTAGGTACACCTAAGCCCGTACCAACAGTCTGTGGATCCCTCCCTTCGAGCAGGAATCTAATTCGCGACACTTTGAGCACCACCTAGATACCTTAGCTTAGCCTAGCTTAGCTTTTGTGGGAGAGCCATGCTTCGGCACGAATGGGTCTGCTCGACCGGCGTGAAACAACCACAGCGTTGTGTTTCGCCGTGTGAGTGAGGTTACCGGAGGCCCAATCCTTCCCCTCCCCCAATCCCTCATCAATCCCTAAATCCCTAATCCCTAAAAGGTCGGCAACGCACTCGTAACTCCTCCGTTGCGGGTGTCCATGGGCGGCGCTGATTGCCTACCACCAGGTAATCCGTCTGCTCGTTTGACGACCTATCACATTAAAAAAAAAACACCTTGCTATTAAGCCAACTTGGTTTTTCATATTTTATGTACCTAAGCAGCTCCTAAGTAAATTATAGAAAAATATTACGTACGTAGGCTTTTTAAGGATAACTCTCACGCTAGTAGTTTTTTAGGATAGAGACGCTTTGTAACACACGCAGTAAGCTTTTAGTGTTTTGTTCTAATTATGAAATGTTTTTTTGAAAATGGAAATAGGTATAAATCCTAAATTTAAATTTGTGGTTTTTCCTGGTACATTTTTCAACATAGGTACCTTACACATTACAATAGACAGGTTTTGACTCAAAAAAACTATCCATTAGATCTATCTATCTTCATTACAAATGTCCTAGCTCGCTTCTTTCAAGCTAAGTACCTCTAGGTCTTTAACATCAGGTAGAAAAAAAAACATTCTACCACGACAAATTCAAAGAACTATAAAGGCAAAACACAGTAAAATTTAAAGAGAACCAGGAAAAGTAATTACTAAACTCGTTGAAGTGTCAGGGGTGAGACACAACCAACCTTAACGTAAACGTAAAACGGTGCGTTTACGTTGCAAACTGAGGTAATCGAATTTGAGTAGATGGCTCACACGGTCGCCGTGGAGCGAGGTGCATGCCACATAAAGATGTATTATTATGCGCGCGTGTGACAAGTGCAGCGAACGAATGCGGCGGACGGTAACTTAGTGATAGGCGTAGCGGGTAGTTATAGTAAACAGCGATTTCCACTGCTGAAAACAAAAGCCTCTTATTCCTTCAAGTTGAATGATTCGCAACTAACATCAATTGGCTCGGATTCTGATGATGTAGAAAGGTAGGGTAGGCCACCGTCGAGTCTTTTCGGTTGCCTATCGAGCGCTTTGCTGGCCCATCAGCCGGTAAGTAGTCCTTCAAGCAATGTGGTCTTCCTATTACCACTGCAACAGCCTTCATGTCTTTTTAAGAGCTATGTTGGTTTTGCTGGTTCTTTAGAGAATTAGGAGCATATGTATATGACAATTATAGTCATTCAAAGTCTGGAGGCATAATAAAAAAAACTAAACGCTGTTTCAACAGCTTTCCTATTGTTATTTTTAGCTTATAGCCTTTCTTAATAAATGGACCATCCAACACATAAATATTTCTTCAATTCGAAACTATAGTTCCAGAGATTGGCGCGTCCAAACGGACATGTGTTCGGACGATGCCACTTCAGCTTGCTGATTCTTTAGATTTCACATATGCTTATGAAATACCCTCGTCTTCAAGTAATGGTTGACATAATATTTATATAATTTTAATAATATTCCAGTTTTGTTATCAGATTTGATGACTTGATCATATGGTCTGTCGTCGTGATTGTAATAACAATAACAATTTTCATCTCCAGAACCTAAACCGTATTGCACCATAAAAAAAATAACTCAAAAACTTATGAAAACTCTGATACTTACAGGAAATACGACTCAAATTTTAAAAGCAGAAATGGGTATAGCTCTTAGGAGCTATTTATAACCGTTTAGGGAAATTTTTCAGGCGAGTAAATTGTTTGCCGTGGTATAAGGAGCTATTTAGAACTTATATTAACATTTCTTCGTATCTTGCCGGGAGAATTTGCATATTATCCATTTTTCCACATCTTTTCTTAAGGGGCCAATTGGGTGTCAGTCGGTGCTGTTGATGTTTTAGGGAAGGATCGTGATGACAATCATTTGTGAAGATTATCAGAGAAAGATACTTGGAACTGGTTGGAACTTTAATCATAGAGGCTCATCATTTCATTATTTATAAGGGGCTTATAAAACATAACTGACAAGATACCTAGCCACTGTTTAAGAGAAATAAAAGGCATCATGATTTAATTTAATTAAAAATTACCATGACAATAGCTGTTTGGTGATATTTCCACGATACATCCTACCCCTCCCCAATCCCTAAATATCCAAACCCCTAATCCCCAAAACTCGGCAACTCGTAACTCCTCTGCTGTTGCGGATGTCCAGGAGCGGCGCTGATTGATTACTATAGGGTTAAACCAGCTACTCGTTTGCTAATCTATCGCATAAAAAAATACATATATCTCAAGCACTTATAAGTTATCCCCGCTCCCGCTGCTCCAGGTACTGTGGTCGCAGGCTTGCATGCGCGGGCGCAGCGGAGACAACAATGGCGGGAGTCGGGAGGTCGCGACACACCGTCACGCGGCCCCCTCGTGTTTGCTCGACAAACTCGCCGCGCTCGCTCCCTGCTCAAACACCGCCACAAGAAGCTGTTTCACATACTACTTCACTTTTTTACTTCTTAAAAGCCTCGTGATACACTGGTTGTGATCTGGATTAGGACTTATTAGCCCTAGCTGTAACTGTGTTTAAGAGTCCATCTTTGTGCAAAAGAAATTTGCTCTCTCGTCGAGTAAAAGTTTGTGGTTCAAGTTGTTGATAATCGCATTTTTGCCCAGCAATTCAGACGTTTTCATAGTCTATCTTTTAGAATACCAAAGCCATTTAATCTATTTAAAATTGTCTCAGATATTTTATTGAATTCATTCTTGACTTCACATTTCACCATTTTACTCACGCAAAAGAGGCTCAAGTTAACAACACATTAAACTTTTACATATGACGATGTGACGTACCGAAAACGCTTGTAAAGTTTGAAAGCGTCTCCAAACTTCGCATTATGCCTGAATAGATGCAAAATCGAGAAAATCGAGGCAAGGCTTTCATCGAGGCTTGTTGGCCGTTGTTCCCCGGTGTATCACGCGGCTGAGGCCCGCTGTCGCCACCATAACGACCGCTCCACAGGCGAAACAGCGAGGTGTGTGGTCGCACTTCACACTTGCATAGATGGGCGGTTGAACAAATGTTCCAGGGGGCTTTTAAGCCGTTCCCATTAATGGTACATGGCCCTTCTCGCCTCGAGGTGCCCGCGGTCACAATACGGAACTCCACATAATTGCGGCAAATTAACCAATTAAGGTTTACTTCAATTTGTAATTTGTAAAATGCCAATGGATTTTGATGTTTGTTGAAATACCTAGCTAACTACCTAGCCTACTTCTCTTAACAATGTTCTTAAGAATACATACGATAGTGTTCAGTGTACGTTACTGTTACTTAATTATTTAGACACCATTAATATGTATTAGGTACCGTTCATCGTGATGTATTAAGATGTATCACGCGACAGCTCTATAGGAACACGGCGTTACTACATTACCACGTAAATAGTAAATGGGTGCGCTGAAAGCGTTTATTGTGATAGGTGTAGTGAGTAGTGTCACAGCTTTGTGCGCCCGTATCTATCAGGAAGTTATGCGACATTCCCGGCGAGCACAATGCCGGCTAGTGTACCGCGTGCCTCCAGCTCCATATACCAGCAAATACACGTAAACACGATAAACTTCAATCGATATTAGAGAACCTTAAACTAAACAAAGAAGCTCGATTGTTATCAAGTCTAGACGACGTAATGAGCCGGCCCCGATTGGCTCGTTTTTACCTTTCGGCACAACATCGTCGAATCTTGACCGTATCAATCATAATTGGCCGCTTTTTGCGATTTCAAGAATCGCAGTGCTGCGTGCACGCATGGTGATGGCGGTGAGGGCGCGCGGCACGCGGGGGGGTGTCACTGTGCAAATGCACTCGTAAACCTGGCCCGAGGTCAACGCACCCCCTCTCCGCGCGGCCGCCGCGCCCCGCGCACCCCCGGGCCTATAAAACGTTTACCGCTACAATATATTTATTTTATTATAGGCGTAGCAGGTCTACGGCTGCGGGTGGCTCGCACACCAGACCGCATCATGCACTTTTGTCTGTTCCTACACTCGTGTTCCATTGTAATTGGCAAGCGAGCAGCGAGCACATCACAGGCCCACCTCGAACCTTATCATGTTTATGCGTTCACTACACTTCCCCAGTTCACACACTCGGAGCTTTATAATATGTTCATTTGCAAAACAATAACGAAGTATGAATACTTTATTGTGAAACTAATGAAATGTCTGTTTTACAAGCTTTAAACATTGGCGATAGCATACGAACGGTGTGACTAAACGGCGAATTATTCTCCAGATAATGTGGGATCGTGCTTGTGTTATGTGAAAATGATCGGTTAATCTCTCAAACACGAGTAAGACACTATTAGACGTAATTCATGCGATTAAGGCGTCAATTGGCTTGGATAGCGTCGTTCAAAGTTAGCGATGCCATTTACAGAGCGATTGTAATTTGGATCGATCTGTTTTAGCTTGTAGCAATACGCATTTTAGTGTTTTTGATTATGTCTCTTAGTAGACTAGATATTTATCGAAAAGTCCATCTCATTATTTATTATACCGTCAATTACACATTGAGGACGATAGTGTTACCGTCGAGACCGTGAATTAATTATCCAAACTCAAATTATACAAAATTTGGTATCATAAAAAGTAACACACTAACAATAAATCCTACAGGAAGTACAATATTTGTACCTTAAAACAAAAAGACAATATAATTTGTAGATGCGGGCGTATTGTACTCGACTTAGACCCTACTTTGGACTGTGAAGTCTAGAAACCGAACTGCAGCCGTGTACCGTTCCCCTGGGACTCAAACACCAAGTTTCAGGTCTCGTTGGCCATTTCCATAAAGATTTTGTTTCCGTGTTTAAAATTTAATTGCCACCCACCTATAACAAAGGCTCGTATGCGCTACGTTGTCACTTGTTTTCAACTTATTTATTATCTATTGTGTGGGGATTTTTATGCGATATTAATCATGTCGGTGTTACACACAACACACAAGTTATTGTTCAGAAGGATAGAATAGCTGAGTTCTTCCAGTAGGTACCCACACTCACAGTTTATTCTCAATATGATATTCATCATCACCAGCCTATAAGTGCTAGTAGTGCTAAGAAGATTTTAGCATTGATCGCTATGCTTGCTTAACGAATATTCATATTGCTAGAAATGAGGTTAAACACCAGGTTCCTCGCGATGTTGTCCTTCATAGAAAAAAATCTGAAAGTTTCATATTGTTGGTGTTTGCAGGGTTCACACGTCTCTACGCTATTCGGTAGACATTCCCTTCGTTTTCCTTATGTAGGTAGCAACCATAACTCACGTCAAAAGAAAACCCTCTAAAACCATTATCCCACCCCGGAATCGAAAGCTAAACGTTGTATTCAGGAGAACGTAACCTAGATTAAGGTAATACCAACAGCTCCGTTGTCGTGGTGATGAATAGCGATCCTGACACAAAGACATAAAGCCGGCATGGCATTGTGAGCACCCTCGATCCTTCAACATCACTCAAAAATGTCAATACACCGTCAAAGTACTCTAAAAGCTTTCCATTTTTACGTCAAGTGCTGCCCAATCGGGTAGAAATAATCACTTCACCTTAAATAATGTACTAAAGTTAGCCTTCTTCGTAAAAACTTGTGCAGCGTGATCGAATTTAATGAAAAAAAAAATATTACGCGACAATCTTGACGAAAAAGTTTCATTGAAACTTATAAATAAAAATGTCGGCCATTTTGTGTTTCAATTTTTTTTTTGCTGAGATTTTTCGTCCATAATGAACTTCGCACTGGAAATGTAATTAGCCTAAAAGTATTTTTGTGTATTCAATTATTATAGTCTCTCAAATGGTGTTATCTAAGACTTTGCAAGCTTGTCTTTTAGATTCAAGAACTTTCTTTTAATTTTTGTTTCATCTCTGTTTTAACTTTTCGTTCACGCAAGAGTCTTCACTTTATATTTTTGCAAGGAATGACAATGTATTCATTCATGTAGGCAAACAAATTCAGATAGAAAAACTTAATTAATATGTGAAAATATTTACAGCTGTCCCTTGAAGAATATTTTCCGTACAAAAATTTTAAATTTGGAAATACATTATTAATTAAACGTCACACACGGTTGGTTTAGGTTAGGGTTAGGTTAGAGACACACTTATGTGACGTGGCGTGGCGTGTCGTGACAAAACACCTCGGTTTCATACATTTGCTAGCACGCGACACTTTTACGACATGATACGCCACGTTAGTTTGTCTCTAACCATAGTAAATGTATGAAACCGATAGGCTTCTGTCGCGAACGACACGACACGACACAATCATATATTTCCGTCTTAAAAGAGGCTAAGTACATTCGCCCGGATTTCTCAAACGACGGCAAAGCATGGCAGCTATAATTTTCAACATATAAAAGTTACTGCAAATGTTAATAACGACCAAACGTTATGTTCTCACGTAACTAGTTAGTTATAACTATAACTAGTTATAGCTGCAACTAGTTAAAACCTAATTAAATCCGCTATGTTCGAGATGTTTTTAATCTAGACAAGTTTAAACCAGTCAGTCGTTATTGGTAGCTTTGTGTCCAGTTTTTACTTGATATCTCTTACTTTCCTGTTTCTTACTTTTTCTGGCTTTTCCCGACTAGTTTCGGATTGACATTTTAGATCTATATTGGGTTGAAGGCTACACAACAATGAATCGCAGCCCTGGCCGATGGAGCAGGAGAAGGAAAGGGGAGATTTTTTAGTCAGCAAGAGTCGGACACTTCACTCGTTTTTTGTTTTTTGTGAGGGGTAAATCATCAAATGACTTCTCCCGCCCAGGGCCGGGCGGGATGGAGTGTAAGACTCTTACTGACTAAAAACCCCCCTGTTCCCTCTCCTGCTCTGGGCCGAGGTCGCGGTGCCTCATTGCTCTTACTTCACCCTGGTTCTCTTATATTATTTGTAATTAGTTTTTTTTTCACTTAGTGCCTTTCTCAATTTCACAATTTATAGATATCATGTTCTATATTCAAATTTATTCGGCTATTCAGATATTGTGATACTAACTCTTAATGAATTGCTAAGCTCATATCTCGAGAATAATTTTCGATAGAGATTATTGTGTTTGTTATTGTCTAGCGATGTGCACATAGGTAGTGCCGCTTAGAGTAGAGGTGGCGAAACCTAACAAAAGTTAATAATTCTCCAATAATTCTTACTAACCGTAAACCAGGTAAAATTAAAGTTGTACAAAAATTCCTTTCAAATAAGTTCCTACACTCGACTTAACAAAGCAAATACTAGAGTAGTAGGCTGAGTATTTCATAGATTAATTTAACAGTTGGACAAAGAAAAGTATTTTATTAAATAAGCACGCCAATTTACCTCGCTACTCTATTTTAGGACAACACCATTTCGGGATGACAAAAAAGGTTCCTTATTTTTTTGTTTCTGTTTCCTTTTGCTAACCGTTCACGTACCAATCCTGGCTGTAACCGCCATAGAATTTTGATTACCCAACACTCCCCCAAAGAGTGACTTCCGTAAATTTGTGAACAATTTTCTTGCCATAGAAACATGGGGGGGAAATTTCCTAAATTGGGCACGTGCGCTTTGAGCTGTGTTGGCGTTGGCAAATTCGGTTTTTTCTTTTTTTTTGTTTAATATGCCAAAGTTTTTATTAAATTGACATACCTACATATTTATGATGTCTTTTTTATGGGATAGGTCGGCATACGAGCAGACGGAATACCTGATGGTAAGCAATCAAAGGCGCCCATGGACACCCGCAACACCAAAGAAGTTAATTTAGGATAGTGCGTTGCCAGCCTTTTATGGATAAAAGTTTCGGATATTTAAGGATTGGGAAGGGATGGAGGAAGGAGGAGGGATTGGACCACAGGTAACCACACTCACACTGCGAAACGCTGTGGTTGTTTCACGCCGGTTACCTGTTAGGCCGTGGTATCAATCACTACGGTCAAGACGACCCATTGCTGCCTAAGCTTGTGCACTTTGCACGCTTACATGTCATAACAGAAAAAATGTATAAGATCAAACATACTGAAATGAAAAAAAAACGATCAGTCTCACTTCAAAAAAGATACACCCATCTAAATTAACATATCGCATAATACCATCACTACAATAAACCTTATTACAATAATTAAAACGGAAAAATCAAGCTTTTTCTTGTTTCACTAAACCTATCTATTGCTACCCAAGTGTAGCCAACATAAAAATTCACTAGACCATTAAATCGCTCAACTTTAACTGACTCGACCTCTAGCTATTACGTGATACATCTTAATTAAACGTTGATAATCATTTTAATAACTACTTTTAAAGAAATAGCCATGGTGTTAAATTAAGTAATTAGAAAAAAATTATATTGCCACGTATGAGAAATATTGTTGGAAGTGCAACTTCCGTAGTTTAGGGTCGTAGAGGCCTCGAGTTCATTTGTAGGTATGTGTGTTGCTACAGTTCTACTAACTAAGCTGTACCTATGAAATGACCTTTGAAATGAAACAAATTTGCTACTGTTCTCCTTGAGCCACGCGAAGCGCAGATGGTTTAAAATAACCGACTTCAAAAAAAGGAAGTTAGCTATCAATTGGACCCGTTTCTAGAACTGCATAGTTTTCATATATGCTAGTCTACATCAGCGTCTGAAATAATCTGCCTTTTTTATTTCTAATTTCTAAGTCAGCATAGTTTATTTGAAATAGAACAAGCAGCCAGTCACAGGTCAGATTGTAGTTGAAGAAACAATAAAACGTGGTCTGTTTGTCGCCCGTACGTTCGCCCCGACACGCGTTACTGCGCTGCGTGCGACCATGCGCCTGCGCCGCTCAGCCGGCCAAACTAACAATAGAAATTGCTTAAAACACTTATAAGTAGTAAATACCTTAGAAAATATGAGTTCCTAGTACTTTTATTCGTAATTTCCCATCGCAGTGCGACGTAACGTACCCCTTTTATACTATTAGTTTTTTTTTTATAATTATCCGTGTTATAGAAATATGTAGTAGTCATCCCAAAGAAGCAGACAAGGGTAAATGTGTGTGCTTACAGTAATTGTTTCTTTTACAAGGAACTCTCGCTTTTTTGAGGAGGGAAAATCATCAAATGATTTCTTTCGCTCGGGCAATAGAGTGTCAGAATCTTTCTAACTAAAAATCACGAGGTGGATGGTGGTTCCTTTTCCTACTCTAGGCCGAGGACGCGGTACCTGATTGCGCTCACCCCGCAACCCTAGCTAAACTCTCGCCATACCTAAATCGTGAACTTGGCCGACACAATAATAAACCCAGATCCTAGCTCTGCTTGGATTTCAGCCAACTACTTAATGGGTAATATTAAAACTAAGTATTTCCTGAAAACCCATTGCGATGTGATCACCTACGTAGTATAAAACAAAGTCGCTTTATCTGTCCCATGTCCCCATATATGATCAACATTTATAAAACTACACAAAGGATTTAGTTACCTTTTTTAGTAGATCTAGAGTGATTGAAATGGTATGAGGAAGATGTTTAATAACACTAGACTCTCTCTCCCGGTTTCACCCGCTGCTCGGCTCCATTTAATCGTAGCGTGATGTTTTATAGCCTATAGTACTCAGGAACATTGTAGCTATCTATCAGTGAAAGAATTTTGGAAATCCGACCAGTGGTTCCAAAGATTACCCCCTACATACAAACTTTCACATTTTACCTCGTTTTAATATTAGTATAGAAGTATTAAATAGAGAAGAAGTTTAGTATCAACATTTTAGTTTATCAGAATCAGAAGCCGAGACGGGTCGCTAGTATACAACAAACGAACTCCTAAAGCGTTAGTAATTATATAAAAGTAAAAGTACTATAAAAATAGAATCGACCCTCCATTAACCAGTACACTGAAGAGAATAACAATTTTACAATTAAGGTTGTCCCTAATCAAGATAGTTACAATTTCCTTTACGCTTAAGTGAACACAGCAGATTATGTCAACGAAAAAGCAATTTATAATTAGGGAAACATGTTTTAAGAGGGGGGGGGGGGAATAGTCTGATAGTTTTGATTACTTCTCATAATTACTATGTTATTATAAACATAACAACAGCTGGCCTCTTCTCAAATTAGAACGCAAATAATTCGAAAATTAAATAACAGCAACACAATTCGACATTTAAAATAAATCGTCTTCTCTGCAGTCAATTCAAATAAAGTTCGAAGGCGATCTAATATAAAAAGAATTGTAGTACCTACCTAAAAACGCCTGAATCAATTAGGCAGTCGTCAGAATACGATTAGTTATCCATGGGCGACACGAAGATAATCGATTTCCCTCCCCTCTCGATCCATTTACTTAACAACTGAATGATCGAATACAATTAAAAACATTTAGTCGATAGTAAATAAACGGAAAATTAAGTAGATAAGTACTGTCTCATTACATTACCCTAATGTTTCGCCATAAAACTGATTTTGCCGTTTTAATTGATGGAAATGGACTATGAGATGAGAATAGATGGAAATCATAGATATTTTGACCAAGTCAGTAAGTTTATTGTAAAGAAATGGTTAGAAAGGAAAACTCCAATGAAAATTAAAATAGGTTATTGTTGCTATATGTATGAAAATGAAAGAAGTGAGCGATTGAGGAGATGACTGAGATATGAATGCGCCATACCAAAAGTGCATGACGTATAGATAAATCACCTTATAATTATCATATAACTTATATAGTTCTTAAGTTTGAGTGCCATGCTTCGGCTCGAATGGGTCGACTTGACCGGACCCGTATCACGACCTCAAAGAAAACTAGCGTAAAACGACTACAGCGTTGCGTTTCGCCCTGTGAGTGGCTGTGAGTGAGGTTACCGGAGGCCAAATCCTTCTTCCCCTCTCCAACCCCTAAAAATGCCGGCAACGCTCTCGCAACTTCTCTGATGTTGCGGGTTTCCATTGGTGGCGCCGATTGCTGACCTGCCATCAGATAATCGGACTAGCTACTCGTTTGCCATCCTATCACCTATAAAAAAAGAAAATAATAAAAAGCAAGTTTCCTTTATATTCACCACCTCACCTTACCAAAAAGTGTTGACGTTTCCTTAAACGCGCACACTTCAGTGTTGTCATACGAAATTAATTTTTCCCGCATTCCCTTGAACGGGCGCACTCAATTAGCTTAATGAAATTGTGCCCGCTTAGTGATGACAATCTAACGGCTTACACTGACATAAAGGAGGTTCGTACCTTCCATCACGATGAGCCTGCTCTCCGTGTGTTTTCAAGCAATTTTAATTTTCTTGTAGGTACTTAATTGGACTTGTAGGAAGTTTCTCGTGGTATCCTGGTTTCTAGTTGAGAACTACTATACTTAATAATTGTAATCATAATTTCTTTCGAGTGTCTCCAAGAAGTGGTTAATGGTAACTTACCACTTTAAGTAAATACTAAGTGCCTATTATTAACCACTATATTTACTAGATAGAAGCTATAATATCTTAGTAAAATATGAGGTCTTTGTCATTTTAGAAAATGACATGTCCTGTTTGTTTTTAATTCTAATAAAATGGACCAAGAGAAAACTATTTGAAATAAAAAAATCTAAATATACATAGAGCAATCATAAAATATTAACTAGATATTTTATGATTGGCTATAATGTTTAAAAATAAAAGGTGTAGGCAACTTGTACTTTACCTTGTTAAGAAGCATTAACGTAGGTATTTCACAAAGCTAATTAAGTAGTCTAAGGGCTGATTTTTCAATAGCCAGGTAATTGTTATCTGAGAAATAAATTTGTTGCTATACAAACATTCTGACGCGATAGCATCACAAATTATTATTACCCAGTTAACATTAACATTTTTATCTAACCATTGAAAAATCAGCCCTAAACCACCAAAGAACAGACAGTCAAAATGTAACATTTTAAGCATAATATTTATTTTGTTTAGGTAATTAGTGTAACAATGTAGATAACCCAATATTCAGAACATAAGGGTCTACGATGGAGAGCGCCACCAAAGCCAAGTGCTACAAGAGGATCACAAGTACGGGCTCTCAAGTTTTATGTTCAAAAAGATATTGTTATTTTCAACACTAGACTGTGTAGGTTCCTATAGAAATAATACAACATTAGGTACAGTTACACGAACCAAAGCGTTTTAGTCTCATAAATGAGAAAGAAAAAGAAATATAGGTACTTAGTTAAAGTATAAGTAGTACAAAAAAGTACAAAAAATCTAAAAAAAATCCGCTCTATTTTAGTCAGTAGAGTTTGACTCTCCCACTCGCCCCACCTTAGGCGAGAAAACCATGATGATGATGATGATTTTCCCACCTCAAAAAACACCTTGTGCTTTACCACATAACGATGAGGTGATGGATACTTACCCACACACAAGTACAAAAGCAGCTAAGTTTGCAACAAACAGATGCTACTTAAACTATGCATGTTTTTCTATAACGGATACAACGGTGCCTTAGACAAGCAATTACATAAATTAAAACGCTTCCCGTGTCGTCTCCATGTAGCTATGTGTACAGACAGACAGAATAAACAGACAACTGTCATTAGACGATGCCGCTGGCTATATTCAAATCAATGAGTCACGTCATTGGTCCATCTGGTTGTTAGCTGGTAACAATCTCTTTGCAGCCTTATAATAATAAGGATACCAAGAATTTCCTTATATGCACGATACATTATGAGCATGATGCACTAGAGGTTTTTGATTGAATTTAGGCGTATGGGACAGATAAACAAAAACAAATTGAAATAACCTAAATAAACAATGACCACCGTATAAATTGTGGTGTCAGAATAAAAAAATCACTGTAGGATATAATTATTAGGTACCCTATGAACATGTGTAGCAGTTGCACTAAATAGAAGAAAGCTAATATTAAAAGTAGACTATTAACTTCTTTAATTTGAATGCTGCCATCTTTCCTTTACTTATGACAACTTTTTAATTATGTACAGCACCATCTATCTTACGTTCGACGTACTACTTCGATCTCTTAAGTACTGTTAGTTCTTCTTATTACATTGTGCTTTTCGGTGGCGCTAGTAGCAACTTGCCAGTGTTACAAATTTTTAATAATGTTACTTTTTAAGAATAAAATTGAAAAGAAACAATAACCGATCACTTTCTTTTTACAGTTAAACACTGAAAACATAAGTCGAAATTAGTAAGTATTACGGATTATTTCGCGAAAATTTTAATCGAGTTGAATTCTAACCGAACTAATACCGACCAATTTAGTCGCATGGGACTAAAATAAGACAAAGGCGTTATTTTAGTGAAAAAGATATTACATTATATAATTTTATCTGGTAAAGTAAAGTAAATAAGTAAAAGATTTATGCATTCCTCCAGGTATTAACGGTAACAACAACGGTAGAAAAAAATAATGACAACACAGGGTGATATCTGTCATTTTTAGGGTTTGCACATAAATCAACACTCCCTGAATTTAGGTTAGCTATAAAATATTTTATTGTTTTCCATCAGGTGATCCGTGCGCTCTTGCCTCTTACTGATAAAAAATGCAGTTATAAAAAATATTAATCCCGACAGCCTAAATACTTTAATCGTTTTGATTAAGTACCGGTTAAATTTAAGTTTATTTTTGATAATTTTATACTGAAATTATGTAATTTGCGTGAAAAACAACCATAAATCATTCGCCAAGTATTTTATTTTTGTAAAAAAATATTGTATCATATGACTGGTTTCGTCTATTTCATTACTTGGTGAGTGGAAAATATATTTTCAAACTGGTATTACTAAATAAGTGACGTTTCACCATCCGTCGGTGCCGTTTGTTTTGTCAAGCAAGCAAGCAACTTACTTCAGTTGTCAAATGTATTTTTGTGAGCGTTCGCGAGTGACAAACGGCGCTGCTTCCTAATTACCGTTTTAATTAAAATACGTTTGTTTATTAAAAAGTTTAAAGCCACTCGTAATTAAAACGTGCTGGCAAATAATGAAAACCGCGTCTTTAAGTTACTGAAGTAATAAAATACGTGAATATAACAATAAAAATCAGTTTAATCTATCCACAATGGTGAAAGATGGACGTAAATATCGGTCGTTGTCGATCTAGATTGTCGTCTTGACGCCGATGCTTTATGAAATGTGATCAAGTGCATCAGAAATTGAGGATTTTTTAAACCGCAGTGAGTATAGATTGGTAGAATATTCTTATAACAATGCGTACTTTTCGAATAAATCATGTTTTCTTATCGCCTTTCTCTAAGCGATAGGCTCTCAAGAGTAGCACTACAACCTGCACTATATTATAGGCATTGTTTTATCAAATAGTGTTGGAAAGTATTTTAAGTAACAAAAACAATACCTTTTTCATATTTAAATATCATGAGGGGTATTCCACATATTTGTTATTATTAGTCCTACAATAGCAATGTGTAGTAAACATTGTAAGATAACATATCTTAATAATTGTGCCACTCATTTTAACTCAATTGGTAAGTAAGATTTATAATACTAAATATTGGCAAAGGAAATATACTGTACAGCCTAGTTACAACATAATATTAATATCCAAATCATAGTTCCAATGTTTTATTAAAATACAGAATGTCAATTGTGTGTATTTGTATTTATTTATAAAACAAGCAGGAAGCAGTTTTTATCAAATCTGGTTCAATAGTTCTTGAGATAAGTTCCAACAAACTGTTAGATAAGGATGGTGTCAATATTACAGCTTTATTTTTGTTTCATGATTTACTTTTTTAAATTTTGTTACTTTTGTTTCAGAAAGTGAAATATTTCTTTAGGTTTTTAGGTTTTTATTTTGTAGATAAATGTGGTAAATATTAATTATTTTGTGTACATTACATTATATTTGCTTCTACTTAAATTTTAATAGCTTAAATAATAAATAATGTAATTCACAAAAAGAAGGCTTTGCTTTGATAAAAATATTTAGAAGATGTAGCAGGCTTACCTCAAACTTAACTGCCAGAAGTATAGAAAAGTATTTTAAGGCAATAGACAACATAGAACACATTCAATTAGGATATTCCAAGTCCAATTAGAAAACACTTTTTATAAGCAGCCTGCTTATTTTTTTTTTTTGTTTGGCTTTTATTATTTGTTGTCAGAGCCATAAAAGAAACTGCTGAAATTAAAATCATAAATATCATGAGATACAACCTGGTCTGTTGTGTCTGCATTGTCTGGAGAGAGACAGGCAGACAGAGATAGAGATAATAGACAGAGATTCTGTTACAGACAGACACACAAACAGATAATGGAATCTTTTGCTGCTCTCTGCTGTTCCAAAGTGCCTTCCATGGTATCATTGGAATAAATGATTTAGACTTTTTGGATATGGTACTCTAAAAAGAATAGAATAGTCACTACTTTACTACTCTTATACAATCTTTTGCTAGATTATAATATTAACCTTCAAGATAATAGCATAGTAAAAGATAAAGTAAGCTTGTAAAAAAAGATAAGATAGACTTATCAAAACAATAATAAAAAAATATGCAAATGTCCAAAAAAATATACTGAAGAATATTACTAAGAGTGTAATATTTAACATATTACACTCTTAATAATATTACTCTCAGAAATATTTAAGTATTAGTTAGGTTGGCAAACAATGTGTATAAAACATAAATAGAGGTGATACAGATTGAACTGAAAACCTCTGTCTTTTGTTGATGTTAGTAAAAAAAAAGATTAATGATAGGATGTGTGGCTGTCAGGGCAAGTGCCACATATGAAGCCACAGGTATTAAAAATATAATTCTCGATTTCTCAACTGACACCTAAGGAGTCTTCAATTAACAAAATCAAATTTGTATGAAAAAAAAAATATACATCTGTTAACAGTGACTATTAACAACAAAAAACTTATTAGTTTCATTACTTAAGCATGCATTCTTGTAATTCTATTGTGTCTTAATAATAAATCAATTCTGTTATTAATAACTCCACCGTCTACTAAGTCCATGAGTTTGGTAAAAACACAATGTGAATTCAAATTGATTCCTTCATTCAATGCTTTGTTATGCAAATTGTATAAGAATTTGTTCACATAACTTATAATCTAAGTTTATTGAAATAAATTAATGCATGCGGATCTTTTGTTGACAGAATTATAATAAGTCTGATTTAAATTAAAATTTAATTAATTTGTTTCAGTAGGAGACAGTTAATCTTATTTATGAGTTCATAAATTTTGCTTATGTGAGTAAACAAAAATGCTACTAGGTTTAATTTTTTTGGTCTTTAATTTTTGCTAGTGAACAATAATTTTGGCTTTGACTTAGAGGTCGCGCAAAATCTCTCATCTTTTGGAATGAAAGATCAACCTGTGGATAGCTGCTATGCTGATCCGACAGAGAACTAAATTTGACGACATAGCTTAAAGGATTAGCAGTGCAGGGCAGACCACGTTTCTTGAATAACCTATGACCATCTCATTTAGAGTGGAGACCGTGTCTAGCAAAAGATTCTTAGTATAGGGATTCCTCCAGCTAGGCAGAGTGACAATATCCCTAAGGTGGTTGGCAGAAGTTTGATGAGAAGAGCTTAACATTGAGCTCAGTGGCATATGATTGGAGATTAAAGTATTCTATCTAATTTCAAAAGATTTATCATGCATTCATGCATGGTATTTTGATATGATTGAAAATGTTTTATTTGTAATAAATACTTACATTAATGTAACAATGACTTTCGTCACTCAGTTAAGTATATGAATTTCTTGTAATAAGGCTCCAAGTTATTGCTAAACAGTTAGTAAACTTCCAACAGTACTTTGCCCTTCTTTAGTCGACTGTCACCCATGCGACCATTCCACTAAGGAGGCAGTTTGGTACGACTACACTATAATTTGATTCTTAATGGTAGTTACTGGATGGTACCGGAAGACGTAGCGTGGGTAGCATACGCCGCACCCATCTGGTGAAAGTTAAGGGAATTCGCTGGATGCGAAGCAAAACTTGATATTCTTTGTTGAGAAGCCTATGTTGTTGACTTATAAGAGAGATGTCTATGTTCTTTAGATGAGTTTATAGTTGTTAATGAACTTGCGACCTCATATCTATATAATTCTTAACAAAATATCTTTGTTGATTCAGGTACACGGCTCAGCCATGGCTGACGAGTCGAGCGTGCGTGTTGCTGTCAGGTAAGCCATTATAGGTACTATAAATATTAGTAGCTTTCCTCTCTTGTCTTTGGCCGCTTGGTCAAAACGAATAAAAACTATTCTGATCATCATACTACATACCTATTGATGAAAAGCATACAAGAGTACTTCGCGTGGTTTTTCAGTCAAAACTGGCAGACTAAAGACGAAGGGATTTTCGTTGAAATATCGTAAATATAAGTCAATAATAAATAATACCTACCTATAAAATCACCTCCATTTGAAGACTTCCGTCCTGGGAAGTGGGCGAGAGGGAGTGTCTGACTCTTATTGACTAAAAACCACTTCATTCCTTCTCCTGTTTAGGACCGGGACTGCGGTTGGTACGGTGACGGTCAGCTGCAGAGAAATGGACCCTCCCTGCAGTACAAATATGTATGCAGCTATCTACATAGGGGGATCCTTTTCTCTGCAGCTCAGTGTACATTATTTTATTGTGTTTGTAACCGGCAATTACGGCTGAAGTTGGCACTTCGCCGTAAACTGAAGCAAATATGTATTCGGCTTATTTTAATTGTTTTTTTTATTGTACGTAGTTTCGTTACCCAACAAAAACGATATCATTATAAGGATATACCACTAATCAACGTCTATCACACTCAGGTAAATCCTACGTGGGCGCCTAACCGACTTCACACGTTCAAATTGTAATAAATAAAAAATACTATTTGACAGACTTCATTTATGTTTGAAGAAACGAAAGATGGACAGCAAGTTAAGTTTTAGATAATCTTTAGCTATTTGTTTATATTCCATATTCAGCATCAGTCAAATATTTATTTATTTCGCCTACTTGAAAACTAAGATGTAATAAAACCAATGTTTACGTATTGTAAATGCAATGCAAGTCGTACCTATGTGTATAATTATGTATTTATAAACATACAACACTCATTTATATAATTATTTACCTTTACGCAAATTCAAAACAAAATGCTCATTGTTATACGGATACTTGATTATATTATTCAATCGCGTAAAAATTGCTAATAGGTCGTGCGATTGCACGCCGCCCGCTCCAACGCAAAATATGTTCAGTTGCAATATTAAAACGTTAAATAAATTATGCAAATATCCTGACCTAAAGAACGAACTGAGGTGTGAAACTGAAGAATTAGGTAATGTCGTGTGTTGTACACATGTGTTAACTTTGTTCGTAACAACAATAGGTTTACTGGACCAAGATATTTTGTATTCGGTAGAGATGTTACGGAGAGTGATTTGGCCGAATACTGAATATTCGGCTATGCTCAATGCCAAAACGTAGTTGCGTATGATTTTCAAAAACAGATAGGTTCAGGAACCCATGAAAAATTTTAATTCAAACCATCAAATCAACTAAATTAACTTAAATCAAGTATGTTCTTATAAATAGCAGTCGCGATTTTTCTATTATTTTTATTTGGTATCAATATTCGGTCTAATTTCGAAAATTAAAAACCCTAGCCGAATATTTGTAGCACCTCTAGTCTTCTGACAAAACGTTTTACACGCTGTTGTTGTGTAATTCTGTTTTGTCTTTATTGAGCTAAAATATTTGCTGAAATCAGTGAAGGCCGCGTCGACTGTATAGTCGACGCGGCCTTCACTGATTTCAGCCAGGCGACAGACGTCCCTTGCTGTTAGAGCAAGTCAAGTGGACACTTGGATTTGGTTCTACGCGATGAATATTAATAAAAAAGGGTTCTGAGAGGTGCACGGGCGGATGTCATGCGCGCTTTATACCCCCTGCTATGGGGCTGTAGTCAACGACCCTGCCGTGTATACCTAGATATGGCCGTTTGACTGTCACTAATATAAAAAAGTAATATAAGGAACCGTATACCTACCGTAACCTACCTAGCTAAATTGTCACGCAAGAAAATGTAAGACCAGATGTTTTGCAAATGTGTTAATTCAGAACAATTCCTCAAAATGTGTTCAAGATAGGTACAACATTTTATGGGTTTTTGTGTTTTGTAACTTACGGTTATGTTTTCTTCAACCGACATAATAGTTATAATTTATGTTGTGTAAATTAACTAACAAATTACTTACAATCTGACTGAATAGACTTAAGATTTGAAGTGCTATTGTTTTAAAATGATTTATTTGGCAGATAAACATAATAGAAGATAAAAAGTAATATCTTATATTGGTAGCAAGCGGTTGAAGCACAGCATAAAAGAAGTTTCTACACATAATTTACCTACGCTGCTTGGTACGCTGCAATGATTGCGTTATCCCGAAAGTGTTACAATACTTGAACGACATATTAATGTTCAAATATCTCACTATGTATCTCGGTCCGTCGGTGTGCTGCCGCAGACTCTAGAAGAGCCCTATACACTGCTATATGAATACTAATTCAATTACTTTACCTTTATTTCCACACGGAAATATATTGATCTTCTTACAACGTACAGAACTCGGATCTCGGTGCTAGAATTACCTTTGAGTGCTTCCAAAATCGAATTAACGACGACAAAGACATTGGATGTCTATTTCTGTGTACTCCTCTGCTGTTAGACAAGCTTCCTTTGACAACTCACGCCTCAAAGTGAAATATAAATAAAGAAATGATCCTAGTAGCTTTGAACTAAATATTGAAACGTAACTAATAAAATATTTATGATTAACTGCCGGTATATTTTTCATAAACAAATATAACGATCCATCATAAAAAATTAAGATGTTATCATAAATCTCTTCGCACATCATTCCTCTCTAAATCGGGCTCTTGATGAGCTGTGCACGTCGTATAAACATTTTATATGTATCTGTAGTCAATCTTGGCAGAGGTCGTTTAGGACTTAACAGGTTGCAAATTGCAATACAAACGATTAGGCCACAAAAGGTGTGACGCAAATAATGCAGGCGCCTCATTACAATAAATAGTTTGATAAAAGGAGTAGGTATACCGCAGACAATAATTGTCGATGCCGCATCTCGTTCTGTCTCCTCCTTATAAGTCGCTTTACAAAATGCAGCACGCGTCTCTATTTTCTTTGAATAAATCCTGTTTTTCATTAAGAAACGTATCGGAGACTAGCAAGCATTTTTCAACGCTTTTAATTATATTGGTAGGTATTGCGTGACGTAAAAAGATATGGACGAAACTGCGCTGAGTCGACAGACGACGCAGTTTGATTTATAACCTACACTAACGAGCATGAAAAGTTCAGTTCTCCCTTTCATTTCAACCATTGGCCTGTGTTTATGTGATTCACATTGCTCTATTTTGGTGAAGAAAATTAGCTGTGACGCCATCGATGGTGACAAAGAAAATAAATCTTACACAAGTATGAAATCTTTTGATAAGTAATAATATCTCCGACATACTACGTGAAGTTAAATTTAAGCTGTGTGTAATAGTTACGGCTATTACATGGCATCGAGCTATGACAATGACATCACGACCCCGCTGGCTTTAAAAATACCTTCGTCATCGTTAGAGCAATCATAGACTCAAACTTTGTTACTAACGTTGGCGGGCTAAATCTGGGAGATGACAGATAGGTTCACTGCACTGTATTTTCAAATATAATTATTTTCAGAATAGAATTCATACAGGTGACTAAAAACTAAATTCAGATTACTTCAAAGATTCTAAGTATAGACGGAAAAAACAATAAAGAAACCGGTGACGCATCTAGAAATGTGCCTGTTCAAATAGAAAGGAAACTGCAGACTTACCTATGTTATGAAATCTAAAGATAAACTCACAAAACAAATATAGGTGCATTCTATAAATGTCTGTACACTATAGCTAGTGCAATAGGTACGATCGTAACATCTACACGACGCAATATTGACGCTGCACTGTAATCAGAAAAGTCCTCGACATCAATGAACGTCTCTAGGTACAGACACAAGCACATCAAGCTACCCGAAATTGAAAAATTCTTAAATTTATTTTCAACTTTAATTCTATGCAATTAAGTTTATATTTGCGTCTACTGGGGACTTAGGTACTTGTTTTTGTACTCTACCGGATCTTCATAACTAACATGTGATTGATGAGTTCCCCATGACTTCTATCGTAATTTTTTGCGGTTATTTGAAATAGGTAAGAATTATCAATTAACTTTGTATTCAACGAGATCCTTGTTTAATGTAAAAGTGAATTCTGTGTAAATTAAGCTTTAGGTAAAGTTAAGGATGCACTCGATGAGGTAATTCAGGCAAATAGAACGCTCGGCCTAGATGTGGAAGTAAAATGATTCAGAGCCAACGGTTTATCTGAACATTACAGTCATAATTCAGTTGAGGTGAAAGGTCTGCTAATAGATATGAAATTAACTTTTACATCGCTTTTATTTCTATTACTTGCTGTTTATATTAATGAAACGAAAGAAAATAAACATGCTGGCATGTTGCTTACACATATGAATATATTCAAGAAACTGAATTAATAGGAAATGAATTACACAAATCACTGAAAAACCTTACCTGTCTGTCGTATCTAACATTGTATCGGTCTGCAATAAGCATGTTTTGTTGACAAAGCATTCAGATCCTTAATCCAATCATGGTTATGCTCATAATCTCACATGCAGACAACGAATTGTTGCCTAGTACCTGTCCTTCATTGTCATAAAACCTAGCTTCTAATCCTTCATACATGCGTGGACTGACGGGCAGATATTGCTAAACTAGCCGGCTCTTGAACTGTGTCTTCTCAAATCTGAGACAATCGCCTTTGAGGACAAACCACGACCTATCCTCGACTTGATTCAAGATGTCTATCACACCGAAGCGTGTCTTTGTTAACGTGACTTGGTTTATATCGACCCACGATTTTGAATCCTGTTATTTGTTTGTCTTATTGTTAATTAAGCAACTGATACTGCTGCCGATGCCGCGATTTATAAATTATATTTTATATATTCCAATATTCAGAGGTAAAAGAACTGTAGATTTGTAGGACTCGACGGAAAATCTGCAGTTGCCACCATTGTTAGGTATTAAATAAAAGTGAAAGGGCGAAGACCCTACATCATGCCTAATGGTTTCCCACCCTAACCCTTACTGGGTTTCCCCAGGATGAATTAATTTTTGCCTGTAGTGTCGTTCACCTGTGAATATAACAAAAATGAATCGTAAGATATGTATTTTCATAAAATCTGTTAATATTCTGATTGTTATCTTTAGTTTAATTTCGCGTATTTTTCGCTACGAATGTGTTAACAATGAGAAGTTCAGTTAACACGCTTATGTTATGTGAGCAGTTTGAATTTCTAAGCGGTCGACTTGGACTATAAATAGCTGGTTACAACTACTGTCACTTTTTGTTCAATTGTTGGTATTGTTACCAAATAATCAATTAGTTAACGTTTCCCATATTATTCCAAGGTTATCTGAAAACTATATTAACGGATAGGAAATAGATTCTTATTTGTAAACCAAAACAAATACTGCGAGCAGTACAGTAAGTATTTACCGAAAATTGATGAGTTATGTTTCATTGAAATTTTAATCAAGTAACACCATGCTATTTTTAAACATAATAAAATTATCCAATAAATTATGCCCCAAGATTGAGCCAACAATAGTAGCTTGTGAATCAGTAGACAGTGCGACGCCATCTGGCTGGGACGATGTGTTACGCAACGGTGTGAGAGGAGGCCGCAGATAATCAGTTTATAGTCATTAAATTGTTCCCGCCTCACAAGCTGTTACCGTAATAGCCTTTATCTCACATCTATTGTTTTTCAAGTCCTCTACATTGTAGTGACCTGGATTCTCGACTGTTTTATGCGTGCGAATCTCTATTACCAATTGTCATGCATATACTGCCATCACATTTTCTACTCGTTATATCGGATGTAAAGTAGCTGTGTGATTTGTTTGAGACTTTTTGGGCCTTAGTAGCGAAGGACGTTTTAGCTCAACATGTCAAATTAAAATTAGGAACTTGTTTATCTTTAAAATGCTGTATACTTACCAAACTCAATGACATTGACACTCATACTTTCAGCTCATCACAATTTATAGTACTAGTATGTACTAGTTACGTTTAAGGAGCCTAACGGCACCACTGTACTATAAAACGGTTACTGGACCCGCCCGGCTTGTCTACAACCTTTTTACCAAATCAATTTATTTTTTACTGTACATCTTAGTCCAAGTTAGGCGTTCCGGTATTCGAGAGACGTATAGATGGCAATTATTTCAATGAAGTAGGCCCGCGGTTCCGTCTGATATATCATATGGTTTTTGCAAAGAACTGTTATGTCTTGTGACTGGTATAACCGTTTGTGTTAGATCATCTTCATTTATCCCTGCTTCTGCACCTTCTTTGCCTCCTCTTAGATCATTTGTACTTTGAAAATTTTCTATTACAATTCTAACATTGCCAATATTAGTATGTTCATGTTGCACGGAAACAAGTCCAGTCATAACCAAACTCAGCAGTAATTTGAGAAGATTTTTATCTTCACAAGTAAGTTAGATAACTAAGTGGATGCATTCTTCGTTATTGTGACCGCAATACGCACTGAGATAAAAGGCGTAACGCTCGGCCGAGCAAATATTAATTACACACGTTACATTTACCTCCTATGACTCATTCCTGATTCAAAATCGGGTTATCGCAAGACAACCTGTTTTTGTTCTTGTCTAGTTTAGCATTTATCCAATATCTACCTATTTGGGAATCTAGGAAAAATGTTTACAGTCTCGTCCGATTCATCCTCTCATAATTTTTGGCTCAAAACATCACATCAATTAGCTTTCTTCTAGAACCGCAGAAGTTTTAGTAAACACAGTTGAAAACTAGGAGCAGCTGTCGTTGAAGCCATTTTTCGAAAATAGAACGCCTTACCTTAAAAGACCATGTTTATTCTAATCTTCTACAATAAATATTTCTGTCTAAGATCTACACATTTTGGCATGTGTTTACGATTATAATACTTATAAGTAACAGACCGGCCCTTAGAGACTGGACTGTCGACCGCAATCAACTACCCAATTTGTTAACCGCCGATTAGCGGTTCCGGTGCCTATTCCGGATTGTGTATATTAATCCTTATATTATTAAAGGGGGACATTTACATTTCCTTACGCTGTGATAATTTCCGTTCCAATAGAATTATTAAGTTAATCTTAAATGAATATTCCTTTAATAATTGTAATGATTGCTCTTTGCAATGCATAGCAATGATGCGATCCTTTGATGCGCGCAATAAGCCATGCATCGCCATCATTCCACGTCTAGGTCGACCGGACCATCAATCAACATACTATGCGAATATACCAGCAATCTGCAGATTATATAAAGTATAATTGATTCTGCATTTAAACCTTGGTTTTCTATTAATTTCAAAATTCCATTATTGGCACAGTAAGTTCAAAGTCAGCTTTTTCTTTGAAAAGGAGCTAATCATTGCCAAGATTTCACTAATTTCACCAGTGAATAAAACAGTATGAATGTTCAAATTCCGCACTCTATGCCAGTTTTCGCAAGTTTTTGCTATGATTTGCCATGGAGAAGAAAGTCTTTCTTTTTAACCGACTTCAAAAAAAGGAGGAGGTTCTCAATTCGATTGTATTTTTTTTTTTTTTTTTTTTTTTATTTTTTTTTTTTATGTTTGTTACCTCAGAACTCCGTCGTTTATGGACGGATTTGCAAAATTTTTTTTATGATTGAAAGGATATGCTTCCAGATTGGTCCCATTCTTTTCAAAATCAAGTTTTGATGATGGGGTCCATGAGAAATCGAGGGAACTCCTCAAATATTATAGGCAACTATATAGTAATTTTAATATTTTCATAGAGCACTCAAGCATTTACAGTCAAAAAGTAATGTTTGATGAGGTGGAACTGGTGAAGAAGATCAGAAATGGATGATGAAACTTGACACTCGCATAGATATCACAATCAAGGTAGTTCAGCAACTATGAAAATGCACTGTAAACCAATGATCTTAAATAATTATGTTGGAAATGTTATCATCGAACTGATTTAATGATGATTATGGAGCTGGAAGGTAGGCACTGGAACTGCGTACCTAATTAATATATCCTAGCCGTGTTTGGGCTTGTTAGAATTGTTATAAGATGCACTTTGGCTGTAAGGTACTATTGAACTGATGTGATGATGAAGCTGGAAGCTTGGCATGGGGCCTAGTATTGTGTAAGCTTATTAGAGCTGTCAAGAGCAATGGAAAGGGCTATGCTCATAGTTTCCGTGCCTGTTCGAATCAGAAATGAAGAAATCCGCAGAAGAACCAGCGTCACCGACATAGCCCGAAGAAATGCCAAACTTAAGTGACAGTGGGCACGGCACATTGCTCGTAGAACAGATGGCCGATGGGGCCGAAAGGTTCTAGAGCGGGACCGCACACCTTTGGGGGCGGAGTTTGGCCTAGTATTGGCTATTTTGCATTAGTCCACGTGGACTGCGTTTACACATTAGTGGTGAAATGCGTCATTGTGTTCTTATCGTTTTCCTGGTAATAGGCTAAGAGAATTAATTGGCATTTTTAACAAAACAGTCGTTTTAAATGGGTTACAAAACAATAATTGCGTCGTACAAAACAATAATTGTGTTTCTTTTGTGTGCACATATGTAGATAATACTTAATTAAAAAAGGTTCATACATTGAATGAGTCATAAATGTATATTTACAATAGCGATGGTCTTTTATATTTTTACCAACTTGTCTATATATGAATGTTCTTAGTAATAACAAAATAGTATTCTTCATTTAATGGGTTACAATTGATACAAAACAATAATTGCATCGGTCTTTTTTCTATGTACGAATGTATTTAATCATAGATACTAAATTAGATTGCATTTGGTATCTTTGAACTTTATCTGTCTGTTGATGAAAATATCTAGTTTTTTGTTATTTGGCGAGAACTAATATGAATTTATGATAAGATTATTATTTTATTTTAACTATAAGTCATAAGTATCTCATGCATCATATCATCTCTCCTCGAGATCAAAACGATTACACAGTAACAATGTACTATGATATGTATTTCTACGTATAAGTATGACATTGGTAACTTTTTCAAAAGAAATGTAGGAACGATATTGACTTCTTTGCCATAACACATTATAATAAAAAAAAAACACTAAACGGCTACAAATAAAAAAAAATTTTACAAAATAAAAAAACCGCCTTCAAAAAAAGTCAAGCAATAAAAGTTCCTACACTAAAAAGTAAAAAATAACAATTTGAATTACTGTAAAAAAACTTAATTTATAGGTAAACTTATTTGACATTAATATTTTGCAAATATTCAAAATTTATTACTTATTTTTGGAGTCGGTGCCAGCCCATGCAAGGAAATACAAATGGGCAACAATCCCTTGAAAAACTACCTCTTACTTAATTATAAAACTACTTAATACCTATTTGCATACTCAAATATAGGTATATTAATTAAGACATAAATACAGATTAGACTTCTCTACAAAAAATGTCCGATTTGCACATTTTTTTAAATAAAAAAATATGTACTTACAAAAACATTTTAAGTACATTGAAAATGTTTAAGCATTATGTACGAAAAATGGCACCGGATATTAAAAACCTAACTAACATTAAGTTTCAACATCAAAATGCTGGCACCGACTCCAAAAATAAGTAATAAATTTTGAATATTTGCAAAATATTAATGTCAAATAAGTTTACCTATAAATTAAGTTTTTTTACAGTAATTCAAATTGTTATTTTTTACTTTTTAGTGTAGGAACTTTTATTGCTTGACTTTTTTTGAAGGCGGTTTTTTTATTTTGTAAAATTTTTTTTTATAGAAAGACGATTGATCGTTTACAATTGAACATTGGAATCTCACTTACCTCACAAATATTCGTGTTGTTTGAAAATTATTAATTCTGATAACATACTCATTTTTTTGGTGTTCTTTGATCCTTCGCATTTGAATACGTAGGTACGATATACGAAAGTTTTATCATGGATTTTGTCCATAACTTTACCTGTTCATAAATTCTTGTCACTTTTCACTTTTTACTATGGTGTCTAGTAATTCTTATGCTGCCTTAGCTGCTTGTCATTTCACTGTGGTGAGAGAAACTTGAAACGAACCGGTTGCTGTTTATCTTGTTAACGTCAAGTAAACTCGTCTAATTACATTATGACAAATTGTCTTGTCATCTTCACACGTTCAGGGAAATTTTAGTTTTAGGTTATTGAGGTTCTCGATCTGGATAGCTGGTAATACATTGACATTCTGAGGCCCTTTGTTGGAATATGTTTTTATAGGGCTGCCGTGTACTGGACTGTCTTTACTCTTAATATGTGTGCCTGAATATATGTTTATTTCAAAATTTGTTTTAATAACAATAATGAATTTTTCACATGTTCCTAGGATCGTTTATTGGTAGGTAGATGTGTTGTGTGTTTTTTAAGAGATGATAGATAATAAAGTCGGGCTAGCCTAATGACCAAGTCTAGGCATCGAGGTTAAGAATACGAACGCAGTAATTGTTACTTAGAGCACGAAGACTATTATAGTGTTTATTTATTTACTTTACGATCGATGACGGTATGAGGTGAGGTCGCGACACCTACCTCCGCCCGATCAGTTATTTTAAATATTTTATTAGTTTATTCAGACGTGGGACGTGAATGTCAATTCAAACATGTGTCTTATTGATTCGACATTACAAGATCGACTTGTCTACATAGCTATATTGACTATTATTGCACCAGTTTTTGGATGTTATGACAGTTTTTCCTTATATAGATTGTATTGCAAAATCTTTAAAAGCGGATTTAGAATTTCGCATGTTAATCCTTGATTTTGAGCCTTGCCCGATGTAATGTATTGTGTTCAAATAACATAAAAGGCTGGCATTATACTGAGGTTATAAAAACCTCGTAACGTAAATTAAAACAATTTAAAATGACGTATACATTTCTTGCCGCGCTCAGAACTAAATTACGTTTGTGCGATTAACATTTCTGCGCAGAAATTACGTGTTTGCTCACGCTTTTCCGTAAAGATAAAGGCGAAAAGCGCAATTGCATTATGTTAGCGGCAGGTTGTTGGCCCTCTACCAACACCTTAGTGACCCACTTGAAGCGATTGATGGTGTACGATTATAACTAGTACATTCACCTTACTTTACACTATTTTACAGCGGTTTTTTTTATTTCATGAATCTAAAGGTTTTTACTAGCTTTTAATAAACACAGCTTTTTTATTGCATAGTTCGGCAAACAAACAGTCGGTTTACCTGATGGTAACCAATCAGCCAATGGACATTCGCAACACCATAAAAATAAGAATTACCTTGTTGGCCATTTGGGAATTAGAGGGCTGGGCCTCCTGTAACTTGCGGCGAAACGCAACTCAGGCTTTGTTTCACGACGTCTTTCTTTTTGGCCTATTATTCTGGTCGAGCCTACCTTACCTTTGATTCTATTACGGTGAACACAAAACGGTGAATGATAAACTAAACATTAGTCTCTTAAAAATCAAAAAACAAATTTTTAAAAGTCAGCGGCTTCATCATTAAAAATGTTCCTTTAATTTACTTCCCTTGTTATGAGGATGTGGTTACATATGTTCCTAAAAACTTTTCCGATCTCTTTTGCGAAAACCCGCAGACTTCCTGCTTTCTTAATTTTAAATAGGGAAAGATCCAATCTTGTTTTTCCACTTCTTATTAAAATGACTTGCCAATTTTACGAATATTGTTAAAAAATGTGTTTACGAATGATAACTTCGCAAACATTATGTAGGCCCGTCTAATGCAGCAATATATTATGTATCTTAGACCTTATACGAACTTAATGGTGTTAAAATATTTAGACTTGGCAGCAGAAGTCTCCAAAATTCCAAGAATGTTTTATAATTTATCAATTTGTTTGTACGACGACGCCACCTCCCAAACGCTATATCCGTCTATTGTTAAATACAGCATGTTTTTTAAACATTGAAACTAGTTTATTGTTTTTCGGCTGCATCCCACACCGATATCCTATGCAGTTGAAAAACAGTTTAATTTCAAACGAAAACGTTCTAATTCTATCGCACTTTGATTCGGTGCCGCTAAATATTATTCCGTTTATTATGCATTCAGTTCATGTTGTGATTTGAAAAACCGTTAAAATTTAAATGACCCAGTCCTTATTACGAGGTGCTACGACCTATTATTGCTCACGTATTTTGATGTATGGTGTTTGGATCGCTGTTTGAATTGCATTTGTGCAAATGAGTGCCACCCTCGCACTGACGAGAATGTCATTTCGTTTTATGCAACTTGTTTGTATCTTTTGTGTTGTAGGTACTTGTGTATATGTCAGTGGACACGGAAATGTTTGGATTAATGTCAGCGTCTAATAAAAAAGTAATTATAAATTAC
Source organism: Spodoptera exigua (assembly GCA_902829305.4). Taxonomy (NCBI): domain Eukaryota; kingdom Metazoa; phylum Arthropoda; class Insecta; order Lepidoptera; family Noctuidae; genus Spodoptera; species Spodoptera exigua. The sequence continues at coordinate 14,198,211 of LR824603.2, forward strand.
CTAATCACTTCCCTAAGGCAAATGTTACCATGCCATTACTTTCGAACATTCTTTATAACGAAATCGCGATTGCCGTGACGTGTTTACAGAAATTGCATATTTGATATTGCAATGTTTTTATCAATACGATCATCAGTAGAGTCATTCATATCATCAAAACATTACTGATAGTGTGTAGATAGATAGCAAAATTATACTTATCAAATGTATTTGCTGTTTTATTTATGTAAATCTATACTGGAACTTACTGACCTAATTTTAGGAATGTTATTTCAATAGCTACTTTACTTGTTCCAAAGTCTCAGTTTTTGTATAAATCCTTTTTTCACTCATTGATTTTCACTCTCAGTTCTACCTTTTTTGTTTATAATAAACGAAAAAATAATATAAAGTCACCTCATTGCACCTACAAATATAAAGAAAGAAGAATTGAAACCAACGCCACGGGTTTATCTTTCGTGAACAACTTTTAACTCTACAGCCTGAGCTTCAGATACTAACAAGTAAAGTATTTAGTTGTTTCCTCTAACATTGCAAGGTGATTGCAACACATTGAATATCATTATGAAGTACTAATGTATTCAAAGGTTATAGTTTTCTATCTGCCCACCACCCAACGTTAGGTGGGCGACACTCGCTAAATATTTGAGCTCTTACAAACCCACGGCTGTTCTACATTACCTTATGCACTTGTTGCAGATAAACAAACGTTATTTGTTTCATTTACATCCTGGATGAAAATAATAAAAAAACAGTACTGGTAAGGTGTCCTTCCACAGCTCAATAGCCCGGTTGATTCAGGTTAAATAAATGCAACTGACAAATCAGCAAATTGAAGTAAATAGTTGGTATAACAAGAAACAACTGCAAAACTTCGTAATCTTCTATTGATTCCAATTAATGAATGTATCTACTCGTCCTACATAAATCGGCACGTACAAAACAAAGGAACAGAATAGCAAACCTTGACGAAAACTAACACAATGAACTCGTGGGAAATGCGAAAACGTCTTAATTAAACTCATTTCCCGTTGTAAAGCGTAACAGTTAAAGCCATTGTGAAAAACCAGCTGATTCATATAAATTGCTTGAACGACAAATTGCTATACAAAAGGCCAGGCACAATGTGTACTGTGTAGTTGATATTCGTTTATAAGCGAAGGTTTAATAACAGCGAGTGGTTCTGCCATTGTACCTCGACACAACGTGTAATATCACAAAGAACAAACTACAATATATATAGTCCTACCTAGCCTGTAAATAGCGATAGTTTCTAAGAACATGAGTCTTGAGACACTGATTGCCATACATCTTGTCTACTGCGCTATTTTCAGAGTGTTTGCGTGCTGCTGCTCATTTTGCTAAGCTGTCTTCGATTATCCACTTAGTACTTTCATCTTTCACTTGTTAAGTGCTTCTGAAGTATGGAGAAATTTTGTTTAATGTTTTCGTGTTATTCGGTCTGCTAATCTTCTACTAGAGTTAACATTTTCTTTCATCCTGTAGTTGCTTTTCCTTTATTCCCTGTCAATAGCGTTCCGTCCTTACGAATGATTGGAGCGCCTAATGCGGTTACAAAGCTATAAACAATTCCATGTTCCGCAGCCATCAAAACTTTGATCATTCCATGTAATGCCCTTTCCGGTGTTGTGCCCTTTCTAATCGAATAACTAAGGAAGGAGCAGGAAAGAGCTGATGAAATACAATTTTGACTCCAAAATGTTAAAAGTTTAGTACAAACACTGTATCGAAAATAATTGGAAAAGCTCTAATCCCTTGAAACAAGTAATTGAGAAGTAGGCTGCATGCAATGTTAAAAATGGTGTTGAAAGTCTAGCTGTGAGTATTAGGAAGATGGCGTGCCGCGACGTCGGTGTTCCACTCGGACGGTCGCGTGCTGCCATTGTGTAACGTTGCAGTACAATAGCCCCTGTACGCTGTACACACAATGTAAGTGCACGGAATTTGCACTCCGAGGTGTGGATACGAAGTAAGAAGTGCGATGTTTGTAAGAGTTGCGTTGAGAAAAACCTAATATTTAACCTCATATTACGATGTATTATAAGAATAGAACCAATAGAAACCTGAAATAGGGTTGAAGAATTTAGTATGATATACAGCATCATTAGTTCATACGGTCTTTAAAAGTTTTCTTTAAAACAAAGGAAGTAATTTATATGTGTCATGCGTGATTATTCTCCAAATGGCATCTAAATTCATCTGAATTTTAACAAAGGCTAATAAGAACTTCTCATAGTTTCTCGTGGCCTAATTTTTTTTGAAAATGTCTATAAGGAAAAGAACCAGCATGAGCAATTTGATCCTAATTACCTCTCATCATCTTAATAATCTTGGCAAGCGACACACATGCTTAAAAAAGTGAATCATGTTCGAAATATGAATATAATTACACTTCCATTTTTGTGGTAACTGTCACATTGCGCACGCGACGAATGCCCGTACGGGCAACGGTCGGTAATGTTCCCTTGTGGACTGTTAATTGGTACTTCCTTCCCTCATTGAATTGTGGTGGTCTAGCTGCAATGCAGCTGTGCAATAACGAGGCAGTAATAAGCTATGAACTCGTTATTACTCTCTATTGTCCTGGGTATAATGAAATTCCGAAAAGTGCAGTTAACATAAAACGTAATTGAAGTGGCAACCGACGACGTGACGACTACTACTAGTCTGACTCTAAACTAGAAAACTTAAAAAAGATTTTCTTTAGGTAATTGGTTTAATCGAGAATTAGAACTGTACATTTTGATAGAATATAGAAAAAAAACAACTAAAGGTTTTCTGATCAAGCTCGGACAAGAGTGACCCAGCACAATATACCTTATCAACCGCAGAATCCAAAAATAACATTCAATTTTCCTTAGAAACGTTACACAAGCCTGGCAGGTTCCTTATCACCATTATTGATCAGTTAACTGAAGAGCAAGTACGAACAAACATAGATAACCTTGAATGATACCTTCACAACATCCAGTCTTCTTACACTATGGACGGCCTTGACGAGACGCACCTTAGACTATGCGATGTAGTTGCGTTCATAAATTAAAATTTTATGATGTTGTTTGCAATCCTATGCTAATTCGTTACGTCAGTCTTATGATAAGGTAAATAAGGAATGATTTAGAATAACTCTTGCATTGTCACCTTCTTAATCGTCATCTGCTTTCAGTTTCTCAACTACAATGTTAGGAACACTAATTCTATTTGTACGTCCGTTTTTAGATTTTCCAGTATTATTTATACTGGAAAATCTAATGGGTGGCTTTTACATACACAGTCGTTATTCATGGTAAAGATTGTAACTTGGTTCACGTTTACATGTCGATGTATAGCAATAAAACTGTACGTGACTGATATGTTAACTTGTATGACGCTTGCAGAATAGATGGGTGTAACACAAACGATTTATGACTTTGCAAATATGCTCAAAGACAAGTCTTTGGAATTGTTTGATTTTTCCTCCTACCATTGAATTTGAAGATATCTCCAAGCATTCAAATTTTCCGAGGATGTTTAGATCCATGAAATCGTTTTGCGTATTCATGGAGAAGTTAAACATTTCGTTGCCATAATGACTATGTCTGATCCTACAATTAGAAGCGCCACTTAGAAACTCGTCGTGTGAGTACTGTACGGTCTGCACGTTTATAGTATCAAGTGTCAAAACAAGTGCTTCACTTTTACGATCAGCTATGGCGCTTGTTGTATTGCTGTTATTGTAACAAATGGGCGCTAGTTTTTCATTGATTTTAGTTTTTTCTTTATTTGTAACCATTATTTAATTTAAATTCACAGATCGCATGTTTCTTCCTAAAAGAAAATATAATTTTGAAGAAGCGAAACAATATTCCAAGTTTCCAAACACCAAATTCTTGATTTGAAAATCCTATTAAGAATTGCACTCATATGATATTAGGCCTTTTACGTATAATGTTATAGATGTAGACTTTTTAAATGGTCATTTTCTTTGAAGTTTTCAGAATAAGTCCTTGAATGTAGCATTGCATTTTTTCCATTGCATAGCAATTGTACTTTTCTGATTGTTTCATATGATGATTATAAACTTCCCTGTATTCCATCATGTAAGCAAATTCTTAAGTAAATTTCTCACATGTGCAGCATTTCATTAAGTATACCTATGACGCTGTCATTTATGCTCTTAATTTATCACACGACTGTATTCTCCTACGTAATGAGATGTAGCAGAAATAAACTGCGGGACTCTTCTTTTTTTCTCCTTTTATTTCAAAATAATGGTACTGCACGAACCTCGTTGAAGAAAAATTTACCTACTGTTCTTTCTCAATTAGTTCATCAGAAACGATTTAGTTTTATAAAATTGGCACAGGCGTTGATGATGCAGATGCATTATTTTTTTATAATATATACAGTTTATTTTTTTTTTACAGGATCCGTCCACAGACACCTGCTGAGGTGGTCGAAGGTTGTGGTATATGCGCTCGCGCCGGTGGACCGGCTGGCGAGGGTGGAGTTGCCCTGGGATCAGAACGTGCCTTTACCTTCGACTACGCCTTTGAACCGTCATGTTGCCAGCAAGCCGTCTACGACACCTGTGTCAGGAAGCTGGTGGAGGCAGCTCTGGATGGATACAATGCCACTGTGCTTGCATATGGACAGGTTGGTGGATATTTAATATTAGAACAAAGCTACCGAAATTACATGTCATTGATTTGACACCCTTGTTATTTATGGTAGTTCATGAACTTTCGAGCTAGTTTAGTATTGTAAATATTGGTGGGCACTCCGCGTCGTTTTCGATTAAATTCAAAATACGGTATTAAAGTTAATCAATATTCAGATTAATTATAGAAATTCATACAGATAAACTTTTCATAGATACTTAATTCTAATCTACAATACCGTTGAACCATTGAATTTTCTAAATCGTCTGAAAATGTAATGAGATACGATTTCATAAATTCATTTTTCAATAAAGTAGTACAATAAAATTCAATTCTGAAAGTACATCGACCTGAAAATTTACTGCAAAAGAAAGTTCGTTTCGTGCAACATTATTTTCTGTTGTCATCCAAAGATGTATTTATCATGCAAACTTTAAAGCTGTATGTTCGTTTTTTTCTTGGCGAAACTCGTCAAGTTTTGACCTGGTTGTGCTAAAAATAAAGAAGAACACTAGTTTGTAGTGCAATTGTTGCATCTCACGTGTGTTGAGTCGCCGACGTCGCCGGTTCCGCTTCGCTTAGAGGGAGCATTGTGTTCCGTGCATCTCTTAAAGGTTAAGGTTGTAGCTTTCTCTAGAATGTTCTCAAAGGGTATACTTACTAAGATATCGTGATCAATTTGCTCTGTAAGCCTTGAAAAAATAACCCTTCAGATGAATAGCAGCACATCTTTACTTTAAAAAGGTTGCTACCTCTAAGTCGCTATTTCAATGAAGAACATTATCTTGCTCGCTGCCCACTTCATTAAAATTTCTGCTCATTTAAATTACCATGGGCTAACCCCATGAATCACTCGTTGGAGGCTTGGCACGTTGTCAGGACTTTGTGCACGACAAGCTAAAATAAAATCTTAACAATATTGTCTCATATGTCTTAGACATTTGACATTCAGTGAAATTAATTGACTAGAACATATTTGGAGAACGCAATTGGTCACACCCGTGCTCGTCTTGTATTGTAAATCACTTATCCTCATCGTAAATTAACAATTAGAAAGATAATGTGAATGTCATGCCTTAGAACATGTGTTCTCTCAGAGCTATAGAGTTCAGTGTTTAACATAATAAAGTGATTTTCTGTGATTAAACTTTTCATGTGGAAATAGGTTAGATCATTGTGTACACACACTATTAGATAAACTTGGTCAATGCGTAGGGAGAAAAGATTCTTATTAGACAGATCAACTATACATACTTTAACTCACATAATTGTTCTTACTTTTGATTACAACAACTATGATATAAAAATCAGTACGCATAACAATATTACATAACCACATCTAAGTAAAGCGTGGCAAACACCGTCCCTTGACCGAGTTTTAAAAAATGTAAGTAGTATAAAGGCACGGTCTGATGACCTGAGCAAGCGCGTTGAAAGAGTGGAAAGAGACAATAGATATTTAACGCCAGAGTTCAAGGTAGACACGAGAAAACGAGGAAAGGATAAACATGTTGTATGAGCAAGTAGCAAGAAAATAATGTCTCCGAATTAATCCTATGTTGATTGTCACCAGGGAATTTCTGACGTGCTTATTAACCAGATAATTTTGCGATTTCTCCTCTATCTTAATTGTTTCGTCGCTTTAAGCTTTTTCCGGATGTATAGATTTGTCCTTAAGATTCACAACAAAGCTTATAATGAAGGGAATCCCTGTATTATGGTCACTTATCCCTGCAACTAGGTAAGGGTCTTAGCTTGATAAGTAAGCCGCTCAGCCCATATAAAGTTACCACAACAATTCAATTAAAACACCGTGAAGGCCGCTACAACTGACTTTAATTACTCGCCATATATACAGAACACTATGGCTGTTTGTTATTTCTTTATTTTAAGTAAATATATGTATCATTTGTTTGAAATTGACCATCACTTTAAGTATACAAGTTTCTTGTCGGTCATTAAAATGAAGATTTTCCCAACAAAACCTTTTTCCTCTATTTCCTTAATTTAGATTAACCTCTTGTTCAAAGATGTAATACCATTTTCGTATTACCTTGTCGTTACTAAACGTCATTCGTTTCTTGGGGTACCTTCGGGATCCACAGTCTAGGTGGTTTGGCTACATTGGCAATTAGATTTCGGATTTAAGCATACCCTTAACACGAAAGCGGGTGTCCCTATACATTTTTATTACTAAAGAAACAGGTCGTGTTAAAAATTTTATTTTGGTTTGCATATAAAACTTGACATTTGACTGAGTTATAAAGTAGCATATACGTTGCCAATACTAGCACGCTGTAATCGACTTTAAGTTAGATTTATGTTCTATGATAAGGTACAAAAAGTTTGGGATGGAAACCAGGAAATTATTACATTGTAATAAAGCAGTAAGCTTTGTTTACAAACCAATTGGTTTCTTTATAGGCTTACAGCTAGTGTTATGAAATTAAATACTACCCATTGTGACGGTCGTGTGACTGAGAGAGCCAGTAGAGCTACGTATAGGTATCATATTACTGGAGACGTGAGAATTAACACAGTCTAATATTTTTCCAGCCAGCACTCTATTTACGTTTCAAATTGTCTCTCTTTGTCTTATCGTCTCCTATCATCTCACTTTCGAACTGCTACTACAAACCTTTCCAAATTAGAAGAAAAAGACCTACTAACCTACAATAACTTAATTAGTTACCTTGAAGCTCCCTCAGAACTATTAATTGCTCGATGACATATTTAGGCTAGAATTTGACGCAATCGATATTATAATTAGAGAATTTTAGGTCAAGAACAAACCAAAATGTGTGTTGAGTGTAATGTGGGTGAAATTGTAGTTTATATGTAAGTAGCCATTCTTTGATTACATAATAAAAAAAATATTAGGTATATTAGTCCAATTTTACCAACACGCGGAATTCTCTTATTCGTACTCTTTTTTTTCTATGAAATTTGTAAATAGTGCTGTGTTTTACTGCGTTTCCTTAAGCATTTGCATGATTTTAATCTAAGTTTCCATGCATGTTAAGTGAGTTTTAATAAATGCTAGTAAAATCACAGCTATGATATCCAATGAATTTAATACTTGTAAAAAGAGAATATGGTTTTCCAACACTACCAACTCAATGAGCAATGTAGATAACAATTAGGTCATTTCGCTATTTGCCTGAAATCAAATTTCTAAACTAATAAATTTCTAAGATAATTTGATATTGAATTTGAATTGATATTATGATTGTAGGAACCCCACCTAGAATTGCGTGTATGGCAACAATTTGTTAAGCTATAAAGTAGCCATATTGCCATTGTAACGTGTGTGATAGTCTTGTAATAATCCCAAGCTAATTATTCGAATATAAGAAGTTACACCAATCAAACGCTTTACTAAGATCTCTGAACAAATGCATTTACTTTTGAACACCGGCTGCTAAGTTGTTTGTCTCTTTCAATCGAAATATTCATTATCAAAAAATATATTTCATTTCAATTTAACAGAAACATCAAGTTTTTATGGTTTAATACCACATCGACTTTTAATTTGCTAAAGCTATAACTGGAATACATTGGCACAATAAGGAAATGTCTGAAACCAACTGGTACACACCTGTCGTGTGGTGGCAATGACCAATTATTGTTGTTGCTGAGTATTAAGACGTCGATCCTTATATGATTCAACCATTTTATAGTGAGCATACACCGGTTCTGTATTAAAAAAGCCAATTTTTACGAGTTATTTCATATCTACCAACAAATGCAGTGTTTAACCGACACGCTTGCTATTGCTCGATTGTATACCCACGCTCGGACCATATAAATTATGCTCGCCCCTTTCAATATATTATGTATAACGTCAACATTTATAGGGATAAATTGACAGGAAGTTTGCGTAAAACTGCGCAGGGGAAAGGGCTTCACGTCATACATTATTTCGGAACTGTTTTGAAATGTTGCTGTCGATACAAGTCATAGTGTGACTGCTATCAATTGTTATTTATTATATCTTCATAGGATGTTATCTCTAAACCTATTATGTATATAGCGAAATAATTTAGTTCAGGGTCAGTTTCTAATTGCATCAATCCCGAACAATATCAGCTAAATTAAATCATCATTACGATGGCTGTATTGTCTTTGCACTTTCTCTCGAAACAGGAAATAATATCTTGTATTCCATACAATTCACGTAATAAATCTCGGAACCGATAAAACTGTGATCCTATAAGACGTTACGAATGACGTAAACGTCCGTACAAAACATATCTACGTTCAATGTGATCTTTATCTGGCGTGCTAAGTGGTCTCACCATATAGGCTTGTAGTAACTCGGCGTGCGGCCCACGTGCGACCACTAATTATGTTACGTTACAAAAACTCAATGACAGAACAGATTATGATTTGCATGCGGCGTTAACAATAAAAGTTGAGCAGACCTGCGCAGGCGGCGGTCCTTGCCGCCCGAGCCCGCCCACAGCGACCTCCTTGCGGAATGCCGCCAGTCATGTGCTTAAGTAAAACATGACTGCTTTATATTAAGTACCTAAAATCCTTATTAAGTTAATTCATAATTGCCCAATTTACAGTATTGATGTCTTGCGCTCGGTGCAAAATTAATTGGACCTCATTTATCGCTGAGTATAACGATGGAACCAAAATTATCTTGATCAAACGACTCTGCAATATTTACATGATCGCTTTATGTGAAATAATTGGCTCTATTTGTGTCTAGAGCTGCAGTGCAAATATGCACACTTTAATTTGCTTTGTAGCACATGAAAGCAATCAGCCCTCTCTCTCCTATTGATTTGTTTAGACAATACGGCTGTTCATACGGCTTCTCGTTTGTTCCGGAGCGAGCATCGTCCAGCGGAGCAAATATTTATATTTTTCAACCATGGATCTAAGCTTCCTCTTCCTGCTGTAATCTTTTATGAATCTTTATTGAATTAATCCAATTTGTTGAATTTGTATAGAGTTTATTTACTTCACGATTTCAAACAATCCAGTTCTATGTCTGCTATTTCAGTCGTGCCTTTTCTCAATACCAACCATTATCAATACTCCACATTAATATAAAACGAGCAATGAAGTACATGGACATAATTAGGATGTGCAAGCCAGCAGTCAGGTATAGTTCTGGATTCATTATATTATTAGCTCAAGCTATTTAAAGGTAAAACATTAACAAGACCTTTTGCAGGTGTTGGAGCACTAATTATAAATACACTCGACCCGACCGTATCTGCAAAAGCATTAACCTGAGAAGATCAAACAAAGCCAATTCAATCTACGGTCATTTTCATTTAATTCTTCCAAAATTTCCTAAAACCACACAAAGTGGATGCAGGATCAGCTCACGTGAATTGTCACTTAACCTACCTAAATTTATAAACATGCATATCCGAAACCATTCTCACTATAGTTAGTCTACCTGAAATATCCATGACACTGTTACTTGCGTCTTATGAGTCAGGCCGAGTCAATTGGGCAGATTAGCTCTTGCCTCGCAAGACCCAAGATATAGATGAGTACGTCGACCTTGCACGTGAACTTGGATAGAGATGTAACAACTAGGTTATCTTATCTTGACGTTAAACTGTTTGTAATTGCTTATAACAAACCTGTTTTGTACTATTTATTGGCAGTGACTCAGGTTTTTGGAAGTGCTGTGCCGTTAACCGAATTTGGTTCAAGTACCGAACAAAGTTGCAATTATTAACGTATTGACGATTAGATCATATTTTTTGCTGGAGGCATAGTTATCGGATTGAATGATTCATAGTCTAAATAAAGACACCTTGTTCTATAGATATCAGAAATCTTTCCATAGCAACCGGTAATCGTTAACAATACGAAACAATTATCTTACCTTAACCGTTAAAAAAACGTGATTGTTCTCTCAAGATCACAATAATTACCAACAAAAATTGCTAACGATAATGATGGTGCAAACCTTTAGTTACTTTACAACCCACGTACATTACAACTGAATGATTCTTCGTCGAGTTTGATGAATGCTTCCTTAAATAGAACATTGGTTCCTTGTCTTTATCTAACTGTTATCGACGGATATCCGGGGCCTTAACTGAGACCTTTTGTACTGATAAAGGGCTGACACACTTTCACAAATTACCCATTGGATGTTGTATCTAATCTATGAAAGGGAACTAGAACCTGGGGAAACATAAATCCATAGTTTAGGTTAAAGCATTGATAAACGAACAGGGTAGAAGGATGAGGAATATGATTGTACGTAACTATTCCATAGTAAGTCATTTGGTAGCATCAGACGTTAATTAAAGAAAGTGAAAAGTGCAGATTAGACTTTTCTGGGGTTGCGGGTCCAACGCAATAGTGTATCTAGGCCCCGGCCTGGAGCAGTGGAAGAAAACTGTCAGTGACAGACCCTCTCGCCCCAGCCATAGAAGGCATTGAATCAAAATAAAAAAAAAAACCCTCGAAAAAGCAAGACTAAGATTCCTCAATTTTCAACCAAAATTCAATAATCATAAACTGCATTTGATTTATTAGATTCAGGTAGTTCGATGGCAAATATTACGTGGCAACATTTTCATACCCTAGTTGTTAAGAAATTGCTTAGATAAACAGCTATTAATCCGGCTATAAAACGCTATATCCAGCAGGGACTTACCCAGCACATAAAAGTGAGGCACGGCACGTAACTACGAGTATATTCTCCAGTGGGCAGCAGCCTAGATTTAAACACATTTTCCGGTGGGACTAGAAACATTAAAGAAGTAAAAAAGAATATTCTAGTAAAAAAATATTACGAGTAACATGTAAAGTGTAAGAAAAAAGAACAGTCCTGTTAGACTAATGATTTGTAATTAATTAGTGATTATAAGCCACAACAACCTGATCTATAAAATTTACGGAATGTTGTTCGAAGCAGCTTCTTTGATGAATATTAATAGCATCAAAACATCCTCCTTCATATATAGATTTGGAAAAACCGAATCTAAGGCAAAACAGGTCCATACCTTAGTAATATGAAATAGCAAAAACGGTCGATCACAATTTTTCCCACCATTTATAAAATGCGTAATGCTATTGACCTGTGGCCATATGCTTAGGAAGGTCGAACATGATACCGACCTCCAACCGACCGTAGATATTACGAACCAGTTCGGAGTTCAATCTATTATCTAATCGATAACCGTTTAATATGAATTTTGTCTTCAAGGCGTTGTCGTTCTCGATTTGGTAACTCGATATATGAATGAAATCAGGACAGGTGTCGGTGAAACAATTTCCGTTTTGCGATTGCTCGTTACAGTTTTTCGCCTACTGCCTTCCGAATTTGGATTATTTTATGTATAAAAAATGTCATTTCGCAAAATTATACGTTCCCAAAGAAATAACTTTGCGGACGAAGTTTTTTTTACTTGGACATTCATTTCAAATATCTTAGTCTGCTATCCCACAAATCAGGACCAATTTGAATCCATAATGGCCCCATCTTTTAAAGTAAAATTAATTCTTTCCTCTCTTAAGTTGTTCTAAAAGAGATATAAAGCAAGATTTATTAGAACTTCTGAAACAGTTCAAACAACTCATTAAGCCACTGGGAATGTGATTTATTATAATAACATACGTCGTGTCAATTAAACGATACGATAAAGACCTCTCATAAATTATATTTCGTTCTGTACGACAAGTTTTATTGCGAATCGATCAAATGTGTGATATAAGTCACCATTCATCATCACTTCCTTTGACATATCATATCACTCAAGTGGGAGAACCCAGTATAGTATACCTAAGGAATCTCTTCTAATATTGACGTATGTTTTGGTAGGTAAAGCAAATTATTTTGCATTTCAAGAACTTTAAAGCGTATTCAGTTGTTTCCTTTGTGCTCTTAGAAACACAAACAATTGAAAATTGTATGTAACGTTTAAGGGCAACGGGTGACGACATTAGCGCCTGCACCGTAAATGGGCGGGCGGCGCGCGACTGTGATCTATATCTGTGCGTCCACGCATACCACGGCGTTTCCTACATACTAAGCATTAGGACGACCACACACTTAGTGCAGGATGAATTCTGCCCTTACCAGAAGTCCGCGAAGTCCATTGCCATACACTCTGCCAAATAAAGCCTCAATAGTATTCGGAAAACATAAATCTAAAGAGGTTCAAACAACTCAACACAACGGTGGTCTTTAATATTTGTCAATAGGCCTCAGATACTGCTGTCCGCTTGATTCTTTCTTTACTCAACCTATAAATTGTACTAGCAATAATAATTCACTGCTCATGTATAACTTTATTACGATTGAAAATGTTGTGTGGTCCACCTTATTGTTTATGTTGATTAATTCTTTAAATATGTAAATGGCGTTGGTCCCATTTCATACCTTTTAAAGTATTGTGCTCTTTGTTGAGTTGTACGTAATAGGAAGAAAAATGTTTCGGTCGTTACAGTAATGGGCTAGTTAGCACTACTTATAAGTCAATTTATTCAGTAATCGTGTCTACATATTGAGTAATGGATGAAGAGATGACGGCCTTGAAGTGAGCTGCTATTGCATAGTTATGTAGTATTGTGTCGTGATTTTTGTAGTGGGCGCTACTGAGAAAAAAATGACAAAACTTTTTTAAATGATGATTAAGATTTGGAATTCGGAAGTGATTGTTAGAAATACGTACATATGTAGCTTATTTTAACGTCATTACAAAACTGTTTGTATCACAATCAAACGTGCACCAGCGTCCCGAAAGGGTGACGAATGGGCTGCCATTTATCGCGCTGGGAATTTACGGCCGCCAAAGCGGATGCACCGCGGTATTCTCATCTATTATGATTGCATGCGTTTTAGAATACGAAACGGCTTCGCGGTTACTTGCCATAATATATTTGACTAGAACGAAATGTCTAAATTTATATTTTCGTGTAACACCTGTTCATTCTCCCAGTGGTTTCCTACTTATTATCCCTTACCGTTATTGATTTTCAATTATCCTATTATTTCCTTCCGGGCTTTGGGCTCCGCCTTAATAACTTTTGTCATTAAAAGTTTAATGTCGATCTATGTGTATTTCCATTTAATTTATCGACCATCGTGATTTATCTGATCCTCTTCGTTTAAATAGTAATTTTAATTTAGACCTGACAATCTTTTAATTTAATCAGGTATTTTAAAAATCAGTGTCTATGCCTAATAAACTAAATTGTCTGACAAATTAATCAAGTCCCGTCTTACATCACCAGGACACTAGGTCGTTTATTCTCGGCTTAGAGCGAGCCATCATAACAGTTTGCATAAGTATCTCAGTACAAACAGGCTGTGTCTACAATCTAAATCATAACACATGACTCACTGTAGGCGCCAAACTAACACAGATAACATCAAATTTTTCGTCAGCACAGCCTATAATCCTGCCAGATAATTTGAAGATAACGATAACAAGTTTAGCTTTTATGCTAAAAGTGGTAAAGTCCATATTTCCTTGGTTTTCTGCATGGTCAGTGATGGTCCACTAACGGTAGACGAAGGACAGGCTGCACCTGACTAAATACTTGCTGTAATGTGTTTGTTCTTGTCACAACCTTGACGTTTTACTAAGTAATTTTATGCATCATGCATGTTACTTTAGTTTTGAACGAGAATTGTAACTTGCGTCAGTAGCTAGTATGGGTACAAAATGTGACACGAAAAAGTGTTTATTTACTCTAATTGACTGTGATTCTACAGATCAACTATTATCAAAAGCGACCTACTAGTCTTCATTCAAATGTCTGGTAACATCGTTTTATTCTTGTCTTGGTTATTTATTCAGCTCATTTTTATAGTCAACAAGTTAATCAGTCTTTGTAGTATCACCTTTTCTAACCATAGGTAGTATACCTGCAGTATCCTTCTCTACGCTCCATCCACTTTAATAGCTATAAGTACACAGATTGTTCCCTATAAAATCTGAAATCGATACCAATGGCTACCGATAGATTCAATATCATCTTACAATACAACGTTATCTATACAATCTTAGAAACTCAGATACGGCGATTGCATGCCATTCCAAGCAAACTCTCGAAACACTTCAATTTGAATGATTTTGAAAGTGGTCAGGAGAGGCTGGACGAAGACAGTGTTATGACAGCAATAGATGTTAAGATTTTATAAATACATTTATTTCTTTCCTGAATATTACTACTCACTTGTTTCGATTTGAGACGTGATGGTTAAAAGAAAATTTTGCTCGTTCTTCTCCATTCGAATCTAAACTTTGATACGAGCATCTAGCTTCACTGACGAACAAAAAACGAATTTAATTTTGACGTTTCAAAAGTACCTACTCATGGTTTAGTTGGAAAAAATTATATTGAATTTGACTTAAATTTTAAGTGTGGTACTTGTCCCATGTGATCAATACATCTCCTTAAAGAACCTATTATAATATTCTGATAAATTTTTAATCTGATTTTATGTATTCCTAACATTTTTTAGCTATAGGAAACAATATTAGAAAATTCTAATATTGTGAATGTAATGTAATGTAACATACACCTATATTTGTAAGTATCTATACTTACAAATATAAGTGTATGTTACATTACATTACATTCCAACACGAAACACACACATGTGACTTGTGACGAGAACCAATAATTATAAGCATAGCACGTGTCAATAAGGAACCATGCAAATCGACACAACAATTAGATTGTAAATAAACTAACCTAGTATAAGTACTAGAATACGAATGGTTAAGACCATATGTGAACGCGTAATGACCATATCGTAACAGTATATGCGTATAATTGAATATTAAAGGATCACATGCTGTATAATTTACGTTCTTATAAGTAGAGGGCCATTAAATAATTATTGAAACATGTTTCCGCGTTATACAGGGTGTTTCGCGCAGGTGACATCAGAGTAAACAAAACGGTTGTGCGCTGCGGTCGGCTTATGCCGCAGCGTTTGGTACAAGTTATCTGCGACAGCGATTTTAATAAATCTGTGACGGTTATTGAGCGGATAGACGTGTACAAATGCTGGAAACCAACTTATGCTATATGTCTTCTTGACGATGTCTATTATGAAGTTTTTATGCGATGCACCGGCAAACTAGCTGACGGATTACCTGATGGTAAGCAATCAACGCCGCCTATGGATAGCCGGCTTCTTGGGGATTAGGGTTTCGGAGATTGAGAGATTTAGGAAGGGAAAATACTAGGTTTGGTTCTCCGGTAACCCTACCCATACGGCGAAATACAACGCTGTGATTGTTTCACCCATTCGTTCCGAAACGTGGCTCTTCCAAAATTATAATAACTTAAAATCAATGTCCCGGACTTTGATTTTGTAATCTGAAATCACAACTATCTTTAGATACAACTAAAGTCTAGGCAGTACTTCACATCATTGATAAATATGATAATAATACATGTAAAATAAAATACTACAACAACTTGTGCCACAGATATAGAATAATGTAAGAACGCCTCAAAAGGAACAACTAGAAACTGGTTATTGAAACTAAAAACGTTGATTTATAAGTACCTTGAACAGTGATAAACTAATCAATTAACTACGCACCTACGGTTAACGTATTTGCATGACAAATTACTTAAATCTGTGTACTGTCACAGATTAATTAGGAACATTGGCAAAATGTCGGTTGACCTCTTTATTCAAACTCTTTGGCAATCTCATAAATGTCGATAAGGTTGCAAAGAATATTATGTTGACATAAGACTTTCTGTTTTTAACACCAACTATCTAAGCTAATCGTGCCAAAAATATCTTTTGCCCCATATTTCGTGTCGTAGGCGCTTCATAAGCACCTTGTCTAAGCGAATAATGTTGCAAGATATGCTTTGGCTTATAAGGAGTATTTATTACTAAAACGAAACACCTACGTCTAGCCGCGCCTAGTTTTCAAAACGGCACTACATCCACGACCTATACCTATCCTACATTATAAGCAATATCAATTTCTCATTCGTCCTTGTAAACCTTAGTTTAGTGTATTCACAAACATTCGATAATTTGTTTGACAAACACTGATGACTCCGTTTGCTCAAGTTGTTATACCTACAACAGAATTACTTAACTTTGATGCGGGCTCTGCCGCTGTGAAGTGCTAGGAAAGCTAAATCATGAATTCAAAACTATGTCGTTCTCATTATGTCATGCTATTTTTTTTGTCAGATTTTATAAGAACTAGGATTTTAGGTTGATTTTGACGTATGAACGTTGTAAAATTTTGTGCCGTTGATGCTTGGTAATTTCACAAGAAATAGAAAATCATCAATTCATTTATAGACATGTCTATTATTCTCATAGATCAACATAATATACAACCAGTACAAACAATACTGGTGAAAGGGAAAGCTTGGTATCGCTAAGTATAGATCACTTCGATAAATAGCACTTCCCAAGGAAGATAGACTTAGATTATATCGTGACTCATACCAGAAGCTTTCTAACTTTTTTGACAGAAATACTATTGGGAACATCTCTATAAATAACTACAAAGCCCTTTTTGCATTCAAATCTCATCTACATGAGAGCGACTAACCCATTTAGGTTTCCCATAGACAATGCTTGGTCCTAAATAGGTGTCGTGACGCAACCATGAGGACCTATCCAGCACAGAAAGAACAATACCACTTACTGCACGCCAATCTTAATTTATTCAACTCTCGTTTCGCGTATTGATAATGGCTCAAGATCTTTGAGATAACATCCCACTTTAAAAATAGATTTTGCAATATTTCGGATTGTTTCCGACGAAAGCAAGAAAGGATGGAATCTCCGACCAGTTAAGACAATGGTACACGAAAGGAAATTGTTAAGCCGCCTGGGATATTACCCGGTCCATTGTCTCATTTACTAACCAAATGCCGCCTTAGAAATCGCCTTACCCCGTAATGTAAAGTCCATTTTCCAAGTTTTATCTCACAATTATCAGCACATGTGATTAGACGCATCGCTGCTTACTTTCTCTCTTTGTTACGCCTCATCCTCAGTTATCTGATTGACTGAACTGTTTTTTATCACGTGAAATGTTTTTTTCTATAAATTATATAATTGTAAAGCTATTAGTTTATTGTTGGAGCGTCTCACGAGATCTGTATTGCAGTCACGCGTTCGTCGCGGCAGACGCGGTGACGCCTCGACGCCAACCGCAAAACATGTGTAACAATGGCTATTAATACTTACTTATATGTAATTGAATGCTCTCTTTGGTTTAGGCGTATACAGATTGACTGTTGTTTTAAGTTCGGTCCCTCTACTCAGTATTGTACAAGTAAGCATGTCAACAATTGGTCGGTTATAAATGAAACTATGTAGTGTCAAGAAGTAACTAAAGTCACCTTATCCGGCTTCCGATGAATTAATAAGCAAATCGTGGCGATAATCATACTTTCGATTTCTGTTTTACAAACATTGGTACACTGGCCAACTTTGCACTCGTAATGAATAAGTTATTAGTTGTAACTGTTTACTTTTTTATTTCCTGATTGTTGACACGATTGTTACAATACCCCCAGCTTCGCACGCGTATCAAAGTAATGGATTTTAAAAACAGCAAGTATAATAAAAGTCTATAACACACAGGAATATTGTAGCTATATGTCAGTGAAATAATTTTGGAAAAGCGATGTAGGGGGTAATTTTTGGAACCGCTGGTTCTAAGTGGTAACTTGTAACTTACAATTTTACCTCTATATAATATTAGTATAGACTAAAACTTCAGAAGCTTATTTAAGTACAGAATAGTTACTGAACAAAACATCCTTAAAGAGAAGGAATCTATTAACTCCACTCTTGGACGAAGATCGTAGTAAGGTCACAGAAATTTTGCACGATGATATTACTTGTTCCTTCATTAATGGCAGCTGGTATTATAGCATAATTGTAAGACACAGCGCCATCGCAATCCAATGGCAAATGTACAAGATCATCAAAAGTCAAAATGAAACCCAAGTGTTTAGCAAATAGAAAATTTCATAATCCAATGCAAAGAGTACTTCAGATCGTTGACAAATCAGCTGTAATGTACCAACTTTAAATTTACAAGAGCACTTGTGATTCTCGTAAGCGAAAAGTTTAGAAAGTGAATTTCGTGGTCACGCTCTGTGACCGTGGGAACTTGATATCTAATGCTTATCCGTAGGTTTTTATTAACTAATTAATGTGGGCAACGTACCGCGTGTTAATACATCCGGGGTTTCAAAAGACAGCTGTACTTGCATCTGGTTGGAATTCGTCCTTTTTTGTTTGTGTTTGTGGTGTTGCTTTTCTTTATTACGTACTCGAGTTTGGTAATGATGATGATGCTGTAAAAAAGTTTTGCTTATGTACTTATGCGAAAACATATTGTAGTCGTACCATTGGAATATCTTATCAAGAGTTTATCAAGGTACATGAATATGTCCGAAACAATTAATCGACAATTTTATTCTATAAACCTATTATATACTTTTAGTAGCTTCCCCATATATCGATAGATAACTTAATTGATGGCGCCAAAAATATTTCACCTAATCTTATTTTCTTAATTTATGATCTAAAAGCTACGTCATCAATTGACCTTAGCGCCTATTAAAGATGAATGAATGAATGAATGAATATTCTTTATTGTACACCATAATAATAAAAACATAGGAAACATAAACACAAAATATAGTACAATTGGCGGTCTTATCGCTTAAAAGCAATTTCTTCCAGACAACCTTTGGATGGAGTTTAACTGTAGAAGAATTTGAAGATTAATTAGCGTTGGAGGCTATTTCGCTTCCGGTTACAATTTGGTATCGAAAACCGCTGATTCACTTATTATGTACAATGTTGACTTAACTGTGTTGTAGATCACAAATATAACCTCTATGAATCACAAGATAGAGTCCTAAATTTTGAGAAGATAAGAAACTTGTACGTCCGGAATTTCGTTAGAATTGATTCAGGAGTTTTGATTTAAAAACATAGCATACAAGCAAACGCGAGTCACTCTTGTATTTTTTAAGATTCTAACGTTTTCTCTCTCTTTCAGACTGGCTCCGGCAAAACCTACACGATGGGCAGTGGATGGGAAGGCGAAGGGGATGGTGATGAAGAACGTCGTGGTATCATTCCCAGAGCCATCAGAGACTTGTTCGCCGGCGCAGAAGCAAGGGCTGATGAGGCGCGCGCACAGGGACAGTTGCCACCTGAGTTCTCCGTTCAGGCACAGTTCATTGAACTCTACAATGAAGACATCGTCGACCTTCTTGATCCTGCCAAAGATCCTTTTGCTAAGGTTAGTACATCTACGTCTAAAGATTGAGACTTAAAATAGGATAAGAACATGGGTCAAGCTTAATAATCTACCCCGACCTGTAGCAGGAGAAACAAGGGGTTGTATGAAATTGCACCACCTAGGGTGAGAAAAAATCACCCCAGAGCGACATCAATGTTTTTCTTTGCTGTCGTAATTCTAATTCTGCATATAAATCATTCGGTCTCTCAAACAGAAGTATATGTATACACGACTGGACCAACGTTTTTGCGTATCAGAGATATGTAAAGTAAATAAAACGAAACATTATTATTTCAATCCGTATTAACACGGCAAATACTTGTTAACCATAAAAGTTTAACCACAATTGGCCAACCGGTTTATGATTTATTGCTAATATGTGTGAATTTACTTTAGCTGTACTTGAGTAGGTATATGTCAAAAGCGATGGCTCCATACCCAAGTGTCACCTATTGCAGAATGATTTCGTAGTTCGTGCAAAAAATGACAGTAACTCGTTTATTTGTTTGGATAATCGGTAGCATTGAGATGTCTTAGTATTTGCATAATGTGCTGTTACGCATGAAAATGTATACAGTTTTTTTTTTTAATATATGTGTATAGATAAGAAGAATTTTTCATACATGCTCGCCAATTTGAATTTGGAATAGAGTTGTAGTTCTATCTACTCGTATCTTAATCTTTGCAACCGACGGATTTCCAAAAATCGAAATGTTCACTGATAGACAGCTACAATATTCCTGAGTGCTATAGGCAATAAATTGTTTGTGTATCGAGATATCGCTTTAACGACGCTGTTTTTAAATTTTCGGGATAAATTTCGGATAAATATCTTTAATACGCGAGCGAGGCCGCGGCAGGAAGCTAGTTTTTAAATATATGATTTTAAGTTTCCTTTTGTGTTCGTTTTTAGTTCGATACATATGTATTAATGCACATAAAAGTCGCTTAGGTACTTAGATGGAAAGAATAGAGCACGCTAACTAACAACAGAGTTTATTATTTATAAAAAACCGTTTGTTTTAACATATTGATGTAATATTTAACGATGACAATTACACAATCCATTTATTCAGTAACAGTCAAGTTATAACTACTTTTTGTAGTTCTCTGCTCGACATCATAAGGAATGAAAAACAGCAGGATAAAATAATGTACAAAAGGATTTACTTATTGCAGTAGTGAATGAGAGGAATGTTGACTCGACTGAAACTCCGGTACAGTGCCAGTTTATACTATATATTATTTAAATATATATAAGGACATTGAATGTAATTGTAAACACAACTGTTACAATACTGAATTAATTATGTTTTCATTCCGTTTGTGCGTATTTAGATAGACTAAAACGGTCTTGTTTGAAGGCCTAGGTACTCAAGGACGTGTCTGAGTAAACATTTGTCAAATAATATTTACTCGAAATATTCACACGGACTGTGTAGCATTGTTTACAAAATATATGTATAAATTGCTTAGGCGTATAAAAAAGATCGCATTGTTGGTCCAGTGATCGCAAATATTCCACAAAGGAAGGGATATTGGGATCATCCCACATTTACATCACAAAGAGTGAAATCTCCATATATCGTAACATCTTATACATGAATTGCTGTTTGTTAGTCTCGCTAAAACTCTTAAACGTCTCGACCGACATGTCATGAAATAATTTTGTGACTCTATGAAAACTTAAAACGGTATAAAATACAAAAAAATTCAATATTTCTTCTCAAACAAATTGTTCTGTAAGTGACATTAGAATTTTGATTAGAAACAAAATTATTGTCATCAGTGTTAATATGGAGTTCGCCGGACCAGATTGTAGTAATTAGATATTTTCTTACAAACAACAAGACTTTTTTAAAGTCGTCTAAAATAGTCATACTTTCATTGTAGTACTGTCATATTCGTAGAAAACTTAAAGTTTTGGCCATTTTATCAAATACAAATGTATGTTATAGAATTTTATTCTATCTTATCATCTCATATTTCTTAACATCTCATTTTACTTCCGACTACCTATAGATTCAAATATGATTATAGAATGATGCCTATATTTCAATACAAAATAATACGAAATTAATATTATTATTAGACTTTCTTTTTGAGGGGGGGGATGATCTTTACTAACTAGAAATCATCCTGTTCCTTCTACTGCTCTAGGCCACCCTCAACCCCGAAGTAGACTTACTTTACGATGTCTCCCAATAAATAAATTCACCACTCAACCAAAACATAATGTTGTTAAATAGTAAAATTATAGTAAGCCAAAAAAAAATGTTAAACTGAATATACGTACGTAGCAACTAAGTATACCTACTATGCAAACAAAAAAATCCTACATCTATCATCATCTTTTGTATTAAAACATTCCATAAAAGAAGACACACACAGGTAGGATTCCATAAATACTATAATTAACCCCGTAACCATTGTCGTGTAAGCAGTCGAGCGACAAATCACTACCTCGCAGTATTAATAAAGGTAATCTAATTGTTTCCCTGAAGAGCGAAACCCACTGAAGCGTACAAGCATGGTACCGTGCTATCTTTCATACCCGCATGTATCGGCACGTGCCCTTATCTCCATATTGCTACGGAAAATGCTATATTTCCTAGAATTCGATATTTCCGTGAACCCATTCAAGTGTTACGGTTTAATTTTCCTGTGTGACGTGGATATGGTATCCTTGTCGCGATAAAGGGATTTTTTTCTCAGAAATTTGCCTAAAATCATGCACAGGTTCCGTTTTGGTTATACCTTGTATCTAGTTAACATTTTATGTGTAAGAAACCTAACTTTGACAATTAAGTACTAAATTGCCAATGTGCCCTCCCTTCGATCAAAATTAAATATCTGCTCTTTAACCGTTGTCATTAAATTTATTTTAAAATGAAATTTGTTGTAGGGCGCACTCAGGATAACAGAAGATGGTTG
Source organism: Spodoptera exigua (assembly GCA_902829305.4). Taxonomy (NCBI): domain Eukaryota; kingdom Metazoa; phylum Arthropoda; class Insecta; order Lepidoptera; family Noctuidae; genus Spodoptera; species Spodoptera exigua. Next base: position 14,221,072 of record LR824603.2, read on the forward strand.
CGGCGGCGTCCGCATAGTAGGAGCTTCGATGCGAGCAGTCAGAGGGGCCCAAGAAGCGTTGGGAGCCCTGCGAGCTGGTGCCCTCGCGAGGACCACGGCAGCTACCAACATGAACTCCTCATCATCACGATCACATGCAGTATTCACTCTGTTACTCCGACAAAGGAGACTTGCACCAGACCAGGACACGTCTGTAGATAGAGAGGCCGACTCCGAAGCACCCGAACAATACGAAACACTCACGGCCAAATTTCATTTCGTTGATTTAGCTGGATCTGAAAGATTAAAACGGACAGGTAAGATAGCAGATTACAATTATCTATCAAATTACAAAAGACTGTCTTTTCTGTCTTGGGCATCGTAATCAAATAACCCTTTCTTCAACAGGTGCTACAGGTGAACGAGCGAAAGAAGGCATATCGATAAACTGCGGGCTCCTAGCTCTTGGCAATGTGATATCGGCTCTCGGTGATCGTTCTAGAAAAGTACTGCACGTACCATACCGGGACTCAAAACTAACGAGGTTACTCCAAGACTCATTAGGAGGGAACAGTAACACAGTTATGATAGCTTGTGTGTCTCCCAGTGATAGGGATTTCATGGAGACATTGAATACGTTGAAGTACGCGAACAGAGCGAGGAATATCAAGAACAGATGTGTAGTGAACCAGGACCTGACGTCGAGGACTATACACCAGTTGAGGCAGGAGGTCGCCAGGCTACAACTCGAGCTTGCTGAATATAAACAGGTATTTAATTGAGTATATAAAGATTTACGCACTATATAGCTATTGTTGATTCTTTAGTTACTCGTGATTATATATTTGAATCCTCTTATTTATTTGTTAGTACAAAGCTTTACCAAATTAAAATATGGTTTGCCCTCAACGTATTGTTTATTTATGCATTCAAGGACTCTCTGGACTTGATGCCATTGGTATTCTCTGTCAGTCGAACATTCGGGTGACGCAGAGAAGTCAGCGGTAAATGAATGAACCAAGCAAAACCATGAAATTACCAATAATATATTTAAAATAATTTTAACGACATAAATGTCATTCAAAAATACCTACTTATCGAAAATAAATTTACATATACCTAATATGTACGTGCACTACTTATACAATACGAACAAATACAAAATTATTATACACGATCATGATTTCGAAGACTCTTTACAATGAAACAATGAATTTATTTTTGCAAATAGGCCATAAAACGGCACTTTTACACGTCAATTTGTATATGAAAAACTAGATGAAGCTGGCATTTCCTATCTGACTACTCTGAAAAGAAATGCCGAAACAAACTCAGAGGTCAGTCTCTTTTCAAGTCCAGACAATGTAAAAATCGCATAATGTGAGAGAACCTTGAAGTTTACGATAATCTGTATTGATCTGGATTGATACAACACATCGTAAACTTTCAAATACAATAAATATTCTCTTCAATTTTCTCAGGGTAAACGCGTAATATCAGAGAACGGCGAGGAAGGCTGGAGTGATGTTGTTCAAGAGAATGCGATTCTCACCGGCGAGGTGGAGTCTCTTCGGCGAAGAGTGAAAGCCATGCAGGGCACTATCGAACAGTTGTCAGCGAGGAACAGTGAACTCGTTGCGGAGAAGGCGCTCGGCAACTGGGGACCAAAGGATGGCAGCCCTGATGCCAATGACTGCTCGTTGACTGCACTTGTCCAGGTAAGGAGAATAACATGGATCATAATGCATTTTTAATAGATTCGCCATTTGTTAGATTTGAAAGAAAATGGTTTGTTTTATGAAAATTGTCGGATACAATGAGGTAACTGCCGCTGACCCGAGTTTTGCCTATATCGTGAGTTTTTTTTCTAAACGTATTTCTATCATTAACTCTTGCCTACCATATTTCTATTGAGAATGTATAAAATGTAATAAACATTTAAAACCAGAAGATACAATGATCCACTTCCCATCTGTTACTCAACAGAGCAGATTGATGTTTAACTTAAGTTTATTTACGAATACAAAGTGTGCGTATAAGAATATTTATGTTAGTATATAAGGTTCTATAGACCTTAGTAGTTTTTTTGTCAGGGGAAAATCATATAATGACTTGTCCCGTCCAGGGTAAGGCGCGAGAGAGGGTCAGACTCTTACTGACTGAAAAACCCCCCATCCCTTCTCCTGCTCTGGGCCGAGGTCGCGGTTCCTCATTGCGCTTACCCTGCAAACCAGACTTTAGTAGCCTAATAATAAAGTTTTAAAAAGGTTAAAAAATATTCAATTTGATCATCTTTCTAGGGCTACGTAAGCGAGATAGAAGATCTTCGAGCTCAACTGATGGAATCGAACGCTATGTACGAGGCGAGTCGTAAGCGTGAAGCGACGGTCGCCCGCACCAGGAACGACTCCGTACAGGACCCCTCACTCATCATTGATGATGCTAAACGGGAACTTTATAAGGTGCGTCATATATTGTGTAGTAGATTCTGTGATGATAAAAAGGAACTGTAACAATAAGTCTAATTTCTGCATTATTTTATGCCCGGAACAATTTATCTCTATTAATTTTACTTGAGATTATAAAATTTTCTCTAATCAAGTGCTTAATGCAGTAACTACAGCTTGAACTAGGCTTTGCTTAACTAAGTATTGGGATTTCAAAATTGCTACCTGGGATATTGTGTGTTGAGAACTGGAATTGTGCTTAAGAGTGAATCCTTATTATTTTGTCTGTACCATCATATCACTGATGAAAAGTAGATCTTCGTGTACCTTCATGTACCCTTTAGATAATTAAAAGGCGAAAGACATCCACTACTGAACAAAGACCTCCTCGTTTTTAGTTTACATTATGTACCTTAATTGTAACTCATGTCAATATTTAAAGCTTAAAATATATTATTTCTTAGGAAAAAGAGCTACTGGCGCGCAGCATGGGCGAGTTAGAATTCCAACGCAAGCTGAATATGAGCGAGAGCATGACGAGCACGGTCGACGACAGACCTATAGGGGAAAGGGAGAGGGCAGAAGGAGAAAGTGCAGAGGATTCTGAACCTTCGGACGGTGACGGAGAGGCTAGCGACTCTGAGGAAGAAGATTCAGAAGTTAAAGGTTAGAATATTTTAGATTGCATTAAGGTTTGCATAACTACTACCTACTGTAACATTCCGCATTTTATTAGTAGAGAATGTCATTCAGAATAAAGTCCGCCTATGTAAGATTAATATTAAAATAAAATGTTCATACGAATGTTAAATAAAAATAGCAGCTATACTCTAGATGTACTAAACATGGAGGACAGCTCGCTTATAAGCGTAATCTTTCGTCTAGTGCACTATCGCTTATCGCCAAACGACGCCTCTAAGTCCATATAACTTATACGCTGCTGAATATAAACTAGAAAGATCCCCAAAACTTTTATTGGATAGTTTTTAATATTATCCTTGTAAAACTCCTTAAAGATCTACACTTATCATTAAGCATAAAAAGTAGTGTAACAAAATTTTACATCCTCAGGTCAGCGCGTCCTCACGGCCCAGTTAGCCGCCCTAAGCGAGGACATAGACACCAAAGCCAGACTGATAGAACAACTAGAACTATCGCAGCGCCGCCTGGCGGCGCTCAGGACGCACTACGAACAACGCCTAGACACACTACATCATCAGATCAAAGCCACCAATGATGAGAAGGATAAAGTACTGGCGTCACTTGGTAAGTAGGCCTAAAACAAGTCTTTGTTTATTTTATTAAGGTGTATTTTTTTGCACAGGCTACAACACCAAATAGGTACCTATATCGTATAATGTTTAGTTCCATTCAATTTTGGTTAAGGGGTCGACAGTATAACTGCTGAGTTAAGGGACTTAAAAGTGTTATTAATTTAATAAAATAGAAGACATGCTATCTTTGATGTATTGAATATAATACGTTTTTACCAATACCAAACCAAAAAGACTTCTTTTTGTTTCGAAAACGTTATCGAAATTCGGACTTTCTCTCCTGAGTCGTGGCTGCATTTATAAATATACAATTTCACATACACGAGCCACCCGGATCCGAAAAATCAATCGATCTCGCGAAACGTTGCACAGAAAATAAGATACCTATATCTAGATTTAGTAGGTACCTATAAAAACATATTTTTGTGAATAATGATTTTGACGTTGAAGTGGGGAGAGTAAAGACTTGTAGTAGTGGCGAGAGGTTGATTGTGTACGTATGTAATGTAGCGAGCCAAGCGTCCCCGCCGAGCGACAAGCTGAAGCGCGTGAAGGAGGAGTACGAGCGTCGCGTGGGCAGCATGTCGCGCGAGCTGAAGCGGCTGCAGGCCGCCGCGCGCGAGCACACGCGCCTGCAGCGCTCGCAGCAACACACCGCGCAACAGATCGCCACGCTGCGCGCCGAGCTGCAGAACATGAAGCGGGACAAGGTACCACATACTCCACATACTTCTTATTTCGTAACAGGCTGACCTCTGGCCACTATCACGTCTGGCGGTAAACGATGATGTGATCTACAATGTAGCACGCCTATCCATATGCAACCTATTCACTTGAAAATAGCCAGTTTTTTTTTGTCAGGGAAAATCTGCCCAGGGTAAGGCTATCAAGAGCTAGCTAAGGCTAGAGAGTGTCAACCTCTTACTAACTTAAAACCTCCTGTTCCTTCTCCTGTTTTAGGCCAATGCCACGGTGCCACATTGTGCCTACCCCGTTACCCCGGCAGCCAGGTTATACCCTTCGGGGAACACAAACTCATGCAAAGAATTCCAATCCTTAGCAATTCTGATTATAAAACTCAAGGCGAATCGCTTCGTGCGTATGGGTAGGATAGGACCATTAAGCGATGACGGTTTTCCGATTATCTGGTAGTACGATGGTAGAACGGACTAAGGGAATTAGAACGTGTAGCTTTCCCGAACATCCGAAATGTACTCAAAAAACCCGAAAGACTCGCAAATTCACTCCTGTGATTTGTTGATTAAAGTTACATATCTCTATAAATACGAGCTTATTTTTACGATTATCTACCCAAAGAGTACAAAAAGAATTCTGCTAACACTCCATGCTTCGGCACTAATGGGTTAGTTCGACCGGAGTAATACAACGGCTTCACAGAAAACCGGCGTGAAGCAACTACAACGTTGTTTCGCCGAGTCAGTGAGGTTACCGGAGGTCCAATCCTTCCCCTCCCCAAATCCCTAAATCTCCCAAAACCTTATCCCCAAAAGGTCGGCAATGCACTAAACGTCAGGTTCGATCGTTGTAAGATCGAGTAACTCCTCCATTGTTTTGGGTCTCAATGGACGGCACTGATTGCTTACCATCGGGTAATTAATCTGGCTGTCCCAACAGTTAAAAAAAACTCCCTTGAACATCCGCCTTTCTGTCTGTCACCAGACTATAACGTGATACTGAAACCCTGCTAAGTCTTACCTAGTCAAAAACTAAAACGGAATTCAAAGATAACGAATGCTCTAATTTATTTCGCAGGTGAAACTAGTCCAACGTATGCGCGAAGAAGCCAAGCGACACGCGCAAGCTGAAGCGGCGCGAGCCAAAGAGGTTTGTAACTCAATCACAAATACTAAAAGAAATAATAAAAAAATGCAATACTATATTTATAATTATATGTTATTATATTTTTAGGTGGCACAACTCCGCAAAGAATCTCGTAAGAACGCCAACCTGATCCGATCGTTGGAAGCTGAGACCAAGATGAAGGAAGCGGTAAGTTTAATTTTTTTTCTATAAAACATTGTTTGTAGATTTCATCATCATCATCATCATCATCATCAGTATTTAGTCCTCCAGCCTTACGTCCAGGTTTCCTCACGATGATTTACTTCTCTGTATGTCAGTGGTGTCTAATTAATCATAAAAAGTACATATAATTCGGAAAAAGTCGCATTGATACTTGCCCTTTATGCATGAAAGCTGATGAGAGATGTTAGTTTTAAGCTTTTAGGCCGTTATCTAATATTATTAATTGAATATTTAGGTGTTGCGGCGTAAACAAGAAGAGGTATCATTGCTAAGGAGAGGACATCGTGATAAGCTCAGCAGCCGAGCGGCAGGCAGGCTACATGGTAAGTTATCTTTTCAATACTATTTCACATACGTAAATAAAGTTACACCGTTTTCCTTAACACGTCTATTCAGAAGATTTTTAGGGCCCTTTCTAGCTCCCACTTGAGCCAAGCGGAAAGAAAATCATTTTCGCCGTTCGTTTAATTATTCTTCGAGTTGTACTCAACCAGCTGTGCGCCCTTTAGGAATATTTAGAGAGTAATTTTAAGGTAGTAAGTTTAAAGTATTGGTTCCAATTCAAATCTACGCTTTCGGATTACATATCGAAACTCTCGAACCAATGAAAAACGAATATACGTTTGGTTCTGATTGTTGTTATTTTGTCTGATATTTGTTATTATTAGTTAAGGGGTTTGGATCAAAGTTACCCTCTAGGATCAAAGTAATCCGAGTTTACAGTATCTATAACAATTTGTATGTGTATAGACCGTGCTCAAGCCCGTAAAAGCAAGAACTACCGCGAGGCGTGGTCCCGGCTGGAGTGCTGGGTGTCACGCGCCGTGGCGGCTCGCGTCACGCTGGGCGAGCTGGAGGCCGGCATGGAGCGCCTGCTGGCGCAGCGCGAGCGTGCGAGGGACCTCTCCGACCCCGACACCATGCATCTGCTGCGCTATCTGCGGGACGCCATCGCCGACACGCAGGCGCAGATCATGCAGATTGAGGTATGTTCATGTTGTTTTAAGGAAAACAATGATATTATATAGATATATATGTATAAGCAATGACAGGATACCAATATTGCATATTTTGATTGTTATATTTTTTTATGTAGCTTTTGCCCAAAATAGGGCCCAAATGGGAACCCTGCGGTACACCAAATATCGAAAAGAAGGCGTATGATTTAAAGTTTTAATTAACTTGACAAATTGAACCATTTCAGCATTTACTTAATTACAGAATTAATAAATTTTCTGCAATCCTGTATGTATCTATTATCTTTGTTGGTAAAGGAGGAGAACGACGAGAACCAGCTGGCGACGCTGCTAGAGCAGGTGGAGAGTGCGGAGGCGGGGCGCTACTGTCTGCAGCGACTGGCCACCGCCACGTTGCAACACGCGCAGGACGCCGCGCGACACCACAAGATGCTGCACGACACGCGCGCCCAGCTCGCACAGGTACGCTCAATGCATGCCGCGCGACACCACAACATGCTGCACGACACGCGCGCCCAGCTCGCACAGGTACGCTCAATGCATGCCGCGCGACACCACAACATGCTGCACGACACGCGCGCCCAGCTCGCACAGGTACGCTCAATGCATGCCGCGCGACACCACAACATGCTGCACGACACGCGCGCCCAGCTCGCACAGGTACGCTCAATGCATGCCGCGCGGCACCACAACATGCTGCACGACACGCGCGCCCAGCTCGCACAGGTACGCTCAATGCATGCCGCGCGGCACCACAACATGCTGCACGACACGCGCGCCCAGCTCGCACAGGTACGCTCAATGCATGCCGCGCGGCACCACAACATGCTGCACGACACGCGCGCCCAGCTCGCACAGGTACGCTCAATGCATGCCGCGCGGCACTACAACATGCTGCACGACACGCGCGCCCAGCTCGCACAGGTACGCTCAATGCATGCCGCGCGGCACCACAACATGCTGCACGACACGCGCGCCCAGCTCGCACAGGTACGCTCAATGCATGCCGCGCGGCACCACAACATGCTGCACGACACGCGCGCCCAGCTCGCACAGGTACGCTCAATGCATGCCGCGCGGCACCACAACATGCTGCACGGGCCCTCGGTTGCGACAGTCGTTGTTTCCACTCTGAGATAAGTGATACCCTGGGTTAACACACAGGCTTTTTACCAACCACGCGAAAGCTAGTACAAACGGTACTAGCTTCCGAATCCCCAAAAAGGGTCTGGTTAACCAAATAACAACTATCGACATTGAATCGTGTGTCAACAATTTATTTTTAACTAAAGATTATAAAAATGTCTTTGTCGTGTATAGTTGGAGGAGCAATCGGAGCGTTCTGCGGCGGCACTGAGGCTGGCTAATGCGGACCAGAACCTGAACCCGTGGGGCGTCCCGGCCGCGCTGTCCGCCTTACTGCAACATGTCTCCTCCGGCACTTCTACACGATCCGTCTCGCCTGTCGACAGGTACACATTATTGCTGTAAAGTTTGTAATTTTAAGTTCAGTTTAATTTTAAGTGTAAGAGAGCCAAGCTTCTGCACGAATGGGTCGGCTTGACCGAAGGGATACCACGGAACCATCATCACAGAAAACCGGCGTGAAACAACCACAGCATTGTATTTCGACGTGTGATTGAGGTTACCGGAGGCTCAATCCCTCGTTCGTTGGAGCTTTTTCGTATATTTATTTATATACTAGAATGGCGTGTTATATTATAAGTATACTTGTATTAATATGCCAATGTATTCCAGCTCCTTACTAGAGGTGCGTCCCACGAACGGAGTCCGGGAGTCCAGTACGGCACCCACGTCCCCGCCTGACGACAACACGCCCTCCCCCTTCCAGAGGAACACGTTAGTATTTTCATATGTATAATTATGTTGTTTCATGTATTATAGCAGAAATAATACCCTTTTTGTGAGGGGAATTCATCAAATGATTTCTTCCGTCCTGTTTGGGACGGGCGGGAGGGAGTGTCAGGCTCTTACTGACTAACCTCCCGTCCCCCCGTTCCTTCACTGTGCCGAGGTCGCGGTGTTCCTCGTTGCGCTTACTCCGTAACCCCGGCGCTATAAGGGGGGGTTACTGCCTTAAAAACACACCATCCTTTCTCCTGCTCCAGTCTGGGCCTGACCTGATTGCGCTTGATCTGCAAGCCCAGCTGAGAAAAATTACCTCGAATGATGTATATGATTGTTATAAATAAAAGCTAATGCGAATTTCTTTATCTCTCCATGTCCAGTCAACGTCGTGGCTCAGTACGTCTCCGCGACCTGGGCGTGATAGGTCGGGACGAGGACCCGATGACGCAGTCCTTGGTGGAGCCCGCCTCCCCCCGCCCCATTCCGCTCAGTCGCGTGCCTAGCGCGCCTGGTAGTCTCAGGTAACTCATTTTGAACTTTAATTCTGCGGTAGAAGGTTCAATTTTCAATAAAACCTTTACGCCTTGTGATTAGAAGAGTTTCTGTATTTAATGTAGTAGTAACTGTAGTCTCTGTATTTCTTTCTGTAATTAAGTTTTGTATGTAAGGGTAATATTTGGAACACTGGTCGGATTTCTAAAATTTTATAGGCTATAAAATATCACGCTACAACCTATAGCAGCCGGGCAGCAAAAGCTTAAATATCGACTTACAATGTTTATCGCAAGTATATCAAACACCTGCTAAATATATTAATTATGTTTTCTTGTATATGTTACACCATACAATAACGCGCGGTTTCACTCGCTGCTCGGCTACTATAGATTGTAGCGTGATATTTTATAGCCTAAAAAATTTTAGAAATTTAACCAGCGTTCCACATATTACCCCCTACATACAAGCTTACAAATACCTCTATAATATTAGTATAGATAGAATATGAAACAAATGTCCTTTTCCTCCACAGAGGTCTTCAGCCCCTGAATAGCAGTGGTGGGGTTTTACAATCCCCCGTGGCAGTACGGCGCCCCCCCGCGCCCCCAGAGTCGCCCCGACCCCCCCGCCGACATCTCGCCAAGCCCGCCTCCTTGTACGTATACAACACCCCACTCTACATACCCTAAAAGGGATTTAAGGGGATCGGGGGATACGCCGGAAGTGATCACGTACAGACGAAATTAAACCATATTGTATTTGGTTTTGTAGATGAAAATTGTAAAAGAAATTAGATTATAATTTGAAATATTTAACGACAGCTTTTAACTTCATTATCGCTCAAAACTAACCAGTCTTCATAATAAATTAATATTAGTTATAATTACGTAAACACTTTCGACTTATCTTACTTAGGGTTGATTTTTCAAAAGTCAGATAAATGTTATCAGAGGAATAAAATTATTGCTGTCGCTGTCTTATGCAAACATTCTGACGCGACAGCATTATAATTATTCCCCAGGTAATTTTTATCGAACCATTGAAAAATCAACCCTTAGTAAAATTCTGAATTGTTCCGAAATATTTTATTTCTTCGTTCAAAATGTCTGTCTATTCCTTGAAATTAAGAGTTATTTTATATGTTGGGGAGTTGGTGTTATATTTTACACTTAACATTTTGAAGCTTGAATAGTTAGATATATGTCTGTCTCTTTCACTTCTGGTGTTAGCGGTATCTCTATCCCTTTCTGCATGGTACACTGCTTGGGTTAATGTGCTATTTGGTGTGAGTTAGACATTATAGCATAGTAGTATTTAGCTATTGTTGATTTATATGTCTATGTTATTCATGGTGTAACAAAACAAACGCATTGTCTGCAATTTAATAGCGTTTTGGCGGAATAATAATGCACGTAACTGTACGAGAGCGCTCGACTCATTTCAAACCACAAATGGGTCCTATAACCATGAGCATCATGCTCAGTGGATGATTGCGCGATCAACTACGATAGTCTCTTCGTGTTTTAATTAATTTCTACTTTAACCATATTTTTCGTATTATCTATAAGGGGAATACCTACATTAGTTATATGTAACAAAAATGTATGCGTTTGTTTTGTTACATCTTTTCAGTATTATATTATAAGTGTCTTAAAATTTACTTAAAGAAACGGCTTTTTTATTACTTTTCTTCTTACTAGTCTTCGCACACAGTTCTCGTGTCGCGGGTTCGATACCCGTACGGAACAAAACTTTGTGTGATCCATAAATTGTTGTTTCGGGTCTGGGCGGGTTGTGAATGTGATTTTTTATGTAAGTAAACGCAGCCCCGACATACGAGAACATGCTACTGTGGCTGCGCAACGGTGCAACGTTTTAAAAAAAAATCAGTTATCGGTAAATAAAAATCTCTGTCACATCACATCATCAGCCTATAAGTGCCCACTGCTGAGCAAAGGCCTCTTCTCACACGGAGAAGGTTTGAGCATTAATCACCACGCTGGCTCAATGCGGGTTGGCGATTTCAAACTTACAATTAGAAATTATAAGTCCAGGTTTCCTCACGATGTTTACCTTCACCGTATGTCAGTGGTGTCTAAATAATCATACAAAGTACATATAACTCGGAAAAAGTCACATTGGTACTTGCCAGGTTTCGAACCCACACCCTCATGCATGAGAAGTGGGCTCCTTAAACTCCAGGCCACCACGACAAAAAAAAATCTCTGTAAAAGCACTGAATTAGTTTTTTACATTTTTTATTACATAACAGCTTCAATGTGAGTGTACTAATAGTTACACCACTGCCTAACCGTTAAAGGAAAGGCGCCATGTTGTGTTTTAATAGAGAACATTTTTTAAATCACCTAACAGCGCTTTATTTTAAGAGTTGATTAGTGATTTGTGTGTTTTTCAATTATTTTGCCCGTGTAGTTTATATTAAAAAGAGGATGGTATTCAAATGAAAGCCGTTCTTTAAGTAAATTTATGATAAAAAAAGTTATGAGAAAATCTTCCAAGTATACGTGCAAAGTTATTTACGGTTAAATAGGTGCAATTTTCAAATCGCTTGCTGAATACTCAGCTTAAAGAACGAAAAAATTGTATTATAAACAATTGTTTACATGATTCTGCTTATCGTTCTATTCTTGACTGCATTTCTCTGTAAATTTTTTCTTCAGTAAATTTTCCTTAAACTTTTAAAAGTCTAATAATACTCTTTCTAAGCCTCTTATTTCTAAAACGCGTGTTGAATATAACACCCGGTGATGCGGATCCAGGCGGAATAAAATACTTACTGTTTTTTTTTGTGAGGGGAAATTCATCACATGACTGACCGTTCCGTTCCTTCTCCTGCTCTGGGCCGAGGTCGCGGTGCCCCATTGCGCTTACCCCGCAAAATAAAATACCGTGACCTTGTCCTACAGCAGGAGAAGGATCAGGGAGGTTTTTAGTCAAAAAGAGTCTGACAATCCCTTTGGCCCCACCAAAGGCAAAAAGACGTGATGATTTATTTGACCCCCGTACATACAAAATAAACAAAAACAGCTATTCTTTACTTAGGTTTTAACTGCAGACAATCTTGGCTGCACTGTTGCCGCTGTGGGTAGGCAATTATGTAGGTGTTCCGCAACGTGTTGCGGGTTCGATTCCCGCACGGAACAACTCTTTGTGTGATCCACAAATTGTTGTTTTGAGGAGAAATCCAAATGCGGGGCAAAGCTTTTCAAAAAAAAAAGAGAAAAGTAGAACCTGTCTAAGATTTTCTATTCGATTCAAGTACCGATATACCTATTTATCTCACGAGGCAGGAATGGAACGGGCGAAGAGTTGATTGGCAGTAACATTAGCGACTCGACGAACGAGGTGGTAGGACCATGTAAACAATATTATAATATATATATAACGTACCGTATGTAAGTTTGCACGTGGCGAATGGGTGTCGGTGACGCGGTATTGCGTTGCAACTTGCAGCTTGCTGACCGAGCTGCGCATAGTGGAGGACTGAGGCCGGCCCGGGCCTCCCCCGCCCGTCTCTAACACACTACGACGCTCAGCATGCGCACTCCTTATTTATTGCTTCATCTATATCATATACTATTTCTATATAACATATAAAGTGTAACAGAATATATGTAACACCATCTATGGACCTGAATAAGGAACCTCCTGTAGATATTGGTACAGGAGGTACACTAATACAACGTTCGCCAAAAGAAAAAGGCATGGCTTCATTTTACATTAATAACCGAGTCATATTTTTTAGCTGATTTCTTATGACCAAAAGTCGCTGAAAACAAAAAAAATGATATTTCTGCACAAACCTATTTTTTTTAATTCAAATCTTTGCCGCATTGACGTATGTTTTTTTTTTTCAATTTGAATCTCCAATCACCTGATGTAATCCAACTTCTGTTTTTTGTAACAAGCATTAATAAAAAAAAATATATGTTTCATCTGTAAGGTTTTACCTTTATTCTGTTACACGTTCTAAGCTAATGTAATCTATTTTAATACAAAGAAAGGTATTTAAAACAATATTTATTAATAGTATAGTTTCTTATATATAAATTAAGACGGTGGGAAATTAGGTTTTACGGGCCCGTCCGCATTTTACGTACACATTGTACGCGTTCATGTATACATGTTTTTTTTTTCAAATATATTTATAAATGTTAGGAAATTACTAACTGAAAGATGTATATGTAAATTGTCACTAATACGGGTGTCAGACCAAATAATCTATTCACGTGATACCGCATAACTATCACTTTAAGGCAGCTGAAATTTGAACTAAACTGTGATGATCATATGATCTAATTTTGTATAACTATCGATCAACGAATTCTTCTATCTTCTTTATAGTTTTTAAGGGAACTGTGCATTTAAGAAGTGCATAAAAATGTAAATTAATAATACTAATCCAAAGGAATTGTTTAGCTTGATGCATTTTACTGTAATATATTCAAGTAGTTTGTAAGGATATCGTCACAAGTGTAACTTAAGCTTTAACTGAAGACAACACAGATTATACAATGGACAGAGACTGAACTTAACACTTGCACATTAAACTCTGGAGTGAGAATACTTTTTTAAAGTCTCTCAAGTCTCTATGCAGTTCATAATCTGTGGTGTTGTATGTATATTATGTAGGCACAATAAATAGTTGCAATTAAGCTTGTGTTTTGTTTGCTACCGGCATGCCGCACCCCCGCTATATACTGCATGATATAGCATACTATATATTGGTAAAAAGTATACAAAAAAAAGAAAACGACAATAGTTCAACCTACTTTTATTTTCCAAATTTTTCAATGGATTTTTAACTTTACATTTTTATTTAATAAAGTCTAAAATGCATTGAAGGAATTTTATTTCAGATTAAAGTATGTTGTCCAGTTCGTTTTTGTACTGTGAACAATTATAATTTTTATTTATTTTGCGAATTGGTCTTGTTAATTTTTATTTAAAAAATTGTGTGATTAAATTACCTGTTTGACACATTGTTTTCTTATTTAAATTGTTGTAAAATTTACAAATTGAAGCCTCGATAGTGATAGGGCTTATTCCCAGCACCTAGCTGATTAGGATTAGGCCTCCATGATAAAGATTAAAGCTACCACAATATTTAAAACTATACATTTTCAATCTTACTTACATCCATGGAAGTTTGTGAATCTGTTGAAAAATTCCGGTCAAGGTAACTTGATGTCGTAGTAAGAAAAACACTAACAATGTACTTGGAAATGTATTCTTTTCGTTTTAACCAATTTATAGTAAACCACTTGTGAAATTAAAAATAAACTGACTTTAGAAGTAGTGCCTAATTGCACTTCCAGTGTGTAGAAAAAATCACTTATACAGGATGTTCTATTATTTGAAACGCAAAGTTATTGCAATAAGTCGGTAGAAATGCAAGTTAAGCTGTAGCTGAATGTTTTAAATCAAGAATAGAAACCCTCCCAGTAGAACGCTGTAAGTATATTTTTTGTGTTGTTAGTTTGTCCGTCATTATGTCCATTTTATTCATGGCATGGCTAGTTGTGCCTCGTTGGCCTCATTCGTTTTGTTGCTGTATTCAGTGTTGTCATGTCCGAAATTCCCAGCTTATGAGATCCGTTAACGTATCATTCATTTTTTTTAAAAAAAGGTCCTTTGCCTGAACTTGGACCATTCCTAACGACATTATTACAACATTATTTAACCAACGATAAATTAATAATGAAATGAATTACATCCCAATTTTTATTTAAATACATAGAATAAGTAAATTTTTAGTCGATTAACTCAAAATAAAATAGGAATAATAATTTAATTCAATAATATCATCTTTTAGATTACTAAATAAGTGCTAACTTTTTCGCAATTTGTAATTACAAATGTAAGCTTTTGATATTTACTATCAAAAGTTTACAATTTATTTTTAATTAATCTTCACTTACGATCTTAAAAACCTTTCATACTATTTTCCCTTGTTTTAATAAACAGTAGATTAGTCAAACTAAAACTTTGAGACTGTTTAGTATACTGCATGATACTTAAAATAACTATATAATTATAAGTACCAATATTGGGATGTAACTAACAATCACTGTTTCAACATACGTAATATAAATCATCTTAGTATAAATGCCAGCACATCATCTGACACATTTTCAACTTTATAACAAAACGATTAAAATTTAAAATCGGGAAACAAAAGCATAAAGATGTATACAATTTTTCTGTAGCCTTTATAAAATTGATAACAAAAACATGTTTAATTTTAATTTCGAATCTATTGAGATGGTTCTGACGGGATCTCGTCCCTGTCTCATAATGTGATGGCATATACATAATTATACTCAAAATATTCATGTAACATACCTAATATCTAACCTGCCGTATCTTGCTAACTGGTTGTGGTATCTCAGAGAGCCGAATGCAACGGTTGGCACTCCGCCCGCTTCCCCGGGTGCCGCAAGGAGGGCTCGAGACGATGATGTCTTCCTCCGACTCACGGGCGCCGGCAACGATAACACTCCTCAGGGCGTCGTTAAGGAAATTGCTTTAAAGGTTAGTTAGTAGTTTTGCTGTCACATCACATCGTACATATAAGTGCCCACTGCTGGCAAAGGCCTCTTCTCATACGGAGGTTTGAATATTAATCACCACACTTGCTCAATGCGGATTAGCGATTCCTTGCTTATACTTAGAAATTATATTGATTACTTATTGATACTAATTGCGTAAATCGTTATTTCAAATTTGTATGTCTCACGCTCATTAAGTGTTTTAGATTTTGTGATCTGCTTATCATAGATCACAGATTTTAGTATCATAGAATTGTATTGAATATTCTGTCATTTTCAGAAAATCAAACTTTTCGTTTTAGTCAAATGAAAATATGTAATCGCTTTCTTACGACTCCACTCTCTCAGAATATTAACAATTTTCAAACTGAAAATGTTAAAAACAAGCTTACCATTTTTACAAAATCATATAAAACATTCAACAACGACCTTATCAGCTTTGAAATAAGGTTGCCATTTCATATCCATGTTTATGCAGCGTACGAGTGGCAGTGGCGGTAGCGGTACGGGCGCGTGGCTGCAGTGTACCCACGTGGCGGAGGGTCACGCCGGAGCCGCGCTTGCACTGGCCGCCACGCCCGACCTGCTCTACAGTGGAGGAGTCGGTAAGGACTTACTGCCTTATTACTATAATCACTCGGCTTATCTAAACGCAGTGACTAAATGACCAATGTACTATGTCCTATGTTCAGTGTTACACAATAAGTTCTTATCCCATCACATCGGGCTGGGTTTATTTATCCATCATTATCATCATCGTCATCACATTGGTACCTTCCAGATTTCGAACTCTCATGAATAAGAAGCGGGCGCCTTAACCTCAGGCCCATCACGACACACTCATTTACCCCCTTTGTGACACATTACATTTTTGTGCTGGTCCTGCACTTGACGCCTGACTGGCTCTTTCGTATTGATTGCCGACATATATTGGATTAATAAATAGAGCTCGGTTTTATGTATTATATCTCTTGCGGGTCGGCTCTAGTTGAACGGACTGGCCATCGTGATCATCAAACCAATCGGGAATCTTAGTTAGTTAGCCTCTCGTTTTTGAGGTTAAAAATTATTTTCTAAATACATATTGTATATTTGAATTTTGAAATTGAAGATGCCAGTACACTCCATGTCATTTTATGATAAGTCGTTTGCTGTACAGGCCACGGGTCTGTGGAATGCTTTGCCAGTGACAATTAGACGTGTGCAGCCGGGGTTCCGGGGTAAGAGCAATGAGGCACCGCGACCTCGGCCCAGAGCAGGAGAAGGAACAGTGGGGTTTTTAGTTAGTAAGAGTCTGACACTCCCTCCCGCCCGGCCCTGGGTGGGAGAAGACATTTAATGATTTTCCCCTGACAAAAAAATAAAAAATTTTACGATCGCAGTGACTGGCAGTTTTTAATAAAATGGTGAAGGATCACTGCATAGCATAGTAATTTATCTACCATCACTATACCTCTTATTGTGTTTCATTTTTAGTATTTCTTTTTATTTATTTATTTATTCTTTATACCCTTAAACGTAATGTATTATTTTTTGATACTTATGTATGCAGTAAACTGCCCTTGTAAAATTCTTCTACAATTAAACTCTATCCAAAGGTTGTCTGGAAGAAATTGCTTGATAGCGATAAGAACGCCAGTTGTACTATCTTCAGTGTTTGTTGTTTCCTGTGTTTTTATTATTATGGTGTACAATAAAAAAGGAATATTCTTTATAATAAAATGCATTGATTGTATGTCAGACCGCACGGTGCGGGGCTGGGACTTCGTGGCGGGCAGTGAGTCGTGGCGCGGGTGGTGCGGCGGCGGGGTGGGCGCGCTGGCGGCGGCCGGCCGCGTCGTGCTGGCCGCCGCCGGCGCCGCCGTCCGACTCTTCGACACGCGCTCCCGGACTCCCGTCACCACGCTCTGGTAACCAAAACAATCATTCTTCTGATCTTTATTTCACAAAAATGCTTAATAGCTAAAACTCAGCCCCCTTGTCAGCGACATTGTTTTTTGAAAATGTTTCTGAATGTTTTTCTGATACTTACCATATAACACTCGTTATAGTTGGTGTCTATTACATAAAGTACATTTGACTATATTTTAATATTATATTTTCTAGAATCTTCGGTTATATTTCTTAACCAATTATGATCTGAAAAATTAATTGCAAACTCGTCTACCATAAGGAGATTGTGAGAACACCTTTGATCATATCTTAAATGGGAGATTTATTATCACTGTTGAGTAGATGTCGTCTTCCAGAAGAATTGTTAATACTATTTTACTGTTTTACGGGATTTAATGGCATGGTTACACCTGCCGTGGTACGCCTGTGAAACGTAACATATTAATATCCAATGCGAAAGTTTAAATAATATTTTCGATTTGAAATGCGATGAAAATGACACTAATCAATAAACAATTGACTACTTTTGGAAAAAGAATCCCATGTTTTTAAAACAAAATTAATTAGCCTAACAAAAACTATTTTGATTTGAAATGGCCAGTACTGCAGAACGGCAATTTCATAGGTAAAGACCTATTATAATTATTAACACCTCGATGGTACCTACTCGCAGGTCGTCAGGAGTGACGGGCCCATGTCCTGCAAACCGTGGCGTAGGCGGCGAGGTGGCAGTCACTGCGCTAGCACTCTCACAAGACCATCGCCTCTACACCGCTGTTGGAGACAAACTCAGACTGTGGGACTTAAGGATGTAAGTCTTCATTAAGTTTTGCTTTAAAAATATTCATGTTGCTAGAATTTTTTTTACAGAGGCACAAGTCACATATGCTACTTTTTACCCTTGTACTGCGGACGAAGACACTGTCAGAAACTATTATTATTTATTAGCTATTATTACTAGCTCCTAATATCCCACAGCTGGCCAAACCTCGCTTCCACACCTTCTGATTTTACGACCGTGTCCACCAGTCTCGACGATAGGCGTCAAGATCGTCACGCCATCTCTTCCGGGGCCCACCCCGCCTGCGGCGTCCATCCTAAGATATCTACTGGGTGACAATAGTCAGGAAACTAGTGTTTTTTTTATATGGGATAAGTCGTCAAAAGTGCAGACGGATTACTTAATCGTGAGCCATCGGCGCCGCCCATGGACACCCGCAACACCAAAGGAGTTACGAATGCGTTGCCGACCTTTTGGGGATAAGGGTTTTGGATATTTAAGGATTGGGTAGGGTTAGGAGAGGTGGAGGGATTGGGCGTCCAGTAACCTCCGGTAATCACAACACTATGGTTGTTTCACACTGGTTTTCTGTGAGGCCGTAGTATCATTGGAGCCGACCCATTCGTGCCGAAACTTGACTGTCGCACACTTGAAATAAAATGGTCCGTTTGTCTGGGCAGGATGGAGTGTGTGTGCAAGCTATGGACGGGACACGCGGCGGCCGTCATGTGTCTGGCGGTGGGCCGCGCCCCGCACGGGGACCTCGTCGCTACAGGCTCCAAGGACCACTATGTACGCACCCTCGATATGCTGCCACAGGATACTGGTATGTACTGCTTTAAATATATGACATAGATTTGTTTGTATTATTCATAAAGTGTATAACTGCAGAATTAGTCTTTATGACTTCTTTTCTTCCTTGATGTCCCAGGTAACTATGAAGCAAGCAATCGCTGGCTACTAGAGCCGCCGCACTACGACGGCGTACAAGCGTTAGCACTGAGCCAAGAAGACGGCGCGTTATACAGCGCCTCGCGTGATACTAGTCTTAAGCGGTGGAGTCTAGCTGACCATACGTTGACCCATGGAGTTATGAACGCGCATAAAGGTAAGATATGTAATATTTATCGACTACGAAATTCAAGCGAATGAGTGAGTGCACGGTTAGCGCGCTGGCTGGGCATCTGGCTGCCATGCAACGTGTCGCGGGTTTGATTTCCGCACGGAACAATTCTTTGCGTGATTCACACATTCTGGTTCCGTGTCTGAGTGTTATGTGTATAGTATGTGAAATTGTATTTATGAAACTGAAAATTGTGATCTCATTTTATTTTTGCGTCAGATAGCTTACTTATTATCGAAAATGTCAGTTATTTGGTTTCGTCGGACAGTGAGTATGTATGTCAGTTGTTGGGTTTCGCTGGACAGTGAGTATGTATGTCAGTTGTTAGGTTTCGCTGGAAAGTGAGTATGTATGTCAGTTGTTGGGTTTCGCTGGACAGTGAGTATGTATGTCAGTTGTTGGGTTTCGCTGGACAGTGAGTATGTATGTCAGTTGTTAGGTTTCGCTGGAGAGTGAGTATGTATGTCAGTTGTTGGGTTTCGCTGGAGAGTGAGTATGTATGTCAGTTGTTGGGTTTCGCTGGACAGTGAGTATGTATGTCAGTTGTTAGGTTTCGCTGGAGAGTGAGTATGTATGTCAGTTGTTAGGTTTCGCTGGAGAGTGAGTATGTATGTCAGTTGTTGGGTTTCGCTGGACAGTGAGTATGTATGTCAGTTGTTAGGTTTCGCTGGAGAGTGAGTATGTATGTCAGTTGTTGGGTTTCGCTGGAGAGTGAGTATGTATGTCAGTTGTTGGGTTTCGCTGGACAGTGAGTATGTATGTCAGTTGTTAGGTTTCGCTGGAGAGTGAGTATGTATGTCAGTTGTTGGGTTTCGCTGGACAGTGAGTATGTATGTCAGTTGTTAGGTTTCGCTGGAGAGTGAGTATGTATGTCAGTTGTTGGGTTTCGCTGGACAGTGAGTATGTATGTCAGTTGTTGGGTTTCGCTGGACAGTGAGTATGTATGTCAGTTGTTAGGTTTCGCTGGACAGTGAGTATGTATGTCAGTTATTGGGTTTCGCTGGACAGTGAGTATGTATGTCAGTTGTTAGGTTTCGCTGGAGAGTGAGTATGTATGTCAGTTGTTGGGTTTCGCTGGACAGTGAGTATGTATGTCAGTTGTTGGGTTTCGCTGGACAGTGAGTATGTATGTCAGTTATTGGGTTTCGCTGGAGAGAGAGTATGTATGTCAGTTGTTGGGTTTCGCTGGAGAGTGAGTATGTATGTCAGTTGTTAGGTTTCGCTGGAGAGTGAGTATGTATGTCAGTTGTTGGGTTTCGCTGGACAGTGAGTATGTATGTCAGTTGTTGGGTTTCGCTGGACAGTGAGTATGTATGTCAGTTGTTAGGTTTCGCTGGAGAGTGAGTATGTATGTCAGTTGTTGGGTTTCGCTGGACAGTGAGTATGTATGTCAGTTGTTAGGTTTCGCTGGAGAGTGAGTATGTATGTCAGTTGTTGGGTTTCGCTGGACAGTGAGTATGTATGTCAGTTGTTGGGTTTCGCTGGACAGTGAGTATGTATGTCAGTTGTTGGGTTTCGCTGGAGAGAGAGTATGTATGTCAGTTGTTGGGTTTTGCTGGACAGTGAGTATGTATGTCAGTTGTTGGGTTTCGCTGGACAGTGAGTATGTATGTCAGTTGTTAGGTTTCGCTGGAGAGTGAGTATGTATGTCAGTTGTTGGGTTTCGCTGGACAGTGAGTATGTATGTCAGTTGTTAGGTTTCGCTGGACAGTGAGTATGTATGTCAGTTGTTGGGTTTCGCTGGACAGTGAGTATGTATGTCAGTTGTTGGGTTTCGCTGGAGAGTGAGTATGTATGTCAGTTGTTGGGTTTCGCTGGACAGTGAGTATGTATGTCAGGTTTTGGGTTTCGCTGGAGAGTGAGTATGTATGTCAGTTGTTGGGTTTCGCTGGAAAGTGAGTATGTATATCAGTTGTTGGGTTTCGCTGGACAGTGAGTATGTATGTCAGTTGTTGGGTTTCGCTGGACAGTGAGTATGTATGTCAGTTGTTGGGTTTCGCTGGAGAGTGAGTATGTATGTCAGTTGTTGGGTTTCGCTGGACAGTGAGTATGTATGTCAGTTGTTGGGTTTCGCTGGACAGTGAGTATGTATGTCAGTTGTTTGGTTTCGCTGGACAGTGAGTATGTATGTCAGTTGTTTGGTTTCGCTGGAGAGTGAGTATGTATGTCAGTTGTTGGGTTTCGCTGGACAGTGAGTATGTATGTCAGTTGTTGGGTTTCGCTGGACAGTGAGTATGTATGTCAGTTATTGGGTTTCGCTGGAGAGAGAGTATGTATGTCAGTTGTTGGGTTTCGCTGGAGAGTGAGTATGTATGTCAGTTGTTGGGTTTCGCTGGAAAGTGAGTATGTATGTCAGTTGTTGGGTTTCGCTGGACAGTGAGTATGTATGTCAGTTATTGGGTTTCGCTGGAGAGAAAGTATGTATGTCAGTTGTTGGGTTTCGCTGGAGAGTGAGTATGTATGTCAGTTGTTGGGTTTCGCTGGAAAGTGAGTATGTATGTCAGTTGTTGGGTTTCGCTGGACAGTGAGTATGTATGTCAGTTGTTGGGTTTCGCTGGACAGTGAGTATGTATGTCAGTTGTTGGGTTTCGCTGGAGAGTGAGTATGTATGTCAGTTGTTGGGTTTCGCTGGAAAGTGAGTATGTATATCAGTTGTTGGGTTTCGCTGGACAGTGAGTATGTATGTCAGTTGTTGGGTTTCGCTGGACAGTGAGTATGTATGTCAGTTGTTGGGTTTCGCTGGAGAGTGAGTATGTATGTCAGTTGTTGGGTTTCGCTGGACAGTGAGTATGTATGTCAGTTGTTGGGTTTCGCTGGACAGTGAGTATGTATGTCAGTTGTTGGGTTTCGCTGGACAGTGAGTATGTATGTCAGTTGTTTGGTTTCGCTGGACAGTGAGTATGTATGTTAGTTATTGGGTTTCGCTGGACAGTGAGTATGTATGTTAGTTATTGGGTTTCGCTGGACAGTGAGTATGTATGTTAGTTATTGGGTTTCGCTGGACAGTGAGTATGTATGTTAGTTATTGGGTTTCGCTGGACAGTGAGTATGCATGTCAGTTATTGGGTTTTGCTGGAGAGTGAGATTGTTTGTGCAGGTTGGGTGACGGGTGTGTGCGTGGTGGGCGCGGGGCCGGGCGCGCTGGTGGCGAGCTGCGGGCGGGACGGCGCGCTGCGCGCCTGGAGCCCCGCGCTGCGCCCCGCCGCGCCCGCCGCCGCGCTGCCCGACCTGCCGCACGCACTGCGCGCGCATCCAAGCCAACATACGCCCGCGCTCTACACCGCCGGCAAGTCAGTACCTCCATACTACATTCTATATTTCATTCGTATTAATATATATTATACTATTTCATACCTGAAAATCATGACTGCAATAATATTGTCATAAGTCAATGAAATAATATATTTTTAATAATAATATTTTTTTCTTACATTGAAATATTTAAATATATTTTATACAACTTCCGACAAAGGAAGATGTTTAGATTTCTTATGCCTACATCAGGTACTCAATTGGAGATTCTAATTTTTTTTGTTTATTACAAATACTCGAATTTTATTGTCTGTGCCTTCTTGATAGTAATCTCTGTGAAATTGTATCTTATCTTATCACCTACCTGTTGCAACACTACTTTTTAAATAGTAGAGTTAGAAAAACTACTTAATGGGTAATTTAATATTGAAAACCTAACAATGTTGTCTTAGTAATTTATGTTTTATGAAATAACTTTTTGTTTTAATGTACCAGGGTAATATGTTTAGTGTATAGTGTCTCCAATAACGATGTCAAAGTAGGGTAGTGTAGTAGGTAAGTGAGTAACATGTGAGTGTGTTGCAGCGGCGGCGAAGTGCGCGCCTGGCGGGTCACCCTCGAGCAGTGAGACTCACAGGTGCTTACACTCACACACTACTTCACTCACTTCACTCATTACACACACACGCTAGTGCAGCAAAATGACCTGAAGCTACCATTTTCTGCCACTAGATGGCGCTAGTGTAGAACCGTCGCGTCGTTTCTTTGGCCGATAAGGAACTAGATAGTATCAAGCCATTGGGTGTTTTATTTTTGATAGCTGTGTTGATTGGACAAATAGAAATCTTGCTAAATTAGCGACATCTGGTAGGCAGATGAATCGTATTTGTTACTTATTTTTTATTTGCTCTTTAATAATTGACAGATATTACTATTATCACTAGAATCACAAAATAAAACAAAAAGAGCACTTTACATTTCCACCCAAGTATTATATCCTATTTTTGCTCTATCTTTAACATAATGAATGTCCTATCCTACATTACCACCTCACCAGAAGTGAAAAACAACAAATTATATTACATACACACACACATCACAAAAACTGATAATACACCTTCAAACTATAGCAGTAAGGACTAGTTTCAATCACACATTTCAAACAACAACAGAACAGCTTTATATGTCGCTAAATTATCACTAACCAAGCCGAAATACATATGTGCTATATACACGTATTTCTATATATTTATTTAGAAGAAAAATATTTGTTATAGCAATTATATCATCAATCATTATTATATTAAAATAGTATCATTTTGGTAAAATTGATAATAGCTACTAATATTCTAAGCTTTAATCATGTAGAACCATCAGTCAGTCGGTAGTAAATAGTAAATAAAATGGTTATAAATTCAATGTTTCTTAGACAGAGTTCAACGCCCGGATCAGATATATGTTATTGACACCCGGTTTCTGGTTTTCCTATTGGTTGTTGATTATTCAGTCAACCAATCAGATGACTTGACAAGAGATTAAATTGATTTTGACATTGATCGGCCTTTCGGAAACCGGGTGTGAGTGTGTGTCGATTTTTGCTATTTTACTCCTTTAGTATTCTAAGTGCTCATGGGCGGCGCTTTTTGCTTTTGAAATAAATTTTTGTCCACCTAGCCTGCTCTTTTCGCAATTAATTTTAACTTGTTTTTCACTGCACTGAGTTTTTATGCAAACATTTGGTAATGTAAACACAGGTAAGATTATACTTTATTTCAAAAAGAAATCGATACCAATTTTTACGAACTTTATGATATAGACATTATTTTTTTCAATGATGTAATACTGTAACATTTATTCGGTCTGAGGGGTTGAACTGTCAAGGTCATCCTTGAACGCCCACAAGCGTTCGATTCGGCTGTGACTGTGACTGCAAAAACATAAAAACATAAAGTTTAAAAGGTTATACTTCTACCAAATTAGCTAAAAGCTATATGAAATCTTATAAAACGGTCGACAAAATTAATCATTCGGTGTGACTATACTATGTCACAGTGTAGCTTACGCACGCGCCGCCGCTTCACCCCCACTCACAGGCAATACCGCGCTTCGCTCTCAACTCCTGTGTGAAATAACACCAAAATTCACAATATACCTTTATAAATATCTGGCGGCTGAAGTAAAAAATCAATCATAACCCCCCGATAAAGAAATGAAAAATTCAATATAAACTGATAAGTTTCAAGTCACGCAAGTAGCATATATTCATATATCGAAATAATGATGTCCCATTTCACTTAAATTAAAGTTGTTCAACAGGCCTCTGCGGGTTGGCTTCGGCCCCTCGTACGCCTTCCAAAGGTCCGGGATCCTGTGATCCCGTGAACGGAAACAAACACACATAATAATTCTGTATTTAGATCAAAATATTTATAAAGGTATATTAACCATGATTCTTTGTTAAATTGATGATAACACAATGACTGGCCTGGTTCACAATCTCTGGATGGGCACTATGTACCAGATAAATTTTAATAAAGAACGTAAGTTATATAACCTATGTGCAACATGGAAGTTTATTGAGGAGTTGTGGTGAAACAGGCCTTTGAAGATACGTACAATAATTTGCCGAACATTTTACCGACAAACATGTCAGTCAAATTATTGCATCTTTATTCTCTTATATGTATGTACTAATGTTTTAAATGTAGATTTCATACTTTGTGCTACACGTTTTCCTTCAATTTTACACCAAATATGTATTTAGTTGTGCCAAATATTATAATATTAACCCATTCATTGACTAATCCTAAGCTTTAATTGTTGTGTGTAGACTAGTTATTCTTGTTAACTAAATACTCCTCAAGTAATTAAGACGGATAACGCGTCAAACTGCCATCTTTTGCTTGATTTATAACTTAATTGCCATAGATTTTGAACATAATATAATACGCATACTTTTTAATAGTATGTCTACAATATATTAAAGATCTGTTTTGATAGAGTTAAATATTATTTTAAAACCCAGAAAGGGGTACTTGTAAAAGAACAGTTTATTCGCACTTTCAAAGTTGTATTAAAAATTGTAAGTTCAGTAATATAAACCTTAAAGTAATGAGTGAAGGTTCAAATTTAACAGTCCCCGCAAAAAAAGCATTGCACTAAGCACAAGCACAACACTTGTAATTGTGTCCGAAATTAATAATAATTTTTAATCACTTAATCAAAATAGAAACTTACAAGATAAACTAGTTCAGTATCTATAATACAAACTTAATAGAAAAATCTATTTGAAACGAAAACTGACGGTGATTGGGTCAACTGCTATACAATGTATCGCTGGCTGGCTATTCATCAAGTACTTATTCCACTAATTATTGGTCCCTATTTTTTAATTGATGTGTATTTAATTCATATTTATTTGTATGAATAAATGCGTTTAAAACACTCAGGGAGAAAATCCTATTGTATAAAATGGAACCTACGATTTCAGATAGAGGAGAAATTCCTTGTTATTTTTTTATTATTAGTTTCGGACATCCACCTGTTTTTAACAAAATGAAATGCGAAAACGAACAAAGAATATAAAGTAATAAAATATACTTACGTTCCAGCGACGGACGCATACGATGTTGGAGGGTACGCAAGACTAGGTGACCGTCGGCCGCGTGCTCCGGTGTCCCCTCCCCCTCCCCGAGCACGCCCACACGCAGTCTGCGCACGCGCCGCGCCTGGCGGTGACACGGGAACTAAACAGGTCATACTACTGTTACAACTACAAATATGTTACATTATAGTTGAACTTTTCTTTGTGTTTATCAAAAACAATATGTCTACAGTGTTTTTTCGTGACAAGAAAAACATGTGTAAACTTATGAACTGAAATCTTATCATCTAGCTCCTAAGTCACGAATTACATTGAACTATATTATGTAAAGATGTACGAACGACATTCTATCCGATTTCGTCAATGTATCAATCAATCAAATTCTTTATTTCAAATAGACCAAAAAAGGCACTTTTGAACGTCAAGCAAAAAAGATATCATAAGGTTTAACTTTATGTGTCAGTCTGTCCGTCTGTCCTCTAGTGAAGCTATTTGCTCGTTCCAAAGTGTAGATTCCTATGGAGAAGAACGAGCAAGAAACTCCATGGTTACTCTTTTTCAATCACTTTTTACAATGCATGAATAGATTTTCTACTCTAATACAAAACTGTAAGATTAAAAATTGATTGAAGAGGGCAGTTTGGCGTTTTGTACGAACATGCAGGTTTATACCATGACATTAATATCAACCTTATTACAATAGAGACTCGATTGTTTATCGTTTGACGTGTAAAAGATTGTTCGTATTTAGACTGTTGTGGTCGTGATAGTTTTGTAAAGAGTTCGAATATGTAGTGTAAGGAGGTATGAATCTGTTTGAAAGTAAATTGTACGTACAGTAGCAGATAAAGTTATTCCAAACTGATAGATATGTCTTTATTGTTGAGGTTCCTTATTGCCAAATAGATTTTTTCTATTAAAACTTTTATCGAATTGGCCCAATCAAGTAAATATATCGTGATAATAGAAAAAAGAGCACCTTCAAAAAGAGGTTTCTAATTGTGTAAGTTTTTTTTCATTACATCATACATTGCGAACAATTAAACCTTTCCTCTTTATACTTAATGTAAACTCAATAGAGTTGAAAATCCATTAAAGAAGTGTATCAGTTTGGTATAACTTCATGTGCTGCCGTGTGAACATAGTATTTTGTTACATAGCTCGGTATTGTTATCAAGTTTGGTTGAGCAGTTCCTAAGCACTGTCAGTAGAAGTAAAACTCATATAAAATGTTTTAAGATATGAGAAATTACTATTACTATTATATTCCAGACAGTTGTTAACCAAACTTGTCTAACACAATTCTATTTAATTTGTATTTACTGATCGATTTATGTAACAAAATGTTATGTGTGTAAATTGTCGTAGTTTTAACAAAAAATAAAACATTTTAAAAAGACAATTGCATCTCAATATCTAATAAATTGATCTCGAACATTTTAAAAAGAACAAATTTATGAACGGTACTCGATTTTAGCTAGCAACCCTTACAACGATTACTCACTAATTAGATAGATGGCGCTGTTTTAAAGTTTTAAAATGATCAAATGATATCGTATGAATAAACTGAATTATTATTTGATAATTAAATTAATTACAATTGAAATGACGACCTAAATAATGTACCTGGATTTATTTAATTTGAGAGAAACGACTGGAATCAAAAAAGGACATTCCAATGTTGAATTTGAAAGATTAGTTTTTCCGATCAATTTCTTGACAAGGCCTAAGAATAAATTGATAAACCACATAATATCATAGAAGTATAAGTTCATTAAAAGTTGTGTCGCCATAAGCCCTTATTACTGCTGAAAATATAAAAATTGTGCAGGAGCATGATTATGAAGTATTATATAAATAGATTTATATTGTAAAAGACATAGTGCGTGGCGTCACAATGTTTCGAAATTAGTTCGGGAAGTAGTCGCTAGTTTTGACGGCGCTAGTGTTTCAAATGGCTCCAAGAGAAATAAAGTTTTATAGAAAATAACAAATTCAAGTATTGCCAAAACCATGCCTGACTTAATGAAAATAGTTAATATTATGATAATTTAAAAGCCTATCCCGTTAACTCTATAAATATGATTTCCGAGCAATTGTAGTCTTAGTAAAAAGGCTAGAGGCTAAAGCTTGCAACATGCATAGTCGTAAATAAAATAAATAACTGGGCAATAATGTGGTATTTAAAAAAATTAAATGGCAATGGCTAAAAAAATTATGAATATTGTTCAAACGATCGACGATTCGTACGACGAAGTTTTGAATTGTTAATGTGTGATGTTACATGGCGTGGCCTCACTAGCGCCGTATTAGACAAATGAACAAACAGAACTGTGTGATAGTCTGTATACTGGTAAATGATGGCCTTCGAATAAACCATTGTTATTGTTGTTCCAAATTATTTCGACGCTCGCGATGTGAAGTAAGTCATTTATTAACATTATTTATCCAACCCACGATGAATATGGTTCATTTATTTACATCAAAAATATATACACACAAAATTGGTTTAGAACAATATTCTAACCCAGAGTGAGATAGACAGAGGGGGAGAGAAGATATCATAACTTATTTCCTCTTTCGCAGTAGGGAAATCGATTAATAAATGTCTTTTATAATACGCAATTGTTTAATCATTTAAGTTCTGATATTCTCCTCAGTAAACTATCTCAGTCCGCACAGTAGATTTTCGACCTTACAACCAAATAATCGAGTTGAAAATCGATTAAATTAAGTTTTTAATCGATTTTAAACTTCGATTATTTTTATAAATCCTTACTTCATGTGACGAGCCGTCCTTGAAGATTTTATTCCTAAATAGTAGGAACAGCCTTAGCTTAGCTTAAATTGTAAACAAATTATATTGTAACGCGAGTAGTGGTGGGGAATATACAGTGTGTTGTCTAAAACGTAGGATTTTCAATTTAGTATTGTTCGGGTTAGAAGGATTCGTGTCATCCCTCGGGTTGCCAATTATTGCGAAGTAG
Source organism: Spodoptera exigua (assembly GCA_902829305.4). Classification (NCBI taxonomy): domain Eukaryota; kingdom Metazoa; phylum Arthropoda; class Insecta; order Lepidoptera; family Noctuidae; genus Spodoptera; species Spodoptera exigua. The sequence goes on from LR824603.2 coordinate 14,250,371, forward strand.
TTTTTAATATGGCATTTAGACAGTGTTGTTTTTATGGGAATCATTATGTGTGTTATTTTCTGTCTCTTTCTATTACTATTCTATATTCGTACTTATGTATTTCTTGGTTTTTATATAAGGACTATGTTTTATAACAATGATTCTTTTCTAAGTTATGTCTGAAAGTCATATTATTAATTCATTCATTGAACGGCGCGTCTTTAGAAGGATTTTGCCATTTAAAAGCCAACCGCATGAATGCCAAATTACGCACAAATCCCAAAATACGTTGAATAAAGGCAACATTTTTTATCCAATTAGTAAACTTAGCGACCATATACTTTATGGGCCGAGTGTAATTCAGAAAATTTTGAAATTATATCATTAAAATTAAGTGACAGTCAAATAGTAAAACAGTTTATTATTATTAACAGTTTAGAAACACGGGACCAATGTGAAGTGCTTGTAAATTTTCAACACTTTTTCCAGTGTTTTGATTGAAACAGTTGCAGAATTATACTTGTACCATAAAGTAAACGCGTACTCCACAGGTCATGGTTTCCACCATAGACTAACGTCCACTCTCACGTTTTAAAAGTAGTTGTAGACACATTAGGTAATGTTTATGGTTTGGATCATAATCTGTGGTTTGTAACTAAAGTCTGTGCAGATAATAAACAGAGAATAGTGTCCACTGCAAACTAGTACTGATGCATTAATTATTATGATAGTCTGTGATTGATCGAATAATTATATTTTTGTACATTCCTGAGCTACGGGTACAGATAGCGAATGTTAACCGTGTAATCACTTCTATTACTAGGACTAGATAAACGTCAAATTAAGTAGAAAGTAATTTTATAAAGCAATTATATCCTAAACTAAGTACCTACACGAGCGGCTATGATTGTGTTGAGCAAATATCAGTTTTATTTACAACAGTTAAAGGTTTTACTTTGTTTACCCCAATGCGTTTTTCAGTATTATAATCAAATAGGTGAATATTTTATTATTTTAAGCGTTTAGTATTATGAATCACAAATCAATGAATTTAAATGAATAATCATAATTTAAGGACGATAGAGTGAGCGCTTGAGGCTATCAGTAATGCTAGGAGCTTTATTAACAAAACAAAGATATATTAATTATATTATTTTATGTCTAATACTTAGTATAATGCCTTATGAGAATACTTGCAATAATTACTTGTAAAGTGCATTTTTAAGCAGATTGAAATCATCCTTATGACTTTAAGAATAGTGGTTATATTTAAGTAATGCTAAATATTTTATTAAATTAGTTACCAGGGTGGGTGATTCTCGCGTGTTTCTATGAGCCTAGCAACTAGTCATGTAGAATTATCTTGTAGTATCAGCGTTGAATCTGTTCGTTGGTTTGTATACCTTATTGTGATAACCTCCTATTAACGATGTCATTAAAAGTAATAAAATCATCGAATGAATTTAAGATTTAAATTGTTTCATGCCTAAGGGCCTGTTTCGCCGTCTTTATGTAAGTTCCCGATAAACTTATGATAAATATTCAGATATTGTGAAACATGCCCTTAGTATAAAGAACGTGTTTTAGTAACAAAAAAGGTTTTATCATGAATCTTTTAAAGCTCCATATTCTAACATCATCAAAATTATAGTTCTTAGCCAATTCTCATTGACATAATCACGAAAACATTTTTTTTTTATCTTTTGCCGACTCTTATTATAACTGTTTTATTTTACATCTAGTATTAATTTGTATGAGATTTTAATTAATTAAATTTTAATACATTTTGTGTTCTCAATATTACTCTGTATTAAATGTTTTGTACTGTATAAATAAGATTTTAGGGTGTTTTATGATTTTAATTATAATTTTATTTTATTTCAATAGGAATGAAATGTTTATTAAAAATATATAATACTGATGCAAACGTTGTTTGATTTGTATAAAACTACTAGTTTCTGCCAGAGCTTTGCCCGCAGTAGAACATGGATAAAAACTAACTGATGTGTCTATGACATTAAAGTCTGGAAAACACAAAGGTTAGTTTTCATTAAAATCCTTTTAGTATTTTTGCGTGCAAAGACCAATAAACATTAATTCATACTAATAATTATTTTACTAACCTAACCTAACCAACCAACCAAATAATCGCTTATCATTTTTGCTTACAATAAAAGACATAGCCAAGCGGGTTAGTCAATAACCGAGGATGCAATATGAATATTAACAATTTTAAGGAAAAGTCAGGTAACTCTTTTGTAGATCAAAAGAGTTTAACGCGTTGAACGCCGTTGAGAACGACGTCCAGCTTTTGCCGGGTTGCAACCCGGTACCGGGCTATCAAAATAAAATACAGGGTCGCAACATTCCTTGTTTAAAAAAGTATTACCTACTGTGACGGAAAACTCTTTGACATCATGACGTCAAGGGATGGTTGTCAAACGTTGCCTAGAGATTGTAAATTTCGTCGTGAATTGTCAACACGAGTTGGTGTAATCGGTAAGGCGTGTGGATTACACCACAGAGACCCCAAGTTCGAGTCCCGCCGTAAACATGAAGTTTTTTAGTTGATGGAAGTTTTGTCGAACTTTCTGGAATTATTTGAGTGAAAGAAATGAAAAATTAAGGAGCGAGAAGGAGAATAAATAAAAATGAATAACGAAATTATTGGAAGGTTCTGGAGGCATGACGATCAAAAAGAATAACGAAATTGAATGTTCTAGAACCTGACCGGGGGTATATAAGCGGAACTGCGGCTCACCGCTGGCAGTTGAGTTCTAAGTCTAAAGCGATTCGGAAGAAAAGGAAGAAGTGGAAAAGAAGAAAAGTGAGTGAAATAGTGAAGTGCAGTGAAATAGTGAAGTGCAGTCAGTTAAGTGAGTTAAGTCAGCGTGAACGGCAAAGTTGTGTCAGTCGGCCGGACTCTGCTGGAGAAGAACGCCGATAACTTAACTCCGTGGACGCTGTAACTTAAGTGCAATAGAAAGTCTGAAAACCGGTATTAGTGTTTCATTTCATCCAATCCCGTAACCCAAGCCCGCATAGTCAGGAACGTGACGTCAGGCACGTAACATTTGGTGTCAGAAGTGGGATTGGAGAAAAATGCCGCTAGTGCCGCAGGACGTAAGAGGAGTGAGTACCCGTGCAATGTCAGAAGCGCAGCGTGTGAGGGAAGAGGGTGCTGCAGCTCAAACCAGCGATGCAGAAGCCAAGCCTGTGCAGGTGGATCTTCTGCTACAGCTGCAGCAAATGATGGCAGAGCAAGCGCGCCGCCAAGAAGAGCAAGCGCGCTGTCAGGCAGAACAGCTGCGGGAGCTGAAAGAAGAGCAAGCGCGCCGCCAAGAAGTGCAAGCGCGCTGTCAGGCAGAACAGCTGCGGGAGCTGAAAGAAGAGCAAGCGCGCCGCCAAGAAGAGCAAGCGCGCCGCCAAGAAGAGCAAGCACGCTGTCAGGCGGAACAGCTACAGGAGCTGAAAGAAGATCAAGCTCGTCGCCAAGAGGATCAAGCTCGCCGCCAAGAGGAGCAAGCGCGTCGCTTGGAAGAGATGCATAAGGATTTCACGAAGGGACTGCAAAAGGCTGTCGAACGGGTACAAGAAGTGGAGGAAGGGTTAGGCAAGTTGGAACATCGCGTCATGGCGATAGAGGAGAGAGTGAAAGAAGAGATCTCCAAAATCAAGCAGGAAGTGACAAGCCCAAGCCCTTTGAAGAGCCGAAGCCGTCTTGCAGCCGTTTTTGACGCCCCAAATGTGGCCTCAAGCGCAACGAAAGGGCTCAAGATTCCCCATTACGACGGAACAACATCCTGGAACGCGTTCAAGCTACAGTTTGAGACACTTATGGAGGCTTATGGTTGGACTCAGAAGGAAGCACAGTCAGCCCTCACCCTGGCCCTCCGTGATCAAGCGCTCTCAGTGCTGGAAGCTATCGGCGCAAGTGGGGATCTCAGCTTAAGTGCCCTCCTCGACGCACTTGAGGCACGTTTTGGAGACAGCCACCTCGAGCACGTGTACAGAGCGCAATTAAAAGAGCGTACTCAGCGTGCTAATGAGAGCCTACAGCAATGGTCCGTGGAAATCGAGAAACTTGTGCGTCGAGCTTTCCGGTCGACTCCGTCAATGATTGAAGGCACGCTTCTCCAAGCGTTCATTGACGGTATTCGGGACCCCGAAGTACGAGCTGCTGTTCATCTGGGCCATCATAAGAACATGAAAGAAGCTCTGGCCCATGCATTGGAAGTGGAAGCTGTGCGTGGTAACTCCCGTACCTTATGTCTGCGGGAAATGACGACTACGGAGCAGGTACCTCCACGCCGTCGGATCTTCATGTGCTATGGATGCGGAGAGCGTGGGCACATGCGGAGCAACTGCCCGAAGAAGGTGAACCGCCAGGACGCGGCGGTCTCAACTTCTGACCAGCAGGGAAACTAATTCCAGCCAGGGCTGCGGGGTGGGCGCTGGCCGGTAGTGGAATAACCCCAACAATCTACATCAAGCAAACTAACGATGGAAATACTCTGGTGATAGACGGTCAAGTAAATGGGAAAAACAGTCAGCTAACATTAGATACTGGAGCTTCAAGGACGGTGATAAATGTTCGGCTGCTCGGGCAAAACATCAGGAAACACGTTAAACCAATTGTTGGCCTACGAATGAAATCAGCTACCGGCCAGTGGATACCGATAAGTGGAAAACTGCACGTAACAATCAAAATTGGGGAACGTGTTTATCGACATGAGGTTATTGTGGCCAAAATTCTGGATGACTGCATCCTGGGACTTGACTTCCTGCAAGGGCACCAGTGTAACATCGACTTAAAATCTGGAGTATTACTATGTGGAACTGAGGAAATTCCGATGAAGGGTGGAACCCTGGGAAAAGTTTGCTGTTTAAGAAGAACTGTTCTTGAACCAAAATCACAGACTCTCGTACCAATCGCATTACCTAGGAGGATTGAAGGAAGTTTACCTCGAAGGTGCGCTGTGATTGATAAATCGGAACACGTAAACTCATGGCTACCGGCAAGGACTGTCGTGGGGTCATCTGATGTCAACCGCATTCCGGTATTCAACTTCAGTGATTCAAACATTACGATTGAAGAAGGAGAGCCTGTGGGCGTTTTGGAAGAAGTGGCCTGGATAAGAAAATGCTCGGAGAATCTTGTGAAGAAGGACAGTACGGGAATAGACTTTGTAACGAAAATCTTAGACGAAAACAAAAGTCTGACAAAAGTGGAGACTATGAAAGCTAGAAATTTACTCCTTCGATTCTCTGATGTGTTTTCAAGAAGCGATGGTGATATTGGCCGAACTGGTTTGGTGAAGCATAAAATAAATACAGGTGATACAATGCCAATTCGTCAAAGGCCCAGACGTATACCATTCGCTCGTGAGAAAGAGGTTGAACAAATGATTGACGATATGAGGAAAAATGACGTGATAGAGCCCTCTTCTAGCCCTTGGTGTTCACCTGTCGTGCTTGTCAAGAAGAAAGATGGTTCAACGAGGTTTTGCGTAGACTATCGACGATTGAATGATGTAACCAAGAAGGATAGCTACCCGTTACCAAGAATCGATGACACACTTGACACACTGAGTGGCATGAAATGGTTTTCAACGCTCGATCTGAAAAGCGGCTATTGGCAGGTGGATTTGGATCCCAAGGACAAGGAAAAGACCGCATTCTCAACTGGGAAGGGACTCTGGCAATTTAAGGTGATGCCATTTGGATTATGCAATGCACCGGCAACCTTTGAGCGTTTGATGGAACAGGTGCTGGCGGGACTGCTGGGCGAAACCTGCCTAGTTTACCTCGATGACATCATCATCGTTGGAAGGGATTTTGACGATCATCTAAGAAAATTGGAAAGGGTACTCGAAAAGCTGCGTGGAGCAAATTTAAAGTTGAGTCCAAAGAAATGCTCTTTCTTTAAGCGCGAAGTGAATTATCTAGGACATGTTATTTCTGAGAGAGGAATTGAGACTGATCCAGCCAAGACTGCCGCTGTTAAGGAATGGCCAACACCTAAAGACAAAACGCAAGTTCGGGCATTTCTTGGATTATGCTCGTATTATCGGCGGTTTGTGAAAGGATTCTCGGACATTGCCAAGCCATTGCATCGATTGACAGAGGAGAAACGTGCCTTTATATGGGACGAGGATTGTGAGCAAGCCTTTCGCGAACTAAAAGAACGGCTTTGTAAAACGCCAATTCTCGGATACCCCAGCGCGAAAGGAATATTCGTAGTTGATACGGACGCCAGTAATATCGGAATAGGAGGTGTCCTTTCACAACGCGATGGTGAGCAGGAGAAGGTTATTGCTTACTTCAGCAAGTCACTATCCAAGCCGGAGAGGAATTATTGCGTGACCAGGAGGGAATTGCTGGCCGTAGTCAAAACCCTGCACCATTTCAAGAAGTATTTACGGGGACGGAAATTTTTAATCAGAACTGATCACGCTGCTTTGAAATGGCTGCTTCAGTTTAAGGATCCTGAAGGCCAAGTAGCCAGATGGTTGGAACAACTTCAGGAATTTGACTTTGAAATCGAACATCGCGGCGGAAGAATTCATGGCAACGCAGATGCATTATCGAGACGCCCATGCGTGGAAGATTGCAAGCATTGTGCCAAGAAGGAAATTGCTTTTCTTAAGGTGATAAGGACTGATACTGTTGACGAGGCATGGGGAGATGATGCGATGAAATTAGAACAGGAAAGAGATGCGGATATCAAACCAATACTGGAGTGGCTACGAAGTGGTAACAAGCCAAGTTGGAGTGACGTCGCCCAATATAGCGCGGTAACGAAAGGTTTATGGGCACAGTGGAAAAGCCTTACGCTTCATAACGGACTTCTGTGCAGGAAATGGGAATCAACAAACGGCAAGGACGAGCATTTGCAATTGGTGGTGCCTCGTTCAAAAATAAGGGATGTATTAAAAGCGTTCCATGATGGATCTTCTGGAGGACATTTGGGAATTAGGAGGACTTTGGTGAAGATCAAGGAGAGGTTTTATTGGTTGCATTGCAAATATGACGTCGAAGATTGGTGCCGGAAATGCACTAATTGTGCAGCTGTCAAGGGTCCACAAACAAGAAGCAGAGGGGCGATGAAAATCTACAATGTTGGTATGCCTTGGGAGAGAATAGCCTTAGACATCGCTGGACCATTTCCAATCACTGATTCGGGCAATCGCTACGTTTTAGTGGTTATGGATTATTTTACAAAATGGCCGGAGGTCTTTGCCATACCGAATCAAGAGGCAGTAACTGTAGCTACGAGTTTGGTAAACGAGGTATTCACCCGATTCGGAGTGCCCTTGGAGATGCACAGTGATCAAGGACGGAACTTTGAGTCCCAAGTTTTTCAGGAAACTTGTAAACTTTTGGGAATCCATAAGACTCGAACGACTCCTTATCATCCACAGTCAGATGGAATGGTCGAACGTTTCAACCAAACATTGGAACGACACTTAGCAAAGGTGGTTGACAGCCATCAGAGAGATTGGGACACTTACATACCTCTCTTCTTGCTTGCCTATCGGACTGCTGTACATGAAAGTACCGCAAAGACGCCTGCATTTGCAAATTTTGGAAGGGAATTGAGATTACCGGCAGATCTTGTATCGGGCTGTCCACCTGGCGACTCTCGCACAGAATTTAGCGATTACATAAGCGAGTTAAGGGCAAAAATGTTGGACATTTATGAGCAGATCAGGGAGGCCGGTCTTCAAGCTAGTGATCGCGCAAAGACGCGCTATGATCGACGAGCCAATTCTGTTGGGTTTGAAGAAGGGTCATTGGTCTGGCTTCATAATCCAGTCAGAAGGAAGGGAAAATCTCCGAAGCTGCAACCGAGTTGGGAAGGTCCTTATGAGATAGTCACGAAGATCAATGACATTACTTACAGAATTCGGAAGACTTCAAGGAGCCCGTTGAAAGTTGTCCATATAGACAGGTTGGCGAGGTATTACGGCAGCAACGATGCTCGGGACGAGCGAATCTAAGAGGGGGGCAGTGTGACGGAAAACTCTTTGACATCATGACGTCAAGGGATGGTTGTCAAACGTTGCCTAGAGATTGTAAATTTCGTCGTGAATTGTCAACACGAGTTGGTGTAATCGGTAAGGCGTGTGGATTACACCACAGAGACCCCAAGTTCGAGTCCCGCCGTAAACATGAAGTTTTTTAGTTGATGGAAGTTTTGTCGAACTTTCTGGAATTATTTGAGTGAAAGAAATGAAAAATTAAGGAGCGAGAAGGAGAATAAATAAAAATGAATAACGAAATTATTGGAAGGTTCTGGAGGCATGACGATCAAAAAGAATAACGAAATTGAATGTTCTAGAACCTGACCGGGGGTATATAAGCGGAACTGCGGCTCACCGCTGGCAGTTGAGTTCTAAGTCTAAAGCGATTCGGAAGAAAAGGAAGAAGTGGAAAAGAAGAAAAGTGAGTGAAATAGTGAAGTGCAGTGAAATAGTGAAGTGCAGTCAGTTAAGTGAGTTAAGTCAGCGTGAACGGCAAAGTTGTGTCAGTCGGCCGGACTCTGCTGGAGAAGAACGCCGATAACTTAACTCCGTGGACGCTGTAACTTAAGTGCAATAGAAAGTCTGAAAACCGGTATTAGTGTTTCATTTCATCCAATCCCGTAACCCAAGCCCGCATAGTCAGGAACGTGACGTCAGGCACGTAACACTACTATCGATCGACTCATTCCATAGTAGATATTCGTAGGCGGTGAGAGACGCGCGCCCGCACATACCTCTTATCTCTCGCGCCCGGCCTTTCTCGAGACCATGGTGCGGAGCGATAGGAACTGGGCCGTCGTCGCCTCTTTTTATGAAACATGAAGCAGTTATGCTGGCAAAGGAAGCGGACTGCGTCAGGGAGCTATCCTCCTCACTCCCCAGCCACCTCAGTTGGCGGAACTCCGGGCTTCGGGGATCGAGAGACGATTTCCAGCCACCGAAAGCGCGGGTCTGCGGACGGCAAGTAAGAGTAACTCGCCGCCTAACCAGAACCAGACCCGAGCGTACTGCGCGCGCCTCAAATAACCAATAGACCACCACAGATGGGGCTGGGCTGAACATCAGCCCATAGGGCGCTATTTGACGAGCGACTGACGAAGTGGAACCAGACCTTAGAATAAAATTATCGTCATTTTCCGCAAACTTGGATTTTCTAGTCAAAAATAAGCAACAGCTACACTCTTCGCAACATATTTTATGTTCCTAGTACTTATTAAACATTTCTACTAATAATATTTCAATTATTGAACCTTAACGGCACCAGCTTTGGTTTAAAAGTACATACGAGTATTTAATGGGTCACGAAGGGGCTGTGGGAAAATTTTTAAAGTTTTATTAGTATTGTTTTTTTTTAATTCCTTGATTATTTTTGTTATGTTTAAGTGTTGTGGTCTAAGTGTTGGAATCCCTATTTTTTGTAGGTGATTGCGCTGAATTTGGGGCTTGGCGTGGGAGTGCCGTCGATACATCTATCTATATTCTGGCGGTCAAAAGGTTAATCCCGCAAAAGATCGTTCTAACAATCGATAAATCACTTTCAGCCTATCTAATTCTGACCATTTTTTTTATTTCCTTTCACTCTACATACCCGATTGTATACGCGAAAATAGTACAGCAGTGATTCTATAAAACTTAAGTTTTTTTTTCGAGGTCGTAACTGGTTTTGCTCGATTGAGTTTTGAGCTCTGGATTTCAGAGACTAGGCAATATCGAATCTCGATGACGTTTTCCCGAGAGACGTTACCACGTCCAGCGGAAGAATCATCACCCGTGCTAACTGTAATAATAACCAATCAACTTTGAAATATATTACGACAAGCTCCTTCTAGCTCTTTCAGTTACCGCTCAGACTTTTGGTCGTTGAGCTGATACGCCTCGCTCGCAGTCATTTGAACCCCTTTATCTTCACAACGGTAGAAGCCGCGTATCGTTGCATGCGCTCCCCGGGTCATCTCTGTTTGTAGAAATTTTGAATCGGGCTGACTCGCTTCCGGTCTGACCCAACTTACTCAAGTTACTTAATTCGTATACACATCGCTACTGCGTTGCGGTGTTTTGAACCATTTCAAAGGCGCAGTCAGGAGTGACGCATAAATCGTGACAATAGTTCGAAAGACAGGTGTTTTTGTCGTTGATTTTCGTCAATTTTGTTGTTTGTGTTCAAAAAACTTTCTTGTCACATGCTCATTTAATTAAAGAGAAGGTGCCTGTTTTTCTCTACTTTTTTATTTGTTCAAAAATTCCCAAAGATTTGAAATGTCACAATATCATATCAAAAATAAAACACATTTTCATAATTATAATAATTTTATTGCTTAACATAATTACACTAGTCAGTACATCACACATTCTTTAGTACTTATACTTTGTATGCTTGCTATGTTTTCGGTGGTGATGCGAAGGGGGCGTGGCCGGGGAACGGCGCCGCCTATCTCTATCCCTGTCCCGTTCTCGCTCTCTATCCCTATCCCTGTCCCTCTCCCTCTCTCGGGAACGGTCGCGGTCTCTTTCCCTGTCGCGAGATCTTGAACGTGATCTTGACTTGCGTTCACTGAAAACAAAAACAATATTAGTTCAACTTATTATCCATCGAAAATCACAAAGTTTTTGAAGACACATTTTTTTATTGTCTATATCGAGTTATTTCATGCAATCCGTTGCTATAAATTCATAAAATTCTTTTATATTTCGTTGATTTTGGCAAAAAACTTGGCAATATTATTAATTCAAAAGTAAATTATTTATTTGTCTTTCTTTCACATCGTAGCGGAGCGTTTTTGCCGTGATTTTTGTGTCAGAGAATAGTAAAGGGCGAAGAGGCTATTTTATCCTGTACCACGGGTAGAAAACAAGTTCTATCATGTTTTTGATAAGGTAGACTTCTCCTTGACACAGGTGTGAAAATAAGAGCCGGTTTTATAAAAGAATAGAAAATCAAATAATACCTGTATCGTGATCGCTTAGGCGGGGGCGACAATGATGGCTCGCGTGACTTCTTTGATTTCTTAGATGATGTCCTGCAAGGAAAATGGTTTCATCAATTTGTAGTTAAGGAAAATTGAATTTTATACACTCCTAGATAAAGTTCATTGTCAACCTATATTGAGGCAGTATATAGACGTTTTTAACCGGTCAGCAGTATGTTCCAGTTGAGTTCTTTTATACGATTTCTCAATATATACAACAAATATTACGGCGTATTTTGTGCATTCGTTCAGACATTATATACAACGTAAAAATAGGATGATTTTTTATTGAAGTATGTTAGCTTGTTCGCTCTTATCTTCCAATTTCCGTTTGCATTGTAAATGAGACAGGTGTATAGGTTGGACTATAGGCCTCTACATAAGAAAGTTTGCAGTTGGCAGGGTTCAAATTTTTGACACCCGCAACAAGGGAGGAATAAAAATAAAAATAACGCAATGGTATCAAAGGAAAACCTACTCTATTTATAATGTATTTGGAACTAGTATTGTATGCAGTTTCAAGTGACATAAGTCCTTAAAGACACCTAAATATTGTTTATACAGTTTATGTATATCAAAAATCACCTCTCCGAAGCGAGCGTGGCTGCGGATCTTGAGGTCTTGGGTGTGAGCCCCGAGTCAGGCAAAGCATGTTGGGATTTTCTGTTAGAAAATTGTTATTTATAATATGCATTAGGTTCAGGTACATCCTTTATATGACTTAGTATAAAGGTTTTTGACTGAAAAAATTAAAGTCAAAACTCATTCCAACTAAACCATAAATAGGTACTTTTGAAATGGCAAAATTGAATAATAATCCGTCAGTCTTTTCGTCAGTGAAGCTAGGTGCACGTTCCATTTTGTTATCCTAAGAATGGAGTCTGTAGACATATGGATAGCTGATTGTAATCAAGTTTAATCAAGCATTTAAAAAATAAAAAACCCAATACTACTTCACCCGACACGGTAATCGAATCCGGGAGATATGTAAATACGACAGATATGTAACAAGCAGTGTTATAATATCCTAATTATTAGTATTATTTACATAAAACATCTTAGTGCATCGTTGTCTGGCAAGACTACCTTTTAATTCGACATTCCTACCGTCGACACACATTATATGGGTCCCTTGCTGGGCATAATAAACCTCTTTACAAACGGAGAAGGTTTGCGCATTAATCAGCACGCTACCTCAAGGTGGATAGTCGACTTCAAAATGTAGGGTCCTCGCGATATTTTCGTTTAGAATGCAAATGGTGTGTCGTAACTGGCCAGGTTTAGAACACACCTTCATGCATGAAAAGCGGGCCTGAACCTCCGGGCTATAACGAAATTAGATAAAAATTGACTTATCCGATGCCCTTTATTTTTGGATTTGAATGAAGTTATAGGAACTCGCTTTGCATAAGTATAAAGTAGAATATTATATACACTCGCTTCTGTCCCGCGGTTTCACTCGCTGCTCGGCCCGTACATATCGTGGCGTAATGTTTTATAGCTTATAAGCCTTCCTCGATAAATAGATATATCGATAAAAAGAATTGTTCGTTTCGATTCCAGTAGTTCCGGAGATTAGCACGGTCAAACAAACTCTAAAGCTTTATGATATTAGTGTAGATAAATAAGAGGCTATTTATATGTAAAAACTAGATTATTAATTTGATTACGCACGTGGAGTAAGTGTCCTCTTCGACGGGTGACCTTCGCCTTGGTTCCGGCGACTCCCTCACTTCCTCAACTGCCTCTTTGGCCTCTCTCGACGCCTGCAAATAAATGGATATAACAACTCATACGTTATAAAATAACCTAACAAGAAATCGATTTTGGAGACAGTGACAAAAAAGTTTGCAGAAGAATATTAGGTAAAAGTTTTCTTATTATTTAATTATTTATTTGTTAATTTAAAAAAGCGTTGCCCCCTAACTAGGATTTTCTCCTGGGTAGTGGATGCGCTTACTAACACATAATTATTTCACATTCATATCACATCCCGACCCGGAACAACAATTTATGGATCACACAAAGAGTTGTTCCGTGCGGGCATCGAACTCGTCACACGTTGCGCGGCAGCCAGTTGCCCAGCCAATGTCTTTTAATGGCCATGATTATGTCCTAAGGGTTGGAATAATGAGAATGCCTGCTCGGTCGGCTTTTGTAGAATATCAAGTGCATAAATCGAAAAAAAAGATTATAAGTATGTGGTATATTACCTTCTTGATAAGTTTCCTTCGGTAGTGCTGTATCTGTTGTGCGGTAGTAAGCCCAGGCCTGCGCCCCCGGACGCCGGCCTCCAGCTCGTCCGCGTACTTCAGTACCCGGACCTCGATCTCGCGGAGAGTCTCGCGCTTTAGAGCCTGCTCCTCGCTAGGAATGGAATTAAGGAATATTTTAAGATGTGTCTGAAGTTTAAGTGCTTATTATAATAACAAGAGTATAACCTACCTATCTATTACCTTATCCAACTATCATACTACCTTCATTTTTTAAACGACATGGCCGAATGTGTCTGTAACCGACAATAGACTACTAACAAAATCGGAGTCACTTGAGAGACACTGAGATATGTCAAAGAGTAATAATCTAACATTATTCCACGTTAAAGGTTATCAAAGAAAATAAGCTTAATTAGTAATTAAAGTCTGTACTTTTTACTTAGGGGTAGCCACTTACAGAAACTAGCATTTATTATTTACCTATCATGTTGTTGCTGTGAGATGGGCGTGTTGGGTGCGGGAGTGTCGTCGTCACTGTGTGTGTCCCTAGAGTCCCTTGTGTCCCTCGCGTCCCTCGCACTCGGGTCCTCCTGTGGCTCGGTGTCCACAGTCTCCCACCGCGAGGGGACGAACGTACCGCCAGCTCGAGCGCGCCCGTTGTCCGACTCTAAAGGAACGCCGTCTATGTCTTCGTCCACTGTTGGAGAATTACAGCATTATAGTGATGATAAAGTTAGCGCTATTACCTGATAAAGCTGACAGAATCGAATTCGATTTGTCATTAGTTCTAATGCTATAAATCTTAAAACATAGATACATTTACTGGACGTCATTTGGGCTGCCAACTTGATGGAACATTTGATCCGCTATGGTATTTCTTGCGATATTATATTTTTTCCTACTTTATGACTTTCATAAGAAATGGTTTTTTTTTTATTTATTTATTTAAGTCAGGCATCTGAGGCCCATAGAGAATACAATACATAAATATATTATAACATTAAATCATAAACTAATAAATTATGAGAATGTATTAGTTTATGATTTAATGTTTAAAATGTTTATGAGAAGCGTCACTTCGTGCATCTTGTAATATGAATAAAAGACTTGGATCTTGTTTACTTGACTTTAATACCACAGCACACAGTCGGGCAGCTCACTGTACCAGACACTGTCTCGACCATCTTATTTATACTCGAGGATGACACTGACATTGACAGTTCTAGTGATACAATAATTAGTATGACTAATTAAAGATAATAGAAGACAAGTAACATACCGGGTACTCCATCGATGTCGTCAGTGAGGTCGGGCCCGGGCGCGGGCAGGGAGTGCGGGGCGGGGCGGGCGAGGCCGCGGGCGGGCAGTAGGTTGGCTCGCTCGGCGGCGAGGCGGCGCAGCGCGGCGCCGTCCAGCGGCCCGCCGCCGCCCGCCGCCTCCCACGACTCCTCCGACGCGGAGGACCGCGCGGGGGATGCACCCTCTTCCGACGCTCCGCCCTCCTCCTGTTCGTTGCTCATGCCTGGTACTGTGTCTGTTTCCTGGTAAAAAAAGAAAAGTGATTATATTATGTACTATGGAACACAACCAAAAAATATACTTTGGAATGAACATCAATTAGATTAATTGACAGACTAACAAAAACGTCTTTTTTACTTTCCAAAAGTATTTTTTGCGCATGGAAATTTAATGTTGAAACTTGACTGACATTATTAAACTAAAAAAACATTACGTGTATTACCTTATCCTGTCCGAGGAAGATATCATTAATATGCAGTAAGAAGTCTGTAGGGTACACCGCCCAGTCGGCCCAGGCTTGCAGTATACGCGTCACTCGAGCACGGAACCCTTCCTGCTGCAGGCGTGACGTCATCCGTGTCCACGCCAGGTGACAGTTGCGCATTATCTCTGGCAGACGTTGTTGGAACCTAAAAATGTGGGTATCGTTTATTGAGTAACGTTATAAGGAATTTGCTTCAGTTTTGGCTAACTTTACAAGCATAGGACTTGTTCCACAGTTTTGGCTAACTTTACAAGCATAGGACTTGTTCCAGTTTTGACTAACGTTACAAGCAAGAGACTTGTTCCATAGGTTTGGCCAACGTTACAAGCAAAAATATTTGTTAATAATGCTTTAAATTGCACAGTACAATTGAACAGTTTATGGGTTTAAAGAGGCTAGTCTATAAGAGAGAGAGAGAGAGGTTGTGTTGATTATTGATATTAATCGAAACGTAGGCGATTATCGATATCGATATTAGTAAGAAGTATTGTATGCGTTACTGACGCGCTGCGGTATGCGCTGGCGTTGGTGAGCTTGGCGCCGGCGTTGTGCAGTACGTCGGAGAGCAGATAGAGCCTGGCGACGCGGCGCGCGGGGGCCGTGCGGGGCCCGGCCAGCGCCTCCCCCAGCACGCGCGCCACGTCGCGCGCCGCCTCCGCGTGCTCCAGGCACCACGCCATGGCCGCGCCCACGCTGCTGCGGGACGGGGACAGCCCGCGGATCAACTCCTCCAGACGGTCGCGCTGGCTGCAATATAACACACGCTCATAAACACTTCTGCTACTCCCGCACCACTTTACTCGCTACTCGCTTTAGTCGTGCCTTTAGTCTACTTAAAAAAATAAACTATCGCACACAAACATAATTATTTAATTCCAACAAAAATTCAAAAGAATAACGCATTCAAACA
Source organism: Spodoptera exigua (assembly GCA_902829305.4). Classification (NCBI taxonomy): domain Eukaryota; kingdom Metazoa; phylum Arthropoda; class Insecta; order Lepidoptera; family Noctuidae; genus Spodoptera; species Spodoptera exigua. The sequence goes on from LR824603.2 coordinate 14,266,252, forward strand.
AACTCTTTAGTTTTACAACATTCGTAAAAAAGGATAGACAAAAACAATAAAGTATAATTATATATCTTAAAAACCAACGAACGGCTCCGAAATTCGACATAGCACCAAATAAGTAAAACAAAAAAACAATACAAACACTAACACAGCCAAATTAAACTTTGCATTCACCATAAACCAATGATTTGTTATCTTCCAAACAAGATAACAAATCACTAACATACATGTATCATCATCATCATCAGCCTGTTGTCGTCCACTGCTGGACTTATGTCCAGCAGTGGCCTCTCCAATTGCACGCCACTGAGCTCGATGTTCAGCTCTTCTCATCCAACCACTGCCAGCCACCCTGCGGATGTCGTCAGTCCACCTAGCTGGAGGGCGCCCTACACTACGTTTGCCTAGACGTGGTCTCCACTCTAGAACACGTTTACTCCAGCGGTCATCGGTTCTTCGACAGATGTGACCTGCCCACTGCCACTTCAGTTTGCTAATCCTTTGGGCTATGTCGATAACTTTAGTTCTCTGTCAGATCACCTCGTTTCGAATACGATCCTTCAGAGAGACTCCAAGCATAGCCCTTTCCATAGCTCGCTGAGCGACTTTAAATTGGTGGATCAGTCGCACTGTAAGTGTCCACGTCTCGGCTCCGTATGTCATCACTAGTAGGACGCACTCATTGAAGACTTTCGTTTTCAGGCTTTGCGGTATCTTTGACGAGAATACCCGACTGAGTTTCCTATACGCTGCCCAGCCAAGCTGTATCCTCCTACGAGCCTCCCTCTCGAAGTTGTTTCTACCGAACTGGATAGTTTGCCCGAAGTAGACGTGCTCTTGCACAACCTTTGCTCTTGAAAAATCTCGAGAGGAGATCCATTGATGGTGATCGGCTCCGGGAGAACATGTTCATTGAACATGACCTTTGTTTTTTGTAGGTATCCGGAGTCCGATGCGAGCAGAGGAATCAGCCAGGCTGTTCAGCATACATTGTAAGTCCTGCACGGTTTCAGCCACGATTACAATATCATCTGCAAATCTCAAGTGTGAGAGATACTTGCCGTTAATATTTAGGCCCCGGCCTTTCCAGCGCAGCGTCTTGAACATATCCTCCAAAGCATTAGTAAACAGTTTGGGGGAAATAACGTCCCCCTGTCTTACGCCCCGATGCAGGTGGATAGGTTCAGACTGTGGTTCTGTACTTGAACGACCATAGTGGCAGCATCATATAGATCTCTCAACACTTGAACATACCGCCAGTCGACTTGGCACCGTTGCAAAGACTCCAGAACAGCCCAGGTTTCGATAGTATCAAAGGCTTTCTCGTAGTCCACAAACGCCAGGCATAAGGGCAGATTATACTCTTAGGTTTTCTGTACAATCTGCCTCACTGTATGTATGTGGTCCACGGTACCATATCCCCCTCGGAACCCGGCCTGTTCAGGGGGCTGAAACTCGTCGAGTCTTCGCGCGAGACGATTTGTTATGACCCTAGAAAACAGCTTGTAGACGTGGCTCAGAAGAGAAATAGGTCGACAGTTCTTCAGAAGGGTTTTGTCTCCCTTTTTGAAGAACATAATGACGACACTTTTGCTCCACGCCCTTGGAGTTCTCCCCGAGAATAGAACGGAATCAAACAAGCGTTTAAGTCGCTCAAGCACTGGCTTTCCTGCGGCTTTTAGGAGCTCCGTTGTAATTCCATCCTCTCCGGGGGCTTTTCCATTTTTAAGCTGCCCCAAAGCCAACGCAATCTCGTCTTGGCTGATCTCTGGCATGTCTTCGGTAAAGTGGCGGATAAGCGTAGCCCTAGGATCCCCCGAGTCTGGATATGGACGCGGTGCTTTTGAGACCGACTTCCCCGAGAATTTCCGTCTTAGAAGAGACGATATTACCATCCGGTGAGGTCAACTTCGTCAGATGGCTTCGATTTAATTTCTGGCTGAAGACTTTTGACCCCCGCTTTCGCTCAATCTCCTCTTTTATAGCGCGGGTATTGGCGCTTCGGGGATCACGTCTTATCAGCTTTGAGATCTTTTTATTAAGATCTGACGAAGCGACGATGGGTTGTTACGTCGCCTCTCCATAACCTGTAGGCACTCTCCCGAAAGATTGGCGCCCCTGCCGGTATTCTGCTTCCGCCATAATCTCGTCCCTTCTACCGGAGGATCTCTACTGTTTGGTCAAGTTCCTGGTCGATATCAATGTCATTTGAGGTTTCCAAGGCAGCAAATCGGTTTTCCAGTTTTAACTGAAATGTTTCAGACCCAACCACGGCTTGGAGCAAGTTTGGTCGTAGCGTAGACTTCATGAGACAGACACGCTCGGAATCATATTAATTGATGTTTTGGGGGATCGCACAAGTCGGTGATCACTTACGGTATTAAACCTAATGATCACTGAGACATTTCTAAATATTCGTCTCTTGTCCGTCATAATGAAGTCTATTTCATTTTTTGTCATAGCGTCGGGGCTCCGCCACGTCCACTTCCGTTGGGGCTGCTTTTTAAAGAAGGAGTTCATCAAAAATAGCCCCTCTTTTTCCAGGAAGTTAACGAGCATTTGCCACATACATGTATAAATACCAAGAATATTGTGAAAGATAGTATTTAAAGAAAAATATAAAATGAAACAATAAAATATGTTATATTATATTACTAACTTGTTAGATAGCGTCCCCCGTATATTCTCCTTAGCCTCATCTTCCTCGACGAGCTCGTCGGGCATTCCCGCCGTGTAGAGATTCATCACTGGCGGCCGCCACACAGACCCTCCTATTCATCGACATATCATTAGAATAAGTAAAAATCATAGTACGGCTTTATTCTGGTGATATTTTCGTACCATTACCGCTACACAGTACATTATACTAAAATATCATCTACGAGCATAAGATCCTTAATTCAATTCCAACTGTGAAATTTATCAAACAATCCCCTTGCAATTTTAGCAACATATTGTTAGGAAAACAGCGAAGTCTTAATTGTGGCTCTTCATATAATACAAGATCACGAGTAAATTGAGCTGGCAATTTTAATAAAATATCACCTTTAAACATCCTAAAGTCTTCGAGCGACCATTGTTTGGGCGAGTCTCCCTGAAGCATAGAGAACAGCTTCCACCTGTAGTAGATGTGCGCAGGCGACTGGTTCTCGAACAGGAACCGGAAGAAAGGGTTGTTTATCTCTTTGTTCATTATAATGGCTTCAAACATCGGACCTTCGCGGATCACGAACTCCACCATACGATGTATTAACATGAGTATGTTTCTGGAAAATTTAAATATTGAATTTTATTGTTAAGACGTTAAGAGTTATATTCCAATAAATAAAATCACTTTATAGAAAGTTTATAAAAACAAATCAACACAACATCACACCTTATTTTGAAGGTCTTATAGGCTAATTTGGATTTTTACAACAGATAATATATGTTTGAATGCTTACCTCTCTGTAGGAACAACTACTTTGACTATTGACTGAGACAATATCTGTAAAGAAAATATTTGAATGAGTTGCCATGGTAATAATAACGGTACGTGTAGCACACTTGATGGCTTCGTGACATTATTGGATAAAACATATTTTTTTATAAAAATAAAGTTTTTAAAAGAAACAGACAACTGTAATAGTGACTAACAAGAATTTTACGTTTCATTATACAATTAATTTTACATAATGTTCAAGTAGGAATTTCTATTTCAATTCTCCTTTGATTATCGTACAAAACAACTCTTTGTGTGATTAACAAATTGTTGTAGCGGGTCTAAATGTCATTTTTTTTCTTTCATTGGTATTTTCAGTCGTAGGAAAGAGCCAAAATACTCATTATTATATTTTGAATATTGAAGTACAATGTAACATAAAAAATTATAATACCTGTTCATAAGCTTTCTTATCATCTGGATCGCTTGGGTAATACTCTCCCTGCCTCACTCTAGGTATCTGAAATTAAACAAAACTGAACTTTAAACCTTTGTTTTAAGAGTTGTATACATTGTACCATTTTCTTGGACATACAACATAATAAAACAACAAATAAATAGAAAGCAGCTATTGTATGCATTTCATTGCAGATATTTGTTCAATTATTACTGCTTGTGTCATGTCTTGATTGTCTTGATTTTATTATTATTTTTTTTAGTTAGTCCACATACATAATGTCCATGGCCAACTACAGAGCCAGAGGAACAAATGACTTTTAGAGATGGGGGTCGAGGCGACGGGGATTGAATCTCTAGTATTCTCACTTACACGGTGAAACACAACGCAGGCGTTTATTGACGCTGGTTTTTTTAATGGCATAGGTTGGCAAACAAACATATAAAGTACCTGATGGTAAGCAATCGACGCCCCCCATAGACACTCGTAATAGCAAAGGAGTTTTATTTATTATAAGTGTGTTGCTGGCCTGTTGTAGGATATTGGGGATTTAAAGATAGGGGATTTGAACATTGAGGATGGGAGGGGATTGGGCCTCCGGTAACTTCACAGACACGGCGAAACAACGTAACGTAACGCTTCACGCCGGTATTCTGTGAGTCCGAGGTAACTCTGTCGTTAGACTCTCTCAAGTGAAAGAAAATATTTTGTTTATTCTTTATTGTTCCTCTCCTCCATCCTCTCGTCCATGTTGCCTTACTGAGCAGACGTGTTGTTAATTTTTATTTAAAATATTGTCGCAAATTTAATCGTCAGTTATTCTAAAGTATATCTTATAATAAAGTCAATAAACTCGCAATTAAGTACTAACAGTGTAGCAAAAGTGAAAGGCAAGTCCGACCTTGGCGAACGCAGAGTGCCTGTGCGAGGAGTGCCGCCCGCATAATTGCCCTCTCTGTCTCGCTGCGCTCGATGACGACGTAGACGCCGGCTACAAACTTCACGTACTACGAGCTACGAAGAAACAGTCGAACCCGCCTACTAGTGCTACGCGCCAGTTTCTAAGAATAAACCTGCATACTGGAAACGTGAGTTTTAAACTTATTTCATTATGAACCCGATTTGCACACCACCGAAAGGATTGTCGTCTTCAGACACTAACTTAAATAGACCCATAACTGCGTCAACACCTGCCCCTAACATTACAATGAGATCAAACTCTAAACGTGTCCGATTAGAGGACGATGATGAGTGCAGTACCTTCGACATTTTTAGAGAAGAGATGAAGGAAATGCTCTCAACTTGGATGAAACAACAAGATAAAAAACTAGAGAAACTTGATAAGGGTCTTGCGAAGTTAGACAATCTAGAAAAGGGTTTATGCGATATAAAGATTGGCATAAAATCATGTACTGATGAAATTGAAAAATCGTTAGAAGAATTATCGGCTCAAGTAAAGGACCTAGACAAAAAGATTGACAGCTTAGACCGGGAAAGGATGAATACACGTGCAAAAATTGAAGAATTGGAAGAAAGATTTGAGGGACTAGAACGAGTGATCAGAAAGACAAGTCTTGAAATCAGAGGTGTACCGAAAAAGAGAAAGGAAAAAAAAGAAGACTTACTTAACATGGTGACCAGTCTGGTTAAAAGCGTGGGAGGTGATTGCTCTTATAATGAAATTAAAGATATCTACAGACTGCCATCGAAGGCGAATGCAACAACTTCCTCAGTTGTTACTGAGTTTACCAGTACCTTTGCGAAAGACAAACTTTTAAAACTCATAAAGCAATACAATATCTCCCACCCAGACAGTCAGCTAAACACAAAACATCTTGGTCTAGAAGGCTCTGAAATGACACTTTTTGTCTCAGAACATTTAACCTCTAAGGCTAAAAGACTTCTTTTTCTTGCTCGCGATTTCGCTAGAACAGAAAACTTCCAATATTGCTGGATTGCGAACGGACGTATCTTTCTGCGTAAAAAGGAAGGCGATAAATACACCGTTGTTAAAAACGAAAACATCTTTCAGCAATTACGGGAATCCTACAAAATTAATAACTAATTTTTTTCAATATAATTTAGATATTTCAGTAGATAAAATACCCTATATACTGACGTTGTACATGCTTTTCATCATGGCCACTTGCAATATAACCCCTTACACACTATGTTTTAATAACTGTATACACTTTACACATCACTTACACTTAATTAATTATACACATCACACATATGTTTCCTTGACATTACACGCTGTAACTCATACGCTATCTGCTTCCGAGATAATTTATGATATCCAATTGAGAACAATCCTTCGCAATGTTACAATCCAACCTTTTTTTACAACTATTAAATATGGCTAACCAATATAGTGTGATTAAAGACATTGACAAGACTGATATTTACTTTAATACCAAACGTAATACTCCACAAGAATGTTCACTAGATATTGGTGATCCTAAAACGCAACTTATAATAGTATGCCAAAATATTCGTAGTGTACAAAAAAATTTTGACAACTTCTCGGTTTTTTTGAGTAGATTACATTTTCTGCCTGACGTAATTATCCTAACTGAGTGTCGATTAACTGATACAACACCCTTAGTATATCTTAATAATTATGTGTGCCACTATTCTAAACAATATTTAAATCAAAATGATGGAATTGCTGTCTTATATAAAAATAATCTACAGGTGACTATTGAGGAGCCCTCTTTTCAGGAAGCAAACTGTTTACTTATCCACATTGACAAAGTATATACAATTTGTGCTATATACAGATCTCCATCATTTTACAATATTAGTAATTTCTGCGACTCTCTAGAAAAGATTATGCAAGGCTTAAAAAGTCCCAACTGTATTATAATGGGGGATATCAACATTGATATCTCCCCTGATTCCAGGGACAGACGTGCAGGCGAATATTTGGAAACGACCGGTCACTATGGCTTCTATCCGGGACATCATTATCCTACCCATGACCATACGTGCTTAGATCACGTCTTGATAAAGTCGAAGAAATCAGTAAAGATTATTCTATGCAGCTCGAGTATAACTGATCATGACACGATTATTACTGGAATCGCTAAAGAAACTTCGCGCATCTCGACCGATACAAAAATTAAAATTAAAATTGACCACATAAATTTATCAAAGGCCATTGAAAACAAAAATTGGGATTTTGTGTATAAGCATAATGATGTCAATAGAGCTTTTTCTGATTTCACTGAAACATTAAGCACAACAATACAAAATCACACAACTGTTGAGACCAGCCGTAACTCAAAAACAATAAGAAAGCCTTGGATGACGAAAGGATTAATTAAATGCATCCGAAAAAGAGATCTCCTACATATGGAAGCAGGCAAAAAACAGAATAAAGATAATTCCACAATACAGCAACGATACAAAAAGTATAGGAATATATGCAATAATATAATACAAAATTTAAAAGATGACCATGACCGAAACATTTTAGAAGATTCTACAGGTGACAGTAAGAAGACATGGACAGCAATAAAAAGCATATGTAACATAAAAAAGGATAAGACAAATAACTTAGAACTACTACATGCCTGTCCTGATCCCAAAGACTCTCTAGATAGGGCAAATAATTTTTTCACATCTGTTGGTGAGAACCTTGCTGAAAAAACACTTTCAATTTTTAATAAAACTGAATCCCAACTAGCTGTGCTGACCAGTGAAATATATGACAACTCATCCCCAGTTAACTCATTTTATGCAAATCCAACAGACAGTTTCGAAGTCAATAAGATAATCTCAAATCTAAAAGATGCCTCAGCACCTGGCTGGGATGGCATACCAAACAAAGTTCTTAAAATAAACAAACTTCATCTTATCCCCCCGATTGTCTATTTGTGCAATTTAAGTATTTCCTCTGGAATAGTGCCAACAACTCTCAAAATGGCGAATGTCTGCCCCATTTTCAAGTCTGGTGATAAGACAGTAGTATCGAATTATCGTCCCATTTCCCTTCTCACGTCGCTGTCTAAAATCCTCGAGAAGATCATGAATACCAGACTACTTAACTACCTTGAAAGGAACGGTATCCTATCAGATAATCAATACGGTTTTCGCAAGAACAGGTCAACAGAAGATGCAGTTACAGATCTAGTAGATTTTGTTGTCACTAAATTAGATGAAGGTTACAAGTGCACTGGAATCTTCCTAGACCTGGCGAAAGCCTTTGATACCGTCTCTAGAAGCATCCTTTTAAAAAAACTTGAAGGCATTGGAATACGTGGCATTGCTCTTGAGTGGTTCCAATCCTACCTTAGCAATCGCACACAAAGATTGATATTAGGTAATAACCACAGTTCTTATAATAACCTTAACTACGGTGTGCCGCAGGGTAGCGTGCTTGGTCCTACTCTTTTCATTATATATATTAATAGCCTTTGCTCATTAACACTCAGTAAGGCAAAAATTTTTGCCTACGCTGATGACACAGCTATAATTATTTATGATAGGACGTGGGAAGCTGTTTACGAGGTGGCTGAGGCTGGCGTAAAGCAGGTTGCACAATGGCTAAATTACAATTTGCTGACACTAAATGTGGAAAAAACGAAAGTTATAAATTTCAGTGTCGGCGCAAGAGACACCTGTCCAGGTCAATTAACTATTACATTGCATTCCTGCCATGGCAGCCCAGACCCCGAATGTTCTTGCTCATGCTTTGAACAGGTAGCTTATATAAAATATCTTGGAGTTCTCATTGATAAAAACCTCACCTGGACAAAGCAAATAGAGCATGTAAGTGGACGTGTTAGAAAACTACTACATATCTTTAAAAGAATGGGCCAGATCACGAACATAAACATTTTAAAGATGATTTATCACACTCTGTGCGAATCTCTTCTTCTTTATTGTATAACCGCCTGGGGAGTTGCATTAAAGACACATATGATAAAAGTAGAACGTGCACAGCGGGCCATCCTTAAGGTAGCTTATAAAAAACCAAGGCGATTCCCAACGAATAGCCTATATAAAGAGACTGGCGCAATGCGCGTACGACAGATATATATTATGGCCGTAGTTATGAAATTCCATAAAGAGGCTCTGGTCAAAGTGGAATCCAAAGCATATTCACAGAGGAAACCTAAATGGCGTAAACCAAAATGTAGACTTGGTTTTGGAAAAAGGTGTTTTCACCATATGGGTCCATTCCTTTATAATAAACTCAACAACAAACTTAATTTATTACCTATGACGAGATTCAAATGTAAAACTCACATCAAAAATTACATAAAAAGTTTGGATTATGATGACACAGAAAAATTACTAACTGATACTTTTTAAAATTTATATTATTGGAAACATTACATGAGCGCACACAATTACATACATACATCATAACACACACACATACTCACATACTCACACACATACACCCCCTCACACACACACACTCTCACCTTCACACACACACCACACTATTTCTTACCTTCGCACACTCTCACTGCAAGATGCCATATAATACTTATTTAACTTTTCTTCTGTATTATCTTTATATTATCTATTTTGTTTTTGTGAACCAAGATGAAAGAGACTGGCCTCCACGACACAGGGAATCCTAGTGTGGAGACCAGTGATTTAATTGATGTAACTGTGTTTCTTTTCTGAACAATAAAGATTATTATTATTATTAATTGTATGTCTTTACCAATCACGGGACCACAGGGTCCCGGTCATTTGGAAGGCGTACGAGGGGCCGGAGCCAACTGCGCAGAGGCCCTTTAGACAACTTTAATCTAAATGAAATGGGACACTAACCGGCGACTATCCCTGTATGCACTATGGAAATGCACCCAAGGACAGTCTCCGGTTAGTGTAGGACTATTGCGGATAATGGAAACAAGGGATAAGACTATGGGTGTGGGTTGTTATGGACTGGTATGATGGGAACTATGGAAGGACTATGGCACCTGCCGAAACAATGTAATAAATACACGTAAAAATGGCAGGTGGAGACTCGCCAACTCACCGACCGGGCCCCCGGGAATGGTTGCTAGTAATAGCAACAGAGGGACAACGGAAATGTGAGTGGCTGAAGGGTGAAGAAACTGCCACCAGCTTTCTACTCAGATCATCTGCATCTGCCTAAGCATCCTGCATCACTGGCCCACTCGCCGCTTACGAACAGCTTCCACCCTCCGAGCAGGATCACTACTCTCGCGACTCCACTCTGGACGGCCAATGAAGGCAAGCCAGAGGTGGGAGACCTGTTCCTCGTCATCGTCCACTTCGGCCAGCCAATGAAGGCAAGCCGGAGATGAGGAACGGTGACTTCTCCCTGGAGCAATCGGGATGATGGTAGCCCGCGGGATCGCTAATTCCCGTCACCTCGCCTCAAGGTGCCCTGCGGGCTTATTATTATTATTATTATGTTATGTACATATTTTTTTAAACAAAAACTTTTCCCCCCTCTTTGATTTCTCCTGTGTCGTGGGTGCGGTTACAAACATACAATTTCACATACACATTATAATTATTGTAATTACCTTATTGAAGAGATGTTTGGGTGGTTGTGCGTTGAAGGGCAGTCCAGAGGGCGGCGGCGGCTTGGTGGGCTGCTGCAGGGCGGGCGGGATGTAGATGGGTACGGGGGGGATCACCACCGCCTTACCCCAACCTAACTTCATCTCGTAGTTCATTATTTCTTTTCCTGGGCATAAAAATATTGTAATAAGTATTTGTGAATTGCAGTTACCGACAGGAGGATATATAATATACACAAGAATACTTTTGATACATAAGAAGATTTCGGGCACGCACTTTGAACATCATAACAGGTTTCTACTCGCTTGATAAAGAATGATTTAAGGTATGTTTACAATGTTTTATTTCTAATACATACAAGGTTTTTATGGTCATAAGTGTACCTTAACTATAGCTTTTACTTAAAACACATTGACAATAAGTCTTACTTTTAAAAACTATGGTATAACATACCATAGTTTTAAGCTTTAACAGCTATTTTTAACAAGATAAAGCCATCAAATAATAGTCTCATTTGAATTATATAACAACTTCTTACCATTAATACACCTTAGCGCTCGCTCGCCATCCTTGCGCGACATGAATGCCACGAACCCGCAGTTCCGACCTCGAGCCTTCTCCTCATCAGACCGTGGCCACATGATCTTAATACTGGCTAGGGGACCGTACCGACCAAAGATCTCCATTAATTGCTGCTCTGTAATCTAAAAGAAAAATATTTTTTTCGAATTTAACAATTATTTGAATATATTCTATAGAAGTCTAGAACATTGTTGTATCTTTCTAGAAAGAGTTTTAAATCATTCATAGGAGGACAGAAGTCGTCATACAGTTAGCAATACCAAAAACTTTTGACTTTTGAGGAAGAGTGTTCCAGTGGAGACACCATTGCTGTGTAAGTAGAGGTACTTTGAAGACATTTCCAATCAAAGTGATTATTTTACGATCAAAAGTGTTAAACCCTTAACACATTCAGTGCCCCCGACGCGTATGTGCGTGCGAGGAAACGCACATACGCGTCGGGGGCACTGAATGTGTTAATAAGTGTGCGGCACACTGTGTGCCCCAAGTACATAAACAACATTATATTGATTTAAATATCGACAGGTCGAACTCGAAACGTTATGCCTTCCATGGTCTCAAAATAATTCGACTTTGAGTGCACGGTTGGCGCGGTGGCTGGGCAACTGGGTGCCGCGCAACGTGCCGCAGGTTCGATTCCCGCACGGAACAACTGATTGTTGTTCCGGGTCTGGGTGTGATGTGCATGTGAAATTGTATGTTTGTAAACAAATTCCTTTTCGCGTTAATACCCGTTTTACAATATTTTCTTATATTCTCTAGAAATTATTCACCTTAGGGTTGAGATTGCCAAGGTATAAGTTGGTAGTGTTGGGGTCCCCAGTGTCATATGACCCCACATCTGGTATAATGTCGAGTGAGGGCTCCACCCCCACAACACCGCGCTCACGCAACACATTCTTATACTTGTGTCGCTCCGATCTTTCTTCTTGTATCCTGTGATATACAAATTTAATAAGAAAATCATCTATCAAGATTTGATGGTTGTGATAACTAATCTATTTAGTTTTCAATTTTAAAATATATATAGTTTTTATATTTCATTATGAGGGCCCGGTTGGGAGCAGAAGGAATAGAGTCTGTCATTCCCTGTCACCCTTTGAAAAAGTCATTTAATGGTAATTCCAAAAAAAGAGTGGTTGAAAAGTAGATATTGCATTTTGATATGTACACCTTGGCCTACCCATTTATGATCATAGGCTGCTATTGGTCTTAATGTGTTTTTTATATTAAAAAAACATAAATTAGTTCTTGAGTTTAGTGGATTCAAGCAAACAAACTCATGAGCTTCATAATATTAGTATAAATTAGGACTCACTGTCTCAATTCCTCTTTAAATAACTCTAGGTTGCTTTTCTTCTTGTCCTGTCCTTTCTTCTTAGCATGAGGCCTGCCTGGAGGCTCAGGCCTTTGTACTAGAGTCCGGACTGGGTCAATGTCTGGTATACTCCTTTTTTCATCCAAGCGAGATACTGGCTTGTAAAGCTTGCCTCTCTCAGAGGTGTCTTCCTCTGGAAATTAAATATATTTATTTGTTACAATACTTAATTGTAATTCATGTTAACCTGTTACATTCGACATTATGAAGGTTTGCATTTTTAGTTAAAAGATTAGAATATGACTATATTAGCAGAATCTTGCCATTCATCTAGTATATGGCTCAGACCTTTATACTCATAATAGTATTATATCATTTTACATTCTTTAATGTAAACCTATAGATATTAAAGAAGAAAATATAAAATGAAATGAATAGTCACACCCACACACATATTTTATTGCCATTCAATTCCCATTACAACTCTCTTTTGCTAGATTGTGAACCATAACTGAACTGATCTTACAAAAACTACCAGATCTGAAAAGCTAATTGGCACAGATCTAAGAAGCAACACAATAATGACAAAAGATGGGTAAAACTTATCAGTACACACATTATGAAAAATTAAACAATTTCTCTATCAGTGTCATACTTACTTCTTGCCCCCGCATCATATGTGCCTGCTTTCACCCAGACCTTACTTGTGGTGCTGGGCACCTCTTGAAATGTTTCCACAAACTCCTTGAATACCTGTTGGAAATATGATAAGTTTAAAACTTACACTGCCCCTAAATAGACAGAATAGTTTAACAATAGACATGAGTCATATGTGATTCCTCAGGCAGGAAAGAGGTTAACAATGCTAAATCCAAAAAAATATATGTACCTATTTATAAAAATTCTTACTTATTACTAAATATAATATTGTAAATGTCAATGGAGCATTCCATGGTATTACTAGCTAACACTCATGAGTTTCATCTGCTGCTTGCCTCCTATTTGTTGTAGAGTAAAGTTTTATAGTCTATAGCCTTCCTCAATAAATGGACTATTCATCACAAAAAGAATTGTTTCACTTGCACCAGTGGTCCTAGAGATTAACACATTTAAACCAATAAACAAACTCTTCAGCTTTAAAAGTAAGTACAGATTTTAATGACTATAGGTAGGAGGCTTGAGAATCATATTGACTACATTTGAAGAAAGCTGAGAGAAACAACAATAACAGCAACATCAACATTGTTGATGTCAACAGTACAGTATTCCTAAAATTAAATACATAACATCCAACATTATGTTGTGTATATTCAAGTCTCAACAAATGAAACAAAACTTATTTCCGGGTTTGGCTAGAATAGAGCACTTTTACACGTAAACATTATAAAGTTATTTAGATGAGGCAAGATGCTAGACATTAATTTACATTTAACAATTTCTCTGTGCAAGATTCATCCAATTTGTATTATGTGTACTCTACATTAGCACTTAATGTGTTAAATTATTCTTATGCTCTTTACTTAGTCTAGCAAATTTGAGGATAGTACTCATAACAAGAATATCCAGGGTCTGATCAGTTACCCTGTATAAGAGTCTACATGTATATGACGTATCATCATCAATACTTACATGAGCGGCCGCCTCTTCCTCTTCTTTCTTTTTCAGCTCCTCTAACTCCTTTTTCGAAAGCCCTCGAGAACTCATGATGACAAATTATAGGCAAAATAATAGCAGTTTGTCGATAGCCGACATCAAAATGAAAATTTCTGTTTACACTTATAAGCCGGATTTGTATAACTCCGTAACACACACAGACATTTTATAATTAATAAATAATATTAATTAATACAGGTCAAATTAAAATTACTCGCTTATTATAATAAAATTAAATCTTTTAGAATAAAAACACATCCTAACCTATACAACGTCAACGCTTAATTGCCACAGATTATAATAAAATAACATGAATGGATGTCATGTACGTTTAGTTACTTAATTCGTTCATGGACTTGTTTTTATTTTGTTATACAACATACATAAAACAAAGTCCTAGTTAACAATAAAATTACTTATTACATTAACTTAAAGAACAATAAACAAAAAATTATCCCCTTTACGATAATAATACTTATATAGTAATAATTTTGATCAGACAGACAAACTATGTGTATAGTTTTGTGGGACATTTGTTTTACATCATAATACTTAAAATCTACCTTTTTGGTTAATATGATCCAACATGATATTAATACAAGTTGTAAATCAATTTTAGAAAGTAGGTAGAGTTATTGAGTATTTGAGTAGAGTACGCATGCCGTGTAGCCTTGGCGAACATTAGCCAGCCAGCGGTACTATTAGGTAGGTAGGATTAGCTTTCTAATTTCTTTCAATCACCAAGAATCGAACGTGCTTCTCATCTCATGGTAAGTAATCAGCGCCACCCATGAACGCCAGAGCGGTTGCAAGTGCGTAAAAACTTTTGTGACGGTCGGGATTTCGGAATTGGGGGTGCGTTCGGGGTGAGTTGTAGATGAGAATTGGGCCTCAGGTAAATTCACTCACGGCGATTTACGAGCCAAGCGTTGCCAGTTATCTAAGACTGTGCCGTTTACACATTGCTCACTTTTTGCGGCAATAGAACAAATTGTACCGCCGTGAGTACCAGAGTGCAGGAAATATTTTCCATCTCCAACTTTCGGACTACAACAACTTCATGCACATGTAAGTATCTGACAAATTCAAATTGACAGTGTTCTTCGGCCTTCCCAGCTGAGCGGGCTCCATTACAATTTTCTTCATTGGGGTAATTTTATTTTGGGAGAAAAATAACAAACACTTGATTGGTTACATATTATTTATTGAAAAAAGTATACATCAAAAACGTTTCGATGTAAAATTAAAAAAAAGAACATGTGCGATTGACATTAGTGAATGAATTCTGCACAGGATTATAGTGTAGCACCAGCCATAATTGGAACTTTCTTAAAACTTCTAATTACCTTATTTCAATGCCTGTAAAGTTTAAAGTGTAAATGTTGATTAGTTTCAGTATGGCTGGCACCTACAACATACATTTTGGGTATTGGACTCTAGCTAAGTATATTTATCGTACAGAGATATCTTTACAGCCAATGGTAGACAAGTAGAAAAGTTCATTTCATAAAACGTGCGCGTTGTACTTGTGCAAGAAAACGTATAAATTAGCCTCTGAATAGTATAAATTATGTATATTAAAATTGGCTAATTGTACTTAGAGTATTGTGCCAGCATAGGCCACGCTAATGCCATAAAACCTGTTGGCTGTAAATTCCACTGTGTCGCGTCTTTTTATTTTGTTCACCTACTATCAATATTACATATTGTTATTTTCACTTAATACTTACATTTAAAATACATAAATAATACAACTTGATAGTAACCGAAACACCGAATAATTTAATGCATTCAAAGTCTATTTATGTAGAAATGAACTAATAGCAGCAAGCAGTAAGAACAGAGACTCGCAGCGCAGTTATCGTCGAACCGTTAAATCCATACTTAAAAGAATAATTTCGTTTAACTCATTTTTGACAATAAACTTAGAAACGAGCGTAGTTTCTTTTGTTTATCAAACAATAGATTTTCTTTAAATTACGGCCTGTTAATGAGAAGAATACTTTTGTGCATCATAAAACTTATTAATATAATGAAACATGCCACGTAATATACATAACTATTACACTGTACACAGCGAAACTAATGTACATAGTCACAGAACGAATATCATAAGACGTTAGTGTGTACTTGCCGCTGGGGGGCGCCACCACAGATTATATACCGTACCACCTACATTCGGACACGTCAATACCTCGATCCATACATAGGTTCTATTACATCCAACTCTAGTTTACCTTGGATATAAAAAGTATCAAAACTTTTTTTTAATAAAGACCTTTCAGAATGGACCAGAACCATTTCCCCTCAGTAAATATACTCGGTAAATAGGACTGAGTCTCCGGCCTCAATATGCACCAAAAGCACATACTGTCTGGAAGTCAATCCCTAAAGACCGCGGTTACCTATGACCTGAACAGAGGTACTTAATCTGTGACGTCACGCCAAGCGCGCCATCTATTACACAGACGGAGTCAACCTATAACATAAATACACTAAATTATAGTTCTAGATAATTTATTTGTTAATTTTTTATTTATACATCGGTAGTATAAGGGAGCTGCATCTTATTAGTCTGTAGATATGCAAGCGATAATCTTACTGGCAATAAAAAAACGTTATTTTACAAGGATTTTGGACCTGAAATCATACCATTGATTGTGTATACGAACGGATAAGACCTTGGCATAGGCACCTTTGGCTTGTAAACCAGGTACTTGTAGGATTCACACAGCAGCTTTTATAGTTCAACCATGGTGCATGCCGAAACAATTAATTACATAGTATTTACAAAAACTGACCCATTTCTATGGGCTTCGTTTAGCACAGTGGTCCAGCTGCAAGTAGTGGTTAGTGTTAGTTGAACAAGCAACTGACGAATTATTCTGTGTCATACAAATTAGAGGCTGAAAAAAGGCAGAAACTCTATCGTTATAAAATTACCAATCGTCGCCGTTGTACTGAAAGATGTATAATAAGTCACATGAAACGTTTAAAGTAACGTGTGACGTCTATAACAGTAATATAATTATTTACATGACAAACGAAACACACTCTAATTTATATAACACATAGATCTAACTAAATACGCTAACGGTAAACGGTGGACTTGCAGCACTGTCGTGGGCTATTGGTAGAAAGGTCACTCACGACACTACCGCCCGCCTCGGTGCGGTGACTTTGTGAACTTTTAACAATAGGTGCGTAAAGCGTCCCTCACTCATCATCTACAGGATACTAGGGCAAAGCTTTCGTTGATTACGACCACGACGAGCTTACTTCCGTTTAAGAATTACAATAAATATATTTTTACATCAACAACTGCCACACAGAAGAGCTCGTCCGACTTCAGAGTGTTGTTATTTCCAGTACCATTACAGTAAGTATTAGTACACGCTGCACCTAGCTTCAAGGTCACAAAGTCAACACAATCTCGTAAATGTATTATTCCCAACATCAACAATAACACATACAACGCTACCGTCGAAAAGTAAAATTACGTTTAAGAGGTAAACACTCGTTTTACGCTATTAAATGCATTCGTCGAACATTGTACTACTACTAAAATCAATGGCCAATGAAAGTGACAAATAATTATATTGTACTCGTTTACTTGATCAATAGACATCTATTAAAATAATTCTTCACATACAATATACATCGAATATAATATAAAACTTTTCATTATATAACGCTAATTGTTCGTGCGCGAGTGTGTGTACACGCGCACACTACCATACGGTGAATAGTCAAATCCTCTCGATACATACTTATACACTGTACAGGGATTGAAATGTTCATGGACAGACTGCATTTACTTTTCCGTTCGTTTCTTTTTGACGACACTAATACATAAAATTATGAGTTGCCAACGCCGATTATACCACGTTTTAAAACATTAAGGGCTGATGTTTGACAGCCTTCGACATCCACGTTATGAAGGGGCTTTAATTTGGAGATGTTTTATAATAGTTTCGCGTTTATTAATTAAAAATATCGGGATCAGATCTCATACTTAAGTGACCAGTGTATTTTAACTCTAAATCGGGGTCGTTGGCTATATCCTGTAGCTGGCGATGCGGAATCCTTTGAACGAGCACAGCTATGGCAGTATGGGTGAAACGCCCTCACCGCCGCGCCGACTGTATGGTACGAGCTCATCCGGCCAGAACCTTTTGCTGCTTCTCAGGTAGATTAAGAAGTAACTTCAGGTCGTAAGCTATAGCCTGTGCCATCCCCTTGACATCGTTACTCGTCAGGCGAGCCAAGCCGACACCAGCGCCGCCGCCGGCGCCGGGCCCGCCGGGCCGCAGGTACCTGCGGTGGCGAGCGCATGTGTGCACTAGCAAACGCCAGGAGTTCCGCTAAGAGTCCGGGTGGAAGTGGCTCGTCTAAGTAGTCAGACAAAAAATAATCATACCATGCCAACACCAGCATTAAGAATGCAAATAAAGATGAAAACGTTGAACTGGAACTGGATGGAGGAGGCAATACTTGTGAAGGTGTCGCAAAAGTTCGGGACAAGTTAAGGTCGATAGGTCTTGGTGGAGCGTGAAGTTGATGTGCTGGGCGATTTCTCATTATTGCGATAGATCGCGGTGTGGATAAAGACTGGGGTTTTGGTAAAGACTGATAACCCGAAGAAGGGTTGCGGGATGCAACAAGTCGGGGTGTCGCGTAACGCCAGGGTATCGAGAGAGGTCGGGGTGGACAGAGAGGTCGCGGTGTAGTGAAGGACCGCTTTTTCAGAGGCGACGGCATCGTCGTGATCTGCGAGAACCAGAGCTCCGGTGGAGTCGCGCGCCCCGTCGGTGAAGCTGAGTCTCAGGCATCCGCGTCAGCCCCCTTCAGTCGGAGCCGCGCGAAGTCCTCGAATATTATGTCGTCATCTTGCTCTTGACCGTTCTCGTCGCTGCGGGACAAAACGTTTGCATTAGACTGATGAAAAATCACACATACACACTCAAACACCGAACAATCCAATAGTCTCGTATGTAGTGGAGTTAAGTGGTACTTACGGATGCGGGTCTAGCTGGATGAGGTCGTGGTCTTGTACGCGCGGGGCGTCGGGGGCGGCGCGTGGCTCTTCCTCGGGTTTGGGGTGCATCAGAATAAACGGCAATTCCGCACTCAGGTCACTATAACCAAACCATTTTAAAGTTACACCTTAAATAATGATAAATTACACATTTTTAACGTTTGCACCTATCGCCATCGCCGCGTACTCACATTATTAACGGCCTTTGGGTAGCTCGTAATCAATCGGACATATCCGAAATATACGAACTAAGTTGGATTGTGTGACAAACGATATTTGGCTTTAAAGAAGAGGACAGGTGATATGCTAACCAAAAGGGAGTATGATAATAATTATTTGGATATAATTAAGGATAACTTATATGTATAATGTAGGAAAAACTAATATATTTACCCGCCAAGAGGTCCAAGACATAATTTCACTTTGACTTTATACTGCACTATGATGCCTAAATTTTCTCGTTGCGATGGATCGGCGATGCTGAAAACAAAAAAAATGTATTTTTAATACACCTTCACCAAATGTCACTAAAATTTCTTCATAATTATGTATGTTTATTTGTATTCATATTCATAATATTCACAGAGGCCTGAAGAGAAGCAGATGCCAAAGTCGGTTTCTTAATCTGCGAAGAGTAGAATCTTAGTGGGAGTTACTCACAGCGTGCTGGAGGCAAGGTTAGTGTCCTCGTGTTTAAGCTGGCCGTCGAGTGCCAGGCCCCACTTGTCCTTGTTGTTGGCCAGCAGTGGCGTCACCGTGAACACCTTGCTCAGGGTGAACCCAGGGCCTACTGGACATCCCTCCCTGTGTACAAAATTAAGTCTTCAAACAAACTGTGCAAACTGGGCCAATTTCATATGTGTGTGTGTGTATGTCGATGTATTTTGGTTCAAAATAATCAGATTCCACATTATGTCATATTTCTTGGTGTATATGAAATGCTATAGCAAAGTACATCCGACAGAGGTAATGAAAGGTGATTATATTTTTAAAATTCAATAGATTTCAAATTTGTACTAACATATTGTTGAGTAAGATACCATTTCTAATAAAGAAGATTATTTATAATGAGAATTTCCAAATTTAATAATGTCCATGCAGTCTACACCCGTGACGAATTTATGATATCCGACTAGTTTCGAGTCCAAACGGAGCCCTTACATGAGTATTATGCATTAAGTCGCTGTACATTGAAGAAAGTATACAAACCATAACCATCACCCATCCCACGTGCATTTAAGATACAAGGCCATCGAATGTCGGTTTTGATAGTACTAAAATTTTATCAACGATATTATTTCCTTCTGCCCGTCACAATCCCGAAAGTGAACTTTTTCTCCAGCAATATATACCCGTTATACTCTATAATGGATCGTGGGTGTTCAGATTAGACTGTATACAATTTTTTTAAGTATACAAAATCTTTTATTTGTCAAACAAAAACAAATACTCAATAAAATAATCAATGCAGTTCGTTAAGAATAGTTAGTACAAGTCAATAAATTCACCACAACCGTTAATATCTTTAGGTTTTTTTATAGTTTCTATTATTTATCGGGAATCGTGAGTCATGAGCCAGTTTCCCACAATCTTATAAACGCAAACACAATTGGAAGTTCGAAAAAAAAAGAACCGTTACCAAAGGATGGAAAGTTTAAGACCCAATGTATTTGAAATTTTCGAAGATCAGACACGAATAGATCAGAAAAGTCTGTAATAGAAAGTTGTTCATTTTGTAAATTCTTATTTAATTCCATTTTCATTTCATTGAAAACTCGAAATTAGCAGCTCGGCAGCTAGCTAGACAGCCGTAAATAAACTAGAAATTAAAGACGATATTTGCGTTCGTGATATTGGTATCACGATAGGTGATAAGGGTGATAATCTCAAGGCATTTTGTAGTAAGCGGTGGGGGGAGGGGGGCAAACAAGTCATGCATCATACGCACGCTGTACTTACACGGACTGCATAGATTGTTTCTTATTGAATATCCCAATAAAGGGGAATTTAAATAGTCTCGCCGACATCGATTTGGGCTCCCTGAATAACAAATGGACATAGCTCAACTCTATTACTTATAGATATAAAGTCGAAAGTACCTCGACTTCCAAAACGAAGATATAGGTTTGAATAGTAATAATAGACGTTATGTAAATAGGAAAAAGGTGGATACTCACTCGCTCTCTGTCTCGGCGACGGTGCACTTGTACTGCGCGGTGGAGAAGAGACAGATGTCCGCGAACTGGCGCACCGACACCTTGATACGCTTCACCGATCGGTTGGAATTGTTCGCTATGTGAACGTTCACTGCTATGTTCTCGCCGTGGTGGTATAACTCCTGGACAGGACAACAATGTTTTACTTGGGTGTTATAATACGACAGGCCTCATTCATTTAATCTAATTCAAAAGGCATTGAAGCACATTTTAGAGGGTGATTTGACAACGCGCAGGGTTACCTTATCTAGGGAAGCTTCCAGATATAGTTTGTTGGGGCTCATCATAAATTCTTTGGATACTTCGACGGAAGGTTGCTCGCCTTGCTTGCTCGGCGCATACATAATCTTCCTGATAGCTAACCGCACAGAATTCCTGCATGACAAACAATGAAAAGATAGAAAATGTTTCCTTTGGGCCAAAGTTTTCTCTACACAAGCCTTTCTATACTTATTCGAGCGTTGTAACGTCTGAGCGCCGTGCATGCCTTTAATTAAAACACTAAGTTCACCCTAGCGCGGTGAATGCAGTTCTCTATCTAGCAAAGCTTAAGGCGTTAGCACAATAACGCTTACCGCTGCGCTTTCGGTGCGAAACGTGATACGTGTTCAAACATTTTGGTCTGCTTCCGCAATGTTTTCGCAGCCGACTGCGTGGGCGTGCTAACGGCGTAAAGTAGAAGAGGTGTGTATCAGCAAACGTGGAGCAACGACTGGGGCACTCAAATACTGTATGACTCCTCTATCAGGAGCTGGTCTTCTACATATACGTATTGTGGCGGGCAACCTACCTCTTGTGTGGTTTGTCGTCCTGAGAGTCTGCGACGAACGCCTTCAGCTCGTAGTCGACCCCGCATGGTTTGCCTGTCTCGCCGGGAGCGGGCTGGAGGGTGACGGAGGCGGGGCAGTGCGGGGGCAGTTCGAAGTAGAAGGGATGGGCGGCCGCGCCTAGCTTGCGGACCAGCCTCTCCTGCAGCCGCGTTAGAGGCCGCTTTGTTGTGTTCGTTGCTGGGTATATCTGTGTGTACAATATGATTTATTATTAGTCCAAAAAACAATAATAACAACAACTATCTAAGTAGCTTAACCAACTATCAGACACATTAAGTAATCAGTGGCTATATTCCCTACATCATTAAAGAATAATGATTAAAACGTGATTCAGTATTCAATTTAGATTAACAATTAGCGAAGTGATTGGTTAATGAAACCGCTCGTTCATGCGGACTGCCAATGATTAAATACTTGATTGCTTATTTATAAATGGTGTGAAGAATCTCCTATAATCTGTTTAACTAGGTTATAATATTAAAACGTATTAATTCGAACCGTAATTTTTAACTTAAGGAGCTAAAATCTTATCTTCTAAATCAAACTGGGATTATGTCTGTGTTTAGTTACAAGTTATTTTTTTCTATAAAAATTGTACTTTAAGGTCCAGCTAAATGTTACTTAAAGTCTATCTTAACCTAATAAGTTTAAGGTATAAATTCTAAAGGCTACTACGAGTCACCTAAGGGTCCAGTCCAGTAGAATACAAAGGCGTTACTCAGCTGGCACATATGACCTAGTACACTTAAACGCAACCTTGAGACCGCACGTGTTTATAGTACTACTAATAGTCATAACATAAAACAATACATTAAATACTTATTCTATTGAATCGTATTAAAAAAAACATTTATGTATCTAAATAAACATATTTCTGGGCTTATTTATTACTTCTAGGGCTGATTTTTCAATGGCTAGATAAAAGTTATCTGGGGAATTATGATCCTGTCGCGTCAGAATGTTTGTATAAGACAGTGATAGCAACAATTTTATTCTTCAGATAACATTTATCTGACTATTGATAAATCAGCCCTAAATCGAATATTTGCTTTTTTCAAGGCGATGGCGTCCCTAAAGACAAGTTCATTAAAAAAATATTTCTTAAAAAGCTCTGTTACCTGTTCAGCGGCCAAGTATAAGTCCTTGCGAAAAGTGAGTCCCAATACATCGAGGTCCTCTCGGCCGTATCTGAACGCGGCCAGCACATGGCCAAACACTTTCCTGTCCTTCACATATTCGGGGTCAATTAAGACTACTCCATCTGAAAAAAAATAAAAGAAAATCACGCCTTAGACTGATGTTTTTAAAAGTGCGAAAAGGTGACGAAGGGTTGGTATTCTACCTTACAATTCTAGATCACTCATGATTTTCAAAGTAAAAATATAACAAAAAAATGCTTTCATTCAATTTCACACGACGGTCTTTTTTTGAAATAGTAAATCATTAATATCTTATCACCTGATTCTGATTACATGATAGTAGAAGATGACTCAAATGGCATTATATTTAGTTGTACTAAAAGCAATGTGATCATTTAAGGAACACCTTGATCCCACACATATCGATCGATAACAACAAACTAGGCTAATATTACAATTAGCGATTCGATACAGTGTTGCATTACCATAATTACACGCTCCGCTCCACATCGTGAGGAGCAACAGCTAATTCGAATCGCTGATCGCATAACGATATGGTTGGCTCACGGCATGAATATTTGGTACCTTCCGCGCTCATAGCTCGCTACACCATTGCAATCAGCCATCCGTCACTAACAAGAAGGCAGTCAAGATCAAACGCCAAGTAAATAACCTTAAAATACAGGAAAAGTTCGCGGAAAACGTAGTGACGTATATAATCTTGTATTAACCCAATTAGTGTGTAGGTCTATACGTATATTCTTGTAAACTTACTCATAGTAAATTACAATCTTTGCTGAGTGTTGATGTGTTCCATTGAGAAAATGATCAACGCGTTGTGATGAATCATTGATAAATAATTGCACGGATCAAACCTGTGTTTATCGTGCAAACAACGTGATATATATACTTTATTAATGTAGTACGAGGGTGTGGTTTTATAGCACCCAGACAGTAGTGAATGAACTTAGGTATCTTGAATTTTGGTCGCATGCTACTCAGCTACAGCTCATTCTCGTCATGAATCTAACAGAGATTGTAATACGATGCGATTCTATATAGTTAACTAATCTGAAATATCTGGACTGCTATATTGGTACCAAGTCGACTGACAACGGCTACAACTTGGATGGGATTGGCAATTTATTATACAAAGATCGTCACCGGCACTCCCTTTACGTTCGGAGCGAGGATCACTGTAACTTGGTTCAATTGTTTGAATACTCAGCAACTTGGATCAAATTGAACCGGCGGGGTGTTTGTCCTGGATCTAGAACTTGTCCGATATATTTAGAACTTACCAATCGGGTCTACATGTGTGATGTGGTCTACGAAGTCTCTTTTCCCTAGGTATACGGTGATCTGAAAAGATAAAAATAAACCAATTAGTTTTCGAAAGTAAACCTCAAAAGAAGAGCTAATCTTAAGTGATCCTTTGGCAAACTAAATTATGTTAAAAAGAAATACTTCGGTAGTTGTCACAAGATTTGGCACACTTTGAGACTAGAGTCTTCGAATTGGCAAGCAAGCATGGTGCGGTGTTATAAAAGCATGACACAGAGACTGTATTTCTTTTTGTAATTACGTTCGTTCAGCACGAATAACTTGTAGGAAGAGATGTTGCAGGCAATAAGGACATAAGGTTTACTCTAAACATGACTAAATACAGCATAGAGAACACATCGAATAAATACATATTATCATTCTAGCAACTAGATATTAAAATCTTAAGGAACCTCAGCTTAAAGCTAGTGATTAAAAAGAATAAAAAGCGCTCATGAACCGAAGTAACAAAAGATAATGAGACCTATCTCGGGTGCTTTTAAAAATCAACTTGAACTAATTGAAAATATTCAGATTAAATGTTCCCGAAACGACCATTTCGTTTAATTTAAAAGGTAATTGACTGGTTTAAGTCAAAAATGGCTTTAGGAGTACTTTGTGGAGATTTTTTGTAATTTCTAAAAGGTCAGTTAAGGCTTATATATATTGCGGCCGAAATCCATTGGCAGGGTCCCTTTTATATTAGTTCTTCCGATGTTAGAGTCACGGGCACTTTCATATGAATCCTAAGGTCGACTCCAAAATTATTTCAGATGAAGCCGAGCACACAGACATAGGTATACCCAAATTTAGACCAGGGGTTGGAATACTAGCAGCTGTATCACAAAGTATTTTATCTAAGCACAACTGTGTTTCAATATCCAGTATAGGGCAAATCGCCGTAACGACCGTCAAGTTAAAACTCAATTTCTCTTGCTAGCAAAGAGAAGTTCAATTAGCAGACTAGTATAGAGAGTACAGAATAGTGTGCACTACTTTTCTACATTGAAAAGGTATTCTAACCTAGTATCAGAGATAGGAACAATGGATAAAGAAAAGAAATATAAGCATACCTTGCCATTTGGCGAGCTTTTCTTGAAGACTCGCGTGGCCTGTCGCTGCTTGTTGCTGCCGGCGTCTTCCATTTTGTCGCCGCGCCCTCCTCAACACTGTAAAAAAAGAATATTTGTTGTACATAACCATCAAATATCCATCCACGGAACCTTTAAATTTAACACTTCTAATAGAGTAACAATATTAATGTAAAAGTTTTATTATTAAACGTTATTAATTTCAATGTAAATATTCGTCATTATTTACATCGAAAATCCGTATTTGAAGAAGGATTTACCTTATCCAATGACGAGTAATAACGAATGGAGTGACGACACGACTAGTCTTGTCAATATTATGAACGTGTAGTACTACGAAGTGTGAGAATACCTACATTAAAGTATACATAAAACTTACAAGTAGGTATTTCTCATGAATGACATATCAGGAAATTATATTTATATAAGGATAAAAACAATTTAGCTGACAACACTACCGATTTACGTTGTGATGACGCAAATGATGAGTTTTTTTAGAACGCAACTACAAGTGCTCTCGAATTTATGAATCGACCCGACCCGTACTGGGACAGGAAAAGGACCGGGGTGAAGTTAGGTTTAGTCAGTATGAGTCTGACACTCTGTCAATCGCCCCAACCAGGGCTATCTAAGTCATTTGATGCTGCTCCCCCAGAAGAAAATGATACCACATTGAAGATTGATTACGTTCGTTGATGACCTAAGACGATTGAATTTATTAACGACGGAGGTGACCCTTGGTATCATTAATAAAATTTCAAATTGTGACAAAACACGATTGCGTTGTTTTATTAAATAAATAAAAATAGATTCTTATAATGTTTAAAACAGGTTTAACGAGCTATCGAACTGAATGTAAAACCAATTTCCAATATTAACTTGCTGTCAAGTATTAACAGTAATAGATTTGGTTTAGATCAAGAAATAAATAAACATCTGGATTTGGAGAACAATGAGAAGAAGATGAGAGATTGTTTTAGGTACCAAGCTAGGTTTATTTGTTGGTCTTCTGTTAGGGAACTAACCTAGACTTTATGTCGACTAATTTAATAAAGGCATTTATAGAGGAGAACAAACTACACGAGTGCCCGGGAACTACTAATGCATCTTCGCTCGTGCAAAACATTAATATAGTGTGTGTACAAGGAAACAATTATGATTCCATATAACTTTTTGAATAATATTAATGAAAAATATTTATTTACATTTTCCTTTTCTTTGCAAATATTTTGTGGCTGTTTGGCTGATTCTTAGTATTTTAAGTACTACGTATTCTTTAAGACAAACATACCTATACTATTATCGGCTTCTACAAAACCACAAACTTTTTCAATCATTTCAAATTCTAGCTTCTGCAAGCGGTTTCGCCCGAGTTACTCGAGTGAGATGTAGCCTAGGTGTAATTTACTATAATACTATTTTCATTATAATATTATTAGTAGTTTTTACGTAAAAGATTAACAAACATTCATTCATCCTTGCAAACTTTTCCGTTTATAAGTAGATTTTTTGGTGTCGTATTTTATAAAACATCAGGCAGGTCGTATGAACGTAATTCCGAAAAGTTCGTAAAAACAGAAAACTATCAAATGACAATAACTAAAATTGTTTGGATTGTCCTGAATCCATCGTATCTGTAAATAAGTAGTGTGTTTAACTAGAATGCTAAAAGTTAAATAATGTCAGTTCGTATGATAATAATATTAATTATGTATATTATGTACTTAGTCTCGGGACGGCAAGTCTCGTTCCCAGTAGCCGAAGTACGTTGGTGGTTGTAATTATAGCTTTAGGCGTCGTTATCATTTAAGAGGATCAGTTTCCTTTGAAGTGTTCCGATCAAGGTTTGTAGGGGCGTAATTTTTTTTTTATTTTTTTTTTTTTTATTTTTGCAAATAGGCCATAAAACGGCACTTTTACACGTCAATTTATATGTGAAAAACTAGATGAAGCCGGCATTTCCTATCTGACTACTCTGAGAAGAAATGCCGAAACAAACTCAGAGGTCAGTCTCTTTTCAAGTCCAGACAATGTAAAAATAACATAATGTGAGAGAATCGTGCAAGTTCATTCTGTAGTGGTCTTTTGAGGAAAGAACCACACCAGTTTAAGTGGACCCGTTCTGAAGACAGGCACGCAAGTGTCAGTTTGCAACCAGTATAGCTAGTGCTGCTGAGTTGTCCGACGAACAATACCGATCTAAAGAACATTTGGGTGGGTCGCGCAAGTACTCAAACTGTCAGAACGCAGATAACTGGTAATCAAAAAGCACGGCAAGTCTCACACGGTCCTTACACTAACAATAATATAAAATAATAAAAATGTCAATAAATAAATAAAAAAAATGTCAAATAAAAAATAAAATGTCACAATAGGTGATTATGTCATTGTATAAAAAATAAAAAATAAACCTAATGTCAAATTGTATATAAAATTGTAACTTATGTTACAAACATGTCAACATGACCTGTGCAGACATTACAGCGGCTCATTCCCATGCCTGACTATCCTCTAAGTAGTCTTTTATTTTATAAAATGCTTTACAGCAAAGTTTAGCCTTTATTACACTTTTAAATTTATTGAGGCTCAAATTTTGAATATCGCTAGGAATTTTATTGTAAAAGCGTATACATTGACATCTAAACGAACTAGTTATTTTCTGAAGCCTGGAGGCAGGGACAACATATTTGTTTTTCCCCCTCGTGTTAATATTATGTATATCACTATGCTTCTTAAATAAGCTTTTGTTTTTATGAGCGTGAATTACATTTTCATAAATATATTGTGAGGCAACCGTCATTATCTTAGTTTCCTTAAATAATTCTCTGAGCGAATGCCTCGGACTAAGATTATAGATTGATCGAATAGCCCTTTTCTGCAGAACAAAAATAGACTGAATGTCAGCAGCATTTCCCCACAACAAAATACCGTATGACATGATGCTGTGGAAATAACTAAAATAAACTAACCGCGCTGTATCTACATCTGTTAAATTTCTAATTTTTTTAACGGCATATGCTGCAGAACTGAGCTTCTTCGACAAGCCATCTATATGAGGGCCCCACTGGAGCTTAGCGTCCAGGGTTATACCTAAAAAGACAGTTGTATCTACAGGACTCAACTCCTCGCCCTTGACAAGCACACTGGTTTTTACCTGTTTAACATTTGGTGTTGTGAATTTAATACATTTAGTTTTAGTTTCGTTTAGTAATAAGTTATTAACACCAAACCAGTGAACTATTTCTGAGAGAGCACTGTTTACATTGTCAATAACTAATTGTCGTCGTCTGAGTTTGAATAATAGTGAGGTATCATCAGCAAACAGCACTATCTCGTGTTTATCCCTTACAAGGTAAGGCAAGTCATTAATATAGATAAGAAATAAAAACGGGCCGAGAATAGAACCCTGCGGAACACCCATCTTCACAACAGACCCGGCAGAAACCATTCCGTTTACTTCAACTCTCTGAACCCTATTACTCAGGTATGAGGTAAGAAGGTCCAGAGATGCACCTCTTATTCCGTAATGAGATAGCTTCCTGATCAGTGTATCATGAAGCACACAATCGAACGCCTTGGATAAATCACAAAATATTCCCAAAGCGTCGCTTGAGTCCTCCCACGCGTCGTAAATGTGATTAAGAAGTTCAACACCGGCATCAGTTGTTGAACGACCCCTTGTAAATCCGAACTGTTTCGCATGTAATAATTTATTTCTATTAAAAAATCTTTGCATTTGATCTAAAATAATTTTTTCAAAAATTTTACTGAACGTAGGTAGCACTGAAATAGGTCTAAAGTTAGTGGGGTCAGAAGTACTACCTGATTTAAATAATGGAATTATTTTACTACATTTCATAAGATCAGGAAACACACCACAGTCAATACAGTTATTAAAGATTTGAGCTAATACAGGTGCTACAATAGTTATTACAGAGCTTGTAATATACACAGAATTGCCCCATAGATCTGCAGTCTTTTTGTTATTCAAAGTATTAAAGATTTTAACAATTTCCTTGTTATCTATGTGCTCGAAGGAAAACCCTGAATCGCAAGCTACAACATGTTTTTTGAGTAAAGACTCTGCAACAGTGGGAGATGAATTCAGTGACTTAGTAGTGGATACAGGAATGTCGGAAAAGAAATTTTCAAAAGCAGTTGCAATTTCTACATCCGCTTTTATTAACTTATTATCAATTACAAGACTATGTTGATTTATTCTCTTTTTAGACCTTCCTGCCTCACTGTTGATAATATTCCAAGTGTCTTTGATAACATTGGTACTGTTCTTTATCTTAGAGCTTAAGAAAAATGATTTAGCAATAGAGCAAACCTTTTTGAATAATTTAGAATAGTTTTTTACATATTCACTGAATTCAACAGTGTTAATATATGTCCGCTCATTATAAAGCTCATAGAGGCGCTTTCTACTCTTATAGATACCAGTGGTTGCCCAATCACCGAAAGACGCATTGCTATTAGCTGGTATAGTTTTATCTGAAAAAGTAGACTTAAACTCTGTTAGGTACATTTTAAAAAACTTATCATATAAAGTGCTAGAATTCTTATAATTCAACAACAAAGGCAATTTGTTGCTGAGTTTAGCTTTGAAAAATTCAATGCGTCTTTTAGTCTTCGGATTAACTGTGATAAATTGTTTTGATACTATATTTATTTCTTTTGTTAAAGAAATTAACTGACCACAGTGATCGGAATCAAGTACTGAAATTATTTCTTTGTTAACTGGCACAATGTCAGTATAAATATTGTCCAGGCAAGTGGCACTAGTGGGTGTTATCCTAGTTGGCTCCAGAAACAAATTCGCAAGGTTGTATGAAGAAAATAAACTTACAATTTTTGTGCTTAAACTACATTTTTCTAATAAATTTATATTAAAATCACCACATGTAATGATGGATTTCTTTGAATTTGTAAGTTTACTTAGAACTTCATCCATTACTGTTTCAAAACAGTCATACAAACCAGAAGGTGGTCTATACACGCTTAATACAATAAACCGCTCCAATTCCACACAGGCTATTTCAACAGTACGCTCAACAGAGTAACTAACTATATCTTTACGATCTTTGAATTTGAGCTGGTTACTTATCAGTATAAGTGACCCACCATGTATAGCGTTTTCTCTGCTGAACGAGCTACCAATCTGGTGCTTACCAAAATTGAACATGAGCTGATGGGGTTTTAGCCAATGTTCAGTAATACACAAAATATCCACATTATTACAATTTAAAAATAACTCTATTTCCAATTCTTTACTCATAAAGCCTTGAATGTTTTGGTGAACCAGATTAATAACCTTATTACTGTTTAATTTGCAAGAGTTTGTCTCTATTGTCTTATTTAATAATTTAAATTATATATAAATATTAATTATAAATATTAGGTGACTCATTATGAATGTCAATATTTTTTGGTTGCTCAATAGGAGTAACCTGTTTAGCCAAGTTATTGGCTGATATATTAAAAAAATATGATAGCGACATTGCTATTTGTCTTAAATAATATTTTGAAAGATAGTACCTATCTTTTGTCCTATATATATTAAGACCAACATAATTGTTGGTGTCTATGAAGTGAATATTAGTATTAATACTTAAGTTATACAATGTAGTATTAATTTTATATCTACTATTGTTTTCTTCCTGTGGCAATGATTTTATATAAGGCAATGCAAATATAATTATCTGCTTTAAATTCAGTTTGGCAAGTGAATTATGGAAATTGATTAAACTTTTTTTATTAAGACTACCTCTGTTACCACACATTATAATGAGGGTAGAATCTGGATTAAATCTATATTTATTAATTTTATCCAAAATATTACCAAAACTACAGCCGGGCATACAGTGATTAAATGTAGACTGTCCAGGTAATTCATTTGTCAACATTGAACCTAAGTTCTTTCCAATCTCATCACTGAAAATGCCAATATTATGATTACTAGGATTACAATTATTAAACAGTAAACCTTTACCATGAGGTAAGGTGGTCTCACATGCTGGCACAGAAAGAGCAGGCAGTATAGCATCAGGAGTGCACTTCTCACACTGTTTCTCCTGCGAGCTTACCAACTCATTCATTGCCAACATGTATTCCCTCATCTGCCTTTCTGAAGCACTATATTTATTAGACATTATTTCTAACTTTGATGTTAATTGTTCTAGTTCTGACTGCAGGCTCTGGGTATCAGTTTCATATTTCCTAGCACTTTGATTTAATTTTGATGAGTATAAACTAAGTTGTTTCAGAAGCTGGAAACGTTCTCTATTTAATTTTACATTTTTTATGAAGAACTTTTGTCTCTTTACTAATCTGTTTGTTTTAGTTATAAATTTACTGATTCTTATGTATTTCTTAAGCTTCTTATGACTAGAACTAACAAATTTCACTGGGTGACATGCATCATTATCTGTAGTCTGATTTGAAGTTAATGGATTTAAATCTAAATTTACATCACTATATTGTAGTTGAGAAGCTTGGGCTGACACCAATTCACTGAATAAACTATTATTCAAGCCGGCCGTGATGTTTAAGTTTAATATTTCTAGTTCAGAAATTTGACTGTTGGCCTCATGTAGCTGTTGTTTTAGTAGCGTTTTGTCATTTAAAGTGGTTTCATACTCCTCGCTACACTGCTTGAATTCGTCCACAACGAATTGGAGCCTATCCCGGGCCTCAATGGCTTCTGTGTGTTGAATGTTTAACAGAGCCATTTCACGTTTCAGCTTCTTGTTTTGGTCCAAAATAAGCAAGAATTCCCTCTCATTGTCATTATCAGTGGACTATTAGAGAAAATTATTATTAGAAACAACTATATAAAGAATACTGCCATTAAAGTACTCGTACTTAGTACTGTAGTGAGATTTTAAGAGCATTGTAACTAAATCAAGTATTTTTAATATGCTGAGTGAATTTAAAAAAAAACCGAGTTTTCAATTTAATACGATACCTATTTACAAATCAGGATTTGTAAACACCCGTAAATAATTATAGAATTTTCTTTGATTTGATAATATTTTTCTGAGAACGCCACAGCCTTTGAAAAGACATTAATTGAAAAATAACGAATGCTACGTATTACGTTTTCGCGTAAACCTCGAATGTTTGATGACTGCTAATCATTTTGATGAGTTCTTGGATTTAATTCATAGATTCTAATCTATAGCTTCACAGAACAATTATAATTTCGCGTATTTACTAAGAAATGAACTCGTTATCACGTTTGCCAGGTCGCAAGCGTATTAGCACATTACATTTATCTGTTTAGAATTCATCTAATAATTTAACTTGAACATTCGCTGTACGAAATCCGCAAGATATCGTATTATTTGATATGACAACAAGACCCCACGGGGCCGTGAGCGCAGACATCTTTAATATCGCAAATTCGCGAATATTTCCCTCCCATACATACAATATGATATTACATAATGATATCGCGGCAACAAAATTGACTTTGAATAGCATTGAAAATGTACGTGACATGAAAATCTCGATTGTTATTATGTATATCACACTTTTAAACATGCGTAAGAATGTGTAGAACTACAAAAGACAAAAAAATCTATAGATACGAACAAATTATATATTTGCTTGCGTTGATAAATTTCTTTTAAAGTTTTACAATTGGGTAGTTTCCTAGGTCAAAAATAATTTGACGTTTCTACACAATGAAATATTGAAAAATAGCTATACTTTTATTCATCGATCGATCGATACACAAAATTTTAGATATCTTTTGCCAGTTTTTAAGAAATAAGTAAACTATTTGACGCAAAAGTACTATGACGTTAAAATTCAATTTATCATACAAATTTCATAGAAAAGTATCGTTTTTGTCATTTGGATAAAAGTATTGAATTTGACTAGTTGGAAATGGCTGTATTACACTCAAAAGAATGTGAGACTAGCATAATATGTATAACACTGTGCAGTTTCTACCTTATTTCGCGATAAGTGAGTTATTTTATCTGACAACAATAAAAATAGGTACCTAATCTAAATATGTAGGTAGGTAATACTAGAAACAGGCATTTCAATTGCCTAAATAATGTTCTGTTTAAGTACGCTATGAAAGCATATACAACCTTTTCGTGGAAATTTACATGAAATAAAAATTTTACTGAAACAGATTTCCGGTACAAACTGACGCAAGTTGACATAGTGGTTGAGCGATCGATTGATGCGTTATTTATTGGGTTTGGTTTACGCTATTTTGTAGGGTAGGATAGGTGACAAATTGGATGCGCTTCCCACTTATCTGGATTGGGATATGCTTATGTTCAGAAAAGAACATCCTATGGATAGTGTGATAATGATGATTAAGTGACAAATAAGGAGATGGATCCAATGATGTATAAAACTACCAAACCAAAGGTTCCAAAGATTACCCCCTACATACCAACTTACAAACTTCCAAATTTTACCTCGTTATAGTCTTAGTATCGATAGTCGTAAATTTATAGTTTTCTGACATTGTTCAATGTAATAAAGTTGATTTTGTGATAGACTAATATTTTTGGTATTGATATGGTCATTTGTTACAGTTTTCAGTAACAAGTAACCAAAATGGATTTTGTATTTATCTTCTAAGCCAGCCATATTAATAAGACATTATCCTATCACTAGACAATCTTGTTTTTACTGGCAGTACAAAAATAATAAGCTTGTTTTATCAATATCCAATCTGGTATACATTATCGGAACATTATCGTTATCAATCTGTTTTGTACCAAAGCTTTTCATAAAAAATATTATAAGTATAAAGTAGAGTTTGCTTAGATTACAGCGTAACTTTTACAGAAATTATAACGAAAAGAGGTCCTTATGTTTTCCTTTTTCTATACTAATATTACAAACAATGATGTATAAAACTATAGATACGTTGTCCGCGCTCTAAAATGACAACATGAAATGAAGGCAATTGACAACATCGCGCTTAGTTACGCACCAACCTGCCGCGCGACGCTACGTTTGTTTTTAATTTATATCGTGTGTGTAAACCCGAAACATAAAGAAAGCATGCCGTCGTGTGTGTTCAGACGATGTACAAATTATACTCCAAAAGTTTAAGACAAAAATGTGTCATTTCATGCGTAAGTTCACCAAACAACCTATTTTTATTTTATTTTTTCGACGCCGGCGCCCGCCATCTTATGGCGGCCGGCGCATGAAGGTATAGTCACGTGCCGATGTAACTGAAGATGTATATTTATCTCCCTCTAGCAAAGGCATTCTTCTATACGATGTCATATTTTCTTTCCCTTTCTTTACTCGTAGAAGTAGTTATCTAGTATTTTCGCCGTTTTTAAGCGCCGCGATGTTGGTTCATGACGTGTCTATATATAATACGTCATTGGATGGATCACTATAGCCATTCCAAACGTAATTAAAAAAAAAAGAAAGACTTGAACCGTATTCTAAACAAGAACCCCCCTTGGTCAGTAGTCGCTTATGGCTTATGGCAGTCATGGCCCACTCGATTACGTAAGGATAAACAACTCAACAAGTACCTAATACATAAGAATGCAAGCCATTTATGGAACCTAAGTACATAGACATCTAGTTCACTAGATCATGTACTTAGGACAGGTGTCGGTATCGGGTTCGTTCCCAGACTCAAGTTACAAGTGTAGCGGAGTATCGAGGCGCCGACAAACCACGAAAGCGTTACTTCGAGAAACTGTTTGTCTACTATAAAGGTCTGCACAGACGAAAGACTTCGTCTGTGTATTTGACTAAATTACATCGAGGACAACTCTACGTAGTTAGTTTTCGTGTATTATAGCTTCACAGTATGAGATTGAAAATTAAAACTAATTTTTATGTTATAGGTCGACAAATGATCTGACCAATTTCCTGCGGGTAAGCAATTAGCGCTGTCTATGGACAGTCGTAAACCAAAGGAGCTACAACAAGTTCGGTGCCGGCCTCTTGTGAATTATTGGGGATTTGAGGATTGAGAAGAATTGGACTCATTCAAATGGCGAAACACAACGCAAGTGTTGCTTCACGCCGGTTTTCTGTGAGGCCGTGGTATCACTCCGGTCGAGCTGGCCTATTCCCGTGCCGAAGCATGGCTCTCCCACACAACTACCATGAGGCATACTATTAATGTATTAAAAAAATTTTCTTACTCACGAAAATTAGCTTAGAATAGCTGTACTAGTTTGAGCTGGACTCAAATTCATGATTAATCATACTAGTCAACAGGGCGACGCGCTGCTGTTCATGAATCAGAATCCTGTAGAGACTTGGAATTAGTAGATGTTTTCTCAGTTAATTCAGGTGATTATATAAGTCGCTACTTTATTTTTTTTTTGTTTTGTTAAGACTTTCTATCAAGGAAGGCCAAATGAGTTAAGCTCTAACTGCCCCATTGCTGAGAAAACCCATAAGAAAGGGATTAACACGCTTGTTCAAGACAAATAGGCGATTTCACACATACATTCAGTCAACAAAGTATTTTATGGTTCCAAATTCGAATTTTAATTTTTTTTGTTGTTGTTAGATTGGCATAACTGTTTTCCATTTTGGCGCGGAATTTGAGTTGCATCTGTTATTTATATTAAAAACAGTGCTGTTTTTAGTTTTATAATATCTAGTGTGTATTGCGAATTTCATAATGGACAAAAACATCGAACAAAGAGTTTGTCTTAAATTTTGCATCGCCAATGAAATTTCGTGTTCGGAGGCACTCAAAATGTTACAGAAGGCTTACGCTGAATCGACTTTATCAAAAACACGTGCTTATGAGTGGTACAAAGCGTTCAAAAGCGGTCTAGATGTGATGGAAGATTTGCCTCGTTCTGGTAGGCCATCAACGTCTGCAACTGAAGTTAACATCGCAAAAGTGAAGGAAATAGTGACTGAAAATCCTCATTCAAGTTTGAGAGAGATGGCCGCCGAACTTTCTGTATCTCACGAGTCGATCCGTACCATTTTAACAAATAATTTGGGTATGAAACGTGTTGCCGCTCGGCTAGTCCCAAAAGACCTGAATTTTTCTTCAAAAACTAAATCGCATGAAAGTCGCTGAGGACATGCTAGCGAGTCAATACCGACCCAACATTCATGAAACGCATTGTTACTGGTGACGAGATGTGGGTTTACGAGTTTGACATGCAAACTAGTCAACAAGCTTCGGAATGGCGCCTTCCAACTGAACCAAAACCGAAAAAACCACGTCAAAGTCGATCAAAAGTCAAAGTCATGTTGACTGTTTTCTTTGACTATCGCGGTGTTGTGCACTCAGAATTCTTGCCCGAAGGTCAAACGGTAAATAAAGAATATTATTTGAGCGTTATGCGGCGTTTAAGAGAACAAATTCGACGAAAAAGGCCAGAAATGTGGAAAGAAAATTCTTGGATTTTGCATCACGATAATGCGCCTTCGCACAAGGCCATCATTGTAAACGATTTTTTGTCCAAACATTCAACAAACACCATCGAGCAGCCACCATATTCACCAGATATGGCTCCAGCCGACTTCTTTCTTTTTCCCACACTCAAATTACCCGTTTTCAATCGTTAGAAGACATAAAGGAGAATTCGCGGCGAGCACTGAACTCAATTCCGGAAACAGCGTTTAAAAAAAGTTTCGATGATTGGATTATTCGTTGGCGAAAGTGTATCGTTTCTGAAGGAGCATACTTTGAAGGTGATAAAATAAATTTAGATGAATAACAATTATTTTGTGTATTATTGACTTTTTCCCGGTACTTTCATGACAGAGTAGTAAATTCTTAGTCCAGGTTTCCTCACGATCTTATCCTTCACTATATGCCATTGGTCTTAATATTTTTATGATAGTTGTGGTAAATTCTCAGTGAATATTTTTCATAATTCCACAAGAAAGTGCCCTGTCTATACCGACCCTGAGGAGTAAGTGCTCCATTTCAGACGTTTAAGCAGAGTATTGTTTCATGTACCGTCCGCTCTGCTATTGTTGTTCCACTATTTATTTTATTACTAGTATTGCTGCTGATATAAAAGCAAATATTTTTTTTTTATATGTTTTTCTTCGTTTATGAGTAAAAAAGTCGGTGCTTGAAAGAGTTTTTTGTCTTAAAAGGTTCTGAATCCTATTCGTAATTTTCAATCTTATTATTCTGTAAAACTTTTACTTCTTAGCTACTATATAGAACTAGATATAATATAGAAGTTAAATGTGAAAACAAAAACATGAAACATATAATAAATACTCAAACTTGAATTTGAACTGAACAAACTTAGCGAAACCACTTGGAAAGTTTTATATGATCTATAAACTATATTATTCACATAGAGTGGGAAACATTGAGTAACTAGGCAAATTTGTATTAACTTAACTGCTGGTGGAGACTATACAGTGATTTAGTAAATGTAAGATATTACTCTTCTAGACAAAATTAAATTGATTTAACAAACGAAATTATAACAAATGGCTATAATTACTAATTAAAGCGAGCCTATAAAGAGCATCCACCTACACTTTAAATATTAATTTAAGCCTCTAAGAAGATTAGAAAATAAAATATAACATAATAGCTACGATTATTATACAAAACAGAATTCAAATATAAAATTAAGATGAGAAGACGTAGCCGTATCTACGCAACCGGCTCTCGAGACAGCCAGATATAACATAAAGCAATATGGTACTTATCTATTGCCCGAAAATAGAACAACAATCGAAATATTCCGATATAAAACATAAAGGTTTTAAAACGATATTGTTTGGTGAATAAGGACTGATTCATGTATTAATCTTGGAACCGGATTTATTTGATAAAGTGAAAGATCGATACTGATACAAACCGCAAGATTTGTCTGCATGACAGGGCCTATAGGGCTGATGTTCAGCCGGGGTTGCGGGGTAAGCGCAATGAGGCACCGCGACCTCGGCCCAGAGCATGAGAAGGAACAGAGGGGTTTTTGGTCAGTAAGAGTCTGACACTCCCTACCGCGCGGCCCTGGGCGGGAGAAGTCACTTAATGATTTTGTACTCACATAAAAAAAAAGATTTGTCTGCATGTATGACAAAGTGACTGACATTACGTCGCATATTGTAAGTAATAATATATCTTTTAAATGTACATGTTTATTTTCTTTATAGTTTCTGTCTTATTAGTTTTAGTCCTTTAAGTAGTCTTAGAATAAGAAGCGATCCACTTTTCTATACTAATATTATAAAGAGGTAAAATTTGTAAGTTTGTATGTAGGGGGTAATCTTTGGAACCGCTGGTCGGATTGCCAAAATTCTTCAAAAAGCTACAATGTACCTGAGTGCTATAGGCTATAAAAAATCACGCTACGATTAAGTGGAGCCGAGCAGCGGGTGAAACCGCGCGAGAGTAGCTATTGCCTTATATGAATACCTAGATACAGATCACAATCTTTTTAAACCAACTTGCAACCGCTCGACCGAAAAGCCTGTAACGATTTAAAAGCTTTTTTTTATTACAAACATTTCATTGAATGAGATCAACCGCAAACACGTGATGTCTCCACAAATCATGATTGGGAGCCTTTGTCCTCCCCCAAGCCCCCAAACCACCGGATGCCGGTCTCACGCTTCGCTCATCTAAAGAATTTCCCTCAATTAACAATTTTTTTCTAACATTCTTTTCTATTGACCCAATTACTTTAGGGAAATAGGGAAAACCAAATCTGGCGTCGCGCCATGGAAACGGAATATGAAAGACAAAGACAATACGACGAATTATAGAACAAGGTCAATTGAATCCCTACTTAAAAGATTTGTAAATTATTTATTTACTTGATGGCTTTCTAAAAATTTAAACGTAATTATTTATTCTCGAGAATATTGCTTCATTAAAAATATTAACGCCTTAGCTTAAAGTCGTTCTAATGTAAAATTGCGAAACGTTATGATCCGGAGAACATATTCAACAAAGAGGTAATATTAATTTAGGATTAATTACATAAGCGTATAGATATAGAGGTTTTACATACATCATATGTACCCCTAAAATTGATTCGCAATATGAAAGCAGAATCTCAACAGCTTTTCTATGATACCAGGAATATTATGTATCCACTTACATATACTCGAAAATAAATAGACTTAACAATAAATTTCCATGAAAAGTGAAGTATGTGTACCTAGTACCCATGTTATATGATCTTAAAATCAATATTAGAATATTCGTAAGAGCTTTAACGCTTAGGAGAAACATATTAAATGTTAAATTATTACGTATTTGAGGAACAAGACGTAAAGGATACATTGTTACATCTGAAGAAATATAAATATGTTAGTCTCCGCGTTAGTATTTTTGTCCTAGTTAGTATTTGTATTGTAGTGTGGGTGCGTTTATACAGTCATGGATCAAACCCAAACAAACGGGGCTACAAAGAATTTTCCCTTAAGAGAATTGAAATTCCGAGGTACGTTGTGCGGCCGCCAGTCGTCCACCTACTCCATACCTATTCAAAGAAAATACGGACTACTTTGCTTGCGTTTTTTTTTAGAATATTATAAAATATTTTTACTCACGTGGAACCCTGGGCGGCTCCAGGGTGCGCGATCTCGCTACACCCTAAAAGCGCGCTGCCACGCCGCCCTGCAACAACACATACACAGCACTATAGTAAATTGGCTACAGTTTATGATAATCACTCAATTTCATTCTCTTCATTTGACTTCATTTTTTGTCTATTTTATCTGCTCAAAACTTTTGAATTCTATTATCGATATTATTTATTGATATTGCTGTTATGTAAAAACAACCTTATCCAGGTTATGCAAAACAATGTTTAATATGAGCTAAATAATTTGCTATTGAGAGCCATTCACTTTCTGCTTTGGACGGCGCGCTACGCTCAAGTTCAACGCTATTGTTGCCGATCCATTGTTATTGAAAATGTTGCCCGTATTTTTCCAACGGTTATAGAGTTTCACTATACAAATATAAAAGCTCAACCGTGATAGAATGTGGGTTTTCGCGGTACTAGGGGCGCTTGTGTAGCGTAGGGTCATTTGCTAGTAAAATATTTGCTAATGTCCTTATCCTTAGTTAACTTGTTACAGTTGAGCTGATTAGACTAATAGGACTTTAAACTTCACGGGCGTTATCTTAATGAAAGTCAAAAACAATTTAATACTGTCCTACATTTAATGCTGCAGGAAGTAAGAAGTACGTTTATGTACTTCTTAACATTAATTTCATGATTAAATTAATCGAGAAGGGACTTTAATATCAAAATATTTTGAGGAGGACTCCATCTTCATTTCTTGTAAATAAATAACAGAAAAGACGTGCTTTGTGTTTCATCACCGTGATGTAATAAGGCCGTAACTTTAACTTCACAAAGACAATTAACCCTGTCTCGAGAGTTGAAAACAACGTCAATAAAGGTCTGAAAACAATAGTGTTAATTTGTAGGTAACTTGTAATAGGTACGCCATATTCCACGGGTTCTCCCAACGGAGATGCGGACGAGGATAATGAGATATCACGTCATACATTTTACATTCACTGACACTCGTGGACATTAACACACGTGGGTGGACCTCGTCGCCCCGCCTAGGGACTACGCTTAACAAGCTAATTCTTTTGTTTTCATAATGTTTTTGTTGATTTAATAGAGTTCCCTTTTTTTTTACTGTTTGCTATGTATTGTATTCTTTTGTGAAACATAACCGAATACTATACCTATTTCTAAGTACATTTTTACGTTACATTCCATGTAGACCCAGAACCTCTAAATGCATCTTTTCTTTTTTACTTTAAGATACACTCGTAAACTAAACAATTTACTTGTAAATATCTATTCACGAATATAAAACCGCATACGTAATTACATTTTTTGCACGTCCGTGTACATCATAAACCTGTATTGTATGTCCTTCAAATAGATACTAGTGTGTAAACATTCCATATACCTCGTTACTAAGAAACCACAAACATATGGGAAATGTTACGAGCCGTGTGACGTCATACGTCCGGAATCAAGCCCGAAGCGTACCTCTCCGCAAATCTCCGATACTACCCGTTTTCCTGTAGCATAGCTATACAAACTACATTACGACCAGTAATCTTGATATCAGGAACAGAAAAATAATATCGACTAAAACATCAGAGTTTTCAGGAAAATTAAACCAATGTTTGTTATGTTTAGCTTTCCACAAAACTGAATTTCGCTTTCGCATGACCCGAATTGATATTATTTCTTTTAATCCCGGAATATTATTGCGGCCGAATCATGGATGTGTTTTCTGAAATAATATTCGTTGATTCGACGATTACAATAAGAGGCAGAAAATGACTTGCAATGGAATTGAAACAAAGTAATCGAGTATCACTCAAACAATGGAGACTACTGATCTAATTAAATTATAACGCTTATAAATATAACAAAGTATATAAAACCTTTAAAGACCGAGTTGTCAATTAAATTCCTTGGAAGTTTAATTATAAATTCGATGGGGAGAAAGAACGTAAAATTCTTTGTAACTCGGCCGGGCTCGCGTTACTGCCCATGAAAATGATTGAACTCCTTTCGATCAAGCTTTCCAACGGGGAGAAGTTTGTTTTCTAAAGACTCGAGTACACTGTGAAGAATATTTTGAATAAAATTTATAAAATGCATGAATATGTTATTTGCCAGTTCAACGAAATAAGGTAGCACTCTTTGTAACATTTCCAAATATACAAATTGACTTCAGCAAGGATTTTTAGCGGACATCAATATGCAAGTTAATAGATCCATGCGTGTAAGGACACCCGCCTAACGACAAGTACCTTACCTTTCGTATTCATAGATGAATCTTAATCGTTATTTGGGGTCGAGTGAGTTCCAACAAGTGTGTAATCGAGTAGGCGGATAGAATGCTCTGGAGGACTGTGTGTAACGATCACAATAAACACATATCTCTCCCCTTTGGTACACTAACAATAGATGGAAGACTGTTCAACTATCCGATACAAAAGATATTTTCTTAAGAATGTCTGAATAGAAAATGTTTATGAATACTTTGTTTGATTTTCAGAAGACCATAATGTGGTAGATGACGAAATCTGTAACTATTAAGTGTATCATAAAAAAAAGATTCGATTGAGAAGAATCGTTAATAAAAAAAAAACAACCTATAAGAAAATGGCCATACGAAAAGGATGGTAAAAACACCAATTTCACGTTTATGACACCCGTTGAATGAATCCTAATTGAACGATAAAGCTATATACAATAACCGATAAAGTCTGAAGCAGTTGTGAACAATAAGAAAACTCATTAGCAACTTCACTAAACGATACGTAGAAAAAGAGTGCTACTAAAGCTTTTAAGTTCTCACCAGATTCTTTTGTTTGTGGCATTGAAGCCTTTATGTTTTCACCGTACATTAGCGCTATGTTCGTAGATATCGCCTCGCGTAATTTACTCGAAGCAGTTTAACAACTCGTTATAAAGGGTCGTCGGACTAACTCGTACATAATGACAGACCCAACGGCCCGAGGATCATTTCGTAAACAGTAACTCATATTACGCTTTATTTTACTGTAAACTACTATGCATTAAATACATCTAGACGTACACTGGTTTATTCATTGACAAATTCAAATTATTAATGTTCTCGAACTATGAATTAATCAAGACTAAATTAACATGAAATTGTTAGTATTATCGACAGATCCTATTTGGTACTAGTCGTTACGTGTCAGTGTGGGAAATAGGTACTTGATAAGAATTGACACTGCTATGATTACCGAGATCCGGGCTCCATTTGGCATTGAACCGGTGACGGGGGATCGCATAATCGGATTGCCAACCATCCGTCGCAGTGGCTTGGGTCGCCAACGAACACGATAAACCAAGACTCACTTCTACAATTTTGGGCATTTCATTACGTCGGGGCCAAAGGTAAGTCCCAAATCGATTATGTGTTTAGTATTCTAGACCTGACTGCGGCCTTGACCGTGGGTAACTAGATTGATATTGATGATAAGATTGCCTGTTTTAAGGATGAAAGGTTTTTGACTGACTGTAAAAAAGACTTTTGGAGGACGCAAAGTTCTCGTCATGCGGGTTATTAAATCATCGTTCTAATTGCATAGCAATAATTAGCTTCTGTCAAAGGCTTTGTTCGCATTAGTCTATCCAGTCATACTTCAAAACTTTATTTTATAATGGAACTATACTGAAAGCTAATCTTTAATATTTTATTTTTCCCCATGTTGGACTGGATATCTCCACCATTATGGTCACCGTACTTACTCCGATGGGCCGAGACTGACCGTTATTGCCTTGTTTACTTTTCCATTTATATCTCATTCCCGGGGATTGTGCGTCATCCCTCCTTGATTGGAGTTTTACCGATTTATTTTACTCTCCCTCATCATGTTTAGTGAATTCATCC
The DNA here is from genome assembly GCA_902829305.4 of Spodoptera exigua. Classification (NCBI taxonomy): domain Eukaryota; kingdom Metazoa; phylum Arthropoda; class Insecta; order Lepidoptera; family Noctuidae; genus Spodoptera; species Spodoptera exigua. Next base: position 14,310,217 of record LR824603.2, read on the forward strand.
TTATAAACCGAACATGATTGAGAATCTAACACTAGATGCATAGTATAACACTGTGTTATTTAATCTTCGGCCAAATATTAGCACAGTAAAGATAAATATTAGTTTGTAATGGCGACCATAGACTGCGAATACTTACAGATAATGTTAAGATTAGATAAACAGTCAACGTGGTGCATTCCAATGAGAAGGTACTTAGGTCTATTTGCATTGACGTCAAATTGATGGTATTCTAATAAATTCAATGATAAAACGGTGCTACTGTGTTTTAAATCGTGTATTAAAATAGGTGGTTGCAATTGCTGATTCAGAAGATTAACATTCATGACACTGACAGAGTTAATAAATCGAGTATTAAAGCCACGGCCGCTATCACCTGACACGTGTTTAACATATAGCATCGCACAAATCTTTTCAGAATCAGTACACTTCGGCTGTTTTTCAATCGGTATTTGGATCAAATATATGCCCAGATATTTTTTCATTAGGTACGTTCGAGAAAGAAAACACATAACTCGAGCATGACAAATATTTGTTCAAGCGTGAACGCTACAAATGAAAATAGACCGTAATATACGCAGTAAAATGTTATAAAACATGAAACCTATTGTAGATATGTTCTAAGAATCGTAACATCGTAACGGCCGTACTATTTGGGTAACGTACACATAAAACAAGAACGTTTACAATGGCAATTAATTACAACTGTTCACGAGCGAATTATGGTGTCCGCGTAGAGATCCATGACAATAGATTGATGAGAAATATTTAGCAGGGTGGCGTGGAATCGGTAGAACATCCATCTCCCAGTGTCGGTGAAGCATTTTAATACACTCAAGATGGCAAGTCTCTGGCAGAGATAGGTGGGAGTCAGGTGAGGGTGGCAGTATGCGGCATGGGGCGCTGCCTCCCAGACATTTCCAATAAACAATGCTTTCTCTCGTTCCGCAGATGCAAACAAAGCCTCATCGACGCGTAATTTTGTCAATATTCTATACAAACACGGTGGCGACGTGACAGATCACCCTCTTTTCTTGTTCAAAGTAATGTCGCAGTTCCGCGGTGACTGAAGAAATGAAAGCCAATGTCGTAATTTGAGAGACCAAAAAAAACTTGGTACGTACCAGAGAAACCTGAACCAATATTATAAAAAAAGTTATTAAATTAGGATAAAGTGAAAGGGTCAGAGAATAGAGCACATGTTTGACCTACGTGAGATGGACACGTGCCTATTCACTTGACTTCGTCAACTACGACCTACGACTGTTTTATACGTATATTTCCATGCTTCATTAAAATACAATTGATTTTCATTATAGTCATTGGCATCGCTAAAAATATAGAAGAGCTTAACTGATTTGCATTATTTTACACTTAAAATATTTGTAGAAGTAAGAAAATTATGTAAGTACCTCCGGTGTTTTTCTCTCTAGTCTTAAGTAGGTATGTACGAGTATGTATGTACTATTGTAATACAGCTTCATTCTAATTTTAGAGTATGTGAGCGTCCAGATTGATTAGTCAGAGGTCATGGAGTCAAAGGTGTATGCTATCGTACCTAAGTAGTAGACACTCAGTGATAACAAAATTACGCACGATCTGATAAGCAATGTGGATATTGAACATAGATATAAAAAATACATATTTCTGTACTATTGACGAATGTGTCGGGTATTTTATAGTGCTGATGCCTCTGCACTTATTTCAATAAACGAGTACGAATATTAATTGTTAAGAACACTAAAAAGTTAATCCTCATTGTGACCTAGAGAGGTGAAGCTAGCAATGAGTGTGTATAATTCAGGAGTTATCGTCAATTCTCGCCACCTCCGTCAGGGTGAGCTCACTTGTTCATAATATATGAGTGATGCCAACGAAAGTGAGGGCTAAATTCATTAGCCACTCAATGTTCAAAGTTGTGCACAACCACGGAATACAATTTAGAAGTCAGGTCATACCTGCCACATTTATTTGGGCAACGTGAGATACGCCATTTTTTTTTCTCGAATCACATTATAAATAAATTATTAGTTTTCATTCTTATCGAGTAAAGGTCACAAGTAACGTATTTCAAATGACGTAAAATGTTGACCTCTCAATATTTGATATGTCAATAGATTTTTTACAAGAAAAACATCTGATTTTCCTGCTACACCTTAGACTATCTTATCATACATTGTATTATTAATTGACGTTAGACAAATCACAATGATCACTGAAACAACGATCAACGTAAACAGGCGTGGTGCGGTTAGCCAATGTGACAGCGCACTAATTGCTAGTCGATTCAATCAATCTACTTATTTATTCAAAAGATAGACCGATATTGATTGCCTTTTTCACATTCGGAACAGACGAAATTACAGTCGGAAAGGCCTTGAATGGTGTCCTTGTTCAAGTGTGAAGTATGAATCAAAATATCAGTTACGAATCGCATTATCTCCATTATTATAGTGGGGGTGGCAGGGCAAGACACAAGTGTCAGCTACGTGTCAAGAGCGGCTTGAATACGGGTCAGGTCCGAGCTACGTCATAACGAGCACGTTTGCGAGACACACCGAGCCACGTGCACGCCCGGCGCCTGCCAACTAACTTCATTCAAATTTCCCCTCAAATTTTTAAGAAACTCCAATGTTGAGCTTCACTATCACGTCAGATAAAGGAGGAAAATTTTGGTGGAAACACGTTTCCTTAAAATATTCAGTGACTTGTTTGGTTTTTGTAGTGATTCGTTTTTATGTGTAAATGATGGATTTCTGTTAAATAGTTAAGTTTACTAAAGACAATTCATTTATGAGAATCTATAAGGAAAAAGGTTTTTCGGTAACCACAACCGGTGACTGTAAGAATTAAAATCTATCCAGTCTCGTATTTTACATTCATAAAAGTTATCGAAAGATCAATGTGAGTTCATTATGATTTCTACGTCAAAAATTAGACCGTAAACTTATCTATACTAACATTATAAAGATGTAAAATTTGTAAATTTGTATGTAGGAGGCAATCTTTGGAACCGCTGGTCGGATTTCCAAAATAAAGTCACTGATAGATAGCTACAATGTTTCTAAGTGAGTATATGCTATAAAACATCACGCTACGAATAAATGTGCTCGGCTCCTTTCGGTAACCACTCTAGCAAAAGATAAAGATAGTTAAACAATACGTAATATGCAAAATTTTAGGAAAAGCTTGGAAATGGGACAAAACCGAATGTTCATGTAGCAGAAACTGACGTTATGCGGAAAAACATTTGCATATCTATAGACGATGCAGACGTAAGCAAAACGTTACAAGTACGAGGTGCATGTGTCGCCAGAGGTCACGGGGTGGAGTGTGTAGTCGACATCACAGACAACACTCCACATCTCAAATAGGTGAAGGAGAAAAGAGAGAGCCACATACACAAAGCGGTCGAATCTTCCAAATTTTAGATTAACTTGCAAGTTTAAGTACTCTATAAACTCCCTAAACCACGTCAATATTTTAGCCAAACCTCAAAACCAGCACTTAGGATGTCGGGACTCCCGACCGACCTCGCAATTAACCAATGAGGCGTGTTCCTGTAACGGTTTCCCTTAAGTAGAGTTTCTACTCAAATCTTTATAGATATACTTGCTTGTTTTTCCTCATTTTTCTCCCTAGTAAGCTTATTGAATTACTATCTAATAGAATATAGGAACGGCTGTAGGCTAGTTACTAAATTTTAATAGCAAAAAGGTTAATTACAAAAACACAACATAGGGGATTCCGGTGGGCGTATCAAATCTCATTTTATGGACACTCTTGCGTCAAGCGAGCAGGAATTAGTGGCATTGTGAGAATAACATCCCTCGTGCCCAAGGTTTAATATCCAATTCTTTGTAAAGCAATAATAACGTTACGGCGCTCATAAAAAGTGCGAAATATCAAAGTGACTTTTATAACGTATGTGTTTCTGGTTTCTGTCCGCCATACTTTTAGAATGTGACGCTATTATTAGATTTAAAATGAGTCGATCGGTAGAACCTCCTGATACATTTTCCTCATCAAAATTAGCTTATAAATATGTATATGTAATCCGTTTTGTATTGATTTTGTTATTATAAATAAGGAAGAAAAATTTTTTTTTCCTTAAATTTCTTCCTTTTGCCAATGTAGCATATTTTGTACAATTTGCGTTTACGAATTTATTCGTATATTTAAAATTTACCGTGGTAAAGATACGTTACCAAATGCCGAAACACACAACAGAGTGAACGAGGTAATAAAGTCACAACAGATACTTATGTATACCAGGGAAGAGACCCGAATTCATTCTACATACATAGTTGATTGAATTAAAAGAATGTTTTACGTATAATAGGAAGATAGGGACCTTCCTCGCTAGGGGGAACTAATGTCATTATAATGGTAGCGGTGGCATGGTACAATGTAATAACCTGTAACTAAGTTTGTGTGACGCTATCATTAATTTTGTTGCTTCATTTCTCGGCAACGTCGGACGAGATGGACCAGAACTCCGTCGTGTTTCAAGAAAAGCATTTTGCTTTGAGTAAAAGGTAAATAAGATTATTTTTAAGGTAATAGAATGTGTAACATTTGAATTTTTGCTGTATCAGAAAGCATTATGAATTATTGGCTATCAAGAGCCAGTTAATTTGTATCAAAAATAAACGTAAAGGGTGAAAAATATCTAACGACGGTTCCGTACTGAATCTAAGTCGTAACTTAGCCTAGTGCAGAAAATTTGTAATCGGAGTTACCTATGACTCCTAAAAATTTTCAATCGGAGTTACCTAGTACCCAGTTGCAAATTTTCTGCACTAGGCAAGTTAGGACTTTCTTTCTAGCTCTAGGCCGACGTAGATTCATGGAAAAAATAGCCGTACTGACCTTCCCAAATGCAAGGAATTATACATTTTTCATCGACGAAAAAGTAATTTGTTTAAAAATCCACGCAATACTGCGGGTCAGGAAATCGTATGAACGATGAAAGGTCACGAAGATTGTTAATTTTAACACATAAAGGCGCTTCTATTGATTTCCTTTGTATTGCTAAACCTGATTTTAATTGCTTATTGATCTGATTTTAAGTGGAGCGATAAAATTGCGGGCAAACAGAAATCCTTAATCGGCATGATGGCTTTGCCAAAATTAAAGCGACGATAAACTGTGCCTTGAATTATATTTCAATTCGTGTTATTAAAGTTATTAGGCCGTTCTCAGTTGACAGTTCATAAAATGGAATGAGAAATGGGAATGGCGATGCGAAATCAATAAATAATGGATCTGAATATTGTACATGACGAGAAATGAGAGCATGTAAACATCTAAATATAACATTTATCCTAAATATACAAACTGTTTGTAGTGAGAGTGATGTAGGCGTGATACAACATTGATAAATCTGTACATATTGAAAGGCGTGTACATATTTCTACTTTTATAAATATACATATGTACAACCTACTTTATATTATAAACGCGATAGTTGCTGGTGAGGATTGATGGATGGATGGTTGGATCGATGTTTGTTACTCTTTCACAAAACTTCTGAACAGATCTGAATTAAATTTGATATAGAGATAGATTATCGTCTGAAATAACACATAGGCTACTTTTTATCCTGGTACTAATATATTAATTAATAATGGTTATAGTAAATGAATTAATGAATATTCTTTATTGTGCACCATAATAGTCACCAGGAACAGTCAGTAATAATCCACTGCTAGACTGATATGCCTCCTCTTCTCCAGAGTAATTTCCAGTATCTACATGCTTGGTTTTGTTACTTTTAGTTATTCCGTATTGCACACCCATTTAAAAAAATATAAGATTATTATGCATATCGCTTATCATGTTAAGTTTAACATTTAAATATATCTGGCACATAGCAGTAATCAATATATTGTGAAAAGGATCTTTAGGTATAAGAGAGAGTGTAGCCGCTCGACTTCTGACAAATGTATGAAATAATTTCTACTATAAATATAATATATTCTACACAGCTTGTAACATACACAATACCAACACGAAAATGCCCTATATCCCCAGCAATGTATTTCCCTAAACCAATTAACATAAGGAAACAAAACAAAGTCGGCACAGTTCTCTTTAATTTCATTCGACGTAAAAGCAGATATTGTGGAGTAGGTATTCGCGAATGCACGCTCATCTTACGTCAGCGTTGCCCGCGATCCGTGTATTCGACGCAAGTTTAGCAGTAATCCCGCTCGAACATGCAACAGGCACCGCTTGACGTCATCCTGTATAACACGCCATCTTCTACCGTCAAAAACATGGCCATTCCATTTTTTGTTTTGCATTCAATGTATGCCGTTTTTTTGTTACTGTGTAACAATTTTATATGAGGAAATGTCTTGTTTTAAACTAAACTTGTGGTTTCGGATATTCCTTAATGGAGAACATTTTTTGTATTATCTGCGTATTAAAGATATCTTATTAATTCCGTGAAAAAAATATCGAAGCATACAGATTTAAAATCGAAATTAACATAATGTGACTATAGATTGACAGGTGTACTGTTTTAGATTTCTCTGTTCGACATTATTACTCGTATTAAAGACACACGTATGTTATCTTCCTTTTTTAAAAACGTGGCCCTATACTTGGATTTTTCATGTGTCATGGGTACGTTTACAAACATACAATTTCAAATACACGTGACACCCACCCAAAAACAATATGTGGATCAAACAAAGGTTGTTCTGTGCGATAATCGAACTTGCGACGCGATGCGCTGCAGGCGTTAGCCCAGCTACAAAACTTTAGTGCAAAAGAATTAAAAATAAAAATGTGAAAATTATTCGTACTTATACAAACAGATTCAGTTCAACTTTCTGATAATGTTGATGTTTGAAATTACTATATTTATCTCTTGATTACGTTATATTAAAGAGAAAATGACAATGACTGATAAGTGTTACCAGTTTACGGTTGGCTTTTGTAATGGATTTGATTTAGCTTAGCTTAATACCCGAGTCATTGTTTACTTTGATCCTGGAATTAGAAATTAACTGTAGAGCCAACAATTTACCTGTTCATAAAGAAATTGTAGAAAAAATGTTGAGGTTACATCACCTAAAAATCGTGCCCAATTATACTTATACTTAGTTCGTATAATTTTTTTTTATCAACAAGAAAAAATATAGATCTTTTTAACACATTCAGTGCGTGCGAGGTAACGCACATACGCGTCGGGGGCACTGAATGTGTTAAAAAAAGAATATGATAGTTAACAAAAAATACGTCCTACGTAAATACATAGAGATTTTTGACATTTCAAAATAGTATTGAATAAAACATGACTACAGTATCCCTACAATCGTTCAACTCTTAGCACTCAGTGTCTGACGGGCAACAAGAGGGACAATTGCCATTACCGGATAGGAAAATTTGTCGTAGGCGCGACGGCGACCGGAACCCGCACAATGAACCATTCAGACGACTGTTCTGTCTCCTGATTCCTATACACTACACTCTCTAGTCTTTCACTACACCTTCAAGACTATAATATCACTACACAGTTTTAAACAAAGTCGTTTCCTCTGTCCCTATATCCCTATGTATGCTTCTTCTTTCTATCTTTGAAACTACGCAACTGATTTAGATGCGGTTTTTTTAATAAATAGACTGATGGAAGAGGAAGTTTAATATGTACATATAATAACGAGAAATTAAGTGTGAGACTTGTATCCGTGCGCCGGGGCGGTTCGCTATAGTAATCTTATTATTATTTTTTTTATGTGATAGGAATGGCAAACAAAAGCAGACGGATTACCTGATGGTAAGCAATCGGCGTCGCCCATGGACACCCGCAACAAAGAAGGAGTTACGAGTTCGTTGTCGACCTTTTAAGGATTAGGATTTTGGGGATTCGGAGACCGACCCATTCGTGCCGAAGCATGGCTCTCCCACACTTAAGTACTTTTTTGACATCCAGTGATATCTACTGCAAAATTTTATTTCGGAATTGAAAACAGTCGTTAGTATTACGACGAGCGGACTTCATTGTTTTAATCCTTAGCTTATAGGCATTACACACGCTATGCATTACCTAACTGATAGCTAACGTGTGACCTAGATAATCCTATTTTTTTATGTCATAGGTCAGCAAACGAGCCTATTGGATTACAGACCTGATGGAAAGCAATCGGTGCCGGTAATGGACACTTGTAATACGAAAGGAGTTACTATAAGTGCGTTGCCAGCCTCTTGTGGGTTGTAAGGGATTAAAGGATTTGGGGTTGGTGACAGAGGATGGGGGCAGGGTTGGGCCATCAGTACCCCATTTACACGGCGAAACACAACGTTAGTGTGGGAGTGCGTCGGCACGAATGGGTCGGCTCAACTGAAGTGATACCACGGCCTCACAGAAAACCGGCGGGAAATAACCACAGTGTTATGTTTCGCCGTGTGAGTGAGTTTACTGGAGGCTCAATCCTCCCAAATCATTAAACCTAAAAAGATCGGCAACGGACTCGTTACTCCTGTTGCGGGTGTCCATGGAAGGTGACGCTGATTGCTTACCATCAGGTTATCCGTATACTCATTTGCCAACTTATCAAATCAAAAAAATTAAACTGTAGTTCAACATTGAACTATAAAAATAAAGGAAGCTTTTAATATTTTAAGCTGAAACAAAACATATTCATGAATTCATTTTCAATTAACAAAGGATGGATTGAGAAATTTTAATCACTCGTATCTCGGTAATGATCCATACAATATTAATTAAACATTCACATTGGAAGACCGGTTAATATTACACTTAAGCGGCGAATAAAGGCGATCATTAAAGCAAGATAATTAAAAATATTAATGTCGTAAAACAAAGTGTGTTTATAATTCAGATGCAATTAAATTACTTGTACGCGGTGCACAATTATTATTATAAGGTATTTTAAATTGGTATAAAAGCTAATAATATTACCCTTGAAACATTTTTCACAGATCTTTTGAAGCTATAGGCGATAGACGGCTCGTACATGACCATTTATAGTTAAAACATGGGCAAAGAAAATATGATTTTTGAGTAAGGTCGGCAAACGAACATACGTATTGCTTGATGGTAAGCAATCGGTGTTGTCCACCAAGGGAGTTACTAGTTCGTTGCCGGCCTTTATTTAAGTTTCGGGTAGAGGGAAGGGACGGATTGGGCCTCCATGAGATTTTATGTTTGTTAACATTAAACATTTAAGTGTGGGAGAGCCATGCTTCGGCACGAATGGGTCGGCTCGACCGGAGTGATACCACGGCCTCACAGAAAACCGGCGTGAAATAACCACTGCGTTGTGTTTCGCCGTATGAGTGAGGTTACCGGAGGCCCAATCCTTCCCCTTCCCCAATCCCTCCTCAATCCCTATATCTCCAAATCCCTAATCCCTGAAAGGTCGGCAACGCACTCGTAACTCCACCGTTGCGAGTGTCCATGGGCGGCGCTGATTGCTTACCATCAGGTAATCCGTCTGCTCGTTTGCCGACCTATTACATAAAAAAAAAAAACACGGTTTTTTATGTAAACGGTTCTTTTTTTAATGACTGCACGGTTGCGGTGGCAGGGCAACTGGCTGCCGTGCAACATGTCGCGGGTTCGATTCCCGCACGGAACAACTTTTTGTGTGATCCCCAAAATGTTGCTCCAGATCTGTGGTGTATATGTAAAATCGTATATTTGTAACAGCACCCACGACACAGGAGAAAATCCTAATGTAGGGCAACGTTTTGAGAAAAACAAATGTTTGGCAACATTTAAAAAAATGTCCTCGATCATAGACGTGGAATGACTATTGTCCCTTATTCATAGGTCCTCAGACGTCCATATAGCTCCTGTGTACTCATAGAGCTCACACAGCGTGCCATATGTTCTGCTAACACGTTACAGATAACGTGAACGAGGTCAGTTTACAAAGACGTGTTTGTTTTGTTTCCACTCAAACACTACCAGAAGTTCTCACGTTTTGCGTAAACGGCGTCCCGTGAGGAAACTTGGATCGCGGAATTCAAAAATATGTATTGTGTATTCCAAACAAAATGTTTACCTGATATAACATTGTAAGTACATAATAATGGCGCCTTTTATATGGTAGACGACAGATATATTTAAGACTGGCAGGCGACAAAAAACTGTTATTTAACTGTCATGAACTTTTCACCTGTTATTTTATTATATAATGTTTAATGTAATGAGAGTAAGTCTAAGTATATCCCCATTAACTATTCCATACACCAGGCCACCACACCACCACAGTTCCAAACTCAACGGATTTCCGAAAACCGAAAGTATCCCAAACTACTTTGTACCGAAAATCGAATTGGGTACAAAGCATGAAGCTAACATAATTAAAAACATTTTATCACAGTATATACAGATTGACATAGTTATAGTAAATACCTAGTAAATACTTGAACACGGTGTAACATTTGAAACTAATATTAATGAATTAGTAATGACACCCGAAACTTTCAAACGAAAAGTTGAGTCCTTTATAGAAATATATAGTTTGGCTCCCAACTACTTTGTATGACTTGTCAAACTTAATATTTAATTAATTAAGACGCAGGCCCCAAAAGTTTGTACGGTTAAGTCCTTAGTAAACTCTTGTAGGTAAGAGTATGGAACTGTTTAATGGATTTAGCTTTAAAAAGAGAAATTACTCAGACGATTAAGAAATACACTATTGATTAAGTTTTCTACATTGTAACGAAGAGGTGCTTATATTATATTGCTAATGGATTACCTACAAAAATACTATACTTTCAGTTTCCCTATCCTCAAATTCATAATCTCAAAAAGGCCGGCTATGCACTTGTAATGTTGCATAAAAAACGGAAAATAAAAATGCTACACACATTCTATAACGCAAATTTTAGAGACCTGGATGGCGTGTGGGCATCCTCACTACTATTTAACAAATAAAAAGTAGTACGTTGTAAAAAGGCGTATAAAAATGTATAGGTATTAACAATCGCTGACGTTCAGGCGAGAAGTTGAAGCCGCTGTCAGAAACTCTGTATTAACTATTACAATAATAAAATCTTCAATTGTTTGACGTCAAAGTAATAAAATGATTAATCCAGAAAAACATTAAAAGCCGGCAAACAAATACGCAAAGAATTCTTCCTGTCTAATTAGTAACTAGCCATTCTTGAATTAGTCGCTATGCCGATAACAATGTGAAACGGGACTGTACTAAAATAAGAACTATTTTACATATACCTATATGTACACATTGTATATAATAAATATGTTTACGTCATGACTCATTTTATTATCTTTATGGTTAAGCGGTGCGGTTAGCGTCAATGGCGCCATAACATTGCGCGTCACAACTACACGTGGAATGCTACATTTACCGTGCCCAAGTTTCTATATCATCATCATCATCATCATCAGGCTATATAAGTGCCCACTGCTGAGCAAAGGCCTCTTCTCACACAGAGAAGGTTTGAGCATTAATCACCACGTTTGCTCAATGCGTGTTGACGATTTCAAACTTATAATTAGGAATTATAAGTCCAGGTTTCCTCACGATGTTTACCATTACCGTATGTCAGTGTATCTCAGTATCTAAATAATCGTAGAAAGTGCGTATAACTCGGAAAAAGTCACATTGGTACTGGCCACGTTTCGAACTCACACCTTTGTTGAAAAGCGGGCGCCGTAACCTCGTGGCCACCACGACAGTAACACACGAGACACGTAAGTTCCTATGTACGTATACTTAAATGTTAAGGAAATCCAGGTGTTTTCTTTTTAAGAATCTCCCAACGGATCGATTCAGTCATCAAAATAATTGATAGCAGATACGTGATTTTCGTTTCATTATCCTCCTGCCTTTGAATTATTTGATAAGGAAAATGAATATTATATCATAAAATTAGAATACAATTCCACATATTCTCATCCTTACTTTTTTGCATGACATCGTTCATCGGGCCAATCATGATTACGAGCCCCACAGCCCCAGACGTACTATCAGCCCAAGTTCCGCAAGCTCACCTCTAAGGCGATAATTGCTTGGCACGGCTCTCGACTCGAATGCTCAATGCATGCGTTTTGACCAATAGGAAGCGGACGTGTTTGTGTTCTGTTCGTATAAGTATAATGTTGTATAGATGTGTAACACTCACACAATGACACGGCACGTGCTATGCTCGTTTGTTGTGAGTACAGTACGGCCGCTGTATCTTGGCGAGTCTGAAGTTTTGTCTGCGCAATGAATCTTTTAGGAACAAAATTGTGTATTGCGCAGCTAATCGGCTAACTTCAGACTCGCCAAGATACGTCGGCGGTATTGTATTTTTTGAAACTTGTAGAGCATCCCATCACTACTAGTGGAAACGAGATTTCATGATAGTAAAACAATCCTATTTTTTTCTTCAAACCAAATGGTTCAGGTACTTCCAAGCTCCGGGGTTGTGGGTCAAGCACAATAATACATATACCGCAGGCCAAAACCTGAGACAGGAGAAAGAACGGAATAGTTTTTAGTCAGTTAGTCCGACACTTCCACTCGCTCCTACAATGAAAACTCCGCAGAACGATATATCAATCAAAACGTAGGTGATAGGTACATATATCCGACATTTTGATTCTATCTCGTTGCAATTTTCTGCCAATAAATCTGTAGGCTCGTTTCACATTGGCAATCTTTCAATCAGGCGATCAGTTAGACGTGCACGCGTCACGCAACTGCGCCATGCTTCGAAACATCTGTTTAGTCTGTCAGCACTGGACCATGTTGCCTACATACCGTGTAAACATGTTAACGATTTGTTTTAACGAGTGCACCAATGTAGGCAAAGAATGGCAGCTAATAAAATATCGGTTGCATAAGCGTATCTAAATGTTTCTTTATTTTAATAGGTTCAAATTCAAAGAGATAGACAGAGATAGAAAGACCCTGAATGACATACTTTACTTTTGTATAAGAAGTTTCATTTAAGACCAAAAGGAACATAAACCGTTGTTATAATTAAGAAATCATCTGCGTTTATTATATATAGCACGAGATAATGACTTCTTCTTTTAGTTTGTCAGACGCCTAAGAGTGTTTAGACAGTAATAAATAAAATTATCTTTCGCAGAATTTATGTACATTCAATTATCCATTCCATCCTACGGGAAACCGCCATCATCGCTTCTATTTGCAGAAATATCAAAGGAGAACGAATATTAAAGAAAACATTACCGACCAGTTCCTATAAAAACTCAATGTGATTTTTAATTCACTTTGTCGGCACTACTTTCTAGTACTTATTTATTTTTTCTACGTGCTTTTTCTTTTTAACTTTCATAGAAGGAAAAAAATATCGTGAGCCGTGATTATGTAGATGAGACAAATAAAATAAAATAGAGCGGTTGTTGTTAGAACTAAGCCTTGGCGAGAAAGAAAACGTTAAGTGCTTATAAAGTATTAAAATTGCTTCTAAAGAAGACTTTGCTGTCTCCCTACTCAGATAATTATTAATTCTTAATTGCTTACTTTTACTTTAGAACACTGAAAGTGTAAGTAAACTAAGAATTTACATATAACTGAGAATGTATTTATAGACTTTAAGTTGTTAGCCTCTTTTATGTTCTTGTGAGGAAAAATAGCCATTTACCCCGATAACCACGAGCTACGCTGCTACGCCCGTAGCGCTACGTAATTAAGTATGCTACGGACGGGACGTAGCAAGGTAATGCAGTCAAGGCAATTACCGTTAGAATGTAACTTAAGAGTAATTACATTTGCTGTGTACATAACTGCTTTATTGCGGGGAAACTGAAATTGATTTATATTTGTTTAAATAATATCAATTTACCCTTATAGCTCGTCTGACTACCAAAACCCGAAATCTCAAATTATTATACCTTGTTATATTGTGCCTTTTCGTTTTGCTTCGTAGAAAAAGCTTAAAATGTTACAGTTAATACACCCGTAATATACGAGAGAAACACGGAACAAATAAACACAAAGGTAAATTGAGTCTGATGCGTTCCAGCGGCACAATTCACTATTCTCACTGTACTGAATCGCAGAACAAAATTAATCAGAAAAGAACGAGCCTTTGTTACTGTCAACGAATGCTTTCATAAAACGGTTCCTTTCTTTAGTGAAATATGACGGACTCTTAATGTCGTTTGTAGTAAAGGATTTCACGTCTCTAGGAATTTCTTTTATTGTTTTGTAACGTTCAAGTAAATCCGTTTATCTATTCATTATTCTATAACAGTGCAACCTCACAATTAAATATATATTTTTCTGTGCCAAAAAACAAAGGACGACAAATTAAAATACAATTTAAAATCTTGTCCAACTCAAACCACGCAGAAAGGTAGCTTCAAAACTATTTTTACAAAGCAATTTTATGAAAACAAGAACAAATCCCCTTGTACATTTCAACGGACAACAAAGCCGAGGTCAAGCTAAAGAAAAAACTCTAACTAGGATAATTTGATGAAAATAAATAAGAAGCGAGAAAATAAAGGTCAGGAAAACGGATTATTATTATTATTTTACGTAGTAAAAAGAATATTTTGATACTTTTATTGAATTAATCAAATGGATGTATATTTTAAGTGGTTTTTATTGAGGAGAGGGGGGGAATCCTTGATGACTTCTATCGCTCAGGGTGAAACGAGAGAAGGTCTCTCTTACCGACTAAGAACCTCTTTCCTTGTCTTGCTCCAGGCCGAGGCCGGCTGAATTTATGAGTAGCTTGGAATTTAAAAAAATAACAAAATGTTGTAACTCTTTGGTCCACAATTTGTAATTCCTACTCCGGTGCGTGTAGGCCCGCCGGGCGAAATGTAATTACAGCCACATGATATCGATGTATATCGAATTGAACACATCGAAATCGAAAATTTACAGGTTAAGCGTACGCTACGTTACATATTTGTAATTTCTGTAAATCTGATACGACCTTAATCATAGAGTGTAATGCATATTATCTGCGAATATTGCTAAAATATTACAGTTCATTTTAACGAAAAATGCCTGCAATTTTTTTGAACGCTTCTTGACGAGTAGGAAGTAGTAATTGAGAATTATATAGTGTTAATAAGCATTTCATGCATCTTTTCACAATGTAGAGTTTTTGCCAAGGTCAAGACCTCTCAACGTTTTCTTAAAGCACAAATAGACAACCAAACGTAACCTCGTACCGTTTCATTGGTTCTGAGGACCGGTGGTTTCCGTTGATAGTACAATGTGTAACGAACTTCCAAAGACACCGAGAGACACCCACCACATCGAGGGAGAATGAAGGTTAATCTTCTTCATCGACGGAGTAGTATCGCCGAACAGTCTGCTTGTGAAACGTGAAGCAAAAAAAAAAACAACTGAAAAAAGGAATCCCGTAAGACAGTAAATTACCCCAAAGACACCATCGAATATGGTTCTAAATGGACAAGTCACGACTCGGTTGAATCGTCTATTAGTGCTTTAGCATTTCATAACACAGCATATTTCATAAAACACTGACGTTTATGGATTCGAGACACGATATTATTTGAAAACTCTGACTCTTAGCCAATTTCACTGTCTTTGGCAAATTATCGTGTAATCTGGCAGATGTCCTAGGATATCCATAAAGTAAAATATTTATGGTCGCAGTAGTCCATCTATATCGGTCATATAAAAAAGCAGATACTATAGCGATACAAAATGGGTATAAGTTTGTTTTTTCTTATTATGGCTACAGATTTTAATATAGAAGAAAATTCAAGATCTCTTATGTCGATCAAATGATCAACCTATATATGAACTGAATAAGATTTAAGCATAAAATGTTTTACGGTATACAAAATTTTTGGGGGATTTGTTTTGAAACACACTCAGCTAATATCGCTGCAAAAATTCTAAATTTATTTGAATAAATCACTATGACGACATACTAGTAATAGTTTCTCACGCGCAGAATAAAATAGTTTTGTTCAACAATTCCTATCCCCCTAAACAATAACAACAGGTGAAGATAGTATCAGTTTCTTTGCAAAACACGTTCTTCGTATCGTCAT
Organism: Spodoptera exigua; assembly: GCA_902829305.4. NCBI lineage: Eukaryota > Metazoa > Arthropoda > Insecta > Lepidoptera > Noctuidae > Spodoptera > Spodoptera exigua. The sequence goes on from LR824603.2 coordinate 14,326,226, forward strand.
ATCGTCACATAAAGTGTAGATTACACAAAATAACGAATTCAATAACCCTTATGGAGTTTCATTTCGTCAAGTGCTGAAAGTTATAACAGGGAAATACGACCAATTACTTAACCTGTATCCGATGTTTTAGACAAATGAAAACGTACACATTCATACATACATATAAGTCGCCAAGTTTTATTCAAGAAAATAAAGGTTTTAATACTGCAAGACAACGCCTTAGTCTGTCTGTACATACCATAATGTAATAAATAATACTTTAAATAAGTTTGGATAAGGGCTGATTTTTCAATAGTCAGAGAAATAAAATTGTTGCTGTCACTGTCTTATACTAACATTCTGACGCGACAGCATAATTATTTACCAGGTAACATTTATTTAAACATTTAAAATCAGCCCTAAATAAAATAAATATTATTAAGTACAAAAAAGATTGTTCTGCCAAATAAGAAAAGGTCACTTACAGTCGTTTCAGTTGGTTTTATTGAAGCTTCCGTTGTGAGACAGCGTGGGACTTATAATTGGTTCCGAGAACACATTGCCAACCAAACCGCAGTCCATATAAAAATGGCGCTCTAACTGTAATTTGTAGGCATGAATCAATGTAGGCACGGCGAGTACAGCAGTTGACACTAACACTGCTCACGTACGCCTACAAATATTAGGTAATATCATTATTTCATTGACGTAAAACCCATTGTTTCCCATGAACAAAACGGGAAAATAGATTATTAAGTAAATTAACACAACATACAAGATACCTATACAAGTAAACAATTAATAAAGTTTTTAATTATGCTGATGTGGGTGTTTTAAACGTCCCCGGCAAAAGCGTGCACGTATTAAGTAACGAGATTTCAGATTACGTAATTACTGAGATTATTACAGTGTTGATACAGAGCCCCAGTTTTAAAACGCAACAATATAGGGGATATTTAATCCAACGGCGATTAAAGTAAAATAAAATTAATTCAGCAAAGTATCCTTGAAACTGCTGGATTTTAACATTTTAAGCGCTCAAAGTGTTTTTGACTTCTGTGTCTTTTCGACCTTTAATTTAATACCTAAGACTTATAAAGAAAATTAAGAATGAAGCTAAGACTTGATAATGAAAATTTAGTAGTATGGAAGGAAATAATAATACTAGTATTCAACGACCAAACTGCAAAATAAATACTTAAATTTTAAATAAAACCTGCCATATTTCTACTATTACAGTATTGGTAGGTAGTTTTATAGACGACCAGAAAACCAACTAAGTTTAAATCTTACCGTTTTATGAATAAGGTTTCAATCTCTTGCAACCACGGTAGTATTAATATTTTAATAAATCTTAATTGGAGCACGACATCGGGATAATTAAGTTGAGCATTTCGTCGGCAATTTTTCTCATTTAACTAAGTATTAGTTAAAAGGGCTGAGGGTTTATTAAATGATCAAGATTACATTTTAATTATGTGAAACTAAATCTTCTTGGGATCTTACGGGAAATTGTTTAGTGATTATTTAAATCTTTAATTTTTTACCGTGTTATTTTTTTTTTATAGACTTGTTAATATTTGATAACTGCTTCATAACAAAGTTTTAAATCAAGCCCATATTAAAATCATTGTAGAAATCGATGTATAAAAACTACTATAAGTGCACTTTCACCATCTACCTATTTCATTAATAAATAAATAGCTATGAAAAAGGAGGAGGTTATCAACAAAAGCTGGGCCTTAATAAGGCCATAAGCATCCTTATACTTCGATAACCACGCGCTAAAAAGGTCAAGATACTTGGATTTTGCTAAATAAGCATCACTTTTCTCCTCTTGACAATCTCGAATGTAAATTATTTTACTTATGGTATTTTAAAAAATAGTCGTTCCTTAGTGGTGCGTTCAATTCATACCTAAAGTCATAAAAGATAATTTTGTTCTTACCACAATGATTAATTATTTGAACAATTATACGTAAACTGTTGGCATTAGATTTCCTATATTTCATGTAGTCATTGATCATGTATCAACAACATGTTATGCAGCGGAGGTGCTTAGTCCAGAAATAGCTATAAGGTGGCTAATGTCCAGTTAGTCGGGGTTGCGGGGTACAAGAACAACGATTAAACGAAGGTTTTTAATCAGTAAAGAGTCTAACACTCGGACCACCCAGTGCAAGAGAAATCATTAGATGATTTTGCGCTAATCAAAGTTACAACTGGTTCAAATTGAAAAAAAAAATAGTGTGTATGGAAAGCCCATTTATCGAGGACAGCCATAGGCTAGATTCAATGAGGATGAATAGGGGGGAAGGATTTAGGCCTCCGGTTACCTTACTCACACGGCGAAACACAACGTTTGTGTTTCTTCAGGTTTTCTGTGAATCGGTGGTATCACTCGGGTCAAGCTGACACATTCGTGCCGAAGCATGGCTCTCCTACAGCGAGGGCATCGATAGTTATACATATTTAAGGGTAATTATACAAAATTGTTACACCATGTAGGTTACATTATAACAACAATTTAGTTCAGATAAAGCTGTAGTAACAGCCGACCCACTTCCAGTTTGATTTCCGCTCCACATGTTAACATTGGTTTGTCAAAGTTCAGCAAGCGGTACGGAAGGCTGCATGCAGACAGAGGTCGCCCCATCTCACCGCGTGACTCCAAGTATTTCTCAAAACAAGATTGCACTAGATTTAAATTATCATGTTTTAGGAATAATAATCATAATTGTATTGAACTATAGACAGTTTCATTAAATAATCTAAAAAGATTTACGGTTAAAAACAAATGTAGGTGAGGAATTCACCAGGCATTTTTGCTACAGATTTTTCGGTTTTCGAACCAGTGCTTCCGGAGGTTACCGCGTTCAAACAAACAAACTCTTTAATACCAGTATTGAGTCAAATCAACACTTAAATGAGCAAATGAGCAATTGTTATACCTAATTATTAAACGCACATTGTCTGACACCAAATCGTCCAGTGCCGTAAAAACTACAAACAACTTATAAAAGTGGTAGGTATGAGCTAAAAACAATATTAATGAAAAACATAGACCAAATACAGAGAAGGAAGGAAAATAATAGTTGAATTATATTATTAGTTTCGTATTTTAAAGTTTATGAATAGATAAATCTCATTAATAACAATAACCGGTAAACTTAATTGCCGTATAGCTAAAAATATTGGTTTTACAGTATTTTTTATGACAAATATTTCCTACTAGCTACTCTCGCGCGGTTTTACCCGCTGCTCGGCTTCATTTAATCCTAGCGTGATGTTGTATAGCCTATAGCATTCAGGAATATTGAAGCTATCTATCAGTGAAAGAATTTTGGCAATCCGACCAGCGGTTCAATGTTTACCCCCTACATACAAACTTACAAAATATTAGTATAGAAGTATAAATAGATATAAATTGTCGTGCCGGATTCGTATCATGTAGCGATCATTTATTTATTTATTTATTATTCATACACATCACATATACAGTAAATAGGAAAACAAATAGAGAAACATAGGTACGTTCATGTGGTATGACGTTCGAAACACGATTATGCTACACTTTTATTTACTTATAAAACTAAAATATATAGATACATAAATATTTATTTTAGGAGTTAGCTTTGTTAGTTTTACATATGATGAACGCGTCGTGTCGGGTGCTATCTGTCATACATTGCGCGTAATTTTCGTGTATTTGTGTTTATGCTGTCGATGTCGCGGTCTAAAACAGCAATGTACGGGAAACGCTATCCGTCGCGCAAAACGAGGCCTTATACTTAGATTTTCACTTGGAGATTTAAATGTTCAAGTATTTGTTTTTATGTTTAGTAAGTACACGATTAACAAGTTACAGCCAGTTTTATAAATCTATCAATATTTTTGAGGTTTTGGGTTTTTGTTATACGCAGTCTATACGAAATGTTTACTTCTAATAACGAAATAAACACATAGTGACCGCTTCACAAAGCGATTCAACTTTTTCACTGACAATCCTACACTATATTGGAATTGAACAATAAAAAAACAGATACTAAATAAAAGCATATTTATACTGAGATTAATATTGCAAAGCAACATGGAAACTAACTCAGGGGCCTCTTCAAAACCAGCCAGATAACACTAAACACAAGTCAATAATTTTACACCTACATTCCAAATTAATTGGTACGGGAGATAATGATGAAATGTGGGACGCCCACACATTACGATAATGCAGCACACATACAGGAATTTGTCCGATAAACACAGAAACGTATGTTGTTTTATCTGGCAAACTATAGTACAGTATGAATAAGTATAATGCCGAAGCAATTGTTAGCGAAACGGAAAATAATAGGAATTAGGAAACGCAAAAGTGACTGTACAGTTAACGCGGTAGCTAGACGTCCGGCCGTCGTGCCTCGTGTCGTGGGTTCGATCCCGCATGGTACAACTCTGTGTGATCCACAAATTGCTGTTCCTGACCTGTATGATGTGTGTGTAACATTGTATGTTTTTTAACGCACTTAGGACACAGGAGCAAATCCTAGTGTGGGGCTACGTTTTTAAAAAAAGAAAAAAGATATAGACTGGAATAACACATATGATACTTTTATAGTCGCGGACGGAAACCATCGGTAGAAGCTAGTTCCGATATAAATACAAAATCAGATACCGAAGTTTAATATAGATCAATATCCAATAATCAAAAGCCTGAGTAGATTTTAATATCGATAATTGCGTTGTTCCAACTGAAAACTCTGTGGTTGCCGACCTCTGAACTAATTAATTGATTCGGACAGATAAATTCAATTAAACTGTGATAACTGTCGATCGGATTCGATACAGATTATTCAATATGTACATATTTAAGGTAATTTTAATGAAGAGTTTTTATTGTAGGCTGACCTCAATGGAGGATTGTCGGTCAGGTGACTGACGAGTTCACGATCGGTGGCTTATGTGATCAGAGAAACCAACCACCATCTTTTTTTTATGAGTGACTAGCTACTCTCGCGCTGTTTCACCCGCTGCTCGGCTCCATTTTATCGTAGCGTGATGTTTTATAGCCTATAGCACTCAGGAACATTGTAGCTATCTATAAGTGAAAGAATTTTGTAAATCCGACCAGCGGTTCCAAAGATTACCCCCTACATACAAACTTACAAACTTACAAATTTTACCTCGTTATAGTCTTAGTATCGATAGTCGTAAATTTGTAGTTTTCTGACATTGATCAATGTAATAAAGTTGATTTTGTGATAGACTAATATTTTTTTTTGTATTGACATTTCATTTGTTACAGGTTTCAGTAACAAATAACCAAAATGGATTTAGTATTTATCTTCTAAGCCAGCCATATTAATAAGACATTATCCTATCAGTAGACAATCTTGTTTTTACTGGCAGTACAAAAATAATAAGCTTGTTTTATCAATATCCAATCTGGTATACATTATCGGAACATTATCGTTATCAATCTGTTTTGTACCAAAGCTTTTCATAAAAAAATAGGCATGAAGTAGAGTTTGCCCAGATTACAGCGTAACATTTCCAGAAATTATAACGAAAAGAGGTCCTTATGTTTTCCTTTTTCTATACTAATATTATAAAGAGGTAAAATTTGTAAGTTTGTAAGCTAGTATGTAAGGGGTAATCTTTGGAACCGCTGGTCGGATGTCCAAAATTCTTTCACTGATAGATAGCTACAATGTTCCTGAGTTCTATATGATTAAATGGGGCCGAGCAGCGGGTGAAACCGCGCGAGAGTAGCTAGTAATACATATTTTTGATGCATCGACTGACAAAGTTTGACGTTGATGTCGCCCGTCAATCCACGTCCGATCGCTTGAACCCTTAGGATGATCGTGTGCGCCAAACTGAAAGCTTTTCCATTACACAACCAATGGTAATAAAAATCTACATCATATCCCATACGGTAATGGAAAAATTTATGGACCTTTCATACCCGATACATGTACCACAGTGCCACTAAATTATTCACTTTCAATAAAAATAATAGCTAAGAAGATGCTCTGAATTTCTGTAGCTTTTAATCTAAAGTTGATTATACGGGCTATTTAAGAATTACCTACAGAACTTGCAATTAGAACACGTAAAAAATGCTTTCTTAAGACTAGTCTCTGTCTTAGCTAGTAGAAGCTAGGGCTTATATACAAGGCCCTAATACAAGAAAATAAAGAGCAACATAGACAAAAATATATATTAACATTTTGTCTGCTCGAATCGAGTATCAGAGTCAAACCCTTTACTACCAAATCTTAAATACGTCCTAACTTTAGAATATAAATACATACTTTAAAAAATAACCAATCCATCATAAAACATACGCGTTACCTCCTTCAGCACCAACTTTAATAATAAAAAGGATGTTTGTAAACCTGTCTAACGTCAGGAACATTAATAACAATTAAATGTTATTAACAGTTAGCTGTGTTTACACGATCTGACACAGACTCGTAAATTGATTCCTATGAAGCATACGCGATAGATAGAACAACGTGGCCGTACATTAAAAACTGTAGTTTATCATGTACAACGCATTAAAATCCATGTACTGATGGTAAATCAGTTATGTGCGGTAAATCAACTCGGTCCGTCTTTCAATAAAACAATTTACACTGTTGGCAACGTGCCTAGATTTAGGCAATAATATCTGTTCATCCTATCACGGTGCGCAGTCGGGCAAAAATATTTAGAGAGCTCCAGGTAGTGGGAAATATAAGGGCTAAAGCCTAAACGGGACCAGGTTTAAATATCAAAAAGTTTGAAGCCGTTTAAATCAATTTGAGACGTGACAATGTGAGTTGTTTAAGCTGGATGAAATGTCAGCGTCAAACTAAGAATAACAAATGTTAATAAGTTGAGCATGTTTAAGCTTGTCACCGCGCGACGGTCAAAACATCGTGGACTATTATAACACGCATAATATTATGACGGGCGGATTATTTATACCTCGACAAACGATCCAAGTTGTTTCCAGTATATACAACTTGGTGTGGATAGAAAGTGTTACAACTTCAGCTCACAAAGCAAAATATTTTATCACAGTACGTTATGTTCTATTTGAAACACACACCTAAACGAATTCCGATTAGAAACGCTTTGAGTAACATGTCAAATACGAACGAGACTTCTAGAACTTTCTTACGATATTTTAGTATTGTTTTTAAAATTAACTGTTGGAATATTAATTCTTTGTTATATAAAACACCAGAAAATAAAATATAATTCAAAACTCTAAACGTCATAAAAAATCCTAAGGTAATTCATCGCTGACGTACTATCAGCGTCAGTTGTTATTATACGGATAGGGAAAGTTGCAAAAAATAAAATATTTAATACATCATCCCTGTAAATAATCCGCGTAGAAACTCTCTCAGCTCCGACCGACAGAAAAACAAATTTAAGGAATAAACGCAAAGTAATCATAAAAGTTTCACCTTGATGAATAAGAAGTATTGATTTCAGGGATAATGTTTGTAACCAAGGCTTTGTCTAAAAAAATATAAGTATAGGGTTATAAGTAAGATTTGTTTTAAGTATTAAAATATGAATGTCTATATAACCTGTCCTATACCTCAATGATCAGAATATCTATCATCAAAAAATGGTTTAGATTTCAAATTATAAAATTTGAACAGCTAATGTACCAATAGTAACTTTTTAATTTTAAAGACGCTTTTCCTAAAGCCAAACAAAACCACAATGCACGTTCATTTTTGAAATGTAACTACGCATTAGGATTTTGTTGTGTCGCTTTCGCATTTTAACTTCCGTAAGCACCTGTACTATGACAACGCCACAGGGAAAAAAGTTATTGCGGTGTTTATTGTTGGGACATTTTCTACAATAACTTCCTCGAGGAAGTTGGGTAGGGGCGGTGGAAAAGTGAAATACATTCTAAATTGGAGACTAAACACGAAGCTATATTCCACTCCAAAAAAACTTTAGCGTCCTGTCATTTGTACGAGACACATTATGATCTTAGTTCTAGTAGTACAATGTGCAGTAAGGTAGCATGATGTACGATGCACATGGCATGGATCACATTTGCACGCTGTGTAAACATTACACATGAATACGGCCATTACATCAAGTGATTATGTGCTGCGACTCCAATGTAAACATCGTAACCATAGAATATAAGTAGTTTACATAGAACAGTATGAAGTCTATGAATAACGTTATTCATATATTCAGAATTCCATCCTTGAGCCCGTATACCTACTGCATAAAAACTTGTGAAAAGCATAGAGGCGGAACAATTTTTTCTGTTTAGATTGTCTCTCTCCGTGTAAGAAGCCTTAGGCTTTGCGGCTAATAATAATGATGATCTGTTTAGAAAGAAGTTTTTTGCAATATGACAAACAAAATAGTTATAAGGTCGTATGTATAACTAAGAAAAATAATCTCTATTCTATTGAAAACTTACGTATTAAGGTGCGGCAAGGCGGCGCGGTACTCGCGCGACGTAGTACAGACTCGTATGGTGCTCGTGCATCAACCTGTAAACAATACACTGTACCTTAGTGATAAATTCCTTTTGAAAACGCCTACCTACGTCAGACGCACCTTGGGCAGTCAGCCATGCTATCAACCTTGCTAACGAGTTATCTTTTCATCACAAAGTGAGTTATTTTCGCAGAGCACGAACACGTAGGAGAGAGTTGATCATCTTCTGTTACGACCATTTTACTAACGCCAAAATTACTCAGTACTTATCTCAATAATTGTCCTAATTAAGATCTCGGGACCACGACAAAAATAGATTCATCAATTACGTCACAAACAGAACAGATAGGGCGGAAATCTTTTCCTTAAAAACTGACTTAAACTTGACAAGACGAAGTCATAGCTAGGTATAAGTATACCTACCTAATACTACCTATATTATACGATGTGTGTGGTAGAGGACACCTGTGACGTGCAAAACACCAATTAAATATGAATAAGTGGATATTAATTATGTATTTGACGTGATGACGTCTTATGCATCTATTGCACATCTATTACATTTAGATGCACCTGCACACTATGACATGCATATCCCTATGACGGACTTTGCATACTTAGTACATAGTGCATCGAAGAAGTCAATAAAACAGACTTTTCATTTAAATTCATTGGAACAGGGGATAGTTACTTTTCTAGATTTACGTCACTGGAACAATGCATGGTAATGGTAGAGAAACATGGGCTAATGTCTCAATACGTATATTTTTTTAGACAGATACCTAAATAAAATCAATTTGTATAAAGTTTTTTTTTATTTCAATCACTAAGTTATTATAATTACTCTGACAGGTTTAATTAAGCTGGTGACAGGTTTATATGAAGTTTCGTAAGTGGGAGTTATAAATGTCACGAGTCAAGTTAAGAACGAACACATCTCCTGGAAAAGTTAGGCTTATTTCTCACCATCGAATCAAAATAACCTTGTTTTCTTCGCCTTTTCAGATTTACAGCAAGAAAATAAAATCTGTAATTGAAATTTTCTTCAGACATAGGAAACAACGTAAAAATAAATAACCGGTAAACTGAAAAGATAAAACGTTTATAACGATGAAAAGCGCAATTAAGTACAGTTCAAAAACATGTCTACCACTGGAAAAAATGGCATCATACGATAACAAAACATGCTTTCAAAATTTCATTATTTCATTAAGTGGTCCATGTTAATTAGTAGAAAAAAGTTAGCCAACCGACTTACACTTCAGCAATATTTGGGCGGCCTTTATCTTTTCAGAAGTAATTAATTTCGGAGTTATCAACCAGCGGGTTTAATTAAAACTTCACAGGTATGTGAGCGGGCCCGGATCGGACTACTTATCTAAGAGGCTAACGAACGATCTCTTTGGTGGAACGTTCTGTGTTATAACATACGTAACTCATATAACTTTTTATTATTAGATTTCCTTTATCAGTAGTCAGTACGGGATGAGCTTTTACTGGGAAAACCAATAACCGGCCTCCTTTCTGATAAGGAATGCCTACTAACCGTTGCCATGTCGGTCGGTACGTTTTGGGCACAGCATAAATAATATTATTATGAATAACGTGCGAAACGTAATAACTTTCGTATACAGGTACATACATTTATTTGAGAAACACATTCATTACTGCAAGAGCGGTTTTATGAAGAAATATTCGTGTTCATTTTTATTGCCTTTTTCATATCGTGTAAATACAAATATGACTTAGGTACTTCATAAAATGAACATTTCGGTATGAAAGTGTTTTCACAAGTGTAATAACTAAATGTCAATTTTTACTCGTAATAACACACTTATTAATATTCGGTTCTAAAGTCTTACTTTAGTTCAACCCTCATTTCATTGCAAAATGGATCCGATCAACAAACGATATCCGTACAGCTTAGGAACTGGGAAGTCGTCTCCTTTTGAGCAGCATTCATGCTCGCAAAGAATGAGGCGAAACAAGTCAAAACATCTTCCTCACTCCTCAGTCGCCGCAGGAAACACTCCGGGCGTTTGGGATCGCGGGACGATCTCCGGCTACCGTAAGCGTGGTTCTATCTAGAACCAGACTGTTACGTACTGCGGGAAGGCATACTGCTAGGTGTCAAAGAGCTATTAGCCTACCGCAGATGGGATCCACTAGGACCGATGTTACTGCCAGGGTTGCCGGCACAAACGCAGTAATGTACATGGTCGCGGCCCGGAGCTAAAGGAAAAACGGGATATTAGTCAGTAAGACAACAATAAAAAAATGTCGTGGTGGCCCGGAGGTTAATAAAAATGTCGTGGTGGCCCGGAGGTTAAGGAGCCCGCTTCTCATGCATGAGGGTGTGGGTTCGAAACCTGGCAAGTACCAATGTGACTTTTTCCAAGTTATATGTACTTTCTATGATTATTTAGACACCACTGACATACGGTGAAGGTAAACATCGTGAGGAAACCTGGACTTATAATTTCTAATTGTAAGTTTGAAATCGCCAACCCGCATTGAGCAAGCGTGGTGATTAATGCTCAAACCTTCTCCGTATGAGAAGAGGCCTTTGCTCAGCAGTGGGCACTTATAGGCTGATGATGATGATGATGAGTCAGTAAGACTGGCCCTTCCTCTCGCTCGAGAAGACATTGAATGATTTTCATAATACCTTGCCTTGGAGCCTTGGACATCATAATTCCTTTAAAAGTCTATTACCTCCTTAGAGGAAAATGTTAAATTTTTGGATCCGTAAATATTAATAAAATAAAATTTGACGGCGCCATGGCATTGCCTTGAAAACCTGAATACATCAAAAACTTCCCTACGCCTTGACGTCATTAGCAATTCGAAATTTGAATAACCGGTTACAAGGTCATGAGTTACCCATCCTAAAACAAAAATATGTGAAGGATTATTAACTTGTAATACGTAAAATGTTAAAGTATTCTAACATCCTTTAGAGTACCTGTATTATCTAATAGCATAAAGATCGACCTCCCACGTGTTGACGGATCGCGATCCCTTCCACACGCAGTTCACGCACATCAAACGCATAAGAAAACGACCTCGCCGGATAAACACCTCTGACGCAAGTAACTCATAGGTACATGATTTAAATTGTATGCACACTGCACTCTGCTCAAGGATACGCATGAATGGATAAGGGGCTACATTTTTATGTTACAAACTCGCAAACAGGTAACATGCAGGTAGGTATCTATTGTAATGGAAACGCGCTTCCCCGTTCATTATAAGTACCGCCATATTTAAGCTAACCAGCACATCGCATAATTACTTTCTTTGGTATTTCTTTTTGTATTACCTCTAGTCTCTGAAAGTTTAATTAACGTATACACAGTTCCGCAATTTGAAATGTAACACACCCGACAAATATTCCTGACAACGATGACAAATTGTTCTAGAGACTTCATGTTTTTGAATTTTAGAATATTCAAACAGACGTTAAACGCGTATTTATTATAAAAGAGGAATGAGGATATTATCACTCCTCAGCTGGAAGTAATTTTCAGATAAGGGCTATGAATGAAAAGGAGGTCATCAAAGGATTGAATTATTGGATTTGACAAGTATTTTAATATTGAATGAAGAAGAATGTCAATGAACTTACCAAATGAAATTGTTATATAATAAAGTATACGTCTGGGTTCCGTACTTGGTCGTCGGGTCCGCAAAATGGCTCTCGATATGGTGTAGGTAGCAAACAATCAAAGGAGTATCAAGCCATAGTGCGCACGCAGTGCGGTGTAACTGCGCAACATGCGCAGTCACCGGCATTTATCAACAGCCGGCCGTATGCACTGCATCGTGAAGATAACAATACTTAATATTCTATGAATATACATACATTACGATAAATGTTATTAGGCCATCTGTATGTATATTGTTTCGATTATAGACCGTGATTCCAGTGTGGTCCACGTGTCTTTACCTTACAAGGACAGAAAGCTTTTTAAGTATCATTTATGAATCGGAGAGATCAGATTAAAAAAATACAAAATATTATTTCAAAGGATCACGTTTCAAAGACGGCTTAAAATTAATAAGCCGAGCATTGGTATTTAATATAAAACATACCTTAATCTCTCTGAAAATATTAGTTCTAAAAACATTATGGAATAATATTACCAAGGAACGATCCTCTAATAACATTCGCAAGGGTAAATATAAGACTAAAACGAGTTCACGAGGGGGGGCGCCCCAAGTAAGTAATGCCTGTAGAGAAGTAAGCATTGGTTCTAATTCAATATGAATAATGACATAAAGAGAAGGCCGGCGCCACCATATTGTTGTAAACCTATTAATGATTGTAGGCAGTTATTTACCATAAAGGACACCGAATAAGGACAATTTTAATCACTAGAAGGGAAATTCAAAGCTGGTAACCGCGATGCCACATCGTTAGGTTAACACGTGGTCTTCACACATCGTGATACGTAAAAGCTTTTGCAACAAAAACACACTTTGATAAAACCTACGTGATACATGAGCCCACACAGAGGTCGGTTGTATTAATTATGTAGTCAAACCCGGTGAAATTTGCACTGAGGTCATTGTAAAGAAAACATCTACCTGACACGCACCAGGGTGCTAAAAGGACCTTTGTAACACAATTTGAGTAAAAGCTTATTGAAACGCCAAAAGAAACAATGCTTGTTTTGGAATACACAGTATTACATAGGCTCTTTACCTGACTGATCACATCATTGATATTTGTCTAAACGGTCTTATAGACACGACATGGATTCAAGTCGACGTGAAATACAGGTCCAGGTCGCACATTATTGTTACGAGACGATCCCATCATCCATCACAAACAGCAAAAAATATTGTTTGGCAAGTTTTTAATGAAGTACACAACAGATCCAGAGGATTGCGTTATTGTATGTATATTTGTGAACAATGAGTATTCAGAATTCAGAGGACGATGCGATTCTGGTCGATCGTGTACGTACATGAATAATGTATGTACGGTGCAATCAGTGGCGTCGGTAACGACAAATTACTCCACGTATATCAGGACAATGGTATCGGACGGTATCACTAATGTATAATGTAACTTACAGCCAGCCGATGTTGATAAAGCGCAACGCACTGTTGGTTTAGTCCCAACACTTAATGCGATAAAGTAACGTTGTTTTATAATTATCGTAGAGGAAAACGAAATCATGTAATTGGACATGGCTATGGCGGTGCAGTCAAAATGGCGCTTTTTCACCTGCCTGTAAATTAATCAGCACATAACAAGTAAAATAAGCAGCAAGACTATTATTTTAGAAATAAACCTCACGAATACAAACACCAGATAATATCCGCCGACTAAAATTATTCTGTTAATGAATTATTGCGATTGGAAAATACATGATTGAATTAATTCCGCTCGAATCGTTTTCAAGTACATAATTGATTTTCCCATCATTGAGCCACGTCAAAGTGTTGGGTTAGCCAACAGATTAGGGATAGTTAGAAATGTTATTTTAGAAGTGGGTCGTGTTGTTGTGGGGAAAGCAAACGAGAATATAGAGCAAAAACATGTTCTATGTCAAAATATTTGACGTATTACGTGAACGTACGTTTGCGTTGTTTGCGAGTTGTGTATTTCTATTAATTTCACTTCGTTACTCTTCTTGTTTTTGTTTCTTTGTCTTATGTATATAATTTGTCGAATGGATTGAAGGATTTTTCAACCTCTCTTAGTTAAACATTAATTACAAAGAAATATTATTAATTCTTTATAATAAGTATTGTAGTACAGTATTTCAATTCAATGTCCATTGTTCTAATAATGAAACTATATATGTAATACCTTACGCATTAAATGTAATTTAAGTACAAATATATCATAGTTATTAATAAAACTTGCGATATTTATGTTGATCGTTCTACAAATTGCCGAACATAATCCAACTAAATGAAATGATAGCAATATTTCTCTAGTCTAGCCATCAGTGCAAAGAATATTAAACTCGTTTATTTCAATTCAATAATAAGTTATTTTTTTGTAAAAAGACCAATAGTTTATTTATTTATGTTCTAATGTTCACGCAATGACAAGAAGAGGGTACAAAAATCGGACTTATTGTCATAAGTATGGCATTCTCTACCAGTCAACCTTTGGGTCAAGCAAAAAAAAATCAGCGACAAAAATGTAGGTACAGACATATAATTATTGAGATACATAATGGATAAAATCGAGAAATGACATACATATATACAAAGTTAAATATTACGATACATAAAATATTTGTACGTTTTTGCGAGTTTACCCTCTTCAACAAAAATGTTTTGTGATTGTCATAGTTTCTTCAGTATACCAAAGTTTTACGCCCAAATCAATAACAAAAATGTTCAAAGATGGAGAGGGTTTTTGGAAGTCATGTCAAAAATACAATGAGATGGAGGTCAGATTTTTTGGAAGAGCCTGCCTTATCCTTGCGCTACCACCGCGCACCGTAGTAACTCTTGTAAAGTCTAAAGTAGATACAACCATAGAAACATCGAAAAATAAAATCAATTTTTTGATTTTATTTTTCGATGATATCTTTCGACGAGATCTGTTGTGGATTCTGGCAGTTATAACGTTGTTATCCCAAACATCTATTAGGATGAGGGAAAGAAGGATCTTGATTTGTTCCATTCAATGCTCTAACGCAATGTTTAACACGTTCACTGGCCTGAAGAGCAGTAGGGCGACTAGTGGAAGACTATCATCACTGTTTACTCAAATAAACACCTCCTAAGTAACCGATTCATTATCGTGCCTGTTACAAATTAACTAAACAATGATTGTACAGAAAATTGTATTTAACGAAACAGTATTCAATATAAATCGGTATTTTTGGATAATTCCGTGAATCCCTCATAATCCATCGACGCCCAGCCGCCCAGGCGATCGTCATAATCCGGGTAGCCATTATCACGCTGACGATGTTTGCACGACCGAATGAATGTAATGAATACTCGATTTCCACCATACTATATTGAGGGAGGGATGGAACTCATCTTGGATTTTAAGTAAGTAAAATGTTTTACGTTAAATACGTACGGTCGTATTTAGTACAAAAATGTTAATTTTCACAATACCCTCTGTTTTTACAAGCAAAACAACATTAAGATAATTATGCTGTCATATTGTGAGAACATCACGAATGCGCAAAAGTGTTTTTTTTTATATGGCCCCTGCGATCATCATCATCAGCCTATAAGTGCCCACTGCTGAGCAAAGGCCTCTTCTCATATGGAGAAGCTTAGAGCGTTAATCACCACGCTTGCTCAATGCGGGTGGCGATTTCAAACTTATAATTAGAAGTTATAAGTCCAGGTTTCCTCACGATGTTTACCTTCGCCGTATGTCAGTTGTGTCTAAATAATGATAGAAAGTACATATAACACGGAAAAAGTCACATTGGTACTTGCCAGGTTTCGAACCCACGATATACCTTTAATATATTTATGTATATTGCCTACAACTTGAAGAGAACAGTTCTTGTCTAGTTTCAGAAATATATTGGTAGTATTTTTTTTAGCTTCTGAAGCATGTTATGTATAATGTATTAATTTGTTTTAATAAAAAGGAGTTTTATATTCAGACTTACAAAAAAATTTTTTAAAAATAACGTGACAAGTATTTTTTTGTCCATGATATTATTTGACTTCATCATAGCTAATTTAATTATATTATACATAGGTATGTATAGACAATCTAATATAATTTTGTTTGGACTGTTATATGTTGACATTTATTTCTTGTTTATTTTGTATTTTTGTACTTATTTAAATTCAAAACGACTCAAATATTGTTATGCCTACAAAATTTGTTTGTCACTATTGGCAGAACATGGACATTCACAACATATTGTTAATAATTTGCATGTCTGATTGGACAGTTCCCGTGAGCGCATTTTTTACAAAATAAGTTATCTTTCTTTCTTCTTTTCCTTTCGGAGATTTCAAATATTTTCTTTAGTTTAAAAGAGCTTTTAACAGTCGCTAATCGGTAATAAGTATTAGACGTTCTCTTAGTTAATAAGACCTTTTGCTACGGCTTGAACAGATCAGATCAATTAATGCATTTTTATAAGTTAGCACAAGCGTGATTAGTAAAAAAAATGTAGTCGGACAAAAATAGCGTCGACAGATGGCGCTAAACGGGCAGGTGCGCGCGCGCCGGTTGTGTCAAGGCTCATCTTTTTATGGTCAAGGTTGTCTCCATAGATGTTTTATGAACGTTTATTTGACTCAATTAGCAGGTCTGTTGTTATTCGTTATAATTATAATTGTAAATAGCACTCGCATACCTACAGACACTTGATACTGCTTAATTGGGTATTTTAATGAATTAATTTTAATTGTGTACGCCCCACTACTACATTGTTGCTTCTACGTTCAAACGAGTGTTTTGTCCTAATCGTTTTATGACGTGCAAGCGTACTAAATATAGGACAATGAGATATTATCATAAAAATTAAATAATTTAGGGATTTGGACTATAATTGTTTTATACTTAATTTATATTAGACTGACGGCTCACAATAATAAGATGAACATTACCCACCTTTTGGTAAATATCTCGCTACTTGAGTTACACTCGGGCCTAAGTACAACGCTTGAGTACTAGATCGTCGCAGCCACAATACAAGTAAGACAGGTCCACTTGTTATGAATACAAGTGAGAAGGGTCGCAGATAATTTGCTCGACTCCTTCCGCACTTAACAGACTTGCTCTTTTTTTTTTAAAAAAAAAACTTTGCCTCGCTGAGTAGGATTTTCTGTATCGTGGGTGCGTTTTCAACCACCCAACACGTCGCACGTCCCTTTTTGGTAAACTACAAACAAAAGCTTGAATTTTACTCAATAATTCAGTTGAACTACTTCAAAAATCACATAAACATACATCAAAATATGGATTTTACGTGTAAGTAGAGTTCATCACAGTAAAAGATGACAGTCTTATCCATAAATTCTTCGACTTAACTTGTGACGTCACTGAGTCACCAAACATACATATTCAAAGGAAAATCTAAATCCGCAAAAGCAATAACGATAACCCCGCGCTTTATTGCTCAATTCTATTCCCAAAGTTACTCGTTTTGGCTTTACCAAATAAGACAAGCAAGGAAAATGGACTATATTTGGACAGATTTATTCATCACTTGTTTTCAATGAAATAACATTGAGTTACGAAATCTCGCAGTCATATTATTATTATTGTGTAAGCTTATAGTTTAGACTATTTAGGTTTGATTTGAAAGCTTAATGAGGCCGTGTCTTACATGATTTGTGATTTCTAGTCTTAGTTTTCCGTACCCTATAAAAACCAAAATGTCGCCTGTACAGAAAGTGCGTGGATATTGAAAGTGGGCCGCTGTAATGTGAGTTGTCAGGTCAGGTGCGATCAATACACAAGTAGCCACTGTCCCGAATCCTAAGTACATAAGAAAACTTTCCCACTCCTGTTTTCTAACAATTCCGTTCACTAAAGGAGTTTAAAAAGTAATAAAACCTTTTTACTTCCTTTATATATGCACTTTTTTTTAATAAAACATAATTTTCGTTCGTTGTTTTGGGCCTTGCTACTACATGCCCCCGATTTAGACGATAAACATTTCTTGACAAGTCTAAGAAAAGAAAAAGTACTACATTTTAAGTAACAAAAAAAAAACAAACATCGAAAAAATCAAACGCTCGTCATTTTCACGACACAATAAGTTAAGAAGTAGATCAAAGCAACTGCCCTATCCTATGTATACGGTAACAATTTATACGAAGGTTATATGGAACAAAACTGCCTTTGTACAATAAACAATTTACGGGGATCGAATGTGCCATAAGACATTATGTCGACGGTTTATGTACAGAAGGGTAATAAAATGAGTTTGTGTCACTTTCATCCACACAGACTCATACCAAAGAAAAGAGATGGATTATTCTATTGCGAGACAGTATTTGATAATGTCTTGACCCTGAACGATAAAATAAAGCTGAGGAAAATTTAACTTAATGAGGGTTGCCACGAAAAACATTTCCAAGCTTCGAAAATATTAACTGTTATGAATATAAAAGTCATTATAAATTTTCAATAGGGTTTTACAGCTTAATTTTAATTGCAGTTTTCAGGACTTCGAAGTAATTAAAAGATTATGCGTCGTAAAGACTCAACGAACCGTTCAGTAATGTTGAGTTTAACACTTCAATCGCCAATAATAACCATACATCTTCGAATACTAAATAGAACAGGTCTGTTGTAACTCTGAACTGCATAGAATAAAGTTGATTGTTCAATATTTAGAACCTATTATTATTCTCGTAGATGAGTATAAAACCAGTCTTCCTTTAACTTACAATATTGGCATTATGTTATTAGGAGCAAAGTCTATATTTACAAACAAGTACAACTTTTACCAGTCAGCCTTTTACCAGCATCACGAAGTTTCATGTAGATATGATCCCAAATAAAACAAACATTTTACAAACCAACCTTTGATCCATGTTTTACCCTGAGGGTGTGGAATTTTTCCAAGCACTTGAAATAAATGTTTAATTTTATCCACAAAAAACAAAAAACTATTATATCAAGGTCATTTCAACATATAAGTAAACCTCTTTACCTACACACAAACATTTCGTCTCCTAAAAACAACTTGAAGAACCAAAAATAAATTCTCCAATAAGTAATATTGTTCATGTCTATCCAGACCACCAGTATTTTCTATCTAAAAACTACTTGCGTGAACGAGTTACTGGACCTGTTAATTACTATTGACCTGTGTGCAGATGGATGTACCTAAACAGATCAAAAAGGAGACACTGCAAGAGGAACTTACAAATGTTGTTAATTTCTCTTGTTTTTAGTTGTTAATATAATTGGATCAAATCCGTAATAACATGAAAAAATAAAATAAAAACACTCAATTGTCGTTATCTAAACACCAAAAAGTGCAACGTTTACTTTGGTACATGAAACAATTGTTATCAGCTGGTCATTATCAGAGGAAGTGGCAGATAAACACTATTATGGACAAGCAAACATGACTAAAAACTTGTAATTCTCGTTTTACAGGAAAATATCTTCTATTTGGTGAAACGTTACGCTTTGTGGTTATGTGGGCTGTACCATAGACGGGACAGATGATAACGGATGAAGATAACAAGAAGAGATGTTAATAGGCAAGGGAATCAGGGAAGACACTTCTCTATTGCTAGGTATAAATAAGGTTTATTTTTTAGTATAACTACAGGAAAATAAGATCGAGTGACAATGCTATTTTTAAACAACATTTCAAGTGGACAACTTTTTGAACTCAAATGTTATTATGTCATCAATCAAAGATAGTGTTAGCGAATTTAAACAAACTTCGATAAATGCCAGATATCAGTTCTTCATATCTGCGTTATTGATATATCATAAAGATATTTTAAGATCGATCACGAAGGCCAAAAGCAATGAAAATGTCTGAAGCAACCGATGGAACATCATTTGTAGTTAGAAGGTCAAAGTACAGATGAATCGAAGTACATACTGTACTTTTTGTATATCTTAAAATTTTAATTCTATAATAGTAAAATTGAAAACTTCTTTAAAGAACTGCCTGGGTGTGTGTAGGTATATTTAATGCATAAACGAAAAAACCAGTAGAAGAACACTTTGTAGGGCAAACGTACGATAAACTATAATTTTAACCTTAAGTACCTATCAATATTCTAGTAACAGCTCGCAAATTTAGTTAAAATTAAGAGAGCAATTAGTTACAAAAGGGTTTAACTACACATAGCGTAGCCAACAGACACACAACGCACAGAGCCACAGACAGTAAACACACGAGGCACGCCCCTGACTGACGTTCACAGGAAAACGCAAAGCTCACCGCCCTAAACAAACTGAACAAACTCACCGTTTATCTGAAACGCAAAGAAACACCAATGACACACATATAAAGACCGAAGCGACTAAAAAATAAGGAAATTTTAGGTGACAGAGCGGTTACAGTCTTTGGAATTTGGCTGTGTGATAAAGTGCAAAGATAGCCATTTAGCAATATGTATGTATCAGTACAACATATAATTAAATTATGCAGAAGTAAAAGCGGACTATTCTGCTTGTGACCACGACCTGTGCAACCAGGTCGAAACGTGAAGCCTACCAAGGTATTCAAATAATTATTTTTCGCGTTAATACCCGCGTAGTTATATGTATGTTGTAAATATAAAACGCGAAAGTTTGAAAGTTTTATTTATTTATTTAAAGTTAGAATACATATGTATATGTGATCAATGAACAGCGTGCAATTGAAGGCCTATGTCCAGCAATGAACGAAATCAGGCTGATGATGATGATCTGTGATCAAAGGTAAGGCAGAGACTAATTACTGATCTCAATCAAAAAGATCGATTTGAGATATTACTTGTATGGAGGTTCTGTCAAAAACTTGAGATCTAAACAGAGATTTTGGATTTTGGTCGGTTATAAATTACGGCCATTAGACAATTTATATTCTAAGTTGCATTGGTTAGAAAATTGTTAAATAAATTTTTGTTTTAGATATACCAAGTGTACCTAATCTTTTTAAATGAAATGAGAATTAAGTCTTCTAAAATGATAAATAGATCTTGGTAGCATATAATTCTATTTTTGAAATCCAATTATAATGCACAAATCTTATTCAATGCGAAAACCATAAACGAAAACGAAGAATTTTATGAAAAATTCAATCTCCGGTAAATATCACATATAACGTGAAAATTGAGACATTTGGAGCTCAATATTGAATTTAAAGTGTAGTGACCCAGTACATTAGGTAGTATTACTCACTAGGTATGTATTTTACTAGCTTTCTGCTCGCGACTTCGTCTGTAAACCTTCATTATTGTACACCTAAAACTTCCTCTTGAATCATTCTATCCATTTAAAAAACCGCATTAATATTTACAACGTAGTTTTAAAGATTTAATCGTACACAGGAACAAATAGCGAAAAGGGACTTTATTTTGTACCTTGTAGTGATGGTAGAGATAGTCTTTTTAACAAATGCTGAACAAGCAACATCTCAAATTCCTGCCTTCGGCCGTTTAAAAATATCACGCGTTATTTTTTTATCAGGTGAGTCTGTACCGAGACTACAGACTGAAAACCTCTCCTGAAAACGAGGACTTAAATAGATGTAGCTAAAAGTGTGTTTGTACTTCATTTCTGGGTAGTTAAGTATTTGTTACTCGAAGTTAAGACATAAATAAATTACTATCAACTTAATACTTTTTGGTTATGCTAGAGGAAAATGTTGGTACGTGAACCTACCTTCCCTTCAGGCACCGTGGGGAGAAGACAAGCAAAAGAAAACCTTGGAATCAAGTCATTTAGGTTCTATATTTCAAGAAACTAGAATGATACGGATGTGTGTCGTATTATGTAGTGTGACGCATTAGCTGAACGGTGTGTAACGTTTAGGTTCTCTTTTATCTAATCTAGTCATTATTCAAGTACATGTCGAGTGATCATTCAGTTCTTTAGATACATTTTATTTTAAAAAGAGTTATGACGCCATCGGTAATATTCTAGTTTCTTTACTGATGCGGAAAACTGCGCAATATTGCAATGGTCTATAAAAATATAATGACAACCCTTGGCTTTCCGATTCAATTATACTTTATAACCAGTTTCTCCTAAGTTGTAAGTTAAAAGAAAATGTAAGTAAATACGTTTTTAAATTTCTATGTTATGTGGACTTATCTAATCTAATCTAAGCAAAACAGAAGCACTATAGTGTTTTACTGTAGATACATAACAAAGTGCGCAGTATTTGTCAATGGAATTTATTTGCATAATCTTATCTTTCATCTCGAAATTTTAGACGTATGTACTACTGTTTTTAGTGTTGAACATGAGACGAATGTATAAACTGTTAAGATAGTTGAAATTTGTTGAGCAGTTAAAATGTGATTACCTACATCCATTCACAAAATTGATATACCTATTAGAAAGGATAATTGATAATATATCCATACTTATTTTAATCTAGAGCTCAACGCGTAAACGGCTAGACCGTTTCCGGTAATTATTTTTAATTTGTTCGTTATTATCAAAGGTTCTTAAAAAAGAAAGAAAGAAAAGAAAGAAAGAAAGAAATAATTTTATTTGCACAACCTGGACACAGATACAAAAGTAGATAAAAAAATAAAAAAACCAGTAAAAAATTAATCAAAACAAAAATAATAATAAAAAAAAACAGTGATGTGTGTCTCAGCGTTGGACAAATAGGCCCAGTTCAGCTTCGATGCCAGGCGGTTATTGCCTGGCGCTGGTTTTCAACTGGACCTTCAAGTGATCAGATCACGGATGTAACCAGTCCCTGATAATATATTATAACATTAAAGAATTAAATAAAAGTAAACAGATAAATATAAATGCTAAATTGGTGATAAATAAATATGTGTTGTAAGAAAGTTTAAGAGAGTGGAAAATTGGTAAATTGTAGTGGAGCACATCAAAATCACGGCCTTTCGCTAACAAAAAACAAATGACTGCCACTGAGGTATTTGGACAACCGTACGAAGCCGGGGCGGGACGCTTGTCCATCCATGTTATATGCGACACTGATACCGAAGAGAACTTAAATATTTAAATACGTACGTTTTTATACACAAAATAATATTACAAAAGATAAACTGTGACAAAAGTGGTCTATCCTTTTATGTAGCAACTCGTAGGCGTCCCACAGCTGTTGGTAGAGAAACAAATAAAATTTTGTCCTTTAAAAACTTAGGTATAAAAAAACATTAAATATTTTTATTTTTGTTGGTTAACATCGTACACATCTTTTGTAAAAAAGTAAAAACATACCTCTTTATGGCACATATAGCTACTATTCCTTTTTCAAAAAAAGAATTCGTATATTTTTTTTTATTAGTCTTGTCGGATTAGACGCCTCGACTAGTCGCATTGTACCTACTACAAAACGATTGATGGGCGGATGAATAATAAAACGGTTTCTAGCGAATCACGGCCCTCGTCATAACATAATGCACGAACACGAATATGTCACGTAGACATATTAATGTCTACTACGAAATAAATTCTTTACCTGGTATACCAAGTCACATTTTGTTCGAATTAGTTGTACAGCCTTTAAAAACGAACGAATCCGCACTTGAAGTGAACTTACTTATTCTTTCAATCCGAGGAGACCATTTACTAATGAGAATAATTTATAAACGTTGTTGTACTATGGATACTATCTCTAACTTGTTCATTTTACAAATAACAATAGACGTAGGATTCCCCAACCTGTTGCCCCTTATCGTTTTTCCTATTAAGTTAACCTTTAACAATGAATACGATAATATAAAAGTACCTTTGTTTAAAAAATCCATAAACAAAAATCTCAACACGAGAGACATCCATCAGGGTTGGGTATTTTATCAGTTCGGATACGTACGCGTCGTCCTAACGGAAACCGACGTTCATGCATACTTGATGACCCACGCCTGAGTCCCCTCCATCCGAATGACTTCGGGCTTGGCTTCTCACCCGGGACCAATTGTCGGCTATTCAAAGCATTCATATACCACACTACATCAGTTCTACTACTCCATAGCCAACTTATTAAGTATTCTTTGGACGTAAGTAATAAACAAGGCGTTTAAGGAAATATAGACCTTTTCTGACGTCATTCCCTTGAAGTTTTCAGCTAAACCAAGATGATTATGAATGGTTGCTACGTATAATCCACACGGCAAAAACATGTCTGTTGACAGTTTCTTTTTTTTACTTTTAAATAAATTCGAGAATATTCTAAGGAACTTATCAGCATTTGATTATTTGCATTTATACATATAGCTCGCCCTAAGGTTACTAAGGTTACTACTATTATTATGTCATTCTCAATTCAGTATGCTACAATCTGCGTCATTGTACAAAGGTACTTTGCTTCAGAACATTATTATCATGGAATCTAGCATCTCCGGACTGTATTGTTCAACTGAACATAAATTACACGCTAATTACATGTAACAATGAGTCCAGACATGTTAACTATTTATACAAATTAATACTAACTAACTCTACTTACTACAGACCACGTCAAGATTTTTATTTATCGTCAAGTTTTAGAAGTAACGTGTTTGTTGTTATTATGGATTGCGATATTTGGTGTCTTGTCTAGGCGCATAATCCTTCACACAAACACCTCAGCTACCCGGCACAGGAACAATAGGAGACACTAGATAAGCATCTGCCCCAGCAGACTGCTACGTCTCGTATGTCGGTTTGTCGGTACTATCGACAAACGGTATGCGTAACAACGTCGACCGACTGGCGCCAGGTGGTAAACAAAAAAATATAGGAAGCGCACGTTTAACAGGTCACCTGAATATTTTTATGTAACAATAACATGCTACAATTGAAGGAGACACAATACTACTCAGGCCACATTACGTACAAAGCATTCAACACAACCTTTGCTATCGTTTTAAACTGATCAATCCCAACTTATCTAGGTTGTGAAGTTAGAACCGTGCTACTTTTATTTAGAAAATAATGCCGTAACTGTAATGGTGATCGTTGTACGTTGGCAAATAAAGCGGAACAAATTATTGTGGCTGCCGCCCGCGCCTTCGATGTGGGGGTATGGAGAACGGCGCGTAAAACAATCACAAACCAATCACGTCCTTAATCCTTGGAGCGAAGGGATAAATTGGTTTGAGTCGCCCGTGGGAATGACCGATACGATATAAGATGACGCAGTACCCGACTGAATACTTTAAATACTTGACTTCTTCAAACTGCATTCAACTGCTCTTTAAGTTAATGCTCGGGTTGTGAAACTATAGAGTATTTTTATTGTTACACCACGCATGAACGTTGAGTTGGTTCATGACTGGTCAAGGCTGGTCAGATATAAAAGTTTCTGTATGTTACTGGTAGTCAATTTATTATTTTATCTATTTTCAACACATTCCTAGGCTTGTGTGAAGTGCCCACTCGGCTGTGACTAATCACTTAACGATGAAATCTCGCACGAAAACCAAACAGGACCTGTGACTCATAGATCAGATAGGCGGCTGAGCTGACCACATTGATTCATGACTTTAGGTGGAGCTTTAATGGTGCCTCTACATGACGACTATCTTTTCCGTTTCATTAACTAATAGAAGAGAAAAATCTCAGCATTTTGTAACTTCACAATACCATGTATCTCAAATGAACTAGTTCATCCTTTTTTCGCATAATGTGCGCTTTCTACATAATGGACTAATTTGAACACAATCATCTGGTCTTTGAGGACGAAAATTATGTAAAGATCAAAGCAGAAAGGACAATTACACTGGTCTGCTAGATCATGATCCAATTACACGGGCGAGGACGTTAACTAACCCACTTGTTACCAATCCATTGCATAATAAAGTAATACAAATTTTTATCACATTAGCTTTAAGGCTTTGTGACGACCATGTTATATCAATATAGCTTTCTATGCTCGTTAAAATAAGTGAAGCAAATATTTAATGTGGAATATTTTATGTGGTCTTACTAGAAATCTAATTTGGAGCACCGTCAAAGAAAACAAGTAGGTAAGCTTGATCTAATACTTTTATACTTTCCTTATCGGATAACATTGCAAATTACGCTGGACGACAATGAAAGGACTAGACACTACTATATTAGTGATTGCTTGCAAAATGGTACTGAAAATGTAATAACTGGTTGAACGCAATTGTATCTAATGAACCCCCAAGGTCAGTCAACTGATGACAAAAGCTAACGTAGTTGGAATCAAGGACATTTCTTCTAGTCTCCATAAAACGCGTTCAATTGCGTTACAATCTGCTGTGGAAAAGGGATTTTAGCACCTCTTTTATAGGATTACGTTGACGAGGACCCAAACAAGATGAAAGCTCGAGCGCTCCGGGAAAATCACGACTAGTTAACGAAGGGCTTAAAACATTGTGCTAACCTCGGTAACGTCAATTAACATTCACTGCCAACCTACCGAAATGTTTGTACAATCACATCGCAATGTGAAATGCAATTTTGAAAAACCAACTCTTTAGTCTCAATATGCTAATTATGCATTTTTTACAAGATTCGAATTTTTGGCCAGAAAATAAAAATCGAAATACATGCCTGGTGCCTATTGTCTACAACATACAATAGTACTTTTTCCTGGCGTAAAAATTGCACACTTTACTTTTACGATTTTCGTGTCGTGCCAAAAATATTGAAATAGTAAAAAACTGAGGTAACTAATTTATCCAGGTAGGTGAGGTAGGTACCAATTTATATTTTATTTTTATACAATAACTACACAACGAAGCATGAAAGGCGTTGAGCGGTGACGAGCGTAATGCAGTCGTGTTCTATGCGATGTAAATTTTAATTATAATAGTCGCCACTGTTGGCGCCAACTCTTTGTACGGCTGGAAAATATAACAGCAACGCACATATTTAAATAAACGCGCACACGATTCACTTTGCTCACAAGTCCTTGGATGTAATTAGGTACCTATATCTTAGTACATTACACACTGGCTTTCCATCCCTCTGCTAACATAGCTGTTTTATAACAAATTATACACCTCCAACTTTCTAGTAATTGCTCTTATATTCCCTTTCATACACATGGACTCAAATAGTGACCCTTTTTATTATAATAAGTGTGTAAACAAGGTTGAAAGATAAATGATGAAAGTACCCAAAGGGAAAGGTAGCATCTGCCACATTTATTTATACTTTTAGCATAATCGACAATGTACCTTAACACCTAAGATGTCCTCTACCAGTCTACCTTTGGGGGGTGCAGAAATAGAAGTGATTATCAAGTCCCAATAATTATGGCCCACTGAAAGTATAGCCAATTAATCAGCAGGTAATGTCTTCCAGCTAATGATAAAGATAGTAAAATTTATATTTTAGTTAACAGTGAAATAAACAATAATTTTATTATTTGTTTAAATGTACCAAAGACAATGAGAATGGTAATAATTTTACACTAGCATTACAATATACAAACTTGGCAAGCAATTGTACATGTGTATGGAATATAACTGCTTGAAGACTCATTAACGTCTTTCAATGAGGCAAGGTTTTCTTAGAATAGAAGGCATAAACAATCAGATACACTGATGGTGGGTCTGGTATCTATTAAATCAGAATAGTGATGTCACAAACAGCATGTAGATTATCAAATCTACATGTTGCTTGTCTACAGGAAATATTTATGTTGCAAAGAATTAAGACAATATCAAACAAAATAATTCATAAAAATATGCATACAGAGTAAAGTACAGCTTCAATATTTACTATAAAATGTTTCATCAAATATATAGGTAGACATAGAACAGAATTCAATCTGAAATAAATAAATGTTTTATGAATTATAATTAGATAATATTTGCAGTCTAAATTCATTCTTAACTACCCTAAAATGTAATGTGATAGAAAACACATGGCCAGTCTACATCTCTATGCAGCTATGCAGTGCCAACAAGTCCATTCAAATGGTCTGAGATAACAGGGCAGTCAACCATTTGAACAGGTCTTCGTTGAATGCGATCCAGAGGGAGAAGCTGGTACTGGGGTGCCTCCGCCCAATGATAAGCACAGTATTCTGGGTCAAACTTATGCCATATCAAGTGTCAGGCAAGTATTAAGTAAAATTATATTCTTGTATTAGAATTAATCAAGACTGAGAGGAGTCAGGTCACTAGAATAAATTTATTTGGACATAAAGGGCCCGTTACTCATTGTTCATATATTTTAGATTGATCAACACCACATAATTTTTAATCCATTTGGTATATGAAATGTTTGCACATTGTCAAACAGTCCCTGAAGAAATTTAGAAAACCCTAATAAGTTTGAATAGGGTTATTAATTATCTTTATAAGATTCAACAAAACAATAATATAGATGCATTTTATTTGTAACAATTGGTCTTTCCTTTTCTATGGTCTTAGTAAGGTTCTTACATTTTTAACTCAAATATTCTTGGAGTAATTCAACTATGTCTATTGATTCCTGCCTCAATACTTGTTGCTATTAATGATGTGATGATACCATTACTTTATTACAAATACAACCAATTCCACACCAAATCATTGTATTAAAGTTGTTCAAATATATTAAAACAAGATACACAAATATTAACTTGAATTACATGACAAAAAGTTATTAGATTATTAACTGAATACCTAGCTGTCCTCAAATACCTAAAATATGGGCTGCCAAATCGTTGTCAGATAACCTTATCAAGATAAAATAATAAATTTAACTTACTGTTGATTTATATAACCTTATCAAGATAAAATAATAAATTTAACTTACTGTTGATTTATATAGCTGTGACGCAATAAATTATGGCATTATACCAAAACTGACAACAATAATATCAATGATAACATCACAGTAGGCCGCTTTGGGCCGGCAGGAAACAATTATAAAAAATATATAAAAATAAACCGGAGTAAACGGTACAGGAAACAAAGTTACACATCTTTGGATTCATAGTAAATACTTACATAAAACCGGTCCAGTTTAATTATGTGTAGACCTCTCTTTATTTACCACTAGTCCGACATGGAACACATCATGTTATATCCACTAAAATTCAGTAAATTACTTTATTGTCCACAGCTGACTCTAGCGATAAACCAACGTTTATTCTGCGATAAAAACTACACAACACTAAGAAATTATATTGCACAACGTCACAGGAATTGATACTGTCAAATTAACTACAACTTTCAAACATGAATGTTCACTCTAAGATTCTTTACCACCCAAATTCACATCACCATTATTGCGCACGCAGTACTGAGTCGACATTCATTTCGGCCATTCCATTCGGCTAACAACGAAGTCAACGAATTGTAACGACGATGGACGACTGACTGACATTTAGAAATGTTACCAGAGTTTGATAAAATATTCTACTATTCGATTTTTTTATTACATCAAATAATCGCTATTAAACTGCAGAATCTCTTGAAAAATGGTAAATTACACTATAAAGAATGTTAAAAATATTATTTTTACTGTTGTACCGCATAATTATAATTAGATGTTTTTATCGATATTTTCAAGTCGACTATCCACTCTAAGTACAATAATGTATCCGAAACTAAAACTCAGAGCGACCGATCAATGAAAGTCAATAATGTCAAAACAAATTAAATCAACAAACTGACGTGTACTTTGCATAGTATTTTTACTAATGAATTAGTACTTTAATTTATAAATTTGACTACATTCAAAATGTCTGAGTCAGAAAGACTTGTGCAGAATGAACCTGGACCATCTGAAGGCACAGAAAGGGGAGAAGGCGATGCGCCACCAGCTGCATCTGTATCTGAACGGGAAGCATACTTTCAAGCCCTTCGATTATGGATTCAGCAGGCACAAATGTATCAGAACTTGTCCACTTGTTTTCCTTACTATATGATGACATTTCAAGGGTTACAAAATAATGCTACGAATGTTCCCCTGTTGAATAACAACTATCAGTTTCAAATGCCATTTCAAGTTCCTAATGCGCCTCGGAACGCTCCAGAAACACAGCCGCAGCCCGAGGCACTAACTCCTGCTGAAGGTAGCAATTATTTGTATGATTAATGTTATTGTTTTAATGTATTGTTAAGCCCATGACAATGTAATACTTATATTATGATAATGATAATATACTTATGTGTATCCCAATGTTTTGTTTGTTTCCTTAAATGAGAAGAGACTCGCATTCGTTTAAAATTGTTGTTTTTCACTTTTACTCTTAAACTTAAGAATAAAATGCCTTGATGAGTTCTGTACAAATTTTGATATAATGAAGGTAACAATACAAGTTATGTTTATTGTCTTTCAGTGATAGCCCGTCATGGTGGATATGAGTATGTTATACCTCCTCTTCACAAGCGTCTTGTTGCTGAATTTATTGACTTCATGCTACTGTTTATTGTAAAACTAATAGTAACATTCATGGCAGTGGATATGTTTGAGTTGATGTAAGTATCTATTTTATTAACTGAAATACTATATGTGTTGTTCTTTTTTAAGGATATTATGATGTCACTTATAATAAAATAATTGCATATTAGACCGCTTTGTTGATACAAAAGCTATGTTGATATAAATACAAAAGTTTTGTCAAAAATGGCACAGCAATTCAACAGGTCTGAGGCACAAGAATGAGAACATATTTATATAAACATATAAAAGTAACTAAAAAAATATATAAATATTATGTTATATTGGTGGAACTCCACAGAAGTGGACTGGTTGAAGAAAGGTTGAAAAATGTGGAAAAATTGTGTGTAAAATACTTGACATGACACACATTATAAATAAATCATGTCTGGTGAGTTGAACCAGACATGATTTATTTATGTGACACAACATACTGAAACGGTCACTAGTTTACAGATGTAATCAGTACATAAATAGACATTGTAGCTGATATAATTTGAATTTGGTATTCTTATAGAATTAATTTGCATGAAAACCTTGAAGATAAGGTAATAACTGAAACATGATATCTTAAAATAACTTTATATTTTTTTTTGATTGCAGTGACCTTGACAAGTTTGATTTCTATAAGTTCAGTGAACACTATGACGACTATAAGTATGCAATGGAGTTGACTTCTGAAATACTGTTTCTAGAAGTCATTTACAGGATATTGGTGTGCATATTTGAGGTAATTGGTGTATTAATTAAACTGTTTTTTAAAACATTCTCTTTTGAAAATTTTTTTGACAAGCAGCAATTAATTAGACATTTATACTACTGCAAAACAACTGGAGACCATGCTGAATAGCAAGGTTTTAGCCTGTTGCCATTTCGTAAAAATGGCAACAGGCTGAAACCTGATATAATATTTAATCATTGAACATCTTGAGAAAAGAGTTAGAGTCCAGAGAGTTGAAAAAAATAAATTTGTCAATTTTATTTTCAGGCTTTTTGCTTATCCAGTAGTGTTGGACGAACAGGCGGCGCGACACCCGGGAAGGCGTTACTTGGCATCCGTGTAGTTACGGCGTCAGCCGTCGTTCCTGTAGAGGGGCGACCAAGGGAGACTGTTCTTCTGTATCCCGGCAGAACACTCTCTTTCACAGTGGCACTTATCCGGTCACTAATGAAAAACTTCCTCATTTCTTTACTATTTCCTCTCTGTGTAGTACTCTTTGTATTCCGTCACAACCGCACCGGATACGATTTACTCTGTGGCGTTATTGTCGTTGAAGAAAACATGTACCCGCCAAGACGCCATGCTCCGTGAGTTGGTACAAAAATTACATTGAAAAGGACAAAGTGTCGATTTGTGTAGAATGGTGATAGCTGAATTCCTAATTTGCCTGTAAGTTTCCTCGATCAGTCGTGATAAATGTTTTTGCGTATATCCACCAGAAATGTCTATGGTTAAAGGTTCTGACAAAGTTATTTATATAGACCACTAAAAGATCAAAATCTTTAATTGTGCTTTCATCATGTACCTATATTTTATACCGAATTAACTATTTTTTATTAGCTACCACGTTAATAACATGTGACCATAGGTAGCACTTATAATCGTAAAAAAGATAACTGTAATATTGTATTACTTGCCGAAATTAAATCCCTATGATAAAAAAATCACCAAAGAATCGGAACTATTAGTATTTAAGCATGTATTTATATCTCTTACAGAATTATTCAGATGTATTCTACTACATAAAGTTGTTTGTTAGTGTACACATCTAGAGAGTATTTATTTTCCTTGATACAGTTCATAAAAAAGATTTTTCTTTCTATTTTAATATTTTCGTTGAAAATACAGCCTTTCTTCTGATAGTATTTTTTAACACTATTTTTGAAATATTTTATTTTTATTAATGCAAAGTTAATTCTATTGAGTTTAGATATTAGGTATGCTTGTAATGCACAGTTGACATGCTGTGTGTGTAATATTTTAAGTATTTAAATATGGCGAAATTTTATTTTTTGGTTCTTGTTCAAGGGTTACTCATAATAAAATGAATTAATGGTTAATTTTTGGTGTTCTATAAGTAGTAGAAACACTATGTGTACAACTTTAAATTTAGAAATATTTAAAATTCAAAGTGTTTTTTTTTTTATTATTTATTCCTCTTTTCTAATTTTTCTACGGCAGATCCAGGCTAATATTATTTTATATAACCACATGTTCTTAGAAATACAACAAAACTTATAGTAGTACAGTGTTCCAAGTCTCTTTGCAGATCGTTTTATTTCCAATTAGTATTAGTGTAAGTACTGAGTACCTAATACTGGTTTAAATACTGAGTTATAAAATTGTGATATTTATTTTTGTCCATTGTATTATATTGTAAATATTAAAATAACATGTAAAATTCTAAAAATCGTTTGATTTTTAATAATTTGGTCCCATATTTTGACGAACATGAAGGTGCGCCTTACCTGGAAGTTTAAGGCATAGTATAAAGAGAAGTTTAAGGCAAACTTAGAAAAAGTGCTAGAAAAGGAAGGCCGTAAAGAAAAAAGTAAATCAAATATGTTTACAATAAAGTAGATTTCTCAAATAGCATAGGTCGCCTAGTATGTATCTAGAGGGCTCGGGCGGTAAAAGCAGAGAGTGAAAGTAATATTAAAACAAATGCTAGTGGTTGTGAGTTGAACAAAGCATTCAGTTCTTGGGTCCAGCAAAATATTACACAATAATGTTGCACCATAAGGTAGCAGACACTGCAGAAAGTCATCATAATTTATGAAACCATAAAACTTAATTTCCTATGCTTATGTGCGGGGCTGGATTAATAATCTTTAGGAACCCAGGGGCATCAAAGTTACTAAGAAAAAAAGAAGACGCTAGA
The DNA here is from genome assembly GCA_902829305.4 of Spodoptera exigua. Taxonomy (NCBI): domain Eukaryota; kingdom Metazoa; phylum Arthropoda; class Insecta; order Lepidoptera; family Noctuidae; genus Spodoptera; species Spodoptera exigua. The sequence goes on from LR824603.2 coordinate 14,359,520, forward strand.
TAGCCAAAGACTCGGGTAAAAACTTTCTTATCTTAAAATCAATGTCATTCATTCGCAAAGCAAGGAAAAAGGGCCACTAGAATTGCATCGCTTAAGGATCCCTGATCTAATCTGGCCCTGCCTATATGTAGTGCACTCATATTTCTTATCGCAGTTCTAGCTAGAATATTGTAACTCGCTTTGTTATAAGAAGGTAGAGCAGGATATAATACACATAAGAATAAAATTATTTAATTTTATTTTGAATAAGGGTCTAATTTAAATATTTTGCAGCATTTATATGATTTCAAAATCTATAACCAACATTACAAAATAAAAAAAATAGTCGATGAAATTAGGACATCTCTATTTATGTCAATTAAATCACAACACTGGCTTACTACGTTCAGAAACTCAATTGGCAATATTCGCAACAAAGAGCAATTAATTACAAAAGAATATTCCAATTACTGATTGGAATAAATATAACAATACGCGATTAATTAAAAGATTCCAAAACAGACGCACTACTGCTTTGTGAAAGAACGAAATATTTTTTTATTTAAAATAATTTTTGCTGAGTTGGCTTGTGCGTCGCGCCGTCAGTCTGCCGTAACGTGGCGGCGCTGCGCTCGTGTGTGTGCTGCAGGAGTGGCTCAGTGGCTTGAACTGTCATTGTTCATGTAGTTTTCTGTGATAAGAATTACTGTGAAATTATAGTTTAGCGAACTAATTTACTCAATCACGATGTCTGCCTCGGGTGAATTCGGTAATCCTTTACGCAAGTTTAAGCTGGTTTTCCTGGGGGAACAGAGCGGTGAGTAAGGGGAAAAAATCGCCCCTCCGTCGTACATTTTTAATATATAGTTTTGAATTTACGATAAGTAAGTATAGATTCGTCTAGACTTTATCGAATTACTGACCTACATAGGCCCGGGGAGGCAGAAGTTGCGGGTTTTATTTGCGAAAAAAGTGTCATTACTTTATCCGTACTGTCTGCCGCGTCTGTGCCGAATTACGTTATGCTGAGATGTAGGTTACACTCTCTGGGTACATTGTGAGCGTTGAACCGCTGCTGTAGTATGTTCTCACGCGTATCTGCCGTTATCAATCATTGTATTTGATTAGAATCGTACCGTGGCAATTAGATGGTGTACTGACACGCAGATTTGTTTTTTTTCAGTGGGGAAGACGTCGCTCATCACTAGGTTCATGTATGATAGCTTTGACAACACTTATCAGGTGAGTAATCAAGTTCTCATGCCAACTTTATTACCAGACTGCTACTGTGTTGGAAGGAAAGTCATAGGAGTTATGGCAATGTCCAGTTATAAATTACATCACTGGTTAGTCATTGGACCTAATGAATATTTATGTAGAGAATAATGTTGTATCTGCATAACATCTGAACAAGATAATGCTCATAATTTTTGCTCTGAATGAGAAGTGCAATGAAAGTGACTGAGCTCAAAATTGAAAGTATTCTTATTTGATAACATAAAATAAAATAACTTTCTGATAGTATAGTTCTGTAATGAAATTTAAAACTAAGAACTTTGTCATCCTAACATGATAATATGTATCTCATTAGAATTTTACAGATATATTCACAAGCATCAAGTAGATTGCACTCACTGAGTGTGCTATTTGACCTTTTATGACCTATAGTTTATTGAGGTGCTTTCATAAAACAACTGTAAATATCTATTTTCTTCCTGCCTCTACCAGTTTTAGCATACAAATCTATTATTTATGGTAAATTAGTCACAGCAATCAGAATATTTTATAGATTTGTTTATCTTTCTTGCATAGTTTAAAGATAAAATCAATAAGCTATGAATATTATTGTAAAATTATTTTTAAAATCATTGAAATCACTTATCTGATTGTAATGACTCTATTTATTTGGTTCTATTGTAGTTTCTGAACATTTGTTGACTAAAATAATTCTTATTAGGTACAGTATTTACCTTCTAGTATGTATGTAGTTGTTGCTAAATTAATATAATTACATTAAATAAAATATAAAAATATATGTATTTATGTTAAATATAGAGAAAATATTGAATTCCAATTTAATACATATTTACATATAGGTAATGATAAATACACTGCCACTGAAAATAATTTATAGGAAATTTATAAATAAAATATCTTTTGTTTATAAATCTTTGTTTTATATTCATGGAATATTTTTATTTTAAAATATCCATATTCTCTTTGATTTTGATGTCCAAAGTAGAGTGTAGGTAGTTTGTAAATAATAAACTTAAAAAAATAATATTATCTGATCAATCATTATAAATTTTGTGTTTTTATAACTATACAAGTTGTTTCTTGGTATTTTGAAATGTGATGTCATATAAATTTAAAACAAAGGTGCTCTGTTCTCTTTGATTAAATATGTAGTGAAGTACAGATCCAGCTGGGGTTGCGAGTGTAAGGGGAATTATGTTGCTCCAGCCCTTAGGAGCAGAATAAAGGTGGTTTTAAGTCAGCAAAAGTCTGACAATGGTGGGGATTGTCATAAGTAAAATGATGGTTTTCCCAAAAAATCCTGATAATTTATTCCGCTTATAGTTGCCAAGGTAAAACACTATTGCCTAGTGTTTTAATAGAAGATATTTAAACACCAGTTGTCCTATTTATTTAGCACAATCATATGTTTTAGTCTGGAATGGGAATAGACTTATTTGTCTGGTTAAGTAGCCGACAGCCATAATTTAATAGGAACTACGTGTTCACAAAAAACAAAATTTAAGTATGGATTGACTTCTTTCAGATTCAAACACAATGTATGATTCCTAGCCTACATAACATGGTCATGTGGGTAAAAGTCATGGGGCGCCCATATAAAATTCAAAATTATGTATATATTTTAATAATTTTGTTTTTTTTTTTATCAAGAAGTAACATTTCTTGAGGCTTATTTTATCTTTAGCTAAAGGATAAAGAGATAATTTTATATTTATGGCTAGCAACTGTTATTGGATTGTAATTACAGGATTTAATGTTTATTTACTGACCCTTATAAAACTAATATCTGTGTGATAAGGGTCCATTTTGTTTGTTAATATAAAATAGTTAAAATAATGAAATAACTCGGGGCTCAATTAAATTTTGATGACATGCTTGTAGAGTTGATTTTTAGTTCAGAAGTTTATTGAGATAAAAACAGCTGCTGTTTATCAGCCTCTTCAAGAATTGAGAACAAATAAAATGCTATTTTTCCTGTGAAAAATAGTGTGTAAAAGTTCAGACATTTTTCAGGTACAATATAGCAGAAGAATAGAGATTCAAACAATGCATTCGTTGAAAAAGTAGTTGATTAAAATATTTGCATAATTATAAACTCAGTAACAATTAAATTGTTTGAATAACAACAATTTAAATGAGAGATTACCTCTTTTATGGAATTCACTTACATAAACAATGCATTGTGTAATATATTATTCTCTTTTAACTTTTGGATTACATTTTTGTATGAAGTTGCATTTTGGTTACAAAAATAAAAAGAAATTAAAATATTCTTTATTATACACCATAACATCACACAAAGAAATATTAAGATACTAGTGAAATAAATTATTTTATAGGTAAAATGTCGGTGTAGGCTCAGCTCGCCCCTTGGATCTCGCCCCTGATTGCCTAAGTGCATCAACTCGCCCCTTAAATTATATTATTAGATACTCCAACTCGCCCCCGATTGTTGGTTAGTTAAAAGTACTGTCAGAACTCTAAGTTTATAAAATATTTAAATGAATATTTTTTCTTAAAACTTTAATAATGGTCCCATAAAAGGTCCCTTTTGTTACAATAGGTAAGCCAGGTAATAAAACTATCACAAGTGGTTAAACTACTTACCAGTTTTGTTTACTGTACATTTTTCTGAATATACCTTTTTTAGTTAAATTTCAAAGGGAATGCCGCAAGGGGCGAGTCGATGCATCAAAATAATTATTTAATTGTTAAATTTTTCACTCGCCCCGTAAGGGTTTTCGTAAGGGGCGAACCACAACTCCAAATTAATAAAAACGGGGCGAGTGGAACATTTTAATCGGAAGGGGCAAGATCCAGGGGGCGAGCTGATACTACACCAAAATGTCCTATCATCTTATTTATTTTCTAAGTAAAAGATGGGTTTTATGATTATAAATATTTAGGATTAATAAAACAGATGTTGACCACAAATGTAAATGAAGCAATTCATTTGATTTTTAATTATTCTAGCCCTGATAATGTTTGAAATAAATTTGGAAATTTGAAACAAAAATTAGATATTAATTCTTTAAAGGTCAACTACTGTGAGTGGAAGTAATTTGATTGTTCACAAAAAGGAAGTTTTTTACTTCAACCTTGTCTAATGGGTACTGAGTACAATATTTGTAATAATTTACTGTTTACGTACAATGTACACGCCTATCCCTAGAAAGTTATTTTTGTAATTTTGATTTTCAACTCAACAGTATTGTAATAGAGTCGAATCATTAACAGAAATTGAAAAGAAGCTGGTGGTTTACCTTTACAACGACAACAGTGACTATGACCTAATTCTGAAACCAATTCTAGTCTATAATCTCATTAACATTTTTTCCAATCTGTATAATTTTTGCAAGAGACTTCATACTCGCATATGCGACCTTAGTATTTTACCGAATACTTATTTATAAATACACAAATAATGTGTTTGTCAAATAAAAACATTATGAACGCAATCGATAATAATAATCTGTATCAGTAATACAGTCTGATATATTGACAGTTTATGTTATCTGTATTATATTTTATCTGTAACATATAAGTGTAATTAAATTCGTGTTGTATGCTCGTATCGTGGGTAGTAAACTTATAGAGGACAAACACTGTACAAGAATATCTTCTAAGTCTATTAAGATTATTATGATTAGGAAACTACGTAGAAATGGTCGGAAATCGATAAGAAAAGTAATTTTACTGTAAAGACATTTCTTTAACACGGCAAACCCGAAAATGAGTAAATGGTTTGCGATATAATTTTTCGCCCATAAAAAGGCTGATCTGTGAGAAATGTTTAAATGTAAATATTTATGTACCCTAAAAGGCCGGCAACACATTTATAATTTCTCCATGTTACTCATCATCAAGTTATCCGTTTGCTTGTTTGCCTATCGCATAAAAACATATGATATTAGATGAGATGTTCTATTTATTCAAATAAAACCAAATTTTATCTGCATTCCAAAGAGTCGGATCGTATTTAAATACGATTGAAGACTGTTTTTTTTGTAATCTGTATGGTGATCTAAGGCTTAGCATGTTAAACCAAATAAACTCTTCAGCCACATCATATTTTATTTAAACGTGAACAATAATCACAGAAATAAACAATTTGAAACTATTTGCAGTTTTATTTCTATTTACTTGTCAGGCTGCTAACAATTCGATATCACGAAATCGGCTACTGTCGAAATTGGGCTAAAAGATTTCACTTAAATTGAAGATTTTTACTTGTTTTTTTATGTCTGAAATATGTTGAATGGAAATATCAAATAACTAAAAGAAATATCAAGTTTACAATTTCCAATTACAGTCTGCAATAAGGTAATCGTCAGATTAAAAAATGCGAGAGTATGAAAGGCTGATGTTGTACTTACTTGGGTACATTTTAATTTGAATTATTTTCCAATTTTTTAGGCGATGTGTTACGAATATTCTTTTATTAGAGTTTTTTCGGCAGTTTTTACGACCACCAGTAAAAGTTGTCTCGATTCAACCATGCGTTTAATATGTTTACGACCGACTACTCAAACTCCAAACAATTTGAAATTGCTCTTTTTTTTTCGTGTTGTGCGGCCATATGTCTCTACAGTCTAGCTATGTTCTATTGTTATAAATGTTGTTTGAGCATACTACAATTAATGTAACTGGAAGACTAGATATGAATAAAAATGTTGGATGAATTTCATTAATTGTGTATTTTTAAATTAGATTATAAATATAACAATAATTAATTTTGAATTAATTAGTCGTTTAATAGTAGGTAGGTTATTATTTTATCTTTTGCAACAGTTGAATAAAGGCGTCTAGACCGAAGTCATGATACTGACATTTCGTTAATTGAGTTTAATTGTTTGCTATACCGAAATAACTGCCAAATATCATGTAAATCTCTTGCGTGAGAGTGACCATAACAGTAGCTTCGAGCGCCTACTGTGGCATTTTTTAATAGAGACACATATTGAAGAATATTTACGTTATGAAGTGGAACGGGTATGTAAGTAAGAAATTTAATAAAATGACTAAAAGCAATTAGGAACAAGTTTAATAGGTGTCAGGTAATTAGACATCGCCAACGTCACTGGCCTAGATCTTGTAGGGTTTATGAGGCGATAAAGTGTTTTACGGCTGAACTTTGAACTTAGGTTCTGCATAAAAGGCGTCCTAAGCAAGTGTCTGTATTTACCAGGTTGATCTGGTTATGGGAATCCTTCCATATTTAAAAATAAGAAACCTGATCTCTTGCATGTTTTGGTTTTATGATATTTGTTGTTGGACCAATCTTGAAATACTGGTAGCTTACAAATTTTAATGTTAACGACTTTCCTTCTAGCATTTTTTTAGTTTACCTACTAATGTTTCAACTTGTTCTATCGTGAAACTATCTCAATATTGGAACTATAAACTAAAGTTGGAATGTAAAACTGATTTTTCAATATTCAGATAAATTTTATCTGAGGAATAAAATTGTTGCTCTTACTGTCTTATACAAACATTCTGACGTGACAGCATCAAAATTATTCCCTAGATAACTTTTATCTAACTATTGAAAAATCAGCCCTTCATAAGTGTCACCAACTTGTAATTCTTTATTCCGATAGTTAGATGAAAATTGATCTAAGTATGAGGTGTATTCTGTTTTACAGGCAACTATCGGAATTGACTTCCTCTCGAAGACTATGTACTTGGAGGACCGTACGGTCCGGCTTCAGCTCTGGGACACCGCCGGACAGGAGCGGTTCCGATCTCTCATACCTTCCTACATAAGGGACTCCACTGTCGCCGTTGTGGTTTACGATATTACCAGTAAGTATTTACGTAGGTACCTAATACCTATTTCCTTATTAATTTTTCAAAGCAAAACTCCTTCCTTTTATTTATGTACAGGATTATAAGTATACGTCGAAAGGAGATGAAGATAACTCTTTATTTTTTATTTTGTTTGAAACATTATTTTTTTTATTTTGGTGGTAGGTACATAATGCAAAGAAATTGTGGCCATTTACGCCAATTATATTATTTCTAAGTATATAACAAATGTGGGTTATTTATATTCGTAGTAACTCATAAAATATTTAGCTTTTTGGAAAATGATTCACTGCTACGTAGATTCGTTATTTACCATTCTGGATGATGATGATTTACCTAATATAACGTCAAGTAAATGTTACATCTTAGCATCGAATTTCTTGAACTTCCCACCCTTTATTGTAATCGTCGTGAACTGAACCAGCAGAACTAACGTGTAAGAATATGATCGATAGTCTTATTACTTATTACCCTGTGACACGGACGGGAGCCGATCAGTCCATCAATAATGCACCCGGAAAAACAGGCATCAAAATTTCACGAGGAATCTTCATAGTTTTCCGCTCTGTTGGCCTTTGCCATCGATCTGCCGATACCTATCAATACTTGCTATCTATAACACCATCGAAATCGAAGAAAGCCTCCGATTATGTAATAGCTTCGGAGAAAATATTTTGAGTTCTAGAAAACCTTCCAACTGTACTTTTGTTAACGGTCTTTGAGAATTCCTTGAGGTTTTATTGGACAAGTGTTTTAATTATTGAAGGCATAATGTTTTACGTTCTTAGTTTAACCTTATAACTAGGGGATGTCTAACAGAAATTGGATACAGAACTTAGTTCTCAGAAAGTCCAAGTAAGTACATAAAATACCGCTCTTGTCCAACTATGTTGCCCGAATTGAATCCCGAGATAACGATATCTTAAACCCTTGAGCCTCGCTCACATCTGGATAAAAAATAACTCCATTATATTCTGCGGATGGCACACAAAGTAATTGGTATAAATTGTTTTGCGGTAATGATGCATTTTGTTTTTCACAAAGCCTTGCTGTTTTTGCTACTAGAATGGACTAGCTTTTGGAAGATGTCGTCTACGTTTCTTTCTAACTGATATCATTTTCGCAAACCACGTTGAAGTAGTCATTGAGTTTAACGAAACCATATTTGTTTCAATAGCATCTACGTACGTCATTATTTGTGAAGCTAATATATTTGACCTCTATAACCTAGGCTCAAAGACACAACATGCTTTTTTAGTTTTCCAGTTGTAAATTTTAGCTGCTTCACTACATCCATAAAGACTGTCATAAAAGTCCTCATCCGGAAAGGTAGTTTAACGTGATCTCATCAAAGAGTTCTGGGTTAGTGTTAAAGCATCAAGCAAATAAGTAATTGAAAATTGACATCTCTAGTTACTTGGTCGATAGACTGAAGTGAAGTAAAGAAGCGATTGTTCGATCGATAGTAAGATTTTACCGCCTTTGTTTTTATAAACGGATAGACGCAAGGACCTCGTCACCTGGCATTGACATTGAGCATACATTTCAAACCACAACACCTCGATTGCCAGTGCACATTGCGTCCTCTACTTTGATAGTTTTTCAGCGTGTTTCATAAAACGTTTTAAGCAACCGGGAAATGAAAAGACGTGGTTACAGTAGTGTTGCACGTAGCGTGGTTCTGAAAGGGCGAAAGTGGGCCAATGGCCCGCCGGTCATCGCGCCTCAGGTTACAATTTAACGCGCGATCGTATATCAGGTTTAGTGTCGTGAGCTGAGCTAGACGCTCCTCATCATTTTATTTGTCAAGGTATCAAAATCTAATAAATATTACGTTTTACGTATCATTATTTTTAGCCATTTTCTGCGAGCTTTTTAGCCTAGTCAGATCGTGATGGAGGAACTTTTCCTACCCTCAGCAGCTCCCAGACTACCAGAATATATTTCTGCTTCTCAGTACTCACAATTTTACTAAACAAACGTACTTATTGAACTGTACTAGCTAACATTTAGATTTCACTGCGCTCAGAAAACAATTTGAAATCTTTAATTAAATCAATCGTTCACAAGTTCTCCGAACAAATGTAGACTTTATACTGAGAGGGGTGAAAGTTAATATTTGGTTGGGGGATTTGTGTCGCCTGTGACAAATATTTGTTCGGTGCCCTCCCACGAACCTTGGCCCAGCCTTTAAGTTTTATGTCTAGGCGCTAGGTATAACACTTTCTGATTTTCTAATTTTAAGCAGATTTTAGGTCACCTTATCTATTCCTAAGTGTAATACCATCTTTTTTATATGTCCATGATTATGTCGATCGATACTGTAACTTTGATAAAAAATGTGTAACTCAATAAACCAATGAATCAACAATCAGAAAAAACCTTGAAAATAAAAGTTTAATTACAATTTACAATTGTTGAAGATATGGCAATCCTATGTTCACAAACGTATTTGTAGATTTTGTTGTAGTTTCTATCGCAGTACTTATTGATCGTAGCATGTTAGGCCGTCTGGATATCGATTCGAGAATTACAACTGATTATTGGCACAGTTTTAGTTTCATATTCGTTCAAGGTTCGCCTTCGGAATATTCTTAATTGTATATATTTCCTTAATTAGCGTTGTTTAAAAGGCAGTACGTGTATTGTTGGTAACGAGTTCTTTATGACATATAAACTATTTATACGGTTAAGATACTCGACCTGTTTGCAGATGGGTGTTTTAGAGACTGTTGGTGGCTATGTTTTATGAGATCAAAATACATATAACACTGCATATTTGTCACATTCCTCTTCCAGTTAGCGTCGTGAAAGTCGATTACACTAAAACAACAACAGCTAAAAGGGTGTTTTACATTTTTGGCAGCATGCATAGACTCAATTCTGTAACTGGGAAACCGGTTAATAAACCTGATAAGTGTTTATGACTATCTGAATACTGTAAGTCAATTAAACTGATTTAATATTAGGGTTAGTAAGATATTTGTGATTTAAAGATCAATTTTGAGCCTATTCGTTAGAAGTACTCACATTCTATTCAGTCTACGTAAGAATCTGTGTCGACCTCAACCTACTTCGTAATTTAACAGCCTGTACCGTATACTCATCATGTGCGTGAGTTTATTTTTTAATGTTTCTCATATTAGTTATATTATTTGAAATATAATAAATACAAACACTTTATTTAATGAAACTCCTAGGCGATTAAGTGTTATGTTATTACCATACCTCGGGAATGATGATAAGAGGTTCCATGCTGCTGTTGAGAATTCTCTTTTTTTTATGTAATAGATCGGCGAACGAGCAGACGGATTACCTGATGGTAAGCAACGGAGGAGTTACGAGTGCGTTGCCGACCTTTTAGGGATTAGGGATTTGGAGATTTAGGGATTGAGGAGGGATTGGGGGAGGGGAAGGATTGGGCCTCCGGCAACCTCACTCACAAGGTGAAACACAACGCTGTAGTTGTTTTACGCCGGTTTTCTGTGAGGCCGTGGTATCACTCCGGTCGAGCCGACCCATTCGTGCCGAAGCATGGCTCTCCCACAAAAATTTCTTTTTTCTAATCTTCTCTAAACTAAACTTTGCCCTATCCCGGATTTCAGTTCGAATCTCTTGCTAGGTAATAGTGCTTGCAATCCATCGCCTACTCAATTACATTATGCTTTGCATGGATGCAATGCTGATACAAAATTTCATTATTAATTAATGAATGTTATTATACATATGTATAAAGTGTAAACCTTTCGCTTCAATCCCTCAAATCACACAAAATCACATCAAATCCCTTACGTAGTTTTAAAGATTCAAGCATACATAGGTGTATGGGGACAGAGAAAGAGACTTCGTTTTATACTATGTAGTGATAAACTACGATTATTATTGTCAGTGTAGGTGCTTAAACTGACCGCTATTAACCACTTGTCTACCGGAATATAAGACAATATAAAACAAAACACATTGCGTTTCGCGTAGACCTGCGCTCGGGCAAATCATGGGTTAATAATTTCGATTTTAATTGAAAGGAAACTTTACCTACTTTCTTTACAGGTCCGTAAACCAGTCTCTAGTTTTTGTCAGTTATGTATTCTCAGTTGATAATTTGTTAAATGCTTCAGAGAAATAATAAGGCAACGTAAATGTCACCTGTGCCCGAACAACAGTCTGCTGCGGGTTCAGCAGTGGTGTTTGTATATATAAAACATCAAGTAAATTGATTTGATACTCTCAAGGTTACAGCAATTAATGTTTTACCTCCAGATTCCTTACTCAAATCAAATACATAGAAATATTACTCATAAATTCTATTTCATTGTCTTAGTCATACAAGGTTGCGTTGTTAAAAATAATCTTTCCTTATCGCATATTGTATTTGTAGTACTTAATAACAAAAATATTACAAGTTTGACCGCGTAATAATGAAAATGTGTTATTATTTTACTATTACTGTATATGAACAAGTAAGCTATATAGTTTTATATTCATCTCACATTACTTAATCCCTAATTATACGTCAAAATAAATAACTTTTTTAATCCCAGAAACAAGAAGAGTAGTGCTATAGTTTAACCTATTTGACAAATACCTATCTGTTAGTGCGCCTGTCTGAAATGCTATGAACGAATCGATTTGTTCTTTATATCATTAAGTAAATAAACCTATGTATATTTTCTTTGGTCGTTTTCGGCATAACTTGAACGAAGTGTGTATAAAAATATGACTATTAAGAAAGAAGTACCTAGGATTCTGTGGATAATGGCTCTGGCAATAAAACTTCACTAATTGATCGTAAAGCTACTGTAAACGATAAAGAAAGGAATAATGCTTGACGAACTCTCCCATGTGAACAAGTGGGCTGAATCGTGGGACGTAGTTCAACAACGTAACTGTATCTGTTCGTGTCTTGAGAGATTCATATACATACATAGTATATGTAAATAACTATACTTCATATATATATGTACATGGGTATCTAGCTTGGACTCTCGCATTCGTCTTAAGGTCGAAATAAATTACAATCCAAAAGCTTTGGATTAAGGTCGATTTTGTCGTTTCAGTGAAATACTGATCCAGAGATTTTAATTTTCAATTAAGATCAGTAATTTATGTCAACTAATTTGAATTTCTTATGGAATCGTAAAGACAAGTGGATGAACAAACTTCCTTTCACATTTATATTATTAATCGAGATCGAGATGTATTTGGAGTATAAATAAATAACACAGAAAAAATATTTTGCTCATGCATATGCTTATGATGACCTATTTTCAATACGTTACTTTAATTAGGCATTTATTAATACTTTGTTGTGCCTATTTTAAACAGAAATACATATTCTACCGGTTAACATTTAGATTTGTAAAAATTTAATTGATTTTGAGTAACGAATTATGGAAGACGGTAGGTATTTTGATGATCAAATTGCCATGTAATTAATGATGACGGTGCAAAGATAGGTCGATGACATCATCCACCACGCGTACGTCATGTAGGAGATACGAATAAAGACCGGTTGAATAGAACTTTTAAAAAGTTTAAAACGACCCCACGTTTTATATAAATACGAGCTTTTACCCGCGACTTTGTTCTCGTGGCCTTTTATTTTAGATTTACTTAGATTTTTGGTTTAAAAACTTACGTTAAGAAAAGACAGACAGATACAGTTACTTTTGTTTTTGTTTGTATTTATTTATTTATTCATATGTTAATTAAATACAACGGTTACACCAAAAACAGCTATTCATTTATAAAACACAGATATAACTACATGTCAGAATAAAAAAAATTAAAAGTAGTTCCTAAAAATTATAAATTAGTTTAATAATTTATATACAATGATTTTATCAAAATTTCTCGAACACTTACATTATTTTATTCGAAGAAGAGGTCAGGGATTCCTCCAGTAACTAATGTAGTTGTTCTTTTTGATTATTTTAATAATGTATAAACGCTCTATTAGTATAGTCTTATACATAACCTGCTTTGGAGTTGCGTATGTCTTCCCACACATGTTAAACTATTGGGTAAGAGTAACCATTATAGAAAACCAATTATGGAATCAAACAAATGTGTGTTATATATTGACTGGTATAAAATTCGTAAGGGATTATAAGACCATTTGCTTGACATTTTATTTTCGTCATTGACAAACCTACTCTGATATTGTGGAATTTCATTGATTTGTGTTAGATTCAAGCCAGTATTCTTGGCTCCCAGCTGTAGCGCCAATCGTTTGAATATAATTAAATAGCTTCCGCCCGCGGCTTCGCCCATGTGGTATGTTGATAAAAAGTAGCCTATGTTCTATTCCGGAGTGTATCCTAGCCTGTGCCAAATTTCATCCAGATACGTCCAGCCGTTTTGGCGTGATTGATTAACAAACATGTAAACATCGTAACTTTCGCATTTATAATATTAGTAAGATAATAACAATAATAATAATTTTGATTTTATGTACTTCTTTATAATGTTACTACACTATTGTATTAGGAAACTCCTGTGATAATAGTTGTATGTTGATGATAAATAAATAACACAATCGTAACGTCTTCGACAGATGCAAACTCATTCCACCAGACATCGAAATGGATCGACGACGTCCGCACGGAGCGTGGCTCTGATGTGATCATCATGCTGGTGGGCAACAAGACTGACTTGTCGGACAAGCGGCAGGTGTCCACCGAGGACGGGGACAGGAAGGCCAAGGAGCTCAACGTTATGTTCATAGAGACCAGCGCTAAAGCAGGATACAATGTCAAACAGGTAAGAAGAATAACCTTCTTTAGCAATAGACAAAACTCTGTGTAAAGATTGGTTGGACATTATGTACATTTGACTGCACGGTTGGTACGCACGGTACCGCATATAACGGCTCTGTGTGATCCACAAAACGTTGTTCCTGGTCTGGGTGTGATGTATGTGAGAAGTTGTATTGTATATTTGTAAACGCACTCACGACGCAGGAGAAAACCATAGGGTGGGGAAAACGTCTAAAAACCTGAAATGTACCTTTTTGGTAAACTGATAAAATAAAAAACGATCTCCTTTAAAAATTTGCTTATGTCTATGGAAGGCGATGACTGCTTATTGTCAAGACAACTACGTGCTTCTATGGCCCGTATTTTTTTTTTTTTTGTAATTCCATTTGGTATAACTTACATTTTCCAGTATCCACTATGACTTAAGTAGTTAGTCGCTAAACTTGCACACGGATTACCTGATGGTAAGCTATCAGCGCGCCCATGAACACCGCAACACCGGCCTCTTGGGGATTAGGGTTTCCGAGCTTTAGGGATCGGGGAGAGATGGAGCGAGAGGAAGGATTGGCCCTGTAGTAACCTCACTTACACGGCGACTGTGATAACAAAGTTATGGTTGTTTCACGCCGGTTTTCAGTGATGTCATGATATCAATCCGGTCCAGCCGATCCATTTGTGCCAAAGCTTGGCTCTCGCACACTTATTAAATCGACTAAATAAGCTTAAACGTTATATATTATGTTTGTATACGTACATAATGTTTTCCTGTGGAAAAATAAATTATAAATACTTTATTTACCTTTACCTTTAATAAATTTAATTTAAATATTGTCGCTCAATACAAAGCCGTGTAGGTATGTACCTACACCTCTGTTTACACTGAAGTTTGATTGGCTGTACAAGTCAGGATGTTCAGGGTTATAGACCGGTGGCGGTGCTGTCGACTCATGCAAAGGTGTTCGAGTCTGCTAATGTAACTATTCTCCACCCAGAAAGTGTTTGCCTTGCAGTAGCATGTTCAAGACTAATGTCCTTATCTTTTGCTTGTCCATATAATATTAAAACGAGTCACAATATATGTTGGAAGCGCATAAGTCAACAACGCCTAGATCAATTTGCCAATTCTTTATTTTTTAATTTTGTTATAGTGCTTCTATATTCTGACATTAAAAATAATTCTACCTACTGACCGACTGAATTCTCCTTTTCAAAATCAATGTTGATTGTAGACAATTACGTATAAATGTGTACTTACCAAGTAACGAGGGTGCACGTCTGGCCAGTGACGTCACGGATCGATGAAGGTCACTCATGTTGGATTGTCAACCCTAGTGGACGGGAGATACTATGCAAACACTTTGATATGCGAATATAACCTTTACAGCATCGGAATACAGGAACAGTTTTGAAAAGAAGTTAATAGACTGTTCCAAAAAACGAGAGTCTCAATTATTGAAAAAAACTGTGTCTTGTGACATTTATTTGAGAAATAAAACCTTGAATGCGACTAATATGTGTGTTTATATGTTCCAGTTGTTCCGACGGGTAGCGGCCGCGCTGCCCGGCATGGACTCGGCGGAGAACAAGCCTCCGGAAGACAGTATCCTTTACCAAATAACATATATGTTGTGTACATACGGGCCGGACCGATACACCGACCGTACGGCATGCATTGGTGACTTGTTGCATGCAAACCTGGGGTCTAAAGTGTCGTATGTTTTCAACGGTCCGATCAAATAACACATCGTTGTATTAACTCGGCGGTTCGATGAGAATACACACATAACAAATTCAACGCCATTTGAAACGTTTTTAAACACAATGTTTCATTAAAATCGAAATGTCAAGTTAATACAACATAAGAACAAGTAATGAGAGAACTAATGTTTTTTAACTGTCAAGAGTCCACGCTCGTTCATACACGCACGTATATATGAAGTATTTAAGTAATATATTTAGTGTTTACACGGCCCATGATTGCTAGAACATGTTTTCGTTCCGATAGAACAGGACATTGGCGGATTGTTGAGACGGTGTTCATTGTCATTGTCTGTGTGGAATCAGCTGCGTTTTTTGTTCGTACAGATGTTTTTCGCATGTTCATTTCATTTCTTGTGGATGGTGAACGGGGTCAGGATATCTACATAGTTTATACTTTTGTACGTGTCGTTTACCGATTAACACGCACATAAAGAAAATTATTATAGTACTGGATAATAATTTTTCTTCAATAAATTGTTTCTTTACTAAGGTGACAATTTAAAAACACAAATATTAAATATCAATCAATCTTTAAAGCTAAGTACCTCGCACATGGAAATTATTGATCGCAAAGTAAGCGTTATATTTAGCAGCAATAGAAGCATGTTATGTAATCATAATTGGTTATAATGCGTAGCTGGTCCCACAAGCAATGTATAGTTCCCGGGTCGAGTGACGTGTTCCGGACGAGTGTTAAGGTGGTGGTTATAACAGTCCTAACGCCTGTGTTGTAAGTAAACTTACGTTACTAATCTGTTGTCTTTGTATTTGTATCTCATACATTCGATCATACCATCTCATCGCCCGGTTCGACCACAAATTACGCACGTTATAAGAACTTTTTTGCGTCAGCATTTAGTTATAAATATTACTGTTTGAAATTTCTCAAAAATCTTAGTTGTTTTCACTACATTAAATTTGTTGTGTAGTTTTTAAGTTTATCGCGAATAGACAATTTTATAAACTACTATTACTAAACCAGAGTTCACCTTTTGTCTTATAAGTTACGTAATCTGTGGTCCCATATACGGCCTATTTATGGCGACAAGTTGTGAATAGACACATCATATATTATCTATATTTTGTCCAAAATATATTTATTTATATAAATACTAATACATATAACATCGCTTTATAACCATGCTTTGTTCGTAACAATCAAATGTATAGTCGGCAGTATTATTATTGCTATTTTTTTTTCAAGAGCAAGTACAAGCTCTACTTCAATTTCTTTACGGCATCAAGTCTGCTGTCAATAAATAAATAAAAAAAAAATTGCGACGGATATTAGTTTAGCCGTTTATTTAAAACCATTATAATTAGAGGTCACCTAATAAGGCACAGCAGAAAAAAAATACCTACGATAATACGACATCTTTAAGTATGTTTTTCTTTTGAGGAGGAAAATCATCTTTATTTTCTTCTCGCCCTCTGGGTGCGGCGAGGTGTGTCAGACATTTAACTGACTAAAAACTACCCAGGCGATACATTATTATTTATTACATTATCGCCCTCAATCCCGGAATTTAGTTTCTTTTTAAACATATTTGACACTGAATGAAAATTCCAACAGGAGTCACATTCTGAAGGGTATTAATTTAAACAAATAGCAAGTTATCTCGCGGGCCCAGCGCAATAAGGTACCACAGCATTGCCCTAAAGCAGGAGAACGAACGGGGGGGGGGGGGATTTAGTCAATAAGAGTCTGACACTCCCTCTCGCCATACACATATACTGGGAGAGAAAACGCATCTGTCAATTTTTCCCTTTAAAAAAATGATGTCGACTATACATTGTACAAGCTTATAGTTGTTCACTCACTCAAACACAGCTTGATATATATATTTGTTGTTGCTATTATATTATTATTATTAAATGGCGCTTCAAAAAAAAAACATTAGTTTGATTAGAAACCGCTTGACGGAATGCATGGCCTGTATCAGGCTTTTGGGTGTTATTAAAGTAATTTCTATGAACTAACTTTATTCCTAAAAACAAAATAACGGTCTTTATAAATCTATTTTCTGTGAGTACGTTGTTTTGAGTTCAAATCTTAAGGTAATATAGGGTTTGAAACGAAACAATGTTCTTGACTGTCGTGTTGGCAAACTTTATGGGGAAATTTTAGTTGTTAATGATTCACGTTATTTACACATTGACAGTTTTCTTCAAACCTTTAGAATACACCTACTAAATGATACTTATTCAGCAAAATCAATTTGCAAATATCTCCAAAAAAACAGATAAAATCTAGCATTATTAATATCCAGCCAGGGCTACCGATTTTTGCATACTAAACGGCGCTTATATGTATAGGTAGAGGTTAGCTTGTCCATTAAATAGCTCTATTGAACGTTGAATGGCGTTCTAATTTCTTATTAAAGAAAAAACTAGAGATCCACGTTGGCGTCTCTCATGAGCATGAGGTATTAGGACAAGACAACAATTGCAAATGCTATAAAATATTTAAAAATAACCACACTTTCATTCCATGATTTTACGATCTATTAATATAATACTCGTAATTTTTTATTTGATAATAAATTAAATCTTGACACAATGACGTACGAAATTATAAGAAGTGTCGATTCGGATTTAAAAAAATACTTAATTGTACTTAATTGCTTTTGACAGAACGTTTGTAATCCAATTAGTGTAGGGTAGGTAAAAGTCCATCAGATTTTATTCAAACGTGCTAGTTTTTTTTTGTTTATTTTTTTTGGAAATCGGAAAATAATTCTTTGTTAATTAATCTATTTTGTGTTATAATCTCATTCGAAACTCGAGAAGATAGTTATTTTAACCCTTCAAACTATTATGGAAAATAACGTGAATATTGTATTCCATATTTACTAAATTTCCCCAGTTTGCCAACAGCTCATGTTTCCACCTGTATCCTAGTACGATTTTATTTTCCTTAATGTGTTTGTACAGTGCACGAGGTGATTCTGAGGCAAGCGCCCGGAGACAACAAGGAGCCGGACAGCGGATGCGCGTGCTAGTGCCTCGCGCCGCCACGCTCGCGCCCAGAGACAGGCGTGCGCGCCCTATACATGCACTCGAACATAAACACTCATACCTTATAATAAAGAATCAAATTGCATCTGATTCAGAAATACTAAAAAGTAAAAGCTTCATCAATTTCTATATTTCCGTTTGCGTGTAGGGCGCAGCGTACGGGTCGCTCGGGCTAGCGACGGAGCGTTTGTACCGATCTGATACGTGCTAGCGTGCTTTTGTGTGTTTGTCTACAGTGATATTAGATGTTAATGTACATTCAACTAGTTTTCAAATTATAAACAATTAAGGCATAATATTACATGTGACTGCAAACTGTTTTGTATAGGCCTTCGTTCATGGAGTAACTAAATCTTGCAAGGCCATAATGTGTGAGGGACGGGTTGCGTCGCCCCGGTTACGTTAGTGACAGTTTATTAATTAATTAGCAGTTGCAGCAAAGCTTCTTGTGCATTGACGCTCGTTAGTGCCATATATAACGTGTTCCTGTCAAAGTTAGTTGGTGCAACCCGCCCTGTGTAAGAATTGCTACTATTTAGTTGCGAACGCCGCCCCATAAGTGAAGCTAAAGGCTAGTTGCCTCAGCAATGAGCTGTGGGCCAGCGTTGGTCTATGAATCAAAGGTCTATGTAAAACAGCGACGTGCTACTTTGACAACGCATTTACACAAAAGCACTATGTATTAGCCGCACTAGGAACATGAGTACTTATGTGGGAATTTATTTTTACACTTTGTTGCAATCCGAGGTGACGTAACACGAGGCGTTAACATCAGCTGAAGGCGTCATTGGATCGCAATGTTGGTGCGATAAGGAACCATATATCATTAATTGCCTTACTCAAGCAATAACAATATTGTATAAACTTTACCTAGGCACAGAATGAAATTCCCATATTATTTTATCCCTTTGATACTATTATGATTATATAAAATATATTCTAAGCAAGTTTTATATTTAAGTTCGTATGAGACTGAGACTGCATGCACGCCTACATTCACTATGAAAGCTTTCGATAGTTTGGGTAGCAAGCAGGACTTCTTATGCGATACTGAACTGACAAGAATATTGTTACTAAGAGAGAATTAAAGTGTTTATTGCGATCGGTAGATCGGGCAGTTGTTATCGTAGCGCTAATAGAAATGTCACGCCAATTTTTTGGACAACAGTATATCAGAACATCTAATAAAAAAAAAATTGTCAGTTTGGCCGAGTTATTAATTTCCGATTTTTTCCAAAATTAAAATGGAAGCTAAAATTGTTACTACTGATTATACGGATAAAACTTTTTACATACAACTGTTGGACGGTGGTACCATGCATTATCTGATAGTCTATTTCTAGCCTAGCCTACAATCCTATCTTTTCCCATATTCATTTCAAATTGAAAATGTAAACAAAACTAAAATAATCTAATAATCTAGATGTTCTGAGTACCGTTGTCGGCAGAAGTGTTAGTGTTGCGATAGCGCTTCTATTTAATTTATTAATGTAGGAGCTACTCTGTATTTTGTACATAGCACGGGACTGCGAGACACGACTTTCTCTCCGGCAATTTACTTCCAAAAATTTTAACGTAAAAAACTTAACCAAGGAGTTTCTTGTCGACGCCCGCTGGTAAGAGTTCTACATTGTCTTTATGTTCTAGAAACTTCTATATAAAATTATTAATTCTCTATGTATAGCGTACTAATTGATACCCACAATCAGATCGCCGGTCTCGGGCAGCTGTATGTTGAGTAAGACAGTCCCGCAATCCCAGTACATTAGTATTATTTATTTACCTAGTGCTTTAAGTGCATAAATTTTTAATTCTTATATATAAAACGATTTTAGTGAGATTTTTCACAGATAGCTTCATTATTTCAATATTATACATAACAAAGTTTTATAAATTTAATATAATTTATCATTCCAATGCTTTGTTAATGTTTTAATCAATTATTAGCAATATACAATAAATATTATAACGTTTGGCCTCATAAAGGATATTTTTTAAATTAATTAATGCTTACTTGTAATTAAACATAAATTATTTTTATAATTTAAGTGCAATATTTTTTGTACTGATTTTTGATGGAAAACGAGAAAGTTCGACTGGGTACATCAAAGTATAACAAACTAAAAAGGACTCAATAGCAAAGGTCTTATGGTATATTACTAAGGAATTAAGATAACACTGGTGGTTTATTTTCATGGTATTTGTGTACCCATTCGAAGAGTTCTAGTTTTTATTTAGACCATATCCAATTATGTACTTCTTATGAATGATAGCAATAATGTCGCTGCATAGACGTCGTGTGGACGCACTCTTTTAAAACAAGAACTTCGTCGAGTCTTATAAGGTATGTTTTTAGAAGAACCACTTTTATTGGAACTTTTAAAATAATAATGCGCCGTTATTGATTAACTGCGAGTACTGAGCAAGCATGGGAATAGTACCAAACCGAATGTATGGAACTAGACTACTTCATATTCCGTGAGGCCTGTGGGTTGTTTATGTATACACATATCATAACCCCTTGAGTAGTAGAAAGGCTTGAAAACGAAAGCCAAGCTGGCCTGCATAATTTTCTTAAGCAAATTATAATGGTTTCCCTCTACGAGGAGTACCTACATGCTTTACATAGACAGAGTGCGTTCGTCGATTGTCACTTATTTATTTTGAAATTGTAAATACCCATATCACGCTGGTTTATTTTGAATAAAATATTTAAAACACTATTCGCAGCATTTTATTTCTTTCATCGCTGTAAGTTTCATAGAAATAACAATGAATTTAAAGTAGGTTACAGATTTGCGGGAGCCTTCCATTTCGCCGGTCTTTTTTTGTGGTTATCGTGATAATTATAATGTTGGTGTATTGTTACCTTTTGATGTACAAGTATAAAAGGAAAAGATAATCAAAGATCATTTAAGTTCCTGTCAAAAATCCAATTATGGAATCGAACTTCTTTTTAATAGTGGAGCTAATCGATCCAGTGCTCGCAGGCAGAATTACAAAATGTTCAGTTATAGTAAGGTAATAAATACTTCAGTTCAGTAATAGTAGACCTAAAATTGTGTTCGGTGTACGACAATAAGCTCGCTCATTTAATCACATGGGACTAATAATATAACTGATGTGATTACTTTACAATATACGCATTAAACTTAACACACGCAGCTGTGCCTACTCCTAGGGAAATAAATCTAGTGATTCCAGGTACCAGGTAGATTGTTATATGTGGAGTATGATATCCTTGACTCGTGGCACAGCGGTGGACTTGCAGACGCAGTCCCCCATGGGGTCGGAGCAGGAGGGCAACGAGAGCGGCTGCGTATGCTGAACGAGCCGCGCGGACCCCGCGCTCCCCGCTCGCCCCGCACCGCTTCACGCACTAACATTATATATCGATACATCGCATCGATACGAAATATTTTTACGAATATTTATTTTTAATTCAGTGTTAAGATATCAATGAGAATTGTTTCAGGCTTAACTTTTCCAAATAACTGTCTATGTGATCCGCGACATTAGTTTACCAAAGAAAGTAAATTATAGAAATGTCACTAAATCAAAACTTTTTATTACTATTGTAAATCTTCATTTTTGGTATACTCGTGTCGTGGCTCACACTTAAATTATTTTTTAGAAGACGAATCTCTTGTCTACTGTTAGTTTGTCCGTTTCAAAATGAAATATCACCGCAGAAAAGACTGGTAAAAATGTTGTATACTTATTGTTTTTGTTCTAAAGTTTATCTAATTAATTTTGGTTTTAAATGTGCATGTATTCGGTTTCGTGTTGGGGTTGTCGTAGATAGACGACGGGAATGGACGGTATACTATGTGTTTCTTATTGATTACAATAATGTTGGGTCGCTATAGAAATACATGAAATAAGAAACAACTTTGGAAAGCCATTAGATATATCAGTAAGGGCAATTATATATTCAATAGTCAGAAAACTGTTATTTGAGGAATAAAATTTTGCTGTCACTGTCTAATAGAAACACTCTGACGCGACAGCATCATAATTATTCCCCAGAAAACTTTTATCTAACCATTGAAAAATCAGCGCTTAGGCATAAAAGTATACTGTGTAAATGATAAATAAAAACGTCTTTAATAAGGAGAATCGGAGCGTTTCCGCGGCTTTCTGACCATTTCTTTCAAGTCCAAAATATTGGAAAATTTATTTAGATTCAGCCTTTGACTGTCGACAGAAAAATATTGAAGGTATTTCCACCGCTATAAGCAGGTCACCGATGACCTACGCTTCAAAATTTTTGGCATCATACGCAATATTCATATATTTCGTATGATGCCAAAAATCAAGCCCTAAAAAATAAGTTTAATTTATTTTTTGAAATATTGTTTGTGTAGGCAGTTAGTTATACTATTACGGGTTTTAATGGAAAATTAAAATAAAGTTTCTTTTTCGGCTCCTTTTCAAAAATGTACTTAATTAAGTTTCTAGACCATTATGTGTTGCGTGTAACTTAAAAGTTTAATTAAAACCGGTTTGAGTAGTTTCCAAGATTTTGGACTTTAGTTTTTATGGTAAACAGTGATGCGCAAACGCTCTCAACGGGTTCACTAAATTGGTGTTCCAAGACCCTAGTAGTTCCATGGACAGATTTGTGCCCGAAGATGCACGAGAAACTAAACTAGATGAAGTTCATTGATGCTTAATACCACGACAATGATACAATGTGAATTTAAAAAATGTTAATTAATATAAAACAGTAAGATTCATTTTGCAATGGCACTGGTAATATTATTGTAATCAAATATATAATATGTCGTTCCTTATCATATGAGAATAAAACGTCTAAGGGCCTGTTTCAGTGACGGATGATTTGTTGTAATTTCAGTGTCAGTATATTCAGAAACAGGCTCTAAATGTGGGTATTGGAAGGGAGTTGGTTGCAAGGGGTGATAGACTCGAGTCATCGATACTTTGTAAAGCAATGTTGAATGGTGAAGTGCGACGGTGGGCTTTATACAATTATCTTTGTGTTTTAGCCCTGGCGCCATTGAACTTGGGGCATTTTTTTATATTCGGAACTTTTTGCTTCTCTGCTATGAACTTCTACTTGGTGGTCTTTTTTTTTGGAGAATTTAAATCGTATTAACGTCGTAGTTCTAAGGAGAACAGGTGTACGTACCTACATATTGGTTGTATTAGATTTTCGACTTTATTGTTTTTTTATAAAGTGGAAAATCCAATTTAAAAATGACATATTGGAGTAGGTTGACCTGCTGGCCATTGGACCAAACACAATAAGTTCGGGATTATTATTAAAATTGCCCCAAGTTTATCTTATTATTTGTATTGTACATAGTTTATTGTATTTGTTTATTTTAATGTATTGTATTTTCTGTGACTTCGACGGGCAGAAGGTGCACTGCCATTTGATACTAAACTTCACGCATTTCCAATGAGACGCTGCCAATTTTGTTGAATTACAATATTAAATAGAAGACGTATACTTAAGCCTATATATACATATAAAATCAGCAATAAATCTATCTTCAATGCATAATATATATATATGTACACCGATAAAAAATTATATATCCATGTGCGCTTACATAGTACTTAGATTAATGTTGAGTTATACTTTAAATAAATAGTTCACTGATCACACTCTATGTATTAACCTAATAGTTATTATGTAAAGATTTAGATATTAAAAAAAAAAATTATAAAAACGGTTTAGTTTTCATTATAAGCACAAATTGTCTTAAAATGTCTGATTAAAATTTAGCGAAGAATTGGTTGTGGTGGAATTTTAATTTACGTTTGTTTTTTAGAATACCAAGCATAGATATTCCAAGTTTCGAGGATTGTGATACCATAGACAATCAATTCCACAACAATCAGGTGTCAAAATATTTAGCGTACCTACATTTTGTCGTTACATTATTGCTTCGGACTATGATTTAGGTAATTATGGTAAAATTTTATACAAATCTTATACACTGTACACGCGCAAAAATACTTATAGAATTGTTTGTTACTTTTCGTATCAAAGCTTCTAATAAGCGATTCATAGTTGACTACCCAATTGTTGAAACTTATGATATTGTCAAATTACAGCTGTGATTAGCTTTCAAAAATGTGAAATGTCGTTGCGTATTATCCCCATTAAAGTATAGTTTTTAATGTTAATACTCGTGTCTATCTTGTATAGCTTCAATAAGCTACCTATAAGGAAAATAACATTCTGTGGTTCTATCGTCGGGTTTGCACTAAGTTTACCTAATTACCTAGTTATTTTGTTTAGTTTTACTCACACTGTCTAATCGGCTGGCTTGATTTGACGGCCATGACGTCACAAATTTCACAATATGGCGCCTAAATTTTTACTCTATAATGAATAGCATTGTTTAACAACACATATCGGTACGTCGTTACACGAGTATGAACATTATGATTTACATAATAAAGATGTATATCAATTAATGCATTCTATGGTACTGATGATAAGTTGAGGAAGAACAGTGGAGGATACGATCACAGGTTTTATATACTGTATTGACTTGACATTTACAGCTCAATTTTCTATTCCGTTTTGGTGTCGGTATGAATTAAACAAGCATTTATTATTTATAAACGTTGCCTCAGTAAATTAATTGCATTTCTAATATTAAATTAAAACGCAACCTTTATAAGTAATGAATGTTACCCAAACACTATTTTACATAAGTAGATATTTTGGCTTAAGCTAACGAGAAATAAATTTGTACTTTTATTACACTTGATGATATCGCGATGTGAAATAAAATTAGCTTCACTGCCGTTTAGAAGACGTTTTGTTTTGTAAAAAAAACTTAACATTAGCATGATGTTCTAAATATTAAATGCGTTTTGATTAAAATAAGATTTTGTATTATTTCATTTCATTCCCCTTATGTGTGTATATTACCTGTTTAGTAACAAGACAATAAAACAAAATAAAATCATCAGTAATTGTATAAATATTTACTCAAAGAATATCAGTATAATTAATACGATTAGAAAAACAATAATAATTTGTAAAAAAAGTGTAAAAGACGAGCCAGTCCGACCAACGGAGGATATCGCCTGTACTTATTTATTTAGTATATTATAAACTATTGTTCACTTTCTCAATTTTCTGAAACAAATTAAGTATATATATAATTTAGTTTGGTTTGCCCAAGGAAAATAATTATGTAGGATATTTTTATGGTATAATTATGTAGGATATTTTTATGATATAATTATGTAGGATATTTTTATGATATAATTATGTAGGATATTTTTATGTTATTTGCATACAAGGTACATCACAACTTGCAAAGACCTCTTTTCGTATGGAAAAGGTATGAGCCTAAAGTCAAGCTTGCTCAAGGTAGGCAGGTAAGCCAACCTTCTTTAAACATCAACTGTTTTTTTTTTATAATGGTCCACATCTACAAGCGAGTGGACGTGTCACCGTGGTGATTAGCAATCGGCCCATAGACATCCGCAACAACAGAGTACTTGCAAGTACATTGTCGGTAGATACATTTAAGGGATTAGGGTTTAAGAAATAGGGGAGGGGGGAAATGGGCCTTTGATACTATTAGATAATAAAAAGACAAAACACAGCGCAAGTGATTTCATTTCATTTCATTCATGACGGATTTGGTCCGACCATTACTCCTGTCAAGCCGGCCTATTCTTGCGCAAGCATGGCTCTCCCGCGCTAAGGTTATCTTTTTAAATTACCTCCTAAATAAAGACCTCTACCTTAGGAGTCGGAGGTTAGGGTTCCTTTTATTCCCACGGTTAGTTTAATGCTGAAGGACTTGTATCATATCAAGAAAAAATGCTGCTGCCCCGTCTCAAATTGTAAGACTTACAATTTTAGGATATAGTATACCGATCCATGTTCTGCCCTTAGAAAGCTCTATTTTTTTCGGTTTTGTGGGATATGTCGGCCAACCTGCAGGACCAAAGAAGCTACGAGTGCGTTGCCGGCCCCTTGTGGGTATAACGGTTTTTGGAATGGGGGATAAGGAATTTAAAGATTAGGGGAGGAAGGGTTAATATACAGATATATAAACATAATATAATAAATTTACACTTACCCTTAAAAGATCGTCGTAAAATGGATCATTGTTGTAATCAGTTCCGCGCCGCCTGTTCATAAATTCTTTTATGGCTTGGCGTTTGGCATCCTCATGTTTTGTTATCAGTTTGTTGAAAAACCCAAAAAGCGATACATTCAGGTATTTCCTTTTTGATTCGTACGTTAGAACGGCATAATCCACTGCTTGTTCATTGTAGTACACGTTAATTTTTTTCAATTCTTTGTAACGGTTTTCAAATATCTGCCAAAAGGTAAAAGAACATAATTAGTTTACTATTTACCGTAGTAGGAACGCGTCTGATATTTTTTTTCGAACAATCTATCTGCAAAGTCATATTAAAAGTAATGTATTCCAAGTCAACCATAAATAGGTAGGTACTTTTGAAACGTCATCATAAAATAAAAGTATAAAATCTAAAACCCAGCTACGACAAAAACGACGCTAAAAAGTATAAAACAGTTGAACAGTTTTTGAAATATTCTACAAAAAAAAATCGGGACTAATTTTGTCATTTAACAGTATATTAAGTATTTCTTAACTTTGCTTAAATATTTTATTACTCAGAACGTATCTTCTTTCAAATAAAAAAAGAATTATTAAAATTGGTTTACGGAATCCAAAATTACCAACTGGTTTAGTTTGTATTAATTAGTAACCTAATTTCCTAAGAGGCACTGTACTTTTGCTATGCTGAATTGCGGTTTTAAAATTTACAATAACTCTTAGTCTGGGGATACTTATTGTGACAGACAAAAAGGTACGGAACCCTACCCTGAGCGTAGCCCGATACGCTCTTGGCCGGTTCTTTTTCAAATAATTGCTAATTTTCAAATTTCTTCTCCCGTTTATGAGAGGGAGTGTCAGACTCTTACTGAGGAGTAACCATCCCCTTTCTTCTCCTATTCCAGGCCGAGCGCGCGTTATCTTTTTGCGCTTGCCCCTGAACAGTGAACATCGACCTTTTTGGGCCCCAACAGTGGTGTTGTAAAGTCTTAGTGGCGCGCTTGGGTCTAGCTCTGGTCGGGCGGCGAGCTCACTGTCCGCAGATCTTCGGTTGCGATGGCCGAAGATCGTAGCTCGGAGTGTCTCCTAATACAGCGGCTGGGGCGTAAGGAGGATAGTTTTTTTACGTTCTCCACCTCCTTTTTTGCGAGCCACACCGCATCACAGAAAGATGGTATGGCTCCCCAGTTCCTCTCGCTCCGTACGATGCCCTCGACTAAGGCCGGACGCTAGAGGTCGCCGCCGCCGACCATTTCCCTGAGGACACGGCGGAGCTCAGCCCTAGCAGGGCGCCAAACGTTCCATCGTATCCTCCGGGTGGTCCTCACAATGACGACACCCGACAAACAGGGGTCTTACTGCTGCTATAACAGCGTGCCCGGCCCTAAATTGCGACAGACGTTGCTTCCAATACGAAATGAGATCTGCTGACCTAACGGAGTTCGTTCCGCCACGCACTACTTTAGCGCTGCAGCGGAGTTCTGACCCAGCGTCACTCGTCAGTGCGCAAACTGGAGGCCCGCGATTGAAATTAATCTTGGAGGAGCGATCGGTGTTAGTTCAAATAGGTAGGTATTGAAAAGTTACTTATTCAATAAATGTACAATACAATTAGATGTATTATACATTAGGCCTTATCCTTATTGGGAAGTCTAGGAATTCTGGTTTTTGTAAGCATATTTGTGTAAGTGTAATTTAGAAAGTAGATTCACTTGCCTGATTGACTGCGGTCTTAAATTCTGTGGTATCGCGCTCAGGTCGTTTAGCGAGGATCTGAGCCATCACGTCATTCACAGCTTGCTTGTGCAAGTCCTCCAGCGCGCGCGGATGGAAGCAGCAGGTCTGCGGACCCCACGCCGCCGTTATAATGTTATTATACGAGTTTTCAGCCGCCTGCATTGCAACCATGTTGCTGTATTCATTAGCTTTATCCAAATCCATAAAGCTGGTGGAAATTTCCTGAAATGTTTACAAATGGGTATCTGTTATTCTTATTACTCTGTTTTTTAGCATTTTTAGCACATGAGTTATTAAATTCACATATGAAATAAGTACTTACATACTTATTATTCTCATTTATACTTTTGTTTACATAATAAGTACGCTATTAATTAATTGCTAAACGTATACGTACTTGTAGAAGACGTTCAAGAAACACGTCGTTTTCATGCTGAGTGGGGCGGCTTCTCATACTGTAGAAGGCAGTTTTAGCCTTTTTCAATGCGTCTTGATGCTGAGAGTTGAGTCGCTCGGAGCTGACGCCTGTATGGTCCATGTCCAGCTTCATTCGTCGAACGTACACGTCCCGCCCCTCCCACACAGCGTTCAAGTTATTCCGATTATTGATCAACGACAAATTCTCATGAAGCTGCTCTAAATTCTGAAAATATAACGTAAGTACTGTTAGTAGCAACATGATTGTATTTTGAATTGTTGTAAATTTTTCACTAAATTGCAACAAGTTTCTGTTGCTCTTATTAAACCGCATGTTAAGAATAATATTAGAAACTCACTTCAAGCAGATTAGTCTTTTTGATATCTTCTTCGCCTTGGGGCACGTCTCTGGCGGCATCGAAGATTTCGAGCGCTTGGCGCAGCCCCTCGGCGTGCAGGTCGTCCATGTCCCGCGGGTGCAGGCACAGGCGCGCGTGCACCGCACACACGCGGCTCACTGCTGCCTCGTAAGCAATCTTAGCGAGGGACATCGTATCTTGAACCTTAAACTCATTGTCCCGATTGTGTTGAGACTGACAAGCGACTAATTCCTGAAAATTTTAAAGTTCCTTAGACCATTCGGGAAAATCTTGCTGATAAGTCTTTGTAGGTTTTTTATGTGTACCATTTTAAGAGCGTCCAGGTGAGCATCGACGTCAGCTTGTGCAGCCAGTTTCTTCTTCTCTGTAAAGCGCTTTAGGGCAAGGTCCCGCGCGGCCTCGTGCCAGGCAGTGAGCGTGGCGCTGCTGACGCTGACGCCGTCGCGCACGCGCGCCTCCATGTGCTGCGAGTACAGGTCGCGCGCCTCGCGCGTCGCCGCCAGCAGGCACGCGTCCGCCGTCGCCTGCAAGTGCACTCACGCTTTACACTCCGTGCTACTTCACTACAGCACTATACCGTACCCCTTTTGGCCGTGAGGAGAAAGATACACTCGAAAGCCTGAGCCAATCTACTAGTCTCCATTGTCGCAAGTACTGCTTATTGCTTGTAGGGCGTCGATATTTTCGGAATGCCGGCTCAATAGCGATGGCCTTCAGAGAAGTACAACATTTATACAACGTATATACACTAACCTTTAAAATTGTGACTGCTTCTGGTAAATCATCGCTGTTAAAGATATTCAAGTACTTTTGAAAGTAATCGAATAAATCTTGACATTGAATAACCTGGCCTGACACCATCTTTGGAATGAGCCGTGTTGGTTCGAACAAAGAAGGCACCAGCTCCAAGAGGGTTCTTCGGAAGTCTGGTGTTAAGTCTGAAAAATTGGATTTGTAATTATTTTTATCACAATTGTTGTAGATATTTAGTGCAAACTTTCTTATTGGAAAAGTCCATTAGAGATCTAGCTCCCGTAAGCTAGGATCGACAGTTCCTCAGACTATCAGTGGATATGTTATATCGTAAAAGATATGTGTTATACTAACCGCGCAGACAACCGGCGAAGAACTGGTTGTTTACAGTTAGGCCCGGGTGAGGCATCAGGCAACAAATCACCTTATCGAAACACGACCTTATATGCTCTCGGACTTCCCGTAACTCTGTCTTTTGCTTCGTGTTTGTCTGGGAATTCACATAAAACACAACATCTCATTAACAATCTGGTAGTTCTAGACAAATAAGCAGTTACAGACAGAGGGTATCTACAGTTCACCAAATTTCTCAATTATTTAACAGGTATGTTATAAATACATTATTGTATTAGTTGTTTTATTACATAATATGAGGGCTATTATCTTAATACCATACGTATGAGATGGTTTGTATATTGAAACACCCTTTCTGTTAATAGCAACATTTCATTATCCATTATTTGATAGTTTCATGCAGCCTGAGCTATATCAAAGGTTCTATATTATTTATTTACAATTTAGTTGTTAGTGTGGGAGATTTATTCTTTAGCACGAATGGGTCGGCTCGACCACAGATCCAGAGACTACGGCCCCAGAGAAAACTGCTGTGAAACAACTACAGCGTTGTGTTTCGCCGTGTGTGATGAGGTTTCCAGAAGCCTGCCCATCCCCAATCCCAAACTCTTTCGTTGTTGTTGCGGGTGTCCATAGGCGGCGCTGATTGCTTAGCATCAGGAAGTCCGTCAGCAGGTTTGCCATTCTGTCACAAAAAAAACATACTCCAAAAATAATTCATATATGTATGTACCTATAATAAAAGTCAAGAGGTAAAGTTTATCCAAAGTATTGATTTTACCTGTAACCTTTTGTTGAGTAGCGTAGATCCACCATGGAAACCATAAGGGTGCTCGAAGGCGTTCGGCCAATCCCTGACGAGGAACAGTAGAGTCTGGAACGGCTTGGATTCAGTATCGATGGCGCACGCGAGCTTGCCGTACTCCGTGAACAGCTGGTAAACAAAAGAAACACCATATTTACAAGTGATAAAACCGCAACGCCCACCTGGCCTGAATCACTAGGCAAGTAACCTGTAAGTGCTGTAGATCATCCTCCTTGATGTTGCCGGACAGGTTGTAGATCTGCACGGACGAGATGAGGGTGGACAGCGCGAAGATCGTCGAGTTCTGGCCGATCGTGGTCTCCGAGTCGAAGGTGCCCTGTGTGTCCATTAGCACCACGGCCACCTGGTGGACCAAATAGTGATGGTTTAGGTCCAGGACCTTCAAAATATCGTGTTTGCGAGAATATAAGTACAATTTACATAAAACGTTAGGTACGAGTAAGCAACTATGTACCTATAAAACGTAATATATGGTGGATAACAATCTGCCCCGACATATTCCGCAGTGTGCAGAAACTAATTTGGTTTCTATAAATAGCAGGAACCGTGCATGACGTGGTAGAAACAGACATCTATATATTATTTTAAGTTTAGAGAAAACCTGAAATAGCTTTTGTTTTTTCATAAGCACAAATCTACTAAGGAAAGAAAAACGTTATTCATGGTCTTGATTTTACTTGTTGCTTACTCGATCCATAACTTTTGGGACAGATAAACATCAGTTTTAATGCTTTTGTCTAATAGTTACTCACCTATAATAACCCCAATTAACTTTAAAGGTATACAAAAATGCTATAAATAACAAGCAACAAAAATCGGTCTATCTCAAAAGAACCGAACTGGAATTTTCATTCGATCAGTAAAGTAAACAAAAATATTATGTCAATTGTATTCGTAACGGAATAAGGTAACTTATTACTTGAGTTCGTTACCCACCTTCTCACCGTTGGGCAGGGTGCTAATAATAGGTTTTGACCACAAGTTAATGCCAGTGGTGTCCCGATCACCGCCACCTCGCCAGTGAAACCCTTTCAGTGGCTCGTCCTCGCTTCCCAACCACTCGCCATTCACCTGACTCGAGCGCTAGGCCATAAGAACATGTATTTAGACGAAATATGAAAATTACCCGAAGAAAGAGAATTAATATTTGAGGATTTACTAACAGGCGCGTTGAGGTATCGGAGGAAGAAGTCGAGTATGAAGGACTTGCCGCCGCGGTAGGCGCCGGCGACGCTGACCACCACGACGGGCAGGCCGCGCACGTCCTCCCGCAGCAGCACGCGGCGCAGCGCCTCCTCGTCCAGCTCGTAGCGCCGCTCCCCCTCGCCTAGCTTCACCACCTGCACACCCTCGCCACACTCCATGTCGCCCAAGTGCCCTGGCATACCCAGATTAAACAAATATTATGGAATTCTCTTAAAATTTTAAGTTACACCATATCAGACGCCCTTAAAGATATAAAGTACCTACACACCCGTGCGATAACAATTAAATGTATTTGGATTGTAATCTGAAGGGACTATCATCATCATCATCGATATCCTGTGTCATTCTACTTCTGGGTTAGGGGCGTACTCTCAATAAGATGGTTTGCCCTGATCATGTTTGGCAGGCGGGTGAAGTAGGTTAGGGTAGGATGCAGATTGCCCTATAAAGTGTCAAGTTTATTTGCTGAGAGCTCGGATACCTGGTCTCTGTCAAAAATACGCTCTAGCTGGATTTACGACTACCAGAAATTAGGGATCTTTGTAATTTTTTATATTACATTCACAGGTCCTTCTTGGTCAAATACCTTGTGAAAATACTTAAATAACCACTTAAGGCTTACCGAATAGATGTGTAAATGAGTGCCTACTTAAATCACGTCGATACCTATTTCCGTAGTCGAACAAAGTATACCTAGGAGTGTTATGTTTCCTATCACGGTAGACCTAAGCCATTGCTTAAGAGCGTTATTTTATCTAATCTTTTGAAGACATTATTTATACAGTCAACACTTATGTACCTGGTCTGTTGCGAGTCTATAGGTACCACGGAATAGAAAATACTTAATTTTCTGTTCTGTGATAGGTACCATACACCAACAGCAAAACGCACAACGGGTACAGTCGGGTACATTCCTCAGTACCTATAAGATTATTATTTTTTGATACCATATAATCCTCAAAAATAATCTATTTTTATCTTTTTTATTAATAAATTTTCTAGCCAGGTATGCTATTTTATATAAAAAAAAACTTCTTAAAGTGTATCGGGCTAAGCTCAGTATCAGTATAGGGTTCCGTAGTTTCCCTTCTGTCACAATAAGTATCTCCACAAGAGTTAATATAAATCTTAAAACCGCAATTCAGCGTAAATAGCAAAACTACAACGCCATCTCTAAGGGAATTGTGTTACAATTTTTTTCAAACTAGACGGGTGATGTATGTTAAGTTTTTGGTGTTAATTTTGGATTGAGTAAACCGATTTTACCTAATATTTCTTTTTATTTCATAGACAATACGTTCAGAAATAATAAAAGTCAATTTTGTAGATTGAAGAAAAAAAAAGTAGGTATTTTAGTATATTTGTTTGTGCATCACTTTAAATCTACGAATTCAATCCAGACAAAATGTACATACAAAAATAAGACGCAACGCAATGAGACTTAGTGGGTCTCAGGAATCTGAAGGAGATCGTGAAGTATGATAATCTGCTAACCGGGAGCACGTAGGTCTTTCACGTGATTCTGAGAGTCACGTTTAAGTTCGCAAAGAACTCGGACCGCGACTTTGCGCTCTCAAGAAAGCATCCAAGAACGCGAGATGGGTACCCTAATAAAATATTTTTTCCACTTTTTATCATAGCACTTTAGCGGCGTGATTTATACATAACTGTTGGTTCCAAATTTTAGCTTTCTAGTGCCAGCGGCGTGGCCAGCGGCCACTGACAGACATGGCGAAAAAAAACATGTGACGTCACAACAAAGAGCCTCGTACAAAACTCGTAGAAAATTGCCAATTGGCAATTTGATTGATTCAATAACAAAAAAAAAACATAAACAACCTAGCAGCAGCTTAGTGGTAGGAAATGTAATTCTGTGGTATAGGTTCTAGGTTCATTCAAAACTTCGACAGTTGCGATCGCTTAACTATAAATATTTCGCCAGTAAATGCTCATACGTGGTATGTACGTATTGTTTATAACAACTGCAGACAACTTTTTAATGCAACAGGCTTCACTAAACTTGTATCTTGTAAATGGGGCTGTCTGTTATTAAACCATGTTAATATTGATAAATAAGTCTGTACCTATAACTTATAGCAAAAACCACTAAAGAGAAAATGTAAAATGATAAATAGTAAAGTAGTGGGCGCAATTCGTAAACCAGCGAACACATGCACGTAAGACTACAGGTACTCACCATTTCTTGCGTAGTCCACCATCTCTTTTATTTAAATTAAAATATTTAATTCCACACTTTTTTGTATTATAATGAATAATGAGCTGACAGTCGACTGCTCCTCCGCAAACTTCTCTCGTATCTGAAACTACTTAATAACATCTCTTGAATTTATAAATCGTCTATCGTCGCTTTAGTGCACCTAATTTGAACCTTAGGCTTACCAGATAGGTACTATAATTAAATGCTTTTCCGCTAAATATCGGGAAACCCTGTGTTATAAATAGATAAGTGCTTTAAAACATTTTTCATAGTTACCAATACAAAAAATTAAAACGTACCAAATTGTAATGAAAATAGTAACAACGAAGGTAAATAATAAAACAGTTAGCCACTGTTATGGTAGTGGTGGGGAAAATAAAATTATCATTTTGGCTCTTATTTATTTACAGATAAATGAATAGTAAACGTTGTATCAGTTATGATTTGAGTTCCCCAGAAACCGAATAAAAATTCACACTCCTCTTTGTGCATTGATACTTGGTCAAAATGTAGAACTGTTTACAAAATAACAACTTGTTTCATATTATTATATTATATATATCGATAATTAAACATTGTTTTTAAAAAGTAGGAAATAAATGATTGTGTGTGGCAACACAGGTAAATTGAGTGTTGTTATCGTATGTTTGTCGGGGCTTTACGTAGCCGCGTAGCGAGGTGACGTCATGGTCAGATGGTCATAGAGTATGCACGAGTATATAAACATATTCGAAGATGCGGCGAAGCTCTAGTGCGTAGGTACAATAGCAAGATTAAGAAAACGACTTGTTTCTTCGTTTTGTATTTTAAATAAAAGTATTTTCTTGCCTTATTGTTTAATGTCTACAATGCGATTACGAAGCAAAGCGTAAAAATTCTTAAGGTTTAGGACTCTAAAGTGAATCTGGTGTCTGGAAATGGTGACCCTATTGTCTTTTACCACCTTGTGTATAAATTACGTAAATAAATCTATTCAAATATTCAGTCAACATTTAATCAGAAGATTTTATTGAAAACTTTATTTATTAGATAGGAATTTATGTTTAAAGTGCCTGTAAATAAACATTAATACTTATTACGATTATTTTTGCAGTGTAAGTATAGCGAATGAATTGATTACCACATAAGTACTTATATTATTTACGATAAGGCTTATCATTCAATTCAAGAGTGAGTAGGTAAAAACTATTAACATTAACAGTTAGTTTATTTGCTTAGTCTTTAGTCCCATCTGACAAGGGAGAGCCCCGATTACATACCAGTGTTGTCATATTATTATTTAAATTTCTACCAATATTTGGTTAAAAAAAAGTTTTTTAAATTTTATTTTAATGGGTATTTTAAATGATATTTTTTGAGTCAAAGACGTACTGTATTTTCAATATTTTTTCTAGAAGTAATACATTACTAAACGTTTTTTATACAAAAATGACAGATTCCTTTACCTCACAGGTAGTGTGTACATAAAATATACATATTTACAAATCTCGAAGATACGATTTTCAAAAGAGTGTAAAAATCCCAGTTTAGTTGAGGCGTTCGCGGTCAGATGACCAGCCAATCAACGATGCACTCAACTATTGATATCGCGGTGATATTAATTATACTAGGTATGATTAGTTGATTGGTTTATAGTTAAGATATTTGAATGTAATACCTACCGAAACAGTAGAAATGTACGTAAGCTGGCAACAATATAAATTTTGAGTGCGGTTATCATCCGCAGTTCTATTTTTAATTCAAGTAATTCGCATGGCAAAATGTTATCTGAGTCAAAAGTGAATATCGTATTATGAACTTAATGTTTTAGGTGTTAGAGTTAAAATTTAATTGACACTATTGTTGTGAAAAGATTTAATATGCTGGTTGGATTGTATACTAACAAAAGTAAAATTGATTGTATCAGATATATCAAAGTAAGGGAAGATCCTGTGGTAGACGGACGTTCGTACTCTGTGCTTTGTGATAAACTTTATAGTGAAGTGAACCATAACTTAGCACACAGCTACAGTATATCCTAAAATAATTGAGGTGAGTTCTCTTAATCTTTTTTTTTTGTTTTTACGTTCTCTAAATCCTTTAGTTCCTACACCATTCATTAATAATTTATGATCAATCACTGCTTTAATTTCTTGAGAGATTATATGTAGATTTACGTGCGGGAGAGCCATGCTTCAGAACCTATGGACGGGCTCGACCGCAGTGATACCACGGCCTCACAGAAAACCGGCGTGAAATAACCACTGCGTTGTGTTTCGTCGTGTGAGTGAGGTTACCGGAGGCCCAATCCTTCCCCTTCCCCAATCCCTCCTCAATCCCTATATCTCCAAATCCCTAATCCCTGAAAGGTCGGCAACGCACTCGTAACTCCACCGTTGCGAGTGTCCATGGGCGGCGCTGATTGCTTACCATCAGGTAATCCGTCTGCTCGTTTGCCGACCTATTACATAAAAAAAAAAAAATGTTTATGAAATAGTTACTGTTCTTGCTAGGTTTTAGCTAACGTGGCGTAGCGTACCCAACCGGGCAACCTCGCGTGACTCATTCGCTGAAGTGAGCGAAGTTATTTGTTATTATATTATAATGGGAAGTAATAATTAATTTAGATTACAATAGTTGAGAAGTTATCTAAATAATCAATATAATGCAACTGATTACTTATCTACACGATATCAGTGTTTTATCATACATATACATATTATGCGTGTGTTGTGTACTTCTATATAGATAAAATACGAGGTAAATTGTTTATCTATTCTTATACTTAATCAGTGTTACATTTCAATATATCTGTCTTTACTTGGAATTTAATCCGGCTTCTGAAGAAGAATATTTCGATTTTTTAAGATAATAATAATTAAATGTTTAAGTTTTCCTTTTCTTATGCTATTTGACGTTATCAGTCTGAGTACCGTAATATTATTTATTTGGCGGGATATTATACTCAGAAAAGGTATACAGAGTTACACATTTCAAAAGTAATGTCGATACATACTACCCCTTTCTGAGTAGGGCCAACTCTTTACAAGGTTATTGGGAAAAAATTATTGTTTTTTTAGGTGGAAAAAATCATCAAATGGCGTTCTGACTCTGACACTCCCTCTCGCCGGGCGAGCAGGGTTTAATTTCTTTCTTTCTTTTTCTTTTCTTTTTTTAAAAAAACGTTGCCCCACATTGGGTTTTTCTCCTGCGTCGTGGGTGCCTTTACAAACATACAATTTCACATGCACAACACACCCAGACCCGGAACAACAATCTGTGGATCACACAAAGAGTTGTTCCGTGCGGGAGTCGAACCCGCGACACGTTGCGCGGCAGCCAGTTGCTCGGCCACCGCGCCAACCGTGAAGTTGTAAAAGTTAATTAAACAATATTTATTCTTACTGATTAAAAATACACCGTCCCATTTCCTGCTGCGAACCAGCCAACTCAGAGGTGGCAGGCAAACCAGTATTTCATTTTTTTTATATATGACAAGCGAGCTGAAAATTTTGACCGATCGCAATACCGGAATGTAGCCGGCCTTTTGGAGTTTATTGATTGACACCCTCCCCAATCACTAAATCTCCAATTGGAGAAGAGAAAAGATTGGGCCTCTGGTAACCTCACTCATACGGCGAAACGCTATGTTGTGGTTGTGGCACGCTGGTTTTCTGTGAGGCTGTGGTATCACTTCGATCGAGCCTACCCATCTTTGTCAAATATGGCTCTCCCACACTGGATAGTCGATGTTCTAGGCAGTTTCACTGACACTTATTAAAATTAAAATGTAGTATACCTGAAGTATTTTAATATACATATGTATCAATATTTAGAGGCGCTATAAAAATGCAAGAGATCATTTTTAGTTAATTGCATAAAAAATTAATTATATGTGCACATTTTCAGCGTTCCTGTCTGTTCGACACGTTTGTTAAACTAGTAAGGAGTTGGTTAAAACGTGTAGGTAAATTGTGAGATTTTTTATTTAGGGATGTTAACCTAATAATTCCTTCTCAGCATGACTTCTTCTCTTTTGAATTAAATAATAACAAATAAGAGCTAATCATTCAAGTGAATAATACATACATATATGTACGCCACAGTCTTACTCCCAGTACCTAGATAAATATTAATTATTTTATTTAATAATGTGTAATTAATTATTGAAATTTTCCTCATTCAATTACATTAATAAACAAACAACCTTTTCATTTATATTTTCAATAAATAGAATAAATTATATTGACAATTATGACTGAAAACTTCAACCGATATCTACTTGGAATAACGCGCGTCATCGGAGCGCTACTTCGATAAACGGACGTAGGTACACGACAAGTGTCCACTCGTACTTTCTCAGTCATAATCTCAGTTTTCAAGCTTACATACATACCTACCTACTTCGCATCAATGTAAGTGATAATTATTACACTTAACAATACCTATTTGAGGAAATTTACAAAGTCGTACGTTTTATGTTTAGGCAAGGTAATAATATGATATTTATACTGTGGTTTAGGTATGAACGTACCTAGTCTAAAGAGTAATTTTTTTTGTAAGTTGATAATAATCAAATTGCTTGTTTCGTCCAATGTGAGGCGAGAGGGAGTGTCAGACTCTTCCTGACTAAAAACTCTCTCATTCCTTTTACTGCTCCCAGCAGGCCCTCCAAACCCCGGCTGAACATCGGCTCTGTTGGGCTCCAACATTTGTGTACTTATAGCTCTTTGAGGCGCACTCTGGATGCTACACGCTGTAGTATTCCAAGCGCGTCTCGATCTCGTCGTGCGAACTACCCTTGCTCGCCGACCGCGCTGACCCGCGCCTACCGAAGCCGGAGATCATCGCTCAGAGTGTGTAACTTATGACAGAAATGTCTTTGACAGGAGGATGAGCGGTGGAATGAATAAGGGAGGGATAAGAGAAGGCGTGCCGGTGGTCAAGCTGGGCGAGGGGGAGCGGCGCTACGAGCTGGACGAGGAGGCGCTGCGCCGCGTGCTGCTGCGGGAGGACGTGCGCGGCCTGCCCGTCGTGGTGGTCAGCGTCGCCGGCGCCTACCGCGGCGGCAAGTCCTTCATACTCGACTTCTTCCTCCGATACCTCAACGCGAACGTAAGTGATTCTTGACATTACAACCACAATTTGTGTGAACCTCAACTCACTTCACACCAAGATAGTTAACAAAATTGACTTTGTCATTTTAAAGGCTTTTTTGGCAGCAAAAACATTTTGTATATTGTTAATTTAATTTTTCAATAGCGCTACAATCAGCAGTCTGGGGCGTGGCTTGGTAATGAGGATGAGCCTCTGCGTGGGTTTCACTGGCGAGGGGGCAGCGAGCGAAACACCACCGGCATCCATCTCTGGCCGGAACCTATCATCACTACACTGGAAGCAACTGGTGAACAAGTGAGTTAAAAATATTGGACACATTAGTAGCAGTGTACTGTCTGAATATTATTGTTAGCCCTAAAGATAATAAGAGAATCTTATTCGAATTAATTTTGGTTGACTTTTACGCCATCGCTGATAATGTACTATGTTGTATTTTATTTTCTGTCTTGTAATATTCCGTGTACATAGAATATAGTACTTTATTCCCTGTGTTTTGTTAAGCGGTCATAGTCTTCTGATTGATGAGCTGTGTGTGAAGATATGGTTATTGCAGGTGGCCGTGCTGCTGATGGACACACAGGGCACCTTCGACTCGGAGACCACGATCGGCCAGAACTCGACGATCTTCGCGCTGTCCACCCTCATCTCGTCCGTGCAGATCTACAACCTGACCGGCAACATCAAGGAGGATGATCTACAGCACTTACAGGTTACTTGTCTTGTGATCCACAAAAGATATCTACTAGCTATTGATACCTTTGTTAAAAATTTTCGCCGGCCTGACACTGCGGTTTTATCATTATCGTGTTTCTCGTCCACCAGTTGTTCACGGAGTACGGCAAGCTCGCGTGTGACACTCAATCCAAGGCGTTCCAGACTCTACTGTTCCTCGTCAGGGATTGGCCGCACGCCTTCGAGCACCCTTATGGTTTCCATGGTGGATCTACGCTACTCAGTAAGAGGCTACAGGTAATATTCTATCTGAGGTGTCGCCAACATTTTAGGTTAACGAAATACTTTTTTTTAAACCACGATACTATTAAGCATCATTACTTCCACACCATAATTTGATATCCAGCCGAAGGTAAACCAGAGAGCAGAGTTGCGGCAGGTTCGGGAACACATTCGCTCGTGTTTCGACAATATCAAGTGTTTCCTTATGCCGCATCCCGGCCACAGCGTCGAAGACATCAAGTTTGCAGGATGCCTTCGTGGTAAGTTGCATGTAAAAGTGATATAATTTCTATTACACCGATCTTTCCCTATGCTAACGAGTGAAAAAACAACTGTTTATTTTATGGAAGTTTATTCTCTGTTCCCTAAAAATTAATTAAATTCTTAATTACAGATTTGAGGGAACAGTTTAGACTAGCTCTGATAGAGTTAGTGCCATCCCTTTTCGACCCGAAATACCTCACACCAAAGCTAATTAGCGGTGAACGAGTCACTACCCAAGATTTGTTTGAGTACTTCAAGACATACGTTGGTATCTTTAACAGTGACGAAGTTCCCGAAGCTGTTACTATATTCAAGGTAAGATAATATATGGTAATGCTTACGTGAATGACGAGTTTGGACTCGTAGCGAGGAATAACTGCTGCATTGATTAAATAGATAGAGCCTGTAGAATTAAAGAGGTAAATTTAGTTAGTTTTTTCTTAAAAGTGTCTCGCTTTATCTGGCCCTTGCAGGCGACGGCGGACGCGTGCCTGCTGGCAGCGACGCGCGAGGCGCGCGACCTGTACTCGCAGCATATGGAGGCGCGCGTGCGCGACGGCGTCAGCGTCAGCAGCGCCACGCTCACTGCCTGGCACGAGGCCGCGCGGGACCTCGCACTGCGACGCTACGTAGGGAAGAAGAAACTAGCCGCACAAGCCGACGTCGATGCTCATTTCGAAGCTCTCAAAAAGGTACAGGTTGATGATTAATGATAAAACAATCAACATGCAGCTCAGTAATCTAAGTATGTACATGAACTGAACACTGCAATATTAGAGTACAAATTGTTAATATTTAAGATAACTATTGTCAGGAGCTGAATGCGAGACTGTCCCAGTATTTGTGGAACAACGATATAAAGGTTCGCGACACGATGGGCAACG
This sequence comes from Spodoptera exigua, assembly GCA_902829305.4. Classification (NCBI taxonomy): domain Eukaryota; kingdom Metazoa; phylum Arthropoda; class Insecta; order Lepidoptera; family Noctuidae; genus Spodoptera; species Spodoptera exigua. Next base: position 14,401,281 of record LR824603.2, read on the forward strand.
CCACAAAAGCGTACGAGGAGGCGGTGAGCCGCGTGTCTGCAGAGCACGCGCGTCTGTGCCTGCATCCGCGGGACATGGCCGACCTGCACGCCGAGGCGCTGCGCCAGGCGCTCGCAGTCTTCGATGGCGCAAGAGAGGTGCCCGAAGGTGAAGAAGACGATAGAAGATTAGAATTGATTTGTGTAAGTTTTTTGGAATCATAAATCTTTCCATGGAAAAAATATAATAATTTGATCATGACTAATGTAGTTGACTGTTGCAGAGGTTGGAGCAGCGCTACGAGCACTTGTGTGTCATCAACGAGCAGAACAACAAGAGCAGCGTGATGGAGGCTCGGGAGGTGTACGTGAGGCAAATGAAGCTGGAGATGGACCAGTCGGGCGTCAGCTCCGCGCGACTTTCCAAGCAGCACCAAAAAGCTGTCGAAGTTGCTACAAATTCCTTCTATGCAACGAGGAGCCTTTCCACTCGGCGAGAAGATGACCCGCATGTGGAACTATTGTTAAAAGTACGAAATTTTGTCTGATATTGATTGGGCATTTCAATTATTTTTTTCACTTATAATCAATTTTAAAAATTTCTAGGACATTCGTGATTATTTTGTGGACTTTGAAAAGGCGAATATAAACAGAAATAAGATGGCCCTACATGCAGCTGAGAATGTGTATAACAACTACATCATGTCAGAGTGGGGCCCACAGATGTGCTGCTTCCATCCGAAAGCTCTTGAAGATCTCCATAACAAAGGCAAGCAGATGGCTCTCGAGCAATTCCTCTCCAACAGAGCGGATAACGAAAATGATGAGTACAAGGCAGCGTTAATCAAGGTCAGTCTTGAAATTCTGTCCTCCTAGGATTGTTTCACGGGTTCCACTTCATCATTACCATCGTCATACTAACTAGAAGACGTCCACTGTTGAATATAGACCCCGCTAGTGACTTCCGGACTGCTTCGAGCTGTCCACAACTAGCTCTGATTCATTTTTGCAAAATTGATTAAAAATATTCATGTTATATGACAATTAAATCGACAGAAGCAATCACGTAGATTTTAGGTTAATACCGAAGCTGCCTCGAAGTTGGGTCGGGCGGGAGGGAGTTTCAAACTCGTACTGACTAAACCCCCCCCCCACCCCCCCGTTTCTTCTCCTGTTTTGGGCCGAGGCCGCGTTGCCACATTGCGCTATGGGGCCCCGTCTGTGGTGGTCTATTGGCTTTTTGAGGCTCGCGCGGACAACCCTTGCTCGCCGTCCGCATATCCGTTCTTACGGTGGCCGAAGATCATCTATTGATCTCCGACGCCCGGAGTGTCGTCTACTGCAGCGCCTGGAGCGTGAGGAAGAAGAGAGCTCCCTCACGCGGTCCGCCTCCTTCTTTGCGAGCATAACTGCTTCTCAGAAAGAGGAGACGGCTTCCCAGTTCCTCTCACTTCGCACCATAGCCTTGACTTAGACCGGGCGCGAGAGGTCGCCGCCACCAATCACTTCTCTGAGGACACAGCAGTGCTCAGCCCAAGTAAGGCACGCCGCCACCGAATGATCCACCGCAACCTCAGGGTGGTTCTCCTGAAAGACGATACTCGGGCGTGTCTTCCCGCCTGATTCGAAACAGCAACCTACCGAAGCTGCCGTGCTCGGTAAGCACCTGCATTAGGTGGAAGGTGAGGACGCCGTGACGTCTCTCAAGCCACTCCTCAAAAAGGGGTCTTACCGCTGCAATAACAGCATGCCCGTCTGCTGCAAGGTTACCAACCAATCAGAGCCTAAATACGGTAACGGTCCAATCGCGTTACCGTTAGGAAAATTTACTCTAGGCACTTCTGTGTTATTGATGCACTAGCTACTCTCGCGCGGTTTCACTCGCTGCTCGGCTCCATTTAATCGTAGCGTGATGTTTTATAGCCTATAGCACTCAGGAACATTGTAGCTATCTATCAGTGGAAGAATTTTGGCAATCCGACCAGAGCGGTTCCAAAGATTACCCCCTACATACAAACTTACAAACATACAAACTTGCAAATTTTACCTCTTTATAATATTATTATAGATTATAGATTACATACAGATAAGTAGTTGTGTAGGTTGATCTCTGTGCGCGGCCTTATAAGTACCGGGTAAGTTCGGGTCACTTTGGCCCTGCAGAACAACTTTGACCCCAACCTCTAAACCAATGAAAAACTAACGATTGTTTGGATCAAATTTAGCCCGCAGGGCCAAAGTAACCCAAACTTACGGTAGTTCGAATGAAATAAATGTGCTTCGAGCTTAAGTTATCAATTTAAAATGTTGTTTATTATTGTTTTAGAGTCTCGGAATACGTCTGACTGACTTGCGTGAAGTAAACGAGTTTAACAATAAGCAAGCGGGGGAGCAGGCGTTGAGGTTGTACACGACGCTGATGGATAAATATAGCCGACCCTCTGTTGTCTCTATCCTCGTGATTCCCTTCATCGTCAAGCTCTTCGGGTCCCTGCCCGCGCGCCACCAGGAGTCCAAAGATGATGCAATCAGAGAGTTTATGAAATGGCGCCGCGGTACTGATTACAGCGATGACGCCCATTTCGACAGACTTGTTTCGGTGGGTGTTAACAGTTAATATTATTCTATAAATGGATTTACAAATTATACTTATATAAATATAACTTTGTTCGCAGAGAATTGACGAGGCTTTCGAAACCATCAGACATCCGTTTCTTGCTATTTTACGAGAGACTGGTCTTTATAGAACCTAACCGCGGAAGGCGGAAACATGGAGATGCTGCGTTTAGAAAAACGCAATGCGATTTATCTTCTGTCGCTGAGAAAACAGCACCTCTCATTTTATTGTAATTTGCTGTCTGTTTGTTGTTCGTAATTGTTCTTATATTTTTGATGAATATGAATATGAATACCTAACCTAGTATATTTTTTTACATTTTTAAGCAACTGTCTGAGAAAAACATTGCCTTTACATTTGAAATAAGCTGTAGTATTATAAGTTTTGATACATTAAAACATTTTATAATTAAATGAATTTCCTTGGAATTTTATTATTTAATATTTTACCTATATTTTGGGCTAACATAGATGAAAATAAACTTCTCCTCTACATTTCCTCGTTGTTAACAATATGAGTTATGTTTATTCAATAAATCTATAAATAAAAGCGCCTACGTGCGGCGAACTTAGTGCTATACCTACCTAACTTACTATAGACTTAGTACTATAGACAATTTCAAACTAGTTAACGTATTATTTGTCAACGAAATAAGCTAGAGCTTTTTTCGAAACGTTATATAAATTAAGTGTTGTGTGCTATTTCCTGAATTTCAAAATAATTTTAAATAACAGTATATTCAACATTAAAGAAGTAGGTAGTGGTGTTTTTCTTATATTTTAATTTTAGCAAACAGGATAAAAAGAATCAAGCATCTGAATCAGTTCTCAGTTCAGGCGTGATGCCATGATGACCAAAAAAAATTTGGTATTAATATAGGTATAGGTACTTATATTTTGGATATTTTTTTTTTTGTCTCGTCGCTGCATTCGTGCTCGCCAGTCGGTTTGTTACTTACGCATTCCTCGATTACTCAAGTACAAAAAGTGGGTCTGTCGACAGGCAGCCTGTTTTGGTCACAGGTATGGGCGTATGACATCTTGTTGTGGGGACAGGCTGCTGACATTGACACCCGGTTTCCGAAAGGCCGATCAATGTTAAAATCAATTTAATCTCTTGTCAAGTCATCTGATTGGTTGTTGATGATTCAGTCAACCAATCAGACGACAAGAGATTTAACAGGAGATTAGTTAATTTTAGCGTTGACAAGTTTTCCAGAAACTGGGTGTGAGTCTAATTATCTTTGTCTTGCAAAAGCGTGCCATCAGAGCTATTTACAACCTAAAGCGTCGTGAGTCTCTTAGAGAAAAGTTTAAAGAGATCAATATTATGACTGTGCCATGTCAGTTTATTTATGAAAACATTATGTATGTTAGGAAAAACTTAAAAATATTTGATAAGGTGTCAGATAGACATAATTATCAAACTAGACATAGAGATAGATTATGTCGGCCAATATTTAGATTGGCAAAGGTATACAAGTCATTCATGGGATTCTGTGTTAAATGTTATAACAAAATGCCAGGCGAAATACAACAATTAAATGAAAGAAATTTTAAATTATGTGTACAGAAAAATTTATGTACAAAAGCATACTACACACTGCATGATTAGATGCTTGGAGACATGCTGGTCCACAGGATAGCAAACCTACACCGAAACAAATAACATTTTAGTGAAATTGCATTATATTGTTTAACTATAACTTGATAAATTTGTAAATGTGAGTGCCCTGTAACCTATTACAATTGGTTAGACTAGCAGAATGTCGATCCTTATAACAGCTTGGAGTTGTCATGCTCATTAAAAGGTCACACTGGCGGTGGCACGGGCGCTGGATCGCTTAATTCCCTATAATATGGTTGAGTTGGGCGATGCTGGTGTCCGTGTCATGTTCGTGAACGGGCGCCGTCAGTTGGTCAGCTCCAGACTGTCTATTGTCCTTGAGGTTAATATTTACTTTCTTTTTATATCTGAAATAGCTACCCTCGCGAGGTTTCACCCGCTGCTCGGTTCCATTTTACCATAGCGTGGGGTTTTATAGCACTCAGGAATATTGTAGCTACCAACCTATCCAACCAGCCGTTCCAAAGATTACCCCCTACATACAAACTTACAAACATACAAATTTTACCTCTTTATAATATTAGTATTGATAAATATTAGTGTAACACATAAGTAATTGAACCAACTGTTTGTAAAAGGAATCTATATGTGAAACTGATTTAAAAAGAGTAACCATGGATTTTGTTGTTCGTTCTTTTCATCGGAATCTACACTTTGGAACGAGCAAATAGCTTCACTAAGAGGACTGACCGACAGACTGACACTATATCTTCAAAATTTTGTTCGACGTTCAAAAGTGACTGTAGGGGTCTAATTGAAATAAATTAGTACTTACCCATTACTTAATATATTTACGCAAGTGTTTTTATACATATTTATATATACCTAGGTACTTCATTGCACAAAGATACATTACTACAAATCTACAAAGAACCTACCCACAATGTTTTATTAAAATACCTAACTAGACAGTTCGTACTAAACAGTTTCGAGCTAATTGCGACCGACTAGAGCAATAGTAAAAACCCACCACATTAAAAGCAGATAAGAATGAACCCTATTTATTTATAATAATAATTTGCATTTAGATTTGGTAAACACGACCCGGCACGTCCGCCAGGTCGTTCATTTACTCATTAGGTACTCGTTTACAGTAATCCCCGCCTGAAATACATCTGTGTTGCCATACTTAAATAAGATTTCTACCAAAACTAAAGTTGTGTAAGTAGTAATAAAGAAAATATATTTCAATAGTACTTATAAATTATTTTCATTTCTGGAATTATAATTTTAAATTGTTTTTTTCATTTTGTTTGGGTATATCTGTTTCATAATACTGAGTTTCGTATGATAACTTCAAAAGGTGTTCTGGGGTGTTCTCATGAATTAAAAGTAGGTAAAATTTTGGTAGTATTTTATATGCATACCTTATTGTTCTTATGCATAATAAAGTTTGATTCATCAATATTTTTTATAAAAAGATTTTTATACATTTCTATTTTTTTTTATTTTATAATTTTGTTTTCTCATACCTTGGTACCTTGTTTCTTTGATAAGGTGTAGCACAGATATATATGTGCAGTATGTGCACTGTAGAAAAACTTACAAAGAATATTACAATGTAACACTCACTTTCCTCTGTTGGTTTACGTGAGTTATAGAAAATTTACCTTAAAGAATCTATCAAACTTTAATAAATTTTTGACTTTATAGGTTATGTTACATTTTTAAATAATGTCATAAAGAAAATAAAACCATTTTAATTTAACAGAGTAAAAACTTACTTTTATTACTAATAAATCTTCTAAAATGTTTTCATTATTAAATTCTGGCAACATTACAAATCGCAAAATTCCCGCTATCAATGAATTCTATTTATACCAGGCAGAGTTAAGCAGTACAAATCGAACTTTATTTCTTACTAATTAAGGTTGAAAATTGGAATTTCATAATGGTACTTCAGTATTGTTTATTGTATGTAGATAGGAATTTTCATGTTCTTGGATCTTGGAGCGGTTTGATCAGACACATACGTGTAGACATTCGTAGTTGTTGAGTTAGCAGTGAGGAACTGCATTACACAGAACACTCGATAGTTCAGTCGGAGATTAATTATTACTGTTGCAGGTAATATTCCATTCATAAGGTAAGTCCATTAAATTATGAAATACATTATTTGATTACAAATCAAAAATTTTTTGTTAAATAAATATTCTATTTAAATTCAATTTTCTATTTTTGAATGTATGTCTGTGGCATTGTAACTTCCGAACGGAAGGATCTATTTTGATGCGGTTTTTTGAAGCTACAATAGAGTTGAGAGAATAAAGAGCGGATCGTGATTGTTTTGTGATAAATGACAAAATTTAATGACTTTTTGCTCCGAATGGGGTAGGCAGGGATGCCTGTATTCCGACGTCGCGTCGTCGTCAGTTAATTTTTGTCTCATAAGGAACTCTATGGCATAATAATACACCGGATAAGAACAGTAATATAGGTTTTAGAACTCAATCGATGAGCCTTCTGAGAAGTCGGACTGCATGGTTTGCTTCAAGAATAAATTATTAGTGAAGTGTTTATTTAATGATAAACAAATACGTTAACATGTTTATTTGTTCTTCGCTTGATGTTTAATAACAAATCTATTTTTGATCTAATTTATCTTTTCCTCTGAATCATGTCTTTCCTATTTTGACTTCACGGTTAAGGTCGAAGTGAAGGTCATTATTTAAACGTCTTAATTGTTTACTCATATCTATGCTGCTATACTTCATGTATATATATATATATATATATATATATATATATTAAAATATATATTAATATATATATATATATATATACCAATATTATAAAGAGGTATTTGTAAGTTTGTACGTAGGGGGTAATCTTTGGAACCGCAGGTCGGATTTCCAAAATTCTTTCACTGATAGATAGCTACAATGTTCCTGAGTGCTATAGGCTATAAAACATTACGCTACGAGTCGAGCACCGGGTGAAACCGCGTGAGAATAGTTAGTAATATTATAAAGCTGAAGAATTTGTTTGTTTGAGCTCGCTAATCTACGTAACTACTGGTTCGGCTTGAACAATTTATTTATTTAGTCAATTTATCGTGGAAGGCTATAAAACATCACGCTATGATCTTCAGGAGCTGAGCAGCGCGTGAGAGTAGGTAGTTAAATAATTATATAATTAATTATTTGAAATGTGATAGATCCATGTTTCGGACGAATGCCTTGCCCCGACTGCAAAACTGAGGTTTGAGTTACCGGAATCTCAAATCTTCCAATCATCTCCTACCCCCCCCCCCGCTTCGCACTTCCAGGTGTCCACGGACGACCCCGGTTGCTTACGATTCTGTAAAGCATTAAAAATAAAATTAAATAAAAGTATCCTTACTGCTAGTGTTAAAAGAAGGTACCTACCTATAGTTTTTGTGACACTTGTTCCATTGATTTCTAACTATTTAAAACGGGATTTTTTTAAATAAAATTTTGTATTAAATAGGTGTACGTCATATTTTTTTGTTTCAAATAGAGTAGGTAATTATTTCAATTAAATTACGAAAAATGTGAACATTATTTTTAAAAATAATTAAAGGCTGTATGATTATTTTAGGTATTTATATGGCTTTTTATAAGTTGATATAACTTTTCGAAGAAAGCAGACCAATAAGTACTGCCTAGTACACCTGCAACACTGGATCAGTTTAAATCACATTTCAAAGACATGTAAACAATAAAACAAAACTATTGCATTACGTAATTAAGTATTTAATAATTATCTTAAGTGTGTATTTGATATTAAAAGATAGGACGGACTACATTATGTTATGTATATAATATATGTAAATACATATAATAATGTTTTGGTCCGGTCGGAATGTACTTATACCGCCTACAAAATGTCGCATATTTTGTCGATTCAGATGAGTCTGAAACTATTCGTAACACCAACTAATAGGTACAATAAATACATAATTATTAGAATAACAATACACGTCGTTCTCTATTATTAAATATAATTATATACTCTATTAATAAATATATGTTAGTGAGTCATTCACGCATATCATTATTGAGTCGCATGACGTTCGGTTAGAAGAGCTTCAAAATTGTAAAAATCTCATAATTAGGAAACTCTTTTTTATGTGATCGGATGGCAAACGTCTAGAAGGATTATTTGAGCAATGGTAAGCAATCGGCGATGCCCATGGGCACCGGCAACACCAGAGGAGTTATGAGTACGTTGCCAGCTTTTTGGGGGAGAGATAGGAAGGAGGATTGGGCTCCCGGTATCCTCGCTCACACGATAATCCACAACGCTATGGTTCTCTCACGCCGGTTTTCTGTTAGGCCCTGCTATACCTACTGGGGCTGCGGCCACGTCGTCGACCCGTTTCCTCAACCAATCAAAACTAACCCAAACCATGGCTCTTCCGCAATCGCCTAATTCCACATCACTGACGGCGATGCGTCTGTCTTTCGGTCGCGATAGGGCGTAGTGCAAGATTCGTCTTAATATAAGTGGAAAAATGGGTTAAGAACTTCGTATTGAATTCGCCTTTAACAGCTGTTGACTCCTTGAAGCAACATGGAGCGCGGTGTTACCGTGCAGGTGGTGAAGCTGGGCAAGGGGGAGGGACGCTACGAGCTGGACGAGGAGGCGCTGCGCCGCGTGCTGCTGCGGGAGGACGTGCGGGGCCTGCCCGTCGTGGTGGTCAGCGTCGCTGGCGCCTACCGCGGCGGCAAGTCCTTCATACTCAATTTTTTCCTCAGATACCTCAAGGCACCTGTAAGTAAATCCTCACCTTTTTCTTCTCTATCAGGTGAACTTCGAATATTCTCTATTACACAAATACTTACATGTTTTTATGTCCCAGCGTGACAATCAGGTGAATGGGAACTGGTTGGGGAGCGAGGACGAGCCACTAAGAGGGTTTCACTGGCGAGGTGGATGTGAGCGAGATACTACGGGCATCCACCTGTGGTCGGAGCCCATCATCACGACAACAGAGAACGGCAAAAAGGTAATTAAATTGGTAATAAGTGCGGGAGAGCCAAGCTTCGGCGCGAATGGATTGACTCAACTAGAGTGATACCACGGCCTCCCAGAAAGCCGGCGTGAAACAACCACAGCGATATGTTTCGCAGTGTGAGTGAGGTGACCGGATACCCAATACCTCTCCCCCAAACAAACATTATGCAATCACATAGAAATGAAGAGGCGTGCTTTATAAAACAATAATAAATCAAATCATTTATACAATCTGGTCGCGCACGATATTTTTTATAGCTTGATATCACTTTACTAGGTGGCCGTGCTGCTGATGGACACACAGGGCACCTTCGACTCGGAGACCACGATCGGCCAGAACTCGACGATCTTCGCGCTGTCCACCCTCATCTCGTCCGTGCAGATCTACAACCTGACCGGCAACATCAAGGAGGATGATCTACAAAATTTACAGGTTTCTTTGCTCGAGAAAAATTTGCTTACGGACCAAATCTTGGCTGCACTTTGAGAATAGATCACACCTCATCAGCTTGTGAGCATAGACTTCAACAGAATAATTCAGATAAAAACAAAACAAACAAGTGTTGTATGGGTAGTATTGTGTCAATTGTATAATGAATGATATTTTATTACCAGCTGTTCACGGAGTACGGCAAGCTGGTGAGCGAGACGCAGGACAAAGCATTTCAAACGCTTCTATTCCTCGTCAGGGACTGGGCGAATGCCTTCGAATATCCTTACGGTTACACTGGCGGCTCTGCGTTTCTACGGAAAAGACTTCAGGTACCTACTCATCCATTTCATCAGGGGCCCGAGTCTACTATTTTCAAAGTGTTGTCATTCCTACACAATTCCATTGTCATTTTGCTAAAAGATCGTAATCTGTTAATTCAAAATGGCTAATCATTGGCGTTCGGCGATGTCGTAATATACATATAATTATAGTACGAGATGTCTTGTAACGAATTATAAACAATAACTGCACATAAATATTCTAAACGTAAATCATTGAATAAAGGAACTGACAATTTTTTATTAATTTACCGCATTCTGTCAAATATTCATTTATCATTATGTGCGATATTACCGTTCTAAAGAATTATTTCAATGAAGTGGCATTGGGAGGTCATAATGATGCTATCGTGTTAGTAGATTACCAAAACTTGTCAAAATCAACAATTTTGCAACCAATGACCAATGATTCTGACACTATTGTAATAGCAGACTCGAGGCCCAGATGGTATGTGCAAGTATTTGTTGGAATAACATTGTATCAATTTGTCAGCTGAAGCAGAACCAGAAATCAGAATTGCGGCAGGTCCGTGAGCATCTGCATTCGTGTTTCGAAGATATCAAGTGTTTCCTCATGCCGCATCCAGGGCACTGTGTTGAAGATCCAAACTTTGATGGCTGTTTACCTGGTTAGAAAATGTCACTCATTTTTATTTTATGCCTGTCAAATACTTCTTAGAAGAAATGAACAATAGAGCCTATAATTATATAAATGAACATAGGATCTCAATGGTGGTAACCTAATAACAAAGCGCATTTTGCAGACTTGACTGAAAACTTTCGAGCAGCACTTTCGAAGTTAGTGCCTTCACTGTTCGACCCAAAATATCTCACTCCAAAGTACATCAGCGGCGAACTAGTCACAACTCAAGACTTGTTCGAGTATTTCCAAAAATATGTCAATATTTTCAACAGCAGTGATGTGCCTGAAGCAACTACTATCTACCAGGTAATGTATTTTGTATAGATGTTTTTGGAATTGTTGAAAAGCGTTATAGCGGTACTGTAGGTGGTGTAGTTTGGAGTGTAAAGCGTGAGTGCACTTGTAGGCGACGGCGGACGCGTGCCTGCTCTCGGCGACGCGCGAGGCGCGCGACCTGTACTCGCAGCACATGGAGGCGCGCGTGCGCGACGGCGTCAGCGTCAGCAGCGCCACGCTCACTGCCTGGCACGAGGCCGCGCGGGACTTAGCCTTAAAGCGCTTTACAGAGAAGAAGAAACTGGCTGCACAAGCTGACATCGATGCTCAACATAATGAACTCACCAAGGTAACATGAACTCAGGTGTTTCATTAGTCATTCAGTTTAAAGGCAGCAAAAAATATTTTTATTTACGTTAGAATATTTTGGAGTCTCTTCTACATTCAATAGGTATATGTACCTATATACACACACACGTTTCACCTCACCACTAACAAAGTTTGATACAACATTATTCAAACCTGTATTTTATATTGACAGGAATTGGATACCTTACTCTCACTGTACTTGTGGAACAACGACATAAAGGTTCGCGACACGATGGGCAACGCCACAAAAGCGTACGAGGTGGCAGTGAGCCGCGTGTCTGCGGAGCACGCGCGCCTGTGCCTGCACCCGCGGGACATGGCCGACCTGCACGCCGAGGCGCTGCGCCAGGCGCTCGCAGTCTTCGATGGCGCAAGAGAGGTGCCCGAAGGTGAAGAAGACGATAGAAGATTAGAATTGATTTGTGTAAGTTCTGTGGAATCATAAATCTTTTCATGGAAAAAATTTAATAATTTGATCATGACTAATGCAGTTGACTGTTGCAGAGGTTGGAGCAGCGCTACGAGCACTTGTGTGTCATCAACGAGCAGAACAACAAGAGCAGCGTGATGGAGGCTCGGGAGGTGTACGTGAGGCGAATGAAGCTGGAGATGGACCAGTCGGGCGTCAGCCCCGCGCGACTCTCCCAGCAGCACCAAGAAGCTGTCGAAGTTGCTACAAACTCCTTCTATACAATGAGGAGCCTCTCCACTCGGCGAGAAGACGACGCTCACTTGCAGCGACTTTTACAGGTATATGAGGACGAATAAGGGGTAGGCATTTAATTTTCACACCAATTTTTTGGGCCCGTTTGACGGGCACTTACCAATTATTGACACCCAATAATTGTTGTCAGTATTGGTCTGTTTTTATTATTGAATAATGAAAACACCTAGGTATACAGTTTATTCATAGAGGGGGCATCTATGAATAACTTTTCAATAATCTATAATAATATTTAGGTTTTCTGTTCTGTGGGTTTCAGATATGTGGTAAAACATATGTCCGCTTCTGTATGTTCTAAAACAATAGAATTATTTGATAAGTAAAATTAAAAAACTAATGAAATACATTACCATGCAAACTACTACCGAAAATGGATAGGATTGAAACGAGATCTAAAAATTCGTTTTTTATAAAGCATCCTAAATCGCATTTCTTAAACGGAGAAATTGCAATTGCGTTCCCCAAAAGGCGGGCCCTTTGGGAAACGCAATTGCAACTTCTCCTCTTACTTTCTTCTCATCTTCTCCTCTTCTCCTCTTCTCCTCTTCTCCTCTTCGCCTTTTCTCCTCTTCTCCTCTTGTCCCCTTTCCTCTTCTCCTCGTCTCCGCCGAGACGCCGATTGTTTACTATCAGGTAATCTGTCAGCATGTTTGCTGCCGTTCTATACTGACAGAACCCTTAATCCTTCATAGGGAAATTGGAATTTAGGAATTAATACGAAAACATATTTTTTACACAGGAAATCGAAGACTGTTATACTGAGTTTAAGCAGGGGATAATAAAGAGTAACAGGATGTTGAGGCAGATGGCTGAATATGCATACAACAACTATATAATGTCAGCGTGGGGCCCGCAGACGTGCTGCTTCCACCCGCGCGCGTTGGAGGACTTGCACAACGAAGCTATTACTGAAGTCAATAAACAGATATATGGAGGAAGCAATGAGGATGAAGACAAGGCAGCCATTATGGAAGTAAGTAAACAAACTGGTTTTATTGTAGAAAAAAATCGCCCTAACAAAAAAGTGGCGTGAAACAACCACACCGTTATGTTTCGTCGTGTGAGTGAGGTTATCGGAGGCCCAATCCTTTAATATCCGAAACCCTTATCCTGAAAAGGCTGGCAACGCACTCGTAACTCCTATGGTGTTGCGGGTGTCCGGTGCCGATTGCCTACTATCAGGCAATGCGTTAGCTCGTTTGCAGTCCTATAATAAAAAACATCGCCTATTTTCCTTGAGCTAGCAGAGTTGTCAACGCTCAATTCTTGTTATACATATATAAAACATATTAATTTTACAGCTCCTGAGAAGACGTTTTTCTGAGCTGCAATTAACTAACGAATATAACAACGACCGAGCGGTAGAACACGCCTACAATACGTATTTAATGAAGATGGACAAGATCACGCGGCCTTCAGGAGTCCCCGCGCTGGTGTTTGCATTCTTCACTATACTACAGTTTTCTCTGGCTTTCCACCACGAAGAAACCAAACGAGTTGCGGTGCAAGAGTTTAATCACAGGCGTCGTGGTACACCGTACGATCAGGATCCATATTACGACCGTCTAGTGCAGGTAAACATAGCTCAACATCATTTTTTAACATCACCGTCAAATCCAAATCCAGACTAATATTATAAAATCAAAAGTAACTCTGTCTGTCTATCGGTCTGTTTTTTCTTTACGCCTAAACTACTGAACCGATTTCTGTAAAATTTGGTAGACATAGGTAATTTGGAACTTGAGAAAGGACATAGGATAGTTTTTTTACCAAAATTCTGCAGGAAGTCACTAGTCCACGCGAACGAAATAACGGCCAAAAGCTAGTTGTGAGATAAAGCTAAGACTAAGATACAGACTCTGCTGTAATATGATTTTTTTGTCCACAGAACATCGATGCGGCTTATGGAAACTACAGTAGTCCAGTGATGACCTTCTTGAGGGAACTAGGATTTTACAGAGACCAAGCCCCTGCTTTAGGTGCCAGCTAAAGATTGCACGGAATAATACACTGCCCACCTATCATTATGAATAAAACTGATCTCGCTGGTTTATTTTCTAACATCTGTAATATGAATTGACATCTGTATAATCTTGTGGGAGAGCCATGCTTCGGCAGGAATATACCGGCTCAACCGGATCCACAAATGCTCAAATACCTGATAACTTACAAATGGCCGGCAACGCATTTGTAGTAACTCCTTTGGTACTACAAATGTCCATGGGCGGAGCTGATTGCTTACCATCAGGTAACCTGTCTACTCGTTTGCCGTACTATCGCATAATATAGATATACATACAACATTTATTACTTTTACAGTATGTAAGTTTAATACATAAATATAAAACAATTTAAAACATAAAAAGCTTATTCAACGTGGTCTCCATTGGCTGCAATACAGTCCTTTAAACGTTGAGGCCAGTTGTCAATAGAAGCACGCACTCTTTCCATGGGAAAATTCTTCACTGCCAATTGTATGGATTGTTTTAGGGAGTCCAAATTATCATGACGTTTAGAGACTGAAAGAGACTGAAAACTGATCATAAATCATAATCCAGCGGATTAAGATCGGGACTAGACGACGGCCAGTCTTCAGCTCTGATAAAGTCGGAAACGTTCGTTTCCAACCAAGACTGCGTGGACCGAGCTTTATGACCCGGCGCCGAGTCTTGCTGGAAGGACCATTGTTGGTTATTGAACATGGTGTTGTTAAGGGGCTTAACTACCTAATCAAGAGTGGTATTTTGATACACTTGTACCGATGTTTTGATACCTTTTTCACAAATGTATGGCTCAGTCACTCCTTCATAGCTAACACCCCACCAAACCATCACTGAAGTCGGATAATGCCCACGTGTCACTCTGTCGACTAATTGAGAAGCTTCCTTAGAGCTTTGAGCATAAATACGGTCATTTTGTTTGTTAAAATGTTGCTCAATTGTAAAAAATTTCTCATCCGTAAACAAAATTTTTCTGTGACGTCCCTTTGCGTACCGCTTCAGTACTGTAGTTGTTTAGATTTTATCACCCTATTCTTTTTTAAATTATCATTTAAAAAATGTTCAGTGCGTCTCTTATAGGCTGCAAGTCCTAATTCGTCTTATAAAATACGCGACATGGTTCTAGGTGCTATATTCATCTCCCGAGATAAAATCTTTTGCTTTCGGACAGGATTTCTTCGAATTCTTTCCCTAACTGCTTTGACCACCTCTTTCGTACGAACACTACGTGGACGGCCAGATCTTTTTCTGTCACAAACAGAGGAGGTCTCATCGTACCTATTAATCACCCGGTACACAAACATTTGACTAATGCTAAGCGTGTAAAGAGTTTTAAAAATTGCATTTGGCTTCATACCCACTTTGTGTAATGCAATCACAGCGATTCGGTTCTCTTTATCACCCCACTCCATTTTAATATCGCAAAATATTGAACAATTTATTGGCGCCAAAATTAGAAAACACAATGAAAAATTATATAAAAATGACAGATTCCAAATTCAAATGTAATATTTTGTTTATTTTTAATTGTAACAGTATGTAGGGTGAGGATGGCCTTCATCAGAACTCATCTTGTGTGATGTATGTGGGTAGTTGGCAAAATCACAAGTCCTTATTATAATCACAGTTATTTAATCAGCACAGGGTTTAATAATTGAAGTACACAGTCTAATGATCAATTTATAGTCCAATCAACGCGATACTAGCTTAAACATTAAATTTAATTACGAATGAAATTCAAAGCGATTCGTCGTAAGCGTGGTGAGCGGGCGCCGTCTCGAAAAACAACCGTCTCAAGATGGCCGCCCTCACAACCATCGACAATGACGCTTCGCTAGGCTGACTTTTAACAGCTTAAAAATCAACCTGACCTCTAACGTTGACGGATGCGCCGTCACGGCCGGACTGACATTCGACCGTCCTCGGGCGATTCTCTGAAACAATGAGTTGCAGTCGTACATAGTCCGTTCGGCATCCTGACGGACGACTAATTAGAATTATCACAATGCGCTATGATACTTAAGACTTAAGGCGAGTGTCTCGCAACAATTAAGCTGGATGACACAGCCTCGTCACTAAACAGCATGTAGGTTAACTGTTCACAATTGGTACTATTACACGAGTCAATCCTTTGGTGGATGTGACCTGGACGACAATATTCGTCTTACCAATCTGCAAAACATCCAGAACAAGTCAGCCAACTTAAAGGGTTCTGACTCGGACGACATGTTTCGTCTCATAGAACAAATGCACAGAGACAAGTCAATCTAATACTGACTCGGACGACATAGTTCGTCTATTTGGCAGGAAAGAGATTCTTACAGGTCACTCCACTTACCTATGATTATGAATCATCCTGTTCTGTGTGAATTTCAGCTTCGTGCGACACTTCCCAAGTCTCAGGATCTGAGCATGTACTGAGAGTGTCTGAGCCTGCTGTGAGCGTCCTCGAATCGGCGGAAACAGTGTTTGAGCATACGGTCAAGGTGTCAGAGTTATCATTGTCGTGATTTGAGTTAGTTATATTTTCTTCATCTTCCGACGCCGTCTCGGCCTCTTCACAATTTAAAAGACTAGTAGCTATTTCGAGCAAACCGATATGTCCCTGGGGCACTGCGCGCAAATTCTCGTGAGAGTATTTATAAGTTCTCTGAGAACCATCTAAGCTTTTAAGTTCATAGCGATCATTTTCGAGTACTTCTACTATAACATATGGGCCTCGAAACTTCCTATCCAATTTCGTTTTATTCCGTTCACAATTTTTAATAAATACAAAGTCTCCTTTAGAGAAAGGTCTTATTGTGGCCCGGCCACGATTAAACCGAAGGGTATCAGATTCAGCAGCTTTGCAAATGTTAGCTGATGCATCAGTTCTTATCGAATCTAAATCTAAGCGAACCTCATGATCTATATTATCGGCGTTCAACTTACACATTCCTAAAGAATTGGAACGAATTCCAAACATTAGTTCTGACGGTGAGTATTTGGTAACGGAAGATTTAGAACTATTGAGAGCAAGTTGGATGTTACCTAATTCGTCACGCCACACTTTGTTAGGGTCGTTTTCAATGATAGTAAGGAGGCTCTTAAGAGTACGCATCACCCGTTCGACCTGGCCGTTTGCTCTACTCGTACTAGTCGCTATGAAATGGAGGTCTATTTTATGCTCTTGACAAAAGCTCTTAAAATCTGAGCTTATGTAGCAACGGCCCTGATCTGCGATGATTTTTTTCGGGGCTCCAAAAAGACACACCGCTTTTTGTACGGCATATATTGTACTCTTGGAATCGACTGACAAAGTATGTTCGAGTAAAACGTATTTAGTAAAGGCATCGATTATCACAGAGCAATACTCTTTTCGGTCACTCTTCCCGCTCAGCTTCCCCGAAAAATCTATGTGAATCGTGTGCCAAGGCACGGATACTTTTGGAATCGAATGAAGCTGAACAGGCTGAGCACCCGATGGACCTTTCGATGCCTTACAAATGATACCAGATACACGAATCTATAAATTTTCGTACACATTTAGACATATCGGGAAACCAATACTTTTCATACAGCTTGTCTAGAGTTTTGTCTCTGCCTAAATGTTGCATTTCGTTGTGGACATGGTTAATTAGTGTCCAAATTAGAGACCGTGGAACTACGGGTAGCCATGAAACCGCTTTGTTACGAGTAATCTTCCTATAAAGTATACCATCTCTAACGTCATACGTTTGACCTACTGTTTCGGGAAAGCTATTATTATTAAGTTTTGCGATAAGATCCTGAATTTCTGCGTCGCGTTTCTGTTCAACTGACAGCCAGCCTTGATGTAGTTCAACATAATTGACAGTTTTAGGCTTAGGCTTTACTGGAGTGATGGGAACGGCAGAATCTGACAGTGGATTTCGGGACAGGTAGTCAGCATGTTCCATTTTACTTCCTTCGCGGTACACAATGTCGAAATCGTAAGCTTGTAAATAAGCCCACCATCGGTAAACGCGGGGTGTTAGGTCTTTCTTTGATTTCGACGCCTTGAGTGAATTGCAGTCGGTAACTACAACAAATCGCCTACCATATAAATAATGGCGAAAATGCTCTACAGCTCTGACGACCGCTAAAGTTTCTAACTCGTATGAATGATAACGAGATTCCGCGTCTGCTGTACGCCGGCTATAATACTCAACAACGTGTGGAAGATTATTTTTCTTTTGCAGAAGGATTGCTCCATATCCTTCTGAGCTAGCATCTGTATGTAGCTCCACCGGAAGTTCTGGGTCGAATATAGTTAGCACCGGTTCGGACGTGGGGTGCGTGCCAGAAGACCTCCCCGTGGTGCACCCTGGGTGCGGGCGACAGTCTCCCTAACGGGATGGCGACAGGGTTGGTTTGACTGTCGCCCGCAGCGAACTTCTGGCCGGGCGGAGAACCCGGTCGGGTTCTAGAGGCGACCGGCTCTATGCTGTCATAGGGTCTAAGCCTCCGTGGGGGCGTTCCTCCGCACGACTCTCTGGACCTAGCAGAGAGCGGGGCGGAGAAACAAGGGCGGCGCTCGTTGTGCACTCACCCTGCCAATGAGTAGCATCGGGGCACTAGCTGCGCCCGACTGCACCCGCCGATATCGTAATCCGGGAAGAGATCATGGTCATGTTTTATGACTCGGACCGGGACGAGGGTCTTGGCTTAACCGCCCGGACCGCGAGGAAGAGAACCTCTATAAAAAATTCCTCCAATACTAAGTTCTGGTGCGCGGCGAGGGTATGTATGGCTGAGGAGTAGGATCAGTCGTGAGCGCACCCCCAGCTAGGGGACCGGTGGACCCCCTAGTTGGGAGACAAATGCACACTTACCCAGGGACAGGGGGCTCTCCCTGGGCGGACCTCTTATTTCCCCCATACTCGTGGGACTTCAATGGAGATGTCTAAAAAAAACCAAAATAAAAATCCACCTACCGGTGAGGAGAAGGCAAGCGAGGTTAGCTCGCTTGGAGGCGATAGTGAGGGCCAGGGCGGCTCTCGGGTTCGTGGGGAGGCGCTGGTCCCGTCCAGCAAGTCCCGTGCACGGGCCCCGGGGAGGAAGGAGTCGGACTCAGAGTCCGACTCATCATTGTCTGGCGTCAGCATCGCGCTGCGCCACAAGAAAGACCGGGGCGTCTTTAAACGTCCCAGGCTGGAGGATGGTCGAGAGCCGTCCTCCAACGAGCAGGAGGCCCCAGCCCCCAAAATCCCCACGGCTGCGCGGGGTAGGGGCAAGGGGAAGGGCTCCACAAGGGCGGCTGGGAGCCGATCTGAGCCGGCAGAGCGGCTGGCAGCGGAGGGGAGCGCCCTGGGAAAGGCTGCCCCCTCGGACTCCTCGGAGATGGAGGTGTCCGGCGGTGAGGATGCTGTAGGCGGCGCTGAGAGCCTCCGCCTCCAGGTTAAGGAAGCACTCCGCATGCTGGCTGGGAAAAAAACCCAGGCTGGCAGGAACGGAGTTCTTAAGCACGCGGAGGCCGCTATAATGTCGGCGGTATCCCAGCAGGGCTCAGCAGAGCGGCAGATGACCGCTCTGCAAAAAGAGATGGCCGGAATGAGGCGCGAGCTGGCCCGATTAGCGGCTGCGAACTCTGCCCTGGAGGCGGAACTTCGTGCAGCAAAGGCGGAACTCGCCGCTGCTCGCGCGGGTCGTCCCCAACCCTCGCAGCCAGCTGAGGCCGACCTTCTCGGCCTTATGCGGCGGGAGATGGCCGCCTTCCAGCAGCGTTTCGACGTGCTGGAGGGTAGGCTCCTCCGACCTCCACTCGCAGCCGGGTCGTATGCTGCCGCAGCGGCTAAGCCCAAGCCGCCAACCAGCCGTGGGGCACAAGCCAGCGCACCGGTGAAGAAGGGAGCGAAAGCGCCGACAGCCTTGTCACCGACGAGGGCGCCCGAGTCTCCCTCGGCGCTGGCTCCTGCGCCGATGAGCCGCAGACGAAGAGGAGCAGCGGCTGGAGCCCCAGCCGCATCGGCACCTACTCCGCCGTCTGAGTCGCGTGCTGGTAGCGAGTGGCAAGTGGCGGGGGAGGTGAGGAAGGTCGCCAAAGAGAGGAGGAAGCTCCGGAAGAAGGAGCAGCGGCAGCGGCGACAGCAGCGGCGCAAGGAGAAGCGCGCTGCGGCAATGCTCCTCGCCCCAAAATCTTCGGCTGTAGTTATCACACTACAGCCGGACGCGGCGAAAAAGGGGGTGACGTATGGCGAGGTCCTCGCCAAATTGAAGGGGGCGGTAACTCCCGCGGAGTTTGGGGCACCCGACGGGTTCGCAGTGAGGGTCACTGCCACTGGAGCCCGTCTCTTGGAGGTCCCCGGCGCGGCCAGCGGCCCGTCCGCTGACGCCCTTGCCGAGAGGCTCAGGGCGTGCATTGCGGCGGACGAAGCTCGCGTGTCCAGGCCCACCAAATGCCTGGAGCTACGCATCATGGGCCTGGACGACTCCGTGACGGAGAATGAGGTGGCGGCCGCTGTCGCCAGGACGGGGGGGTGCCCTGCTGACCAGGTCAAGGCAGGCACTATCCGCCCGGACAATACGGGGCTGCGGACTGTGGTAGTCAGCTGCCCCGTCACAGCGGCCAAAAAGCTGGCAGAGGGCAAAAGGCTCCTGGTGGGCTGGGTTTCGGCGCAGGTGAAGCTGCTGGAACCCCGACCTTTGAGGTGCTTCCGCTGCCTCATTGGTCACCATGTGGGTGCCAAATGCACCTCAGAGGTGGACCGCAGCGACCGCTGCTTCCGCTGCGGTCAGCCCGGTCACAGGGCCGGCGCTTGTACCGCCCCGCCGCACTGCGTAGTATGTGCGGCGGCTGGCAAGCCGGCCGATCACCGGGCTGGGGGCAAAACCTGCTCCCCCCCTAAAAAGCCCAGGAGCAAAGGTAGGCCCTTAGCCACCTCCACCGCTCCCACCGTCGCTCCCGCTGCCGCCGCAGTCGCCAACACCCCTGCGACTGCTGCTGTCGCCGCTGCCGTCAGAGAGGAGGTCGTGATGGATACCCAATAATGGCTCCATTACGCCTCCTCCAGGCGAACATCAACCACTGCGTCGCTGCTCAGGATCTCCTGCTCCAGAGCATGGCGCAGTGGTCGATCAATGTTGCTGTGGTCTCCGAGCCGTACTTCGTTCCAGCCAGGGAACACTGGGTGTCAGACCTGGACGGCTCGGTGACCATCATCTCGTCGGCCGCCGCCGGTACCCCAACCCCCGAAGGGCCTCAGCGAGGCAGGGGTTGCGTCGCGGCTCGGTTCGGAGAGATCGCCGTGGTGGGCGTGTACTTCTCTCCGAACCGAACTCTCGTCGAGTTCCACAACTCCCTCAGGGAGTTAGTCACCGTCGTCGTCGGGTTCCGTCCCCTCCCCGTGTTGGTCCTCGGGGACTTCAATGCCAAGAATTTGGCTTGGGGTTCCCGGCTCACTGATGTCCGGGGAAGGATGGTCGAAGACTGGGCTCTGGAGACAGGCCTAGTCGTGCTGAACCGGGGTTCTGTCCCCACGTGCGTACGGATGCGGGGCGAGTCAGTGGTGGACATTTCGTTTGCTAGCCCCGCTCTGTCATCGCGCGTTGTTGACTGGCGCGTCATGGAGGAGGTGGAGACGTTTTCGGACCACCGGTATATACGGTTCGACGTCTCCGCCGAGTCCGCAGACCCGCCAGTCAGACAGGCCCCGTGTGGCCCGCGTTGGGCGCTTAGGCAACTGGACCGGGAGCTTTTCCTGGAAGCCGCAGTCGTGCAGGCCTGGGTGATACCACCGGTCAGGCCAGCCGACATTAACGAGGAGGCGAGATGGCTCCAGGACGCCATGTCAAGGATGTGCGACGTGGCGATGCCCCGGATCCGACCGTGCCAACGCAAGCGCCAGGTGTATTGGTGGTCGCAGGAATTGGCAGACCTGCGCGGTGAGTGCACCGCAGCGCGACGCCGATACACCAGGTACCGCAGGCTCCGTCTCCGCCCTCTGGACGCCGAAACCAGAGAGGCGGAGCTATACGAGGAGTACAGGGCGGCGAAGGCCACCCTCAGGGTGGAGATCCGGCGGGCCAAAGATCGGGCCCGCGAGGAGATGTTGGAGACTCTGAACAGAGACCCGTGGGGACGCCCCTACCGGATGGTGCGTGATAAGCTCCGCACCTGGGCGCCCCCACTGACTCAGAGTCTCCGGCCGGAGGTCGTGGACGAAGTGGTTGGGGCGCTATTCCCCCGACCACAGATGGGTTACACGCCTCCGGCTATGCCCCCGCCCCCTGCGGTGCCCAATGCGGGCTACATCGACGACGACGACGAATCCGCTCCGGAAGTGACCGAGGTAGATTTGAGAGTGGCGGTGCGCCGGCTGAGCGGCAAGAATACCGCCCCAGGACCTGACGGGCTGCATGCCAAGGTCTGGGTCCTGGCCTCGGAGGCTCTCAGGCCTCGACTACTTGGTCTGTTCAGCGCATGTTTGGAGAGAGGCCAGTTTCCGCTGTCGTGGAAGACGGGTAAACTGGTCCTCGTGAAGAAGCCGGGGCGTCCTGCGGACTCTCCGTCCGCGTACCGGCCCATTGTGCTGCTCGACGAGGTGGGAAAGCTGTTCGAGAGGATAATCTCAGACCGCCTCGTCGGGCACCTGTCTGGAAGGGGGCCGGATTTAGCGGACGGCCAGTTCGGCTTCCGCAGAGGGCGCTCCACGGTGGACGCCATCATGCGCGTGAGGGACCTCACGACGGGGACAGCGTTGGCCGGGAGGCGAGTCGTCGTGGCGGTGTCTCTGGACATCGCCAACGCCTTTAACTCGCTGCCCTGGAGCTGCATTTTGGAGGCACTCCGGTACCACCGGGTGCCTGCCTATCTCCGTCGTGTAGTCGAGGCTTACTTGACGGACAGATGTGTCATCTACCCCGGTCACCGGGGCGTGTGGAATCGGCGAGAGGTGTCGCGCGGTGTCCCACAGGGATCGGTCCTGGGACCTCTCCTGTGGAACATCGGGTACGATTGGGTGCTACGCACCGACCTCCCGAGCGGCGTCAGCATTGTCTGCTATGCTGACGACACGCTGGTGCTGGCGAACGGGAGGTCGCATCAGGCGGCGGCCGACCTGATGTCACAAGCGGTTGCGACAGTCGTTGCAAGGATCCGGCAGTTGGGACTCGAGGTGGCGCTCCACAAGTCCGAGGCCATGTGCTTCTATGGCCGTCGGAGCGCGCCACCTCCAGGTGGGTCCCAAGTAACGGCAGGAGGAGTTACCATCGGCGTCGAGTCGGCGATGAAGTACCTGGGTCTCGTCCTCGACAGCCGATGGAACTTCACGGAGCATTTTCGTCGTTTGGCCCCTAAGTTGGAACGGTCTGGGGCCGCGCTCAAGCGGCTCCTTCCCAACCTCGGGGGGCCAAACGCCTCCTGCCGGAGGTTGTATATGGGAATTGTGCGATCCATGGCCCTCTACGGTGCCCCTGTGTGGGCGCCGGACTTGAAGCGGCGGCCGGCTCGTACGCTGGTCGCGTCCCAGAGGGTCATGGCTATACGAGTAATCCGCGGGTATCGCACGATCTCCGGGGAGGCGGCGAACCTCCTTGCCGGATCACCGCCGTGGGATCTAGAAGCGAAGGCGCTCGCGCGCGTCTACAGTTTGCGCGCAGACGCGCGTAGCCGGGGCGAAGATCCTTTGCCGCGCCAAATAAGTGCGTGGCGGAATGAGCTCCGGCGAGATCTCATGGCAGAGTGGAGACAGCGACTGTCGCAACCGAGGGCCGGGCACGCTACCATAGCAGCGGTAAGACCCCTCTTTGAGGAGTGGCTTGAGAGACGCCACGGCGTCCTCACCTTCCGTCTGACGCAGGTGCTTACCGGGCACGGCAGCTTCGGTAGGTTCCTGTTTCGGATTCAGCGGGAGGAAACGCCCGAGTGTCGTCATTGTGAGGACCACCTAGAGGATACGGTGGAGCATACGGTAGCGGTATGCCCTGCCTGGGCTGAGCACCGCCGTATCCTCAGGGAAGTGATCGGCGGCGGCGACCTCTCGCGCCCGGCCTTAGTCGAGGCCATGGTGCGGAGTGAGAGGAACTGGGACGCCGTCTCCTCCTTTTGTGAAGCAGTCATGCTCGCAAAGAGAGAGGCGGCCCGCGTGAGGGAGCAATCCTCCTCCTCACGCCCCAGCAGCCGCAACTGGCGACACTACGGGCGTCGGGGATCGAGGGACGATCTCCGGCCACCGTAAGTACGGGCCTGCGGTCGGCGAGTAAGGGCAGCTCGCCGCCCGACCAGAACCAGGCCCGAGCGTACGGCGCGTAGCGTTCCGCGCGCGCCTCAAAGAGCCAATAGACCACCACAGACGGGGCCCTAAAGGGCTGATGTTCAGCCGGGGTTGCGGGGTAAGCGCAATAAGGTACCGCGACCTCGGCACAGAGCAGGAGAAGGAACAGGGGGGTTTTTAGTCAGTAAGAGTCTGACACTCCCTCCTGCCCGGCCCTGGGCGGGAGAAGTCATTTGATGATTTTCCCCTCACAAAAAAAAAAAAAAAAAAAAACCGGTTCGGACGTGAGAATACCTATAATTTTGCGCCTTATTTTTTCATGTTCAGTAGTCCAGGTAATTCGTCCTTTAAGTTTTGTGAGAGGGTATAGTGGACCGACTATACGTGTGAACTCAGGAATAAATTTCCGAAAGTAGGAGGCTAGACCGAGAAATTGGCGAACATTAGTAGCAGATTTAGGTTCCGGGGCATCTGCTAATGCCTGAATCTTCCGTGAATTGGGCCTAATCTCACCGGATTGTACAGAATATCCTAGGTAGTCAATCCGTTGTTTCATAAATTTACATTTCTTTGTATTGAACGTAAACCCGGCTTCTGATAATGCACCTAAAACGAGGTCAAGGCGCTTCAGTCCTTCGGAGATGTTAGCAGAATGACATAACACGTCATCCATATAGATAAGTGGTTTATCTTGTAAATGACTAAGAGCCCTTGTGATGCATCTCTGAAAAACTGAAGGAGCATTTCGCAAACCAAACGGCATGGCGAGATACTCGTATTGCCCTTCGTTTGTCACGAAAGCTGTCTTCTCCACTGACTCAGGGTGGATAGGGATCTGGTGGAAGCCAGAAGCCATATCCAATGAAGAGAAGAAATTGGCACCCGTAAGCTGGTCTATTTGTTCCTCGATTCGAGGTAAGGGATAATGTTCAGGTATGGTATTTGAATTTAACTCTCTAAAATCTACACAAAGTCTATCGGAATTATCCTTCTTTTTCACAAGAACGATAGGACTAGCAAATGGAGATGTACTCTCTCGAATCACCCCTGCGTCTAATAGTTTTTGAACCTGTTCCCTAATTATTTGTTTCTCTATAGGTGCTCTTTTATGGGGACACCGCTGCACTACTCTATGGAGATCTACCAATTTAATTTCACATACTCCCGTCTTCACACGCTTGGTAGGTATACCCTCGATAAAGTTATTCGCATATTTGCTCAATATGGAAATCAACATGTCTTTATCCCGTTCCTGCAAATCCGTGTCAATTTTTGTAAAATCTGGGATATCTGATGTCGCGACACAAAGATTAGATTGTTGTTTAGAGTATACAACAAGATTATCATTATCAATTTCTACACTTAACCCCTGATCAAAGATATCTCTACCAATAATTATAGGGTCAGATATAATATTGTCGGAAACTACGTGAAAGAGTAAACTAATCAAGCGATCACCAATTTTAACATCGGCCTGAATTTGAGTCGTACACTGTATATCATCGCCTCCGATGCCGCTCAGATAGACGAGACTTTTACACACAGTACCCAAGAGTTTACCACGATAACCTTCTTTCACAAGAGAGCAGGACGATCCGCTGTCAAATAGAAAAGGTACAGACTCACCGGAAGATGTTGTCAAGTTACCCCTTGAAGGACGGTGTTCACATTGGTGGACTTCCTTGGCCGCAGCTTTACCTCCGTTTCTTTTATCGGGACAGTTAGTCGTCACATGACCTATTTGGCCACAAGTGTAGCACGTTACATCGTTCTTCCTCTCCAACGGACGGGAAGTACTCGGAGTATCTCGAGGCTCGACTGATCCCAGTGCGTCGCGACGTTTACGGCATTCCGCAAAACGATGTCCTGATATTCCGCAAAAGTTACATCTGCCAGTGAACCTTTCGGTAGCACGAAAACGCTTCGCCTCAGGTTCGTTAGCTTCGACACCGTCTGAACGCCGCTTAAGAGATACGCCCCCCAGAATTCGGAACAATTGAGTGCGAGTTGTGATATTGTGCGCAATCAATTCGCGTCTTATCAGGCTGTCCTTCTGACAGAGCACAGAAATAACGAATCCAGTCACCACTTCTTCAGGCATGACAGCCTTAGGTATTCGTTCGATTAAGTTCCATAAACGAAGAGCGGCTTCCGAAGCTGTCTCCTTAGGTCCTATTTGGAATCGCAATATTTCGTCGAAGTAGTCCTGAAGAAGCTTTGGTTTTGAAAATTTAGCTAAAAGTGTCTGTTTGACAACGCTCCAGGATATTTCATCTAAGTTTAGCTTAGTGATACAGGCAGCCGCTCGTCCTTTTAAAGAAGTAGTAAGAGCCATGAGCAAGTCTATTCCTTCTAAGCGCTTATTATGAACGATTGCTTCGGTAATATTGCACCAACCAGATATGTCACAGTCTGGTTCGTCTGGATTAAACGGTAAGAAATGTGTTGCCTGGTTAGTACTCACAGTTGGCGTTGGCGGAGCTGCGAGAACACGAGATAAAAGCATTTCCATGTTATTCAGCAATTTTTCTGCATCCGATTTTAGTGTTTCTTGCTCAATTCTAGCCCCATCCGATCCCACTTCTGATGTAGGGTGAGGATGGCCTTCATCAGAACTCATCTTGTGTGATGTATGTGGGTAGTTGGCAAAATCACAAGTCCTTATTATAATCACAGTTATTTAATCAGCACAGGGTTTAATAATTGAAGTACACAGTCTAATGATCAATTTATAGTCCAATCAACGCGATACTAACTTAAACATTAAATTTAATTACGAATGAAATTCAAAGCGATTCGTCGTAAGCGTGGTGAGCGGGCGCCGTCTCGAAAAACAACCGTCTCAAGATGGCCGCCCTCACAACCATCGACAATGACGCTTCGCTAGGCTGACTTTTAACAGCTTAAAAATCAACCTGACCTCTAACGTTGACGGATGCGCCGTCAAGTATTTATGGCCAGACTATGTAAATATAATAACTTATCGGAAAAGGTTGACTAGAAAAGAGACTAGAATGGAGAAGTGTGGGAAAGCCATGTATCGGCTTGACTGAAGTGATACCACAGCTTCAATGCTTCAATGCAACGCGGCCTCGGCCTAGAGCAGGAAAAACAACGGGGGTTTTTAATCAGTAAGAGTCGGACACTTCTTTCCGCCCCACCCTGGGCGGGAGAAGTCATTTGATGCTCAATATCGGCGTGAACAAAAACACAGCGTTGTTTCAACATGTGGATGTGCTTACAGGCCCGTTCCCATTCCCCTTTCTATCCTTATTTCCTCCAATACCTCAACCATGATGACCATTTCTTTATATACTCATAATAATGAACACCTAAGTTTAGACAAGATCAATTTATATTAGGTACTTAAAAAAAGAGTTATGTCTTCACTTAAGCCGTGGATTTTTTATATTGTTTTGAAATGATTTACTGATAACAAAAACACGTTTTGTTTCATTTTAACTTTAAGGTATGAAATTGTGGAATGGACCTGAAAGGTAAAAAAAGTAGGTTATTTATAAGTAGCTAAAAACAACTGCATAACTTGGTAAGTGAATTTATTTCAAAATTATTTACAAAAAGTCCCAATAGAACTGCATATAATTTAACGTTTATTTATACAGGATTTTTAAAATTAGAACAAAATAATTATAAATTTATTATAAGAAGAAGCATTTAAGGTTCGAAGGCATATTTTGAGTGCCGAATCCTTTGCCGCAAACTAATCATATTCAGACACAGAACAGAAAATTAAGTGTATTTTCTATTTTCTGTATTTTCTATTCCGTGTATTCAGACATTTTGAACAAATATCGTAAAATAAACATCTAATAAGTAGGCTTTCCTCTTCTTTTAAGAATTATTACATTGATGTCAAATTTGAAACAGTAATAATTATTTATGGAGAGTACACTTATAAAAAGAATAATCGAAATAGTCAGTGGTCATCCAGTTCATGTTTAAGGCGTCCTTTACGGAGTCGCTGTGCGTTTTTCGAACCGTGTTACTTTTTTTTTGCACTAGTAATCGATACGACGCTACGTGACTTCATAACTGACGCCTAAGAATATCCTAAAATGTAGGTATAAGAAAATATCTTACAAGCTAAAAGATAAGGTATTTTTTTTTTTTGAAATATTTTACATACAACAAATTAGGTACAATAGAGATGAGACCCGTTACACTTTTAATAATAACAGATACATTATCATTTGGCAAATTATTTAATTTTAATTACGTACGTTATTACCTATTTACATTCTAAATATCTTTTATACCTACTTAACAATACTATTAAGTCTTTTAATTAACTCTATAATATACGATAAGTTACCATGATTTATTTGAACAACACGGAGAAAGGATTTAATATTTTCGTACATATATGGCACGTAATATGTATATACCTAGTTATGTTTATTATATATTAAAGCCGAATTTACTTAATAAAACAGTTACAAAAACTCCTTTTTAAAGTCAAATTGAAAACATACATTTTGTATATTAAACAAGCACTTTTGAAACGTCAATGTTGACCTGTCCAACAGAAGGTCATACTTCGGTACTTATGTCAAAAATAATTTTATTTTGATTAATTTCTCTAAATGAGGAAACTATATGTAATGTATAGTTTTGTGACATTATTGGGCAATTTTTTGCCTACTCACCCAATACCCACACATCTATTTTTTTTACTATATGTATAAAGCTGTAGAGTTTGTTTGTTTGACCGCCCTAATTTTTGGCAATACTGGTTCGAATTGAGCAATTTCTTTTTATGTTTGTTAGTCTATTTATCGAGGAAGGCTATAGGCTATAAAACATCACGCTACGGTATGTAGGAGCCTAGCAGCGGGTGAAACCGTGGTACAGTAGCTAGTCTACCATAAAACGAAGACGATTTGCTGATTACCGGGTGGTTTATGGTGGAAAGGACAACAGGGAATTAGGTGCAGTTCCCCCACATATTCTACGAAATGTATCCTGTGTGCTTTGCGCTAATTATATCCTTATGTGATGTAATAGATGCACTGCATAAGCCAACAATGATATAAGATTCGATCCATATTTTGTTTCATCACGTAAAAAAAATGTAATGTAAATTCGGCTTAAAGGTAAATTAGTAAACCATAGACATTATCCACTCGTGTCTGGCCTTGATTTGGTCCGCTTAGCCAAGTGAGTTTTAGAAAAAAAACTTTAATTTTATATGACGTGTTTATCGTGGAAAAAAATTCTTAATATTTTGATGAAATATATTACTCAAATGTCCCACTTGAACACTCTTTTTTTTAAATACTGTTTTTATTTTAACAATTTGTAGACCGCCATACTTTTATAGATATTCCATTAACACTACATAATTGTAGATTAATTAAAGATTTATTATTAAAATGTTTACAATTTTTCATTAAAGTTTTTTAAAAAACCAATCTAGACATTATTATACCTACAACTTACTCTTTATTCTCATAACAAGTTTATGTTTATGAATCACAACAATTAATCCCAATGTTAGTAAGTATGTATATAGAAAATGGTTCATAGGAAGGTATATATGTAGGTACTGAACATGCAGCACGCACCTTAACATATTGAAAACCTGGATCTCTATTTGAACAATATAATCAGCATATAACAACATGACCATAGCAATTCGGTCTATTATAATTATAAGTTTCATGTCACCAAGCTACTGATTTAATAAGTCTTTGTGCATTTGTAACTTTAAATCACATCCTTGTGTAGTTGCGGTCACAGTACTGATCTAACCGCGTGACGCTGTCCGGTCCAGTGAGCTATGTAGACAGTCCTCGTGCAGCGACGTGCTCCTCATTGGGAGTACGGTGCAGAGGCTTCAAACGTCGAAGAGCAGCGCGATGTTGTGCTGCTCGGCGCGTCGCTAGTAGTGGCTGGGCAGCGTGTGCTGCGCGTGCGCGGAGCGGTAGTGCGGCGCGCGCGAGTACGTGCCGTACGCGTCGTCTTGCCGCGCCGCGCCCACGCCTGCGCCCACGCCCGCGCTCACACCGCTCGCGCTCGCGCCCCCCACGCTGCCGCTGTATACTGACTCGCGCCTCTCGTTTACAGCCGCTCCTGTAAGCCGTTATTTAACGATTAATTACCTATACATTCGTAAGTAACCCTAAATTAAAATTAACAAAAGATAATTGTTTCAATCTGTACATAATTCAAGTTATTTTTTATGCGATACGGCCAGACGGGTTGTCTGGTGGTAAGCAATCAGCGCCGCCCGTTGCTTCTCCGCAATAACAGAGGAGCTACGGTGCGTTGCCGACCTTTTGGGGATTAGGGATTGTGGGAGGTGAAGGATTCGGCCTCCGGTAACCACTCACACGGCGAAACACAACGCTGTGGTTGTTTCACGCCGGTTTTTTGTGAGGCCGTGGGTTTATTTCTGGTCAAGCCCACCCATTCGTGCCGACACTTCAGGCAACTAATCCTATATAACCAATGACTAGAAGGGTAACTCACCGGCTGGTCCTGGCCGAACACCATTAGCTGTGCCGTAGGGAGGGTCTCGTTGCGCATTGTGGGCATTCTGGTTGTGTGCGAGAGCGTGATGAGCGTGTGTGTGTGTGGGTGGGCGCAGCACGAGCGACGTCGCCGCGACCAGCGGGCCTCCGCCCACTGCGCTGGTGGCCGCCGCGCTGCTGGCTGCCCCGCTCGTTGCTGAGCTACCTTTACTGTATACCGACTGTGATCTGAAAATAAATAACATTGGATTAACATCACAAAGCATGTTACATATAACTAAGTTTTCATGTTTAAATAATTAGTATTACAATAAGTACCTATGCAAGCCGTGCCTGGCGGGTGGAGGCGAGCGACAGTAGAGTGACTTGGTGCCAGAGTAGAGCGGCTCAGCGGTGTCGGGGCGCGGGGCTGCGGCGCAGTAGGTGGGAGCGTGGCGGTAGTGGTGGTGCGAAGGGAACGCGGGCTTGTCCAGCTCGTCTAGGTCACGAGGCGACGAGGCGCGGGATGACGTGCCCCTGGCTCGCCTGCCGCCCCACTCGTGCAACAGCGCGGAGGCCACACCGCCTCCCAGCCCGCCCACCCAGCTCACCCAGTGGCTCTCCCAGCGAGACAACACGAACGATGGTCCTAGTGATCTGGCTGGGTTCAGTGACGGCATCTGTAAATAAAATTTCAAGATCGTATTCATTTGCTTATAAACTGCACGGAATACAATAATAAATAAATATATGTTTTGAAATCCATATTGTTTCTATGTAGGTAGGCTAGTTGCTGCGTAAAGTTTTAGAAACTCCGGGTTAAGCTCGGCAAAATTCTTAGTAACGTAAATGCTCCTATTACCGCCAGTTTTAGCTGTCTTATGATTCACTTTTAAAAAATTGATATAAGCTGTTATGTTAGGAAAGATGTTATAATTTATAATTAATCTCAACGAAGTATTCTTTGCAATTCAGTACTTAAATTCAATATTCAATAACACAATAGTTACTAAATAATTATTTAATCCAAAAGAGTAGTTGATTCTATTACCGACCCATAGAATGCGGCAAGATTCTATTACCGATTTTTCTACTTCTTTTACCGACCGCTACGAAGTTGTCACTTCTTCTATACTATTAAATAAAATAAAAAAACGTTTTTAAGGTATTTATTATATAATAACAATAGTTATGAGATCAACATTATTACAATATGAACATAATTATTTATTGCAACGCTTAGAGCACTTATTTTTTGTTATTTTAATTAATAAAAAATATAATCAGCCTCAGAAAACAGTCTTCATATAATTAAATGCTTACTTTTTAATTACCTACATACTAATTAAATATTATAAATCAGTAACAAAAATATTTTTACCTGTAATACAATCACAAAATACCTTTATAATAGGTACACACATTTATAATTCGCTCAATACAGAAGCCGACCCCAAGATGCTTGGGATTAATAAGGCTAGGAGAAGAGAGAAGAGAGAGAGACAGTAATCAACGTTTGCAAATTCAAATAAAGTAGTTTTAAAAAATATTATCAGATTCAGAGTCAGATGGAAAAATAATATATCGTTTATACGAAACAGTTTTTGGTACATGTAACTCATCATTATCAGATGATGATGTATTTGGAAGAACTCTAGCTGATGTTGAAGCATAACCTGAATGTATTGCATTTTTAGTTTTCACTTTGTAATTATTTTGTCGTGGGATTAATACTGAGTCAGATTCAGATTCTGAACTTGACGTCGTATTACGACGTATTTCCAACGCTTTTGATGTATTATGTTTTCTCACACTTGTTGGTTTAGACACAGCTCCCATATTTTTCCTTTCTTTTGCCTTCCTAAGATCTGCTTGTTTCTTTTCTCTTTCTATTTTATTTCTTTGTAATTTTTCTTTCCGTATTTTTTTCTTTTCTTCTTCCTGTGCTTTTTTCTCTTCTGCTTTTTTCTGGTATTCCATGAACTCATCTGATATTGCAACAGTTGGTGTAATTTTTTTGGAAACTCTTTTATTTGATTTAGTGTCAACTTTAGGAAAGAATAGAGCATTTTTAAAAGGAGTTGTAAGATTGAGCTCTTTTGGTATAAACCTTGAATGACTAGAATTTTGGATTGACTTACATGGCGTTTCATTATTAACTGTAGTGAACAATGTGTCGTCACTATGACTTTTATTCAGTAGTAGCATAGGTTCATCACTATGGTTTTTATTGGATTGTTTAGGAGTTGATGTTCTTGCATTGTGATCTTCACTGTTTAACTCTTTGACGCAATCAGTTGAAGGAGTAATTGTTTTGGGGGGTATCTCATTAACATATTCCAAAAGATTCGATTCAGGCTGAGTGCTCAATAAAGATATGGTATCCGATTCTTTAGATATAATTGGAGATAGCAATTCGTCCATGGGAAACATTAAAACATTATTAGAAACGGTATTAAAACGGTTTGGAACAAGACATCCACTTGCACTGACTTCATAAGTCAACGTCTCTTCTTCACCAATATTGTTGACAAGCGTGGTATCACCCAATTCTAAATTGTTATCGAAAGTTTGTTGTAAAGGTGTATTGTCGATAGGATTAATATCCCTCCAAAACTCAAATAATTTTTTGTAAGTCTCATCGCCATTCCATACCGATCCCGATTTTTGGAACATTAGGAGAACTTCAGGTGATAAGCGACGTTCAAACTGCTGTTTAAACTTTTCTGTATCGTCGACAGATTTCTCATTGCCTGTAACAGTACTCGATCCATGGCTACTAATATCATCTGCATTGTCTCCACTTTCTTCACTTGTTGCATTAGCGTTTTTTGTCAAAAGTTTATCATAATTTACATTATCAGGTCCAAAGGGATATAATCCACAACATTGGAATCCATTCTTAATTGTTTGTGATACAAGAGTCTTTTTTAAGCAAATATCCACTTGAGGTGCAAAATCTATTCGTCTTAATTTTGCAAAGTTGTTTTGAACTCTAAAATCATGAACAACGGTTCTCCAAGTTCCTTTCACGGGTCTGAATACAGAAACGTCTAAGGGTTGAAGAACATGCGTTGCATTAGGTAATAATGCTATTAGGATTATTCCCTTTTCTTTGCAAAAAACTGTCAGAGGGAGTGATATATGAGAAGTGTGACCGTCGAGAAAAAAAGCTACAGGAAATTGTATGTTATGCTGAATCAGCCAGGGATAAAAGCAATTGGCAACGTACTCATAAAATGCGGCCATATTCATCCATCCTGACTCAGTGTGACCGATACCCCATCCAGATGGTACAGTTGGAACAATGTTTTTTGGTAAACGCTTGTATGGATATAAGACCATGGGAGGTGCTATTGCAGCATCTGCAGACACATTTACTAGCACTGTTAAACACTCCTTTTCGTCATTGGCCACTCTACTATATACTTTCTTGCTGCCTCTTCGGACAAGAACTTGTTTTCCTTTCGGACACAAAAAGAATCCGGTCTCATCACAATTAAAAATCCGACTAGGATCTTCCAAAACATCAAGAAGGTTATTTTGTTCAAAATAACTATGTACTCGATTGAACCATGCTCTTACAGCTTCCTCTGTAATATGTGAACGGCTTGTAGGCAAATTCTGAGTAATTCGCCTTGAAATGGTAGGATGCCTCGCCATAAACTTAAGAAACCATCCTTTTCCGGGAACACCATCTTTAAAAGGATTAGAGCGATTTAAGTTTTCCACCAATTTTGCTACTGTTTCCAACAATTGATCCTTAGTTACAGGAAAACCTGACTTCCCGAGATAAAAAATCCAGTCTACCAGTCTTTTTTCTTCCTCCTTCGTTAAAACTGTTTGTTTTCCACAATGTTCATTTATATATTTATTATTTCTCTTGTCACGCAGAGTTGTCCTCGGTATGCCATAGGTTTTTGAAGCTTCGTATATGCTGGTACCTTCATTTATAGCTAGAAGCGCAGCTTCTAGTTGAGCAGAGGCGTACTGCTTGCGCTTCTGCGGCTCCATGATTCTATAAAAGAACACAATATTTTTAAAGAGATATAGAATTTAATTCTTCGAAAGAAGATTTAAAAAGTTACATAGCCCCCATTCCGTCCCGCCTTTTTTATTTGATTTGAAAACATATGAAATACAGCCAATGCCATGAAGCCGTGAATGAAACTGGATAGCAAATATTATTTTACATTAATAATATGTCCTGTGACAAAATCTCTCAAAACGTCACGTATGCAAAAAATAAGCCAATTTGTTCAAAAATATACATTTTGTTTTTGTGTACTGTAATATTACCAAAAATATCGCCACAACTGTGAGTCGGTAATAGAATCAAGTATGAAGGTTACAATATTCTATTAGCGACCAATAAAATTAATAATAAACAGATAAAATATTCGCTTTATGGAATACTGTTAAATTCGATCTCATTGCTATATTATTTCTTTTAATGTCAGTTAGTCTTTAATTCAGATAATATCAGTTATTTTAGTATAATATCATTATAATAATAGGGATATTGTCTAACGTTGAATCAAGTTTTACACAAAAACTTTAAGAAATAGCTTTGTCGTTAATAGATCTAAAGAAGTAAAATAATTTTAAGAATTGAACAAGAAAAAAATCAAATCAAATGAGGTAGTTTATAATAGATAATTTTTTTAAAAACTTTAATGTTCTCAAAATTTAACAACGCCATGGGTCGTTATTAGAATCAAGTTTTGAAATTTGGATTCTATTACCACCTTAAATTAAAACATGATTTTATAACACAAAAACCAATAAAAAGTATTATTATTAAGAGTTAGTTTAGATAACGAATATATACGTTACAGTTGTAATGTGATAGCAAGAAGGCAAATCCATTTTTAGTGTGTTATTTTCCTTAAGTAATATTTAGGTGTACTTACGTGGCTGGAGACGCGACACTATGAAACGTGCGTCCGCTTCGGGCGCGTCCCACTTACTGTCAAATTACTTTTTTCACTGGCTATTTAAACACACAAACTTTACTCTTTTTGTTGTCCAACAAAAATACGTTACTAATTTTTAAGGTATGACTTTTCTGGAACCCTATATTATGTCTAATATGAGTGATTTAAAAATTAGATCGTTAATAGAGTACACATTTTAGGGGGTCGTTAATAGGAGCTTTTACGTTAAGTAGGACGAGTTCAGAAATGTCAAACTTAAAAAAAATCAACAAAAACTTGGATTCAGAGGATATAAAAGCCTCGGTAGATAGTGTACATGGGTAATGTGCCTACATATTTCCCCGTACACTTTGTTTGAGCGGACAGATGGGCACGCTACAACGGCAGCTGTCCTTAGGGATGCTGCACAAAAGGCAGGTAGCTTGTAATACATTCCACATAATGGCGCAGTCGGCAAACAATGCACGAGCTCGCATTGCTACACTGTGCACACCTGACACCGCGATTGTTCAACATTTTGTGTTCAATACCGGTACTTAGGTAATGTCTACTCGTCTTGTACAATTTTTAACAGACTTCAAAGTGGAGAGAGAATCTCAATTCGGCAGCATACCTATACCTAAATTTTTACCAAAAAAAATTTTCTGTGTACATAATAAAACATGTTTTCATTTAGGTGAATAAAAAATAATATTAATAACTATTTTTATAATCTCGAAGACGGTGCCTTCTCCTTTTTTTTTAATTCGGTTAAAAAATCTAAATATTTGGCAATTAACAGTTGTGCTTATAAAATGGAGCATCAACTTGTATATGGATTTCGTGGATATTTCTTTTTTATAATAAAAGTTACTTCCTATATTAATACATATAGTTAATACCTATATTAACATTTTCATCAGGGTGGGTGCTGACACGCCAACCAACTGTGGAGAATCAAGGATTGAAAAATACAGTGACAAGCGATACTCACAGAGACGAAGCTAGCAGCACAGTAGGCGGCGCCCAGCAAGGCCGGCGCAGCTCCCGTCCAGCGCCGCTCCATGGCCGCGAAGTAGGCGGCCGCCACCAGCGCCGACAGCACCAGCTCCGCTCCCAGCCGCTCCCATGCTGCGCCCGTCACGCTGCCACCGCCCGGCAAAGATGCTGACAGACCCCCAGCGTACCCTGGCACGCTGACACTGAAAGTACAAAAATATATATAAATATTCATCTCAATGAATTGGTAACTTGGTCTGGTTTTGAACATCATCACGTCATCAGCCCATAAGTGCCCACTTTTGAGCAAAGGCTTCTTCGCACACAAGAAGATTTGAGCATTAATCGCCACGCTTGCTTTGGCGATTTCGACTTATAATTAGAAATTATAATTCCAGGTTGCCTCATGATGTTTTCGTTCACCGTATGTCTGTGGTATCTTACTATGACTCGGAAAAAGTCATATTGGTACTGGCCTGGTTTAGAACCCTAAGCCTACACATTCATGAGAAGCGTGTGCTAACCTTCGGGCCACAATTACACTTGGTTTTGAAACTTCGAGTAAATAATTTTTTGACGCCACATAAAAGGCTCCTAAATATTGTTCCTGTGAGAAACCACACTTTTGTTTTAATTTCACTAGTTACAAAAGTACCTATTATAGTTTTGTTGGTAACAAAACAGGGCCTTTTTTATTGGTCAAATTTGGTGTCGGTATTTGAACAAGGATCAGAATGACTGTTTGGTTCTTCATAAAATATCATATCGGGGTTATTTTTATCTGGATCGAAGTCTCTTGGCCTTTACCTACATATTAATAGATTGCAGAGCCCTTCTGTTTACAGGAGGTACACACCGACACACGGCCACACGACGTATGCAGTATGTTTATATATATTTACATTGTCTTTTCAAAAGTTCTTAGTTACAACAATCATTCTGATACCTACCAAGTCTGTGTGACAATGAGGTTGAATGGATGTTCAAATGTTATACTCGTATTATATGTATAATGTATAATTATTTGTAAAAATATGTAGTAGGTATCATAAAAAGGTAAAATTTGTAGGTATGTAGGGCGGTAATCTTTGTAACAGCTAGTCGGATACGATGTTCCTGAGTGCTATAGACTATAAATTGTGGTGTGATCCACTAATTGTTGTTTCGGGTCTGGGTGCATGCGAAATTGTATGTTTGTAAATGCATCCACGACACAGGAGAAAGCCTAGTGTTGGGTACCTTCTTTAAATAATAAAAACATAGGCTATCTACTTTTCGCCCTACCCTGCCAGAAACTATTAATATCATACTATAAATCTTATTAAGAAATTAACAAATTTCAGTGTGTTCCATAACATTTATTCCAAAAACAGTGTCATTCAAAGTTTTGGTCAATCAGTCAGTTCAGGTTAATCAGTTCGGGTAGTAAACTAAGGCTCTGCGAATGAGGTCAACAAGTGACTGGGCGTAGTGGGCACTACGGCCAGCCCCGCCAGATGTGATCGACGATGTGGCAACTCATATTCATAGCATTACGAGTAATAAAGAGGGTTCCACACTTTCCTACGGTAATAAGTCACGTCTGGGTGGAAATGGAACGTTTTCATATGGAGTAAAAGTAGGTATACTTACTTATAAGTGGGTATTATTTGTGTGTCAGTGTAACTTTACAGTGGTGAAGGGGTTTTCAGATTTGGCAAAGTAAGTATTTAAAGTTCTTAAAAAATTCGTAAAATTTGTATGTGAAATATATTATAAAATTTATTTTTGGTGACTGTCACTATCGACTAACTATAAGGACTAGCAGGCTATCAATTAAAACATTAGATTTGCTAAAATCACACACACACACACACACACACACACACACACACACACATTGATGTACGTAGTCAAAGTAATTTTTATAAAAAGAACGAAATAAAGTTAGATACAGAAGTCGGTTAACAAACAGTGGCGCCCTCTATTCTCTTGATATCTGTCGGGGACTCAATAGCTATTGTGGAGTGGCCGAGCACTTCTAAGTTGCTACACTATTGCACACTGCAGTGACCACATCATACTGTTGTCCTATTTGATGCTGACCTTAATTTAAGTTATAAATTACCTATTGTACTTTCCAGGCAAACAATTTTTTTTAACATTTAAGTGTGGGAGAGCCATGCTTCGGCACGAATGGGTCGGCTCGACCGGAGTGATACCACGGCCTCACAGAAAACCGGCGTGAAACAACCCCAGCGTTGTGTTTCGCCGTGTGAGTGAGGTTACCGGAGGCCCAATTCTTCCCTTCCCCCAATCCCTCCTCAATCCCTAAATCTCCAAATCTCTAATCCCTAAAAGGTCGGCAACGCACTTGTAACTCCTCCGTTGCGGGTGTCCATGGGCGGCGCTGATTGCTTACCATCATCGTTAGGTAATCCGTCTGTTCGTTTGCCGACCTATTACATATAAAAAAACATAGGTAACATATTACGCTATTTGCCAGGTTATGTGACGAATCCCAGACTCGTACCTACATTCAGACTACTTATACTACGCTAAAAAATCGGTACATAAAGCAAGCAACGTGGTGTGTGCTTCATTATTCCGAGCGAGTCATTATTGAATGAAAAGAAACTGGCCACTGAACAATTTAGCGGATTTTAATTAAAATGAAAAGTGCGACCGCCGCGTTTCCCCCTCCATCGTCAATTTACGAGCACAACTCAGGAAATTAGAAGCCTTTTTAATTTTTTTTCATTTTGACGTTTGGAATACAACACTCACTAGAACTTGGTACTCACCAATATTAATTGGCAAATGATTATTACATGATATTGCAAAATAAAACAAATATTATCCTATTTAAATTTATTTTACATAACTTAATTAAACATCTTCTTAATATGAAATTATATCATATCTGCACTTTGACAATGTGACTACGCCTTTCAGTATTCTGAAAATCTTGTTTTATACTTTTCCAGCGTCGATTTTTGACGTAGTTGGTTTTTTTTAGTTTTTTATGTGATAGGTAGGTCGGCAAACGAGAAGACGCATTAC
Source organism: Spodoptera exigua (assembly GCA_902829305.4). Taxonomy (NCBI): domain Eukaryota; kingdom Metazoa; phylum Arthropoda; class Insecta; order Lepidoptera; family Noctuidae; genus Spodoptera; species Spodoptera exigua. Next base: position 14,440,906 of record LR824603.2, read on the forward strand.
CTGATGGTAAGCAATCAGCGCCATGGGTGGCGCAACAACGGAGGAGTTACGATTGGGCCTCCGGTAACCACACTCACGCGGCGAAACACAATTTTTTGCATAAGATTCTATAGTAGGCCCAATTTTGCATTGGCCACTAAGAAAAAATCTTATTTACTATCACTACACTTACCTACTAATATGATTACTTAAATTATGTATAACTACTTATACACATTCTTTGTATACAGGGCTACAATAAAAAAAAAATCACGGCTACCATCAACGGCTACAGAAATACATATGCAAAAGTGCACCTGCGTTTGATAATATCAAATTAATTCTAACATCGATTCTAATGCCCATTTGAACCCGGAATACCCGAATATAATTGTAAAGCTTGAATATACCTTCGTATGTTTTGTAATCACATTATATATGCGTAAATACAACTTTGGGGTGAACGTTAGAGATTTTTTGATGATTACTAACATGTTTTTTTTAGAGATTCGTTAAGCTGTTTATCTAACAACTTTGTGAATTGAAATGGAATGTAATTGCTTAATTCCTAATGAAATAAAAAATGGCGATCAATAAAAAAAAAAAAATAATAAATAAATCTGTGTAATTTTTGTAGCTGTTTTGTTTCGATCTTATTTATATGATAAAAAAACCAAATTTGTAATCATTATAAATTAATCTTTATTTGTTAAGGGCTGATGAAATAATTATGATGATGTCGCGTCATAATTATTGTATAAGATAGTGACAGCAACAATTTTATTCCTCAGATAACATTGTTCTGACTATTGAAAAATCAGCCCTGAGAAAAATAGAGAAAAGATTCGCAATCAATTAAAGATTTTTTTTCATTTGTTTACCATATTTACCGTAAATAATACAGGATTATCAACTTAAAATAGCAACCATTATAATTATAAAACATAAGGTAGAATAAACAACTTTGCTACAAGACCAGTAAAGCAATCAGTTAATCACTGAGAATATAATATGTACTTACATACATATAATATAATATATATCAAGGGCACTATAATACTATGGTCATAAGTTCCCATAATTCAGTGAACGCTCTCGATATGCTGATGATTATGCATAATTTATGCGCTCTAGGGTCAAGTGGGCCAAATGGGACACGCGCCTTTATGGGGGCCATCTTTTATGCTTGTTGTCAATGGACAGTAAATTGGTGAACATTCACACCTTCTGTTACGACCGGACTCGGTGCCCGTTTTTTTTCCTTTTGTCGGCTTAGGATATATTTGCTTATCACCGCAGTACAATAGACTTATTAGCTCGCCAATGTATGATGTTCATTTTTTTTGTATATTTCACAGTTTTTTTTTGCACAAATGTTTTATTATATTTATATAGCTAATATTTGTTTTGTTCTTTATATTTTTATTGTTATGAAGATGATAAACAGATTATGTAGTTTGCTTGTTGTAGTCTTATCTAGGGTTTGGTTTGGGGGTTACGTTTGAGTTTTCAAGGAAAAGAGAATCTGAAATTGTATTGTGGTACATAACATAACAACTACTCAGTACGTGTAAGTGTGGTAGATCACATAAAAAAAGTACAACAATGAACATACTGTGTTGTCATTAGGTTGGCACCTACTACATCTTCGTTACTGGTTACTTAAAGTCAAAAACTTTTTATTTTATTTTTTTATTTTAGTGTTATATTTATTTTCATAAAAATTGGCGTCACCTGTTTCGTTTATCCCCATTTCACCCAAAACGTAATAAGAATGAGCATATATTTTTATCTGTGTACGTCAAAATGTTTTATTTAATTGATAGCTTTACCTACATTTTTTTTCTATGATGTAGTTTACGAGTATTTTTGTTATAAGTTTTCCGCCAAGTATGAGAGCGAATTTATTTATCTACTTACATTAAACATTAAAAGTAAGGTATTTTTAGGTTATAAAATAGAAATTGTAAAATTGATTTAAACGAGCTATTTAAATTTACTTTGTACTTATATATAAAAGAGTTTCTGTGATTGGTCGAACCATATAAAATCTTACGAATAGATAAGCGTTAGTTTATAAATTTACCGTATGACGTCGGAAATTGATAAATTTACGAAAATGTGGACGTAAAATATTACAATTTATCTCCCGTTTAGAATCTTACGAAAGTTTATAAACTTCCTAGTAAATTGATAAACTTACGGATCTTGTTATTTTCCGGTGACATATACATATATTTTTTATATCTGGGCAAAAATATTTTACGTTATTTACCACATTAGTTAGGTATAACTTCGACATTTTTGCCTTAACCAAAATACAAATAGAATCAGATACAAATACAATACAAATGAAAAATAGTTAATAGAATAAAATAAATAATAAAAAAGCACCGAGTCCCCTTCGCTGCGTTTAACAAGCGAACAATTACATTTAATTTACGGATGAGTTTTTTAAAGTGGCCCAATATGGCCGTCTAACCGCCCCGCGCATTAAACCGCTATCATTTTGTACACAGATAATCCACCGCGACATTTGTTAAAAAATAAACTTCGAGAGGGTATCGCGGACTCTCGCTAAAAATTCAATTGTACTCAAGTGCCCACTTGTCATACTACACCGCTTTAATCTGACAATTTAATAATCAATCCATTTGCGGTCTTATCTCGTTTGTATAAGGACGGTTTTAGTTATAACTTTCGAAGGAAATGTAAATTTATAAAGCGACTGTCGATTTTAATGTGTGGCAGAACAAGTGAATGCATCGCATTTATTGTATAGATGCATGTATACTTACTTATGTATGTATGCATTATCCATGTAACGGTTGTAGTGTGCGGTTTCATTTACTATTCAAGTGTTTCTAATGCAATTGAGAGAGAATATTCTTTTATATTGAGTTTTAATTGGAACCTAACCTATAAAGCACATTTCGAGGAGTTTCATAAATCTATTGCATTTATTTATGTGAAACAGGATACTTATTATTATAATAATAATTAATTTAATCGTCCACCACAAGTGCTTAGTAACCCCAAGTGCCTGGGTGATAACTCTATCACACTCAGAATAAATAAAGACATCAAAATGATTTTCCGAAAATAAATCCGTTTTTAGCGAAAAAAGCACATCGGCCCAGCGGGCGGTAGGCGCGAACTTGTTACCCTTTGCCCTTTGTTTAGCTAAACCATAAAGAAAACAACAGTGTTTTAACCCTTAGCTTAACCCTTGCACCACATGTCGTCACGCAGTGGTCGTGCGAAACCGCGAATTGTGGCACAAATAGATAGAAGAAGTCACGCTGAGCGACTGATTAACCCTAACCCAACGGCATAGAGTTCACGTGTCACACAGAAAGCATTACGAATAATCATTGTTATGAAAACGGTGAAATATGTCGAGTGTATTTTTACTAGTATTGTGTCCGCAATGGGGTTTTTATTGCAAATGTCTGCGCGCGCATTAGTCGGATTGTTAGCCGAGGAAGCTGCATATGGTGCGTATGATTTTGGGGCTTGATATTGTCTTTTTTATTATTGTTATAAATAGCTTACTGCGATGAATTTATACGCGACAGTATTTGCAAGTACGAATGTAATATAATGGCAACTTTATAAGGCTCAGTAGCAAAAAATGCAGTCGATGAAGAGTTCTAGAAATCCGTATTCGCATTGTAACGCGATCTATACAGTTCCCGCTTCAGAGTTGAATTAAAACTTCCTTTTGTATCCAAATGGAATGTTCGCAGTTTCGCTGAGCAATCCATCTGTTGTGGACTGGGAATAAAGTTTTTCAGGCTCCACTCAAGAGGAGCTTTGTGTCCATTCCGTTTTATAGATCGTTACTTCTAACGTCGAGTCTTGAGGTATAAAGAAAGAGGTTTTATTGGCGAAACCCTTTAATTTCCTACTTTTAATTAGGGTTCAGAGCGATAACGTTCTCCGGTCCGGGAAGTGCCGATAAGTGATGAAGAGCTCTCAGCTTCCTTGGACCGAATTTAACGTGAAATGTAACTCCAGAACTACTCAAGAGACACGACCAAAATGGAGTCGATTAGGTGACAATATTAGGGACAGCTGAGGTATATATTAGCAGTAATTTTATATACATACTTTTGTAATGTATAACCATCGTTAAAATAACGATTTAGGTGAATCAATCGAGAAAAGGTCGACACCAGCAGCGTGCAAGTTGACTGCAACGCAAACACTGCTCATGAATATTTTTGAATTTGGCAATAAACTCAGTAGGTACTTATCAATACGTGTAGCTTCTTCGTGCAAGCAAAGTTTCAACTGCCTACGATCTGTTAATAATAGTCCTTTACCTTTGAAATTGCCATTCTGCAGTACTGGCCATTTCAAATCAAAATAGTTTCAATAGCTAACTAATTTTGTTTTAAAAACATGGGATTCCTTTTCCAAAAGTAGTCATTTGTTTATTGATTAGTGAAGGATTAGTGTTACATTTTCATCGCATTTCAAATCAAAAAAATCGTTTAAATTGTTTCATGCCAAACGGCAATTTCATAGGTAAAGACCTATTATAAGTCAATAAGAGAACACTTGGCTAAATACACATAGGTATATATTTATCTTTATCTACATACATTGATTAATTAAAATACTCCAAATCTCCAAATAAGCTTTTTTTTGTCAGGGGAAAATCATCAAATGACTTCTCCCGCCCAGGGTTAGGCGAGAGAGAGTGTCAGACTTAGGTACTGACTAAAAACCCCCCGTTCCTTCTCCTGCTCTGGGCCGAGGCCGCGGTGACTCATTGCGCTTTACCCGTAACCCCGGCTGCTCCCAATAAGCTTATGGAAATGATTTTGACATACCTAACATAGTAAAATTATATTAGCTTATATTAGGTGATGTTATAAACGCGAAAATTGGTAAGTGTACGTACGTACGTAGTACTATTTCGCGTAAAAACTAACTACGTACGTGCATTACAAATTTTGATGAAGGTTGGTACAGAGATAGATTCTGTTTTGGAATAATGAGGGCCAGAGATTGTAATTAATTGCAATCTTTATATTTATAACACGATTTTACTTTTCTTTTTTCTTTTGCTCCGTGAATAGTTTCATAAAATTATTTAAAATATTTTGTTTAAAAGCGTCAGCGAATCAAACAACCCCAATCTTCCTTTCTTTGGTCGATTTTCAACCTTATTCCTTCAACGTACAGTTGAAATTACAGTAAAGCTCAACGTGCTGCCTATAAAGTTTCTTTGTGATATACTGGCAGGCCAGGAATGAGAACATTTTAGTTAAGATAAAGTTAATTGGAATGCCTTCGAGGCATAATCTACATAGAAAATATTACTAATAGAAGAAACCACAGTAAAATTATTAGGTAGATACTCCAGCAAAGCAATTTAGCCTAAGTTCTAAATTTCCTTTACTGGATTTTCCACTTTACCCTTAAATAATAAAGTTGAAAATCGAATGATGGAATCCTGCGAAAAGGGATTGCTGGCGTCTGTACATGAATAGGTTTAAATTTTTTTATTTTCAGGGTTCCAAATTCAAAGTTTAAAAATGGGAACGACTTACTTTCTTCGTGCGATTCCTTGCGTCTGATTTTCTGCCTGTCTGTTACTAGGTTGTCTGTATCTCATGAACTTAGTTGATAATTGGACATATTTTTGTGATAAACAATATACATATACTTATATACAATTTTATATAACACTAGCGGCCCGCCCCCGCTTCGAACGGGTCCAACTATCTCGCGGGTCACTTTTTTCTAAACCTTTTCTTCTTACTTCTTCTCTACTTTTCTAATATTTTCTTTGATAAGAACCTTTTCCTGACAATAACAAACCCAACAAAAAAAGAATTAGCAAAATTCGTCCAGGCGTTGTTGAGTTATGCGCTTACCAACACATTTTACGATCCATTTTTATATATAAGAAGATAAACGAGTCCGACTGATACAGAGTCAGAAACAATGACTTCGGTGTAAAAGAAAATTCGTACTATAATAAATGTATAATATTTGCTGAATAATTAGAGCTACAGTTTATCAACACGATGGCTAATTGGTTAGTGTAATTACCGCGGTTGACATGTAGATTAGCAGGCAATGAAACGATATAATAGGTTCTATGATTCTATTAAAATTGTCTTCATTAGTAATAGTCTCACATAGTTACAGAGTCAAGAATTGTGTTCGGAGACTGCAATTTGTACTTATGTATGTACAAGTGGGTATTGGAAAGTAATAATTATAGAGATACATGCTGTTTGGCGACCTGTTTGGGGAGGATTGGACCTATCCTATCCTATAACTTGACTTACACGGCGAAGCAAAGCAAACGTTTTTTCACATCGGTATTCTGTAAGGCCGTGGTCTGACTCCGGTTGAGCCAGCCCATTCGTGATAAAGGCTCTTCAACATTTGGAATTAGTGTTCTGAATCCTCCAATATACTTCAGAAGTTACCCCTTTGAGTTTAAAATATAGATATTCTATCAACAATAACAATAATGTGATATTTCAATAAATACGGGTATGAATTTGCACTCAGAGCGTTCTATTCGTGGAGGCCGTAATAACTGCGATGCATCAATTTAGTTACAGCTGCCACAGATGCAGATCGATCGCTAGCTCACCGCATGGGGAGATGAACCCATTCCGTAACACCATGCATGATACCAGGAAGAGGTAAGCAGGGGTCTTTTAACAAAGCAAATCTTAGCAGTGTTGGGTTCTCACTGAGCCCAACTTATAATGTGTTGATATGGCAACACTTTGGGCATCTTAGCAAGATCGTTGTTCTAAATTTTTAAGTGCCTACTTTTTATATTTTGTGTTTTATTTATTATTAATTTATTTATTATTAATTTATTTATTTATGCTTCATGCACAATTTAGTATGTACATTACGCGGACTTAATGCATTGATCATTCTCTACCAGTCGACCTTTGGGTGATGCAGAGAATCCAGTAGTAGATGCAAGAAGCTAGCGAAATATGTAGAATATGAGTGTAACATAGATTTATATAAACATAAATAAAATACACAAAACTATACTTATATGTATACATAGATTTATAAAACTCATAATACTTTATATACTTACACATATAAATACATACACATTATATATTTTATGATTTGTTGTAATTTGTAACTCAACATTTTTGCATTTGTTTTTGTAACTTTTTATTAATTCTTATATTTTGTTTTTCTCATTATTGTACATTCTTTGGTGTTTTGTGCGGCAGGTTCGTTGCCAAATATTTTTTTTTTCTGTCTTTCTTACAAGCAGAATGAATGATTATTGTGAAATAGATTTCGTTATGTGCCCACTAAACTGTATAATTGGATCTCAATAAAACTTATTTCACTTTGTTATCATAAATTTTATATGTAGGTATGTATAGGCTTTCGGTGACCAAAAATCAATGTAGGAGGGTTTCATTTTGAGGCAAAAAGTACCGATCAATGCACGACCCTCCAGGTAATGAGAGATTACATGAATAGGGACGGCTTTGTCTAACACCTGGGCAGTAAAATAATTATCTTGCGACCAGCTTATAGCAGCTAGTGAAGTGGTGTCTGTTGAGTGTCTCCAGACAGACTAAACTAACCAACAAATAGGTCGGCTTGAAAGGAGTGATACCACGGCTTCGCAGAAAACCGGCGTGAAACAACCACAACGTTGTGTTTCGCCTTGTGAGTGAGGTTACAGGAGGGATCATCCTTCATCATCATCATCATCAGCCTGTAAGTGCCCACTGCTGAGCAAAGGCCTCTTCTCATACGGAGAAGGTTAGAGCATTAATCACCACGCTTGCTCAATGCGGGTTGGCGATTTCAAACTTATAATTGGAAATTATAAGTCCAGGTTTCCTCACGATGTTTATCTTCACCGTATGTCAATGGTGTCTAAATAATCATAGAAAGTACATATAACTCTGAAAAAGTCACATTGGTACTTGCCAGGTTTCGAACCCACGCCCTCATGCATGAGAAGCGGGCTCCTTAACCTCCAGGCCACCACGACTTTCATCACGACGATCATCCTTCCCTTCCAAAAATCCATAAATCTCCATCCAAAACCCTTATCCCCTAAAGGATGGCAACGTACTTGTAACTCCTCCGTTGCGGGTGTCCATGGGGGGCACTGATTGCTTACTGTCAGGTAAACCGTCTGCTCGTTTGCCGATCTGTACCATAAAATAAATAAAAAACCTCTAGTTTATAACTATCCTACGATCCATTAACAATACAATTTGACGGTGAAGAGGTAGCTGGGAAGCTGGCAGCCGCGCAACGTGTCGCAGTTTCGATTTCCGCACAGAAGAACTCTTTGTGCAATCCACAAATTGTTGTTCCGGGTCTGAGTGTGATGTGCATTTGGAATTGTATGTTTATGTATAGGCACCCTTCGGCACAGGAGAATAAACCTAGTGTGCGGCAACGTTTTTAGAAAAAAATAATGCAGTCATTTTCGAAATCATAAAAATACCATAGAATGAATCCCTAAAGTTCTTATCCATGACAGTCTTACTAAGGGCCACCAATATATCAATATATGGTTAAATAGTTCAATCACTGTAACTAGATGAAATAAAATAACCAAAAAAAATACGGGTCTTTGGCACATGAGACCAAAAATTAATTTATGGCAAATTGTCTCGGCTACTTCATAGCGACCGCGGAACCCGCATGGAAACGGTGAAATGAAATATAAGAGATCGCTGGTAATTGAAATATCCTGTTAAGGGTCAAGAATAATGAATGTTAATTTTGAACCATTACAAGCAGATGCATGCTTATGAGAAATGATGGTAGAGAAGCTCCTTAAAGTACTTAATACAACATTGCTAAAAAACCTTTGTTTTGGGGTAAAAATACTTAGGTATTATATGTTTGGAGGGTCGCCGGCCGTGGCTTTTTCGGCCTCACAAAATTTAGTTTGTCGTAAACGTAAACGTAAATCATAACTTTGAAATTATTATAGGTACCTTATCTCGGAACGGTTGTTTTAATTTTAGTACTTACTCAAACTTTTAATGGTCACGCTAAAGTCAAAACTGTTAGGTTGCCGTTTGTAAGTATAAATTAATTTCCACTGTTTCAGGTTCTAGACAAAATTTTCGAAATTTAAAATTGCCATTGCGTAAATAGGTATTGGCAATTTTAAATTTCCTAGTGCCCTAGTTTGGAGAACCACCCGCTAAGATGGCAAGGCTTTGAAATATCTTTTACAGCATGCATGATTGCATGTGTTTAGTCATTTTTATTTGTACGAATTTGTGTTAGCTATAATAGTTTGAATTCATGGTTTTTTCTTTAGGTATGTAGAGAGAAAGAATAGCAGTCTCAACTGCAGACAATTTTCAATCAAAAAGAAAACGCAGCAACATCTTGTAATAGTGCTGAAATACAAATGACAGTAAATTCAGAACAATGTCTCTGATAAGACGGCATAAAAAGCGAAGCGCTTCAAGAATGGCTGGCTACCTACATTTATCTTGAGCATAAAGAGACACCAGCGCCCCCTACACTATAAATGGGACTTAAAAGAATTTTTCCATGTAAATTGTAAAGTTTAGAAGTTTCCCCCGCATCGGAGTAGCGTCGTAGAATAAATATCACGGTACATAACTTCCCGCTTTGTCTCTGAACCTCCAACAAAGTGCGCATCCACCTTTTTAAGACAATTTGCTTTAAAAATTCAGAGGTACTCGGGTAATTGAAGTCAGGCCAGGGCCTCACAAATATACTTTGTTAAGGCACCTTCCTAATTTGTGAAATAAAAATATAAGAACGAATTTGCACCGAGATTTTCTAGGCCGCGGTGGAACGTTGCGGCGTTGTTTTGTTTGAATTTTAATTGTAAATGGAACTGAAATATTTGAATTTTTAATCTTTTGAATTTAGAATATCTGGAAAGAAAACATTTAATTCAATGTTGACTCTTGTAATTTATTATGAAACTTAAGGGGCTAATTCACAATATCTGAATTGCCGGGCATTAGTTTTAATTTTACAAATGATGAATGATGAAATGAATGCTCAAAAATAAAAATAAAGTATATTATTATAATTTATCGTCGCCCCTTTTTAATCGTCATAGTCGTCATAGACGTTCAATAAACTACCCAAATATATAAATTTGAGTACCATTTCAATTTGAATTTATTATAGAAAATCTTTTCGAAGACTATGATTAAGAAATACCTACAAGCCTATAATGATCAACAGATATTTAATAGAAAACATATAAACAAACTTCAAAGCCTACAATACTACATTCATAATAGATGATGTATTGAACCAGTCGTATTGAAAAACATCCAATTGAAAGGCACATAATAAAGATGAGACGGCCGGATGCTGGATATTAAATCAAGGAGTTGTAACGACTCAATGGGGTATTAGAGGATGTGGATGATAAGACGTTCAAGGTCACGAGACATGACTAATGTGCTGATATTTTGCAATACATACCTATACCTACATTACAGCTTGATGATGTTAGACCAATGACGTTGTTGCCTGACGATTAAGGCCCGCTTCTCATCCCAGTTATATGTACATTCTACGATCATTTAGACGTACCCTGAGGACACCTGGACTTCTAATTTCTAATTCTAAGTTTGATATCGACTATCCGCCTTGATGAAGCGTGGTGATTAATGCTCAAACCTTCTGTGTATGAGAAAGAGGCCCTTGCTCTGCAATGGGCAATTATAGGCCGATATTAATTAGTCTGATCCAGTGTCGTACTCAGACTAATTTCATGGAACAAAATAATTGCTATGTCTCTGAGGCAAGAAGTTAGACAAAATATGAGACGGTATACTGCAACTTTGATTGGAGACAAAGTTTAATGCCAAAATGTCAAGCAAAGTCGGTTTGTTCTCGAGTCCAGAACATTCATACAAAGCTGAATTAAGCATTAAGTATAAGCTTAAGTAACATTCTCGCCTAATTAAAGCCCGAGCAAAAGGTCTACTCACAGAAACAGCGAAAAGATACACTATCGAAAATGAACTCAAAGATGCCTGCCAAAAACGGTCACCAAATGTCCGGATAACTCGTTTCCACTGACATCAACTGATAGAATGAGCAGGGTCGCATTATCCGCCCTACTATCATCAACTAACATTACCATAGTACAATTTGTAAGAGCAATTTTTGTCAAATACAGTATCAAAGTACTTCAGAAAGTAGGGTTGTATAAAATTTGCAAAGAATAGTCCGACCGTGACCGTCGTCAACGTCCGAAACCGCTGAGCTCGGATGTTTTATCATAAACCTGGTTGAAAGTGTTATCGCGAACAATGTTCTGAACATACATATATATGTGCATATCTATATATCTATATGTACTTCACTCGGTAAGTAATCTGTATTCAACTTCAAAGTTGTGGCTAAGCTTCTCTCGACATTAGAAAAGATGAAATAATTAAACAGAAACATTTTACTCGTACATCAGTTTGATGAGTTCTGAAGAGTTTACTTACAAAGGAGTTCGTAACTGGATCTGGGGACTGTTGTAGGATTACACAATTTTATACCTATAAGCGTATGTATGTATGTATAGGTGTACATTGTAAAGTAATGTAGAGGAAAAAATCGCCGTTTTTTTTTTGTATTTACGAACAGACAATCTGTATAAGGAAACTCGCATTTTTCAATTTTGTTTAAAATATATTATGGCATAGTTATCCCTATTTTGCTATCAGTTTTTCTCCCGTTACCCGCATAAAAAGTACCCCTTCTAATCTATCTAAGCATCAACTATTATCTAAATGTGTTCAGTAGTTTCTGCGTAAAAGTGTGACAAACTATCATATTTATGTCGAAATTAACTTTCATTTGTTAGTGTATAATGTTTAGTTAATTCGAATAATTTATTGCAATCAGACCATTTGTGAACGTCAAAAAAAAAGAAATTACAATCTCATGGTCAGTCCTCTAGTGAAGCTAAAATAGTTATAGTTAAATAGTTATATTTTGTTCGTCCTAAAGATTAAATTCTTATGTATAAGAACTTCCTATGACGTATTACACAGTAGGATAGGGTAATATCTAGGTAAATAAATCATATATTGAGTCATTACCAAATGACTACCTACTTCCTAAATTTTCATAGTTACGAGTACAAGCTCCTAAAATAATATTCTCAACTTAAACCAACACCATTTTGGGTAAAAAGAACATTTTATTGGACAATAAAGTTAAAACGATGGTTTCTTAATGGCCAGCTGATATCAAGGCATCGTCTGCCTAAAAAATACGTTTATAGTGTAATTAAATTGTGAATTTTGCCGGAGAAGGTCTCAAGAGCTTAGTGTTAAATCCCAGTGTATTTAAAGTTATAAGCATTACGTGCTAAAATGATTCTCAATTCAAATTTTGTTGTTTCCAACTTTTCTTTCTCCTACTTAATTATACGTATCTATAGATGAGGGACAAGAAAAATTTCGAAGTATCTTTTGCTAATATAAAATTGAAATCAAACAAGTAAGTAATAAACATAAACTTTTTTTTAAACATAAACTTTTTTTTAAACGTTGTCCCACAGTAGGATTTTCTTCTGTGTCGTGGGTGCGTTTACAAACATACAATTCCACATACACATCACACCCAGACCCGGAACAACAATTTGTGGATCACACAAAGAGTGGTTCCGTGCGGGAATCGAACCCACGACACATTGCGCGGCAGCCAGTTGCCCAGCCACCACGCCAACCGTGCAGTCGAGTTACAATTGTTACAATTGTGTTTACGCCACCTGTCAATTCATAATCACCTACAATTAGTACAATTAGTCATCACAAATCCGACTCGAGTATTATTACGACACGCGACTTACACTTCCCATTCCAGCCAGCGAACCACAATCAGAGGTTCTAAGTTCGCAAACTTTAGCTGCCAACTAGCTCCCTCTAAAGGAACAATGCGACAAACAGCTCCAGATCTTAATCCAATCGCCAGCCTCACGTTAGTTCAACTAACTCGTGGACCGAGCGACGTATTTGGGCCACATTAGGCCAACTTAGCTCTTAATATAGTTATGACGGGCATCAAAACTTTGCCAACATATTGCTATTGTTGCCATGTTCATATTATTAATTCAAATAGTTCGTAGACAGCCTACGCTTACACACTACTTTGTTTGTTTGATTTTCGTACGGTAATGGTAATTTGTATACTTACTCACGTTTTAAACGCAAATGTACATACCTATACGTATGTTTACTACGACAGTTGAAGCCCAGCAGAAATCGTCAGTAAGCTTGTTTCTGAAGGCGTTGTTTTAAACGTTGCCCTAACTAGAATCATCTTCACAAGGTGAGCTCACACACACATAATACCTCGACCCGGAACGCCTATAGGTATATCATCATAGGATCACACAAAGATTTGTTTCGGAAAACAAACTCGTTGCGCTTGCGCATAAAGCTAAGCGCTACGTTAAACGTACAGTCAAAGCAATCAACGATGCAAGAAATTACTTAGTCGGGTCATAAGTTCTGTCAAAACCTTATATTTTTAATTTTCGATTACTGGCCAGAAATTCTTCGACTTATTTTAAAAATAGAACTTTCGCGCTTGTAGAAAATAAAAAAGAAATTATTTTTTATTCATTTTTAAATATGGAGTGGTCGAATAAAGAAGACAGAATCGCGGTTATCGCGTTGCACCGCTGTGGTTACGCGCCAAAAGACATTTTCAATATTCTTCAAAATTTGAAAATAACGTTACGGTTTGTTTATCGTACTATCAAACGATACACCGAAGAGTCAAGCTTCGAAGATCGTAAGAGAAGCGGCCGACCTCGCACAGTTCGGACACATAAGGTCATCAAAGCAGTGAAGGCGCGAATCGAACGAAATCCCGTACGTAAACAAAAAATCCTAGCTCTGCAGATGGGGCTAAGCAGAACCACTGTTAAAAGAGTACTAAATGAAGACCTGGGACTACGAGCTTATCGTAAAAAGACAGGACATTTTTTGAACGAGCGTTTAAAAAAAATTAGGCTAGACAGATCCCGCGCTTTGCTACGACGGTACGCGGGAAAAAAATACCGCGAAATTCTTTTTTCGGATGAAAAAATTTTTACTATTGAAGAAAGTTTTAACAAACAAAATGATAAGGTGTATGCCCACAGCAGTGAAGAAGCAAGCGCGCGTATTGCGAGGGTCCAGCGTGGGCATTACCCTTCCTCATTCATGGTTTGGCTTGGAGTCTCATATTCAGGCGTAACTGAGGTGTTTTTCTGTGAAAAAGGTGTGAGAACTAGTGCCGAAGTTTATCAAAATACTGTCCTAACAAACATAGTGGAACCTCTTTCTCAGACAATGTTCAGGAACAGGCATTGGATATTCCAACAGGACTCTGCACCGGCTCATAAGGCACGAAGTACGCAAGACTGGTTGATCGCTCGTGGAATTGACTTCATCCGGCATGAAGACTGGCCCTCTTCTAGTCCAGATTTAAACCCACTGGACTACAAGATATGGCAATATTTGGAGGAAAAAGTCTGTGCTAAACCTCACCCGAATTTGGAGTCTCTCCGAGCATCTCTGGTTAAAGCAGCGGCAGACATAGATATGAATGTGGTGCGTGCAGCGATCGATGACTGGCCGCGTAGATTAAGGGCATGTGTTCAAAATGGGGGAGGGCATTTCGAATAATGTAAATAAAATTATATTGTACATTTAATGACCTTTCATTTCATATATAATTTTTAAATAATTGTCAAAAGGCGTATAAGTTATTACATCAAAAGTTTGTGACAGAACTTATGACCCGACTAAGTATATTTCTGTATTGTGGGTGAACCTGGCTTGAAAGATGGTTATGAGGAAAAACATAATCTAATCCCATTAAAATATTATAAATGTGAATTATATAAATGATACAAAATATTATTATAATATGGTTTGTGAGAATGTATGGTTCTATGTTTGTTATTCTTTCACGCTAAAACAGCTGAGCCGATTTGGTTGAAATCCTACTACTATTATAAAGGCGAAAGTTTGTAAGTATGGATGTATGGATGTTTGTTACTCTTTCACGTAAAAACTACTGAATGGATTTGAATGAAACTTTACCACAATATAGCTTATATATCAGAATAACACATAGGCTACAATTTTTGAGGTTTCTAATGTGAGGTCGTAAAAACTCATTTTTTGCGCTTACGTTTCCAAAGCGAAGAATCTGCATGTTTATGCTGAAGGAAAAAGATCGTTAAATGTAGTTTATAGGAGCATACTGCAGTAGCTACCTATGATTAGGGCTCTGCAGTGCTTAGTTACCGTATTTCTTACTTATTACTAGACTAGACGGGACAAACCTGAAGTCCACGCGAACGAAGTCGCGGGCAAAAGCTAGTTTGGTATGAAGATAGGAGATACCCTGGATTAAAACACAGGCTGCTTTTCATCAACTTACACGCAGGCGAAGCCGCGGGCGGAAGCTAGTTTAGTATAATTCTATACTTATAAAGTCATGGACAAACGCTAGCTAGTAGGTCATTTATGAATATGATAATATTCCAATACCGATATTTACACGCTGTGTTTGATGCTCTATAAATGTGGATTAATTTGCGTTTACCCTGTGCTGTTTAATGTATATTATGTTCCATTTTAATCAGTTTACGCTATAACAAGTTTACTTAACAAATTAAATCATGTAGGTAGTTAATATTGTGTCTTCCTTGTTTATAAGCCTGTTACGGTATAGTAGTAAAGAGATTTAGTTAGTTTGATTACCAGAATAACTGACAATTTTTTAGGAGAATATTGGCATATACATATACGTATATAATAGATAATTTGTGCCTCTGCAGCGTTTTAGTCAGCAGCCAAATAAAAAAAAACTTACTATTTTTGAAAAGGTTATTTCCAGAGAACTGATAAACCATATTGGTTTGGATTTAAACCCCAGTTAGCAACGAATAAATAAGAAATTGTCCCCAATACTAAGACCGCAATCCCCAACTGCTCTGGTGTCACTGGAGACCAAGACTAGAGCAACGCACGATGCGCCGCATGTGGGTAAGTAAATAAGGTCTAGGGTTGAATGGCAAAAAAGATTTTTAAATTACTAAACCCACTTTTTGTATACATTACTAAATAAATATAGCCATGGCAAAAACGCACTTATCTCCAAACTTTTAAGAGCTATGCATATTTTATACGAAAGAAGCGCAATCTCTCCTTTTGTTCTCAATCCTGGTGTCAAGCTTACGTGAGTAACATGAGGGATTTAGAAGTAACATATAAATGTAACATTTTCTATTTGTGGACTAAAATACAAAACTAAGATCTTTAGGTGTGGCAGCGGATAGAAGGGAAAAGTCCGGGCCCAATGGCGTGTTAGAAAAGCAGGTAGGTACACAGTGATGGACGGAAGTGGGCAAATGATGATGACTATAATGATGATGCCGATGATGATGGTGATGACAAAAATTAATCTTGCTAAATTTTATCTTTAATAGTATTGCTTGCTTTGTAAACTTACATTTCTGGTCAAGTAACAAGTATACCTATACATGTGGATTTTATCTTACTAATATTCTAAACGCGAAATTTTTGATGTTTGGATGTTTGTTACTCAATCACGCCAAAACGGCTGGACGGATCTGGATGAAATTTGGTACAGGCATAGTATAGACTCCAGAATAGGACGTAGGCTACTTTTTATCAACATACTACGCGTGCAAAGTCGCGGGCGGAAGCTAGTTTAGAATACAAGCAAGCTTTCAGTGAGTGCCTCAACATAACACGATTGTGTTTTTAAGTAAGTAAGTATAGTGAGATATACAAAATTTAGGGAAAATTACGATTTACACGCTTAAACTAAATGAGAAAAACTCTAACTATTCAGTTGGCTACGCAACGTGTGTCGCCGCGACGCGCACGCTAGTGAATGAGAGTCCCTATGTGCGTTGAAAATAGTACAGCTTTTATCATTTCTATTATAACTTTTCGGCTTACTCACGTAATAATTTGACGAGTTACTCGACTAGTTTCAAGCCATGCTAGAGGCCCATATTCATGAGCAGCATTCCGCGACACGCGACGCGATGCGGCGACAGCAGCAGCGCGACAGTCACCGCGTCACATAATAATTAATTTAGAGCTTTTATCAGTTTATTTACGTGGCACTAATAATAAGTCATAATTTTCATAAAATGTAAATATTGATTACACGTTTGGCGTTGTGGCTGGGCAACTGACTGCAGTAAAACGTGTCGGGGGTTCGAATCCCTCACGGAACAACACTTTGTGTGCTTCGTTTGAGTGGCTAGTGTTTGTGAATTTGTAAGTTTGTAAACGCACCGACAACACAGAAGAAAATAAAAAGACGGGAAACGTTTTCTAAAAAAAAAATTGATGTCAAAAATGTCAAAAAATATGTAGTGTCCTTTACTAAGTATTTTCTTTGATCCTTAGCTTAACTGTTAGATCAACTCACATGACATGCGACTTGTAGACAGTATGCTAAGAATCTTGTTATAAAAATGCTGATGTTCGCAATATTGCCAGATATTTCTAGGTATGTCGTAATCTTGTGATTTTATACATAATGCTCAATGTCGAATGTGAAAACGGATCAAGAGGTATCTGGTTTGAACCGGATTTTCAGTGTACCTTTCCTTGGAGAAAATATTATGTGAAGTGTTATATAACATGAAATAATTCTGGTGTAGGCAAGATGTCAAATATATTTCGTCATGTAGTCTGAAATGGGTGACCTCGGTAAATTCGACATTGCGAAAGATTTTTATGTTTTAAACATAAACTGGAAATATCTGTTGATAAATATATAAGAATATTACACCTGCCTTTAATACCAATTTATAACGAGCACCTGCCCATAACAGTTATGACTTTGACCGTATTTCCAAAACCATCCTAATTGACGGGCCAAAATAAATACCGCTTGACTCTCCGGATTATTTTTTGTTACTAAAATAGTAACAGGGGTGGTATAACCCTCTATTTTTCTCCATTTTTTGTGGTCACAGCTGATGACCTCTCAGCATTCCATAACATTACTAAATTTAGAAAGGTTCTGAGCAAAAACTTGGTACGTAGACTCCGTAGGCATTGAGGCTGGCGAGCTGAGAGCGGAAGGAGGCCGCTTAACAAGCCCACGAGCGGAAACTAAAGTCCTGCTTATATTTCAACCCTTTTAATAATAAAATAATGAAGCCCGCGGCTAAGAACGTCGGTTTTAATTACATATAAATATGAGTTTGATTTATTATTCAATTAATAAAATAAAAAGAGCAGTTAATAATGACGTTTGACATGGACACAAATACAAGGCCTTTTCGTGTTTAAACTTTCGTGAGACATATTAAATTAATAATGACTGTCAGACGAGGAACCCGACCAGCTTCAAGCTACGCTAGGGGCATGGGCAGCATTACGGGACTAACGAAAGCTGGTCAATTCCTCGTCAAACATGAATAAGCCATTAAAAATAACAATTAATTAAATACAAGGTCGTTATTTTCCTTTAGTAGATATATAACCTACAACTAAAAGTACCGACTATATAATAAAGAGAGAGCAAAAATCCCAACTCCATGCTTATAATATTTTGAATCTATTGCATTCAAAATGCAATGAATAAAATTTCGTATAAGGAAATGGAATTCTGGTAATACGGTTGGGTGACACGGATTGAGAAAGTAAAGCGAGCTAGCACGGGGCAGCCATGTATCAAACGTTTGGCGCCAGATGTGTGCAAGTGCGGATATTATAGAATTATAGAGAATATGGTCTCCTCGCTCCGTGACACTGGCACGTACGGGAATTGGTAGCGGGTTACGGCCCGTCAGGTATTAAACGAATATGTTTGCTTATCCTGTATATAATATACAATTAACGAACTCTTTTAGTAGACTTCGTAAAGTACATACAAAGGATAATTGTACATACACATACAGTCAAAAAATAATAGAGAGAGATTTTAATTAGGGAAAAAGTTTATGTATTATACATTATCAATGAATTTATTATGTCTCTCGATAGTTATCAACTATACATAAAAGTAGTAAGTATAATATTACTGCATAATATTACTATTACTTATCAGTGAAATTTAATGTAACTATTTTTTAACCGTGGTCAATGATAAAGAGGTGAACACATTATTACTATTACTTATCAGTGAAATGAAATGTAACTTTCTTTTAAAACCGTGGTCAAACTCAATGATAAAGAGGTGATCTCGGGTTATCACGACTCCTATAGTTACTAATACATTCATCCCACCAATAGTGTATGACACCATAATACCTAAAGTTCACATATTTTGTTCTCAATTCTTTCTTTTCTGTGTATTAAACACAGATTACACCGAGATTGGTTGCGTGATTATTTTCTTTTGTTTGATATTTTTTTACTTAATTATTTTATTTAGCTCTTTAACAACTAATCAGACTACTAGACTACTAACTAGATTTAGGCTTGAATGTACGACTGCGTTCAAGCTCACTTATAGAAGAGCACTACATGACCACCGCCAATAAAAAAGTGTGTATCTTATGCCAATATCAATATGATCTAATTAAAAGTTTACAACCACAGAATCTAATTACATTATCATAAAACATTACAAATTGAGTAAGTTTACTCACTCGTAGGTATTACACAGATTATAAAAATATTCAAATAGCAACCAACGTTCCATTTTGTAATAGAAACATATCGGATCTGAATTAAAGCAGTGAACAGACATTTTGATTGAACGAAATACCTTGTTCTTGTTCTCGGGTCCTTATTCATACCTCCTACGAGTGGATGGATACGGAAAATATCTTCTATCTATGCGCAAACAATATGAGACATGGATTTCTGCGATACACATCATATTTGATACTAGATGAAGCTTCCAATTTAAATTCGATTGGATCTACCGTGTATATAGTTTGGTAACGGAGTTTGAGGTTGTATTTTGAATTTCAAATCAAAATATATTTGTTAAATATTTAACTTTTATTTTTTTAATGGCAACCTTACCTACTCTCTAGTGCAGCGCTGTTGCTGCCGGTACGATACTGCCAGTATTGAATTGTCAAAATATTAATACTAAATAAGTTAATTTGTGTTAAACCAATGAGTAACAATAGTAGGTAAGTAGTTCAGTTAATTTGTTTTATTTGTATACCTACTCATATGAATTCTTATTTATCAGTTTTCTGTTCTTTAGTGCTCTAATACATTGTTCTTAAATATCTTCAGAACGTTTTTTTCTTTAATTGTCCTTTAATAAGCAATACCTTGTGTGATAAAGCTGTATGTCCGTTAACAAAATAGTTAACAGTACCTAGTAACATACTTACCTAGTGAAAAACACATTACAATATTCAGGTTAAGCCTTCCAAGAAATATGGCGTGATGATATTTCAAGAAGCTATAAACCCTTAAACCGTAGTGATTATGATATCGTATCAACAACTAATTACTTCAAAGAGCCGTTATTCAAATTAATTACCTACCGTTTTATGTTTAATTCAATTCAATTAGTAGAATATCTTAACTGCTTGAATCCATTTACTTAACTCGAATATATTTCTAACTTGCCGTCTAAGGCATACCTACATCAATATTATAAACAAAGCTTTAGTTATGTAGATCAGACTTTTTAATGATAAAACGCGATCTCAACATGACAATATTTTTAAAATTATTAATTGTAACTCAAATAAGTAGTTCCTAACTAAATAAGTACTTAATAATTATAAAGATGTACATGTAAATACGTAGGGGTAAAATGTGTCCTAAATGAGGTAGCCTGGGGCCGCGTGAATAGCGCGCGCTGTGAATGCGGCCTGAAAGGATCGCGCGACAACCCCGACTGTATCCTAGATGCAAGTCGCTCGCGCGTCCTCGCCCTACCTCCCAGAATGACATATATTTGTGCCAGACGCCGGAAAAAACGAAAAAAAATAAAAAGCTTTCAAAATTAGAATGCAAACTTAACGATGATGACGCTTAAGAATAAAAAAAGATTATTTGAAAGAGTTCGTGAGTAGTTTATTCACCTAATGGCGATGTCATATTGTAAACATGTAAACATAGGACTTAAATTCAAGTCATAAAAAAAATGCAAGATTTTTAATTTCAGAACATTGATTTCGCGAAATGTCGCAGTTGGCATTTAGAGTCATTCGGACCTCTTACCCGATAAGAACAGCAATAAAAAATCGAATAACGCGAGAGCCTTTGGACTGAACTGAAATTGGAATTACTCAACTCTTGTCGAATAAATCAAATGCTAGTGGACATTTAACTCTGGAATATTGGAACGGAATCATTGAAAACGGGACCATTAACATTTTTAATTAGAGCAATTTCTAATTTAATTAAAACTTGGTCAGGGTCGGCCCGTTCAATTTGTTCTGGCTCACTTCACCCTACGCTCTTAGTATTCTATCAAGCACCTTTATAACCGCTTCACTCAAACGTGCAAATAGAGGGCAACTTTGTTTTTATTGCCTTCGCTGAACGGTCCCAAGAGTCCGTCGGAGAGTTATTGTAAGCACCCCACTTGTGCACGTACAAAAATGTTGAACATCAGACGTTAACGGTAGATTTAAATGTTCTCATCTCTCTACATATTCTCATTTGAAGGGATTCGTTAATTAATAACAGCTATCTATTACATAGGAAACCTGTCAATGTAATATGGTTGTAATGTCTAAATTAGCAGAGTGTAAAATCGAACACACGACACGGTACATTGTTCTCATTTTGACCTAATTACTGATTAGCTACCTTACAAAGGAAATTATTCGTGGTTTGTCGACTGAATGATGTACCAGGCGATCAGAATGGCTTAGGAGATCTCCTCGACCGTAACGAGCGTAGGAATCGCCCGATCAGCCACAGCTTAGCCTCAGTTAATCTCTTCGTCATTCGGAAGAAGAACGAGTTCGCTACGTGCATTTTAAGTCGGTATCCCTACAATCCGATTTATTCCTAAATGTCTGTCCGTCATCCTGATGTTTTTTATTTGTAAGTACTGCCTTAGTCATTAATTTTTTTCTCAACTTTGTCTGTCAAGTTGCTTTTGTATCAAAACATTTTAGTATATGAAATAAATTTGTTCACTTGGGAGGCTCACACTTCAGTTCGTATAAACAGGAGTCATTACACTGTTTATTAGAAAATCGACTACCACTGGTACTGCGAACGTCCTTATTGCAAGTGGTAGCGAATGCTTACCACTGTGATCCACCTGACTATTTACAACCCTGTCCAATTGTACATGAGACAGCAAACCTGCACGTTAGGCGCATTGGCTAGTCAACTGGCTGCTGTGCAATGTGTCGCGGTTTCGATTGCCGCACGAAACAAGTCATTGTATGATCCACAAATTGTTGTTCCGTGTATGGGTGTCTTGTGTTGTAAACGTAACCACGACTCAGAAGAAAATACAAATGTGAGGTTTTAACGTTTAAAAAAAATACAATTTCACTTAACATACTGTTCATCCCTTCTTATATTAACCACGCGCAGTTTTCTAGAAGCGTCTATACTTTGGTGGAGTCTTTGATCACTGGAAGGGATCAAATGTTTATTCTGTGGTAGCTTTAAAAATCTTTTATTGTGTCTTGAAGAGGATTAGAGGACACACTCGACCTAAGTACTACTTACATTTAATCCTCCTTTAAGCAATAGGTACCTAACATTCTTATAAAGGTCTATATACATCACAAGTATTTCTGCTGTCCTCAGGCATGAGGAGAAAAGCAATTATGAAATATTCATGTTATAAAGCGTGAAAATATACGAAGTTATTAGTGGAGAAATATTAATTAGTTTACAGGACCACGAATTATGTTAGCTCAACTTTACAAATGAAGTATTGTATAAAAGAGACTAGAGTAGGAGAAGGGATGGGCGGTTTTAGTTAGTAAGAGTCTTTTTATTTTTGTCAGGGGAAATTCGTAAAATGACTTCTCCCGCCCAGAATAAGGCGAGAGAGAGTGTCAGATTCTTACTGACTAAAAGCCCCCCCGTTCCTGCTCTTGCTCTGGGCCGAGGCCGCGGTGCCTCATTGCGCTTACCCCGCAAGCCCGGATGACCATCAGCCACATAGGGCCCCGTCTGTGGTGGTCTATTGGCTTTTTGAGGTGCGCGCGAGATAGTCTGACAGTCTTTTGCCTAGACTAGAGAAGTCATTTTATGATTTTCTCTTCTTTAAAACCAAAAACTCGATATGAACAACGAAGCAATGTATAAAACAGCCATCTCTCTAACATCTCTCCACTAGACAAAGTTTCACTGTTAATTAGTGTACTCGTATTTATTTATTGTATTTACTTAATGTACGTACATAAAACAAGTGCACCAAACAGATGTTAGCAATTATAACAACGAGTATTTTACTACCGAACGTGAGTAACCCGCGTTAATTAACTTTGCAACCAAACGTTCTATGAGCAGAAGTTTTTGTCAAGTTAAACTATACTGCCTCACTAATGAGTGTTTTGTCTTTGTCTCTGTCTCGTAAATGTAGATACAAGTCACTGATCAGTGGATCTTCAACTTTATTTATTGGGAGTTAAGGTTATCGATTAACTGTTAATATTCATCGTTTTTATAAATTATCACTTCTAATCTTTTCCTTTGCGGAACATAATTCTGTCTAGCACATACTGATTTACCAACATATAAGTTATTAGGACAACCCCTTGCTTAATATAGGAACATTGGGTTTCTGTATGAAATAACTCCTAATATTTTTATGAAAACAACGAACCAAACATTTTCATCAAACCCCAGATACATAATAGTGATAGCATCTAAGTAAGTATGTAAGTTGTAAAAAGAGTCGTCCTATAGACTTTACACTTCACACCCACACAACAAAGGCGTGAATTCATTTGAGAATGAAGCACAAACATCAAGTAATTGAAACAGAAGATCCATTATCGACAATTATCATCAAACATTCACATGAAAACCACACCTCGTTAGGAGCTTGTAGAAACTACTTGAGGTAACTTGCGTAGTGGCTGCCCAAGGGCCTACTTAGATGCATCAAAGTTCATTAGCAGGACCCTCCTCCAGTGTAATGTTTGCGTAGGCCACAATGTCTTCACGCATTGTTTAGATAGTGGTCACAAACACTTACATTTAAAATAATTAACAAGAATTAAGAATTTGTACTTTGTTTAAACTGGATCTTAAAAAATTGCAACGAATTTTGTAGTTGGATGAACAATCACATCATTATCAGCCTATAAGTGCCCACTACTGAGCAAAGGCCTTTTCTCATACGGAGAAGCTTAGAGCATTAATCACCACGCTTGCTCAATGCGGGTTGGCGATTTCAAACTTAGATTTAAAAAAAAAACTTTTCCCCACATTAGGAGTTTCTCCCGTGTCATGGGTGCGGTTACAAACATACAATTTCACATAAACATGACACCCAGACCCGGAACAACAATTTGTGGATCACACAAAGAGTTGTTCCGTGCGGGAATCGAACCCGCGACACGTTGCACGGCAGCCAGTTGCCCAGCCACCGCACCAACCGTGCAGTCAAAAGTCAAAACTTAGAAATTATAAGTCCAGGTTTCCTCACGATGTTTATCTTCACCGTATCAGTTATGTCTAAATAGTAATAGAAAGTACATATGACTTGGAAAAAGTCACATTGGTACTAGCCATGTTTCGAACGAGCGCCAACATGCATGAGAAGCGTGCGCCTATCCTCCTTAACCTTATTTAAGGCAGACTTATAATTAGGTGTTATCTTAAATGAGATAGTGTCCAACTGGCTAATAATTAAAATGATTTTATATAGAAACTGTCGTGACACATACTAGATTATATAGAGAATAACGACTATGTTAGTTAATTATTCACGTAATTAACTACGAAAAGCTCTACTAGTTTAGACTCAGACGGCTGCGTGATGTCGCGGCCACGAAATAACTGCCCCGTTGTGTCTTGAAACTGGTCGAGCTTTTCACATAAGTAAGTAAGTCTTATTTTCAATAAAAAATAAGTAAAACGATACTGCTAGAAAACTCTTAACAAAATTTGCGTATAAATTAAGTACAGTTAGCAGATATGACGAGCGTTAGAAAATATCGACGTATCAACGTACAAATCTCTATAACGAATAGCAATATACCAGGAAGCAGGCAGCCTAAACTAACGTACGCGAATTGGAAAAACGTTTAGCTATAACCATATTGAACTGTAAAAACTTTAAGGCTAAGAACTCACGGAGCGATTTTGAACCGTGCCCGCCGCGGTAGCGGAACTGCGGTTTTATTTCCAAACTCACGAGACCGGTTATTTGCGCGGTTACACAGCCGCCGCAGTTGCGATCATCGCCCGCAAACGTGGCGGGCGATGATCACAAGATTGCAAGACGGGCGGTTAACGATCAGTTGAGGTCCAGACCGCCATGGACACACACCAGAAACGAGCCGTTGCGTTATATTTACTTCACAGAAGACCCGCCGGCCCCCGCGGTCGCTCGCCAACCGATCGCAAAGCGCGCGGGTGCCTCCCGCCGAGGCTGCGGGTAACCGCGGCCCGCGCGATTCTACTAGTTGCCCGCCGGTACAGCGGGAGCCGCATACAACCGCGTACACCGCGGGCGTAAAACGCGTCGTGAAATGTGCTTTAATTTTTTATATAAATATTTGAATTCTACAGAAGCTGCGGGCCCGCAACCGCAGCGGACGCGGGCGAAAATCGCTCCGTGAGTTCTTAGCCTAAAACGGCAAACCTACAACAGAGTGTACAGAAGGTACAGTGACTACAATTTTTATATCACAATAGTACCTGTTCCCGTAACACTTTGGATCGACACAAGAATTAGTTACGTTGAAACATCATTAGGAAATTTTATTTATTCAGTGCAAAAATAGACTAAGATGTACCGTTGCGTATGTACCTCTTATAGAAAAAACAGGTTTGAAGTCCTTAACAAAAATCTACATGAAGTAATTAATACTAATTCCTGCAGAAGCTATAAAGCTATCTACATAACTACTAACATTCTTGAGAAATAATACAACCGTAAAAGCTGATTTTTCTAAAAAAAGAATTACTAGTCTAACGAAGCAGTCGAATATATAAAGTTTTTACACTCTGCACAAATCTGTGACTAAAAAGTCTACGACTTTTATCTATGTCGACACGTAACCAGTGGTTCTTCTACCTCTGTTGTGTTGTAAAGCTGTAACAATTTGCGAGGCACCGAGCCAGATAACCGCTTGGTTTCGGCTCCCGAGCCCCCAACACAGACGCGCCCAGTCAGCACATTTTCACACAACTTTTATTCCTCATTTTATTCGGTCTAGTTTACCCCAAAAAATTCGTTTGTGAACCACACCCACCCCATCACAGGTAATGAAAAGATAGGAACGTTATTATTCTCTTTGGTTCCTCATTTATCTTCTTCCACAATAGCTACCCGTGAATGAGGTTCGATAAGGAAACCTCAACCAATATTGTTTGTTGTGAAAAATAATTTACACACTTCCATAGGCTCACAGTCGCGCAGAAAATCACGCTCCATTGAGTTCGTTAACATTTATAACAACTCTCTCAATGGTTATGATACTCAATCAAAAACATAAACAATTTTGGCACGTGAACTGTGAAATTCCTATATGAAATTATATGTAATGTACACCAAGGTCGAATTGACTTTGAAGTTGACCAAATAGTTTTACTTTGATCTAGTAGTTCGACGGCGAGCCTCGGCTAATTAATGCGGTTACCTGAGCAGGGAACGGATCAAATTCTCGAAGCTCGAGTAATTTATAAAATTGTGCCAGCTTGCCACAAATGAGCCGGGCTAAAGTCACTAACGTGGCGTGGGCAGAAATCCTTTTTTCTAACATTCTTTTCAGAGTATTTACATCCGCAACTGTGAAATATATACAGATAGCAATTTTCGTGGAACGTGGGACACGAGTAATTTGGGAACTATGGGTAATTTAACAAATACGAATTGGTCAAACATGATCTGACCCGAAACGGTCTAATGGCCGAATGTAGGTAAATGGCATTTCGGGTGGTCCACGGAACCATATAAGTCGACATTTCATTCGAGTTCGACGAGGCCGCTAACGATCAAGTGTTATGGAACCCTAACATATCTTCGTGTTTAAGGTAATCACGCGTGAGCATCTTTTGTTTACAGTTCACTGAATATTGTATCGCCCTTTATTAGGTGTGTGTTTTCCTGTCCATATCCTTCCTATGTTTTTATACTAGTAGCACCCCTTAACACAATATTACACCTACAATATTTTCTCTACAAAATGTTTCCTGGAGTCGAATCGTACACGCGTACATCTAAAGGTGCTCCGTTTGGCTACAATTACTCCCCTTTTTCTCATCAGGACGAGAAAATTGCCATTTTGCTTGACGAAAAGGCAATTTACATTGTGTGACTCCTTTGAGTAATAAAATGAATTTGTTTTGAAGACGGTGATATGAAAAAGCGTTGAATACTTGGACCTGACATAAAACAGATCTGTCCATACTTGGAACTTTATCCGCGGTTAGTCTATACACAAATAAATAGGTAGGTGCTAGGAGACTGCAGTTAGGTCGACGGCGGCTGGTTATGGGCACATGTGTATCACATGACGGGGAAAAATAATCACAGCCGGCCTTGTTTATGAGCAGCCGTCTCTAACACGTGAAGAAGTTTTTTAATCCTTTTTAAAGCGCATATCACTTATATAAGACATTTTTGTCAAAGAAGTCACTTAAATAATATCTTACTCGATATTCAGACACAACTTGTCACTTGTTATTGGACTTGGACTTGGAAGGAGTTCATTTCAATCTGTATAATACAGAAGTTATTGCACTAAAAGTATAAATAAATTATATTTAATATTTTCGCTGATAACCGAGATTTTAATGCGACATCCTTTGTTCAGTCTATAAACAGAGTACAAAGAAAGAACAACAAGTTCCTTGTTGGTTCTTCAGGGGAGTGACGTCATCTTTAGTACATTCTAGACAGGGTTCCTTTCATTAGGTAGACGCTATAAGATTACAAGGGCCGCCGGTAGCGGGGACGCGATAAAGTGAATGCTTAAAGACTTCACGTAATCTTTCAAATGGACGAAGTCTCGCAGTTTTGAGGATCAAAGTGAACTTATATTTAAAAGTGCAGATCTATATAAATGTATAATTAGTTTGCTCATCAACATCGTCGCCCTGAATTATTAATGTGCGAACGTTGTTCTGAGGTTGGCAACTGTCGCTTACGATGCGGTGTTGGTTGCAGCGTACGTTCAGATTGTAACGTTGAAAGACAGACGTAATGAGGTTTTAATTGATTTTATTTATGAATGAAAACAATGATGACTGCTTTCATATATAGGGGCGAGTCAATCGCAATATAGTACGGCGGCTGCTGCCTGGGAGGACAAGGAGAGGGTTGGTTTTCAGTCAGTAAATTCTATCACTCCCGCTCGCCGCCTTTCCCCCTCAAAAAAACCTTAGTATTAGGATTAGCTATGAACATTTATGAGCTCGTAACATTCAATAATGTTTAGAAGAACAAAATTTTGTCTTATTGCGTCACTTACTCTGTATACTTCAAAGCCATTGTCCATATTTCCCTAAGGTACTTGCTCTATGTAATATAGTACATCTGCACCATAAATCCAGATCGTGGCTAGAACACAAAATTCCCTTGGAGCACTCCTTTTGTAGGTTGAAACACAAGCCAGTTAAGCTCGTTGTGTCACTCGTTTCTAGGCTGCCAGCAAAGCGTGCAATTTTTCCATGTTTCGGGAGATACAAGGCAACGAACTCCCCCGCCCCGCCATTTGCATACAACGCGGTAATTACCAACATTTGTGACGTCACAACCGACGCCATTATATTTTACGATAACACATTTTATTTGTTATAATAGTTATGATATTAGTAATATTTATTTGGGCGTCAAACTGTTCACTTGTCACCTAAATAGTAACATGGCTATCAGAAATAATTATTTGTTTTTGTATTTTATTGTTAAATAGTCTGTGATTGGCTATATCCTGTCTATGAAGTTCTAATTTAAAGTACTCTTTATCCGCTGGTCCCATGAATATATGTTTATTCTACCAATCTTTATATTTTGGTCAATTTGTGGTATAAGCCTATAATTGGGTACCACCTCATTACAAGTATTAATTCTTACAGAAAAACCGTCTTCTTTCCACCTTTCAAATATCACACTTAATAAAAGTTCGTGTCTTAATATGTACAAGTTCTCCCTTGATCCATCCGCCCGGTATTAAAGATTCAGCGTCCCCCTGGTACTTATTACCGGCCTATGATTACCAAACACCTTGACATTGCGCCCACTTTCCTTTCACTTTGACAGATCGATAAAACTTGCCGTTTGAATATTTATTTCAGATCATTCTGAATTCGTATTTATTTAAATAATTGTATGAAGGGCTATTTCATGACAGAAAAGTCACCTATTTCTTATTTTTTTCTATTTTAATAATCTAGTGATGAAAAAGATTGGTGAGGAACGGAAAAAAATAATGCAATAATAATGCGTAATGTCTAGTCAATATAGGAATCGAATAGCGAATACTTAGTAATCAAATACAATGTTAATTTCGTGTATAAAATACGTAAATAATAATGTGGTATTTTTATTTTTTCCTCACAACCGACTTCAAAATAAGGAGATTCTCAGTATGTATGACTTTAAGTCCTACCTACGATCTTCGGTCTAAAGGTCAATCGAGTTTAATCTGATAATCTCGGAATGAGATTAGCTTCAAGTTTATACCAATCGGTTTGTGCGCTTACTTTAGTAACGGTTCGATATTAACTCGTAGATAGCCTAATGGTATTGTTTTGTTATTAAAAATGAAGATATAACATTTAACTTTCTGTCCTGCACAATAAAACTGTTAAATGAACTTTGAACGGAAGCATTCCCGACCGACCGATATGACCTTCAAACCTAAGAAAAAACAAGCACTCTCCTTCACACAGCAAAGCAGTTGTGACTTCACTGGTGTGGCTGTAATATAAAATTTATAGGTACTGAATTTTACAGCAACATTAATGCCTAATATTAAATTAATAAGTACTTTTTTATATCTACTCCCGCCACCCACATTATGTGGGGTTTCAAATGAAAACAGTAAGAAAATTAGGTACTGGTTTTATCTGAGACTAAACGGAATGAATGTTATTTTTGTCCTAATAAGTAATATCTAAATGTAACTAATCAAGACGTAGAACGCAATAAATAATATTCTTAATTGAACCAAACAGAATTACTTTGCATATTCAATGTTGATTGATTGATTTTGATTTCTGACTGCACGGTTGGCGCGGTGGCTGGGCAACTGGCTGCCGCGCAACGTGTCGCGGGTTCGATTCCCGCACGGAACAACTCTTTGTGTGATCCACAGATTGTTGTTCCGGGTCTGGGTGTGATGTGCATGTGAAATTGTATGTTTGTAAACGCACCCACGACACAGGAGAAAATCATAATGTTGGGCAACGTTTTTTATAAAAAGAAAAAACTACAAATCGTATCGCCTACTCATTGGTTGTTGCAATTGTATTAGCGCTCAATTATTACCTACTCTTATAAATATAAGGCACGTGAGTACGTAGAAAACATATTTCAACGATAGTGACGTATTCCTCTTAAAATACATTTATAAATAAAATATGAAATCGCATGTTTTTCAATCACATAAAACATACGTTAACTGCTGAGTTTCCCGAATATTCCACTGAGAATCATTCAACATGAAAATATATGTATATATATGTATGTATGTATTTTTTATGAAACATAAAACAAATAGGTATGTTTCCATTTTGTTTCAGTGGAACACCGAATACATAGCGTAGAGTTTGCTAGTTGAAATTCTGCCCCGGTTTGTATTCGGTGGCGCGTTTCATTTTTTATGTGTATGACGATTCTATGTCATTTTTGTTCTAAAGGCTTAACAATTCAATTACAGGCTTTGTGGTCCATCCGGCCGAATCATTAACTATTCATACAATTAATGTTATTCCAGGTGGGTATTGTTTTCCATTTAAGTTAATGTTAAGTCCATATTACTCCAAATGGCATACCCAATAGATGCATACATTAAACAGTAGCAGTATTGGCTTAGACTTTATCAAGTAATTTAGATCCATGACAGCGAGTAAGGGTAGCTCGCCGCCCGGCCAGAGCCAGACCCGAGCGTACGGTGCGTAGCGTTCCGCGCGCGCCTCAAGGAGCCAATAGACCACCACAGACGGGGCCCTATTATAGGACTGATGTTCAGCCAGGTTTGCGGTGTGAGCGCAGTGAGCACGTCAACCTCGGCCTAGAGCAAGAGAAGGAACAGGGGGGTTTTAGTCAATAAGAGTCTGACAATCCCGCCCGACCCTGGGCGGGAGAAGTCATTTAATGATTAAAGATAATTCATTTTGATTTAAACTTGTTGACTCACCATGGTGCCCATATTCGACAGCGGAGCAATAATAGGAGCAGTCTGCCCATTACTTAAAAGTTCTGTGGGAATGTAATCTTTGGCAGAACAATTTTTAATCAGGTATAGTTTATTATACGGACCTTGTAGAATGTACAACAAATTTTCGCGCGATTTTTGCCATACCTATAACAAAAAACAAGCCTAACAAGAGCTCGCACAAAAGACCTTTTAAAAAAAGTTCTGTGGGTTTAGATGCCTTTAAGGGTTAAGTCATTCAGTCTCCTGCATTAAATTCATAGAGGGAAGTGGAAACTGTTTCATTTTACTTCTCCTCAAATATCTTCTGATTTATTTCGTTGCGGGATCTAAGACAGTTATTCATATGTTTGAGACGCGCTGAATTCAGTGTTGCAACGTTTTCTTGGTTGTAGATATCTACTGGAAATCCTGGCGGTGGATTTGAAAGGCTTATCCCGAAAGTAAATAGTACTTAGAACATAAAGCAGAAGGATTTTTTTTCTTGTTTACATTTCCGACTTTATAACAAAAGCTATAAAGTTGAAAGTCTACTTATTACATTGTACCTTATGTGACTTGTAGTCATCCAACTGTTTCAACGAAGACTCAAATTCAAGTTATACTATATATTGCGTTATAATTAGAGACCACATTCGCCATGAAGATTACGGCGATCAATTATTCATACTAATTGTTTCTGTATGAAACTTTAATGACCGAATGAACGAATGAGTGAGTGAGTGAGTGATTGAGCTAGTGAAACGTCCTTTTGTGTTAGCTGTCATTACTCTGTAACCATAGATAGTCACTGATCAGTCTCACGATCTTTTTCATTATCCCATTTGGCGCCTTTTGCCTATTTATAAGTATCATTGAAATTTTTGACAGATTTTTTCCTGAATGCCCAATCATATACTACTTACATACTTGCTATCTTTAATATGTTAATGAATTTAAATAAAATCATTGAAAAATAGCATCTGATACGGGATCTTTGAAAAGAACGTTGAAACGGAGTATGACTGAGATTTTCTTCCAGACATGGTATTTTAATACCCACATTTAATATTTGGGCTCATTTTTAAAATTCGAATAGATAGGATATTGAAAACTGACAAATATAACCTATTTATTTGTTGATTTGTTTACTAAAGATAGATAAAATGAAGTATTATCTGGAGTGACAAAATCTACAGAGGCTACTAAAAAAAGTTCTCATAACAGTATAGTCTGAAATAATGCCTTCGTTGTGTACCTAATTTCGAAATATTCACAAATACGTTTGCTTCGTTTCAAAATTTCTTTTTCATGTACATTTCTACCACACTGAACATAGTTATACTGTGTTTCTACCAACCACTTAGACAATAAAACCTGTTACTTTACGTAATTTTATGTAAGTAGTTAGTATTAAAATTTTCAACTTCAAACATAATTATTTAATGTTTAAACACAAATAACTCACAACCTCGCTCTAATTGTTGTAATTACAAAAATGAACGTAGAAAATAGGATTCCTTGCTAGAATTTAAATTAATATTAATCTTAACTCCTTTCCGTTTCTTGTACAAAAGATATTCAACCCTTTGTTTTTGCAATAAAGTTAAAATTCATAATACTCATTGTAGAAGTACACATTTCTCTAAAGCTACCCTTATATCTATGTAGTCCGACACCCAAGACATCTCATCAATGCCTCATCATCACGGGTCATCACCACCCTATAAATGCCCACTGCTGAGCAAAAGAAGTGAGTAGCCTTTCCAAGTTTCCACATGTATAGATACTTAATGTCTGCTCAAAACAGATTTGTGATTTTAAACTTTGTGTAGAATGAGAAAACGTCCAGGTTTCCCCATGAAAGTGTTTAATAAAGAAACTTGGCACAGGGACAAATTAAAGTCTAGAATAACACACCAGTATTTACAAGCAACAAGATTATGATAAATGGTGATGATGATGATAAAATTTGTTTTATATATTTGTACCCAGGTTATCGTTAATCCCGTTTAAAGGACATTTGATAGACAATGCAACACACAGAGACTTATAATGTCGATCCTTAGACTAAAATCCCTAAGCCGCCTGCCAAGAGCGGCCATTTTGGCCTATCACAGGATACAAATGACGTATCGAACTCTATGTTATTATTGTTAATCAAAAGTCACACTTGTAACTTCGGTGTAAAATCGAGTTTTCGATGTATATTTTTTTATATTGTATGTGCATATACATACCTATGTATCTATCTATATCTTCATCTAAATTTAAAGCAAGCAATCAACGGCTGAAAGTGTTTTGTTCCCGCCAATTAAGAACTTTTTCTTGCGTTCTGCAAATGAAACTTAATTTAATTGAAACAAAACCTCTTTTAATTAAAGCCTCCAAACAAAAGAGGAGTTACCCCACTTTGGGCCTTAGAATTTATTCGTTGACAGCCGAGCAGTTTACATAAACACCTTTTTTACTGACAAATTGTATTTGGAGTGTAGGCACTTATTGAATTTTATTATTAATCAATCCTCATTTGAATCACTGATACCTATCTGGAAGTCATTAGTGGCCTAATGACACATACGGCCTTGTGAGTTGTGAGTGATATTGTGATCAAGCTGATGGTGGTGGTATTAATCCACTACGGTACTCAAATACAGATCTACATAGAAAACTCACAAATAATTCTTAAGTTCTCATAAAGAAAGACTTTAAAAGCTTTTACAAGAACATTATTACATTATTAAACCAATACAGTTCGTTGCTAAGTGAAATTAATTATGTAAAATGAAGTCTGTGATGAGGCAGAACATGTGTAAGTCGGTCACACGTCGTTTCTCTTCGGTGTTAGAGTTTGAAGTGTAGGAGGCGAGACAAGCCGGCTAATGGCCGAGTTTATTATTATTTGTTCAGACTTTGCAAACTGCACACATCGCTCACTGGCCCGTGGGAACGAATCCGACTACTGCATTAGATTATGATCGACCATACTTTACAAATCAACTTGGTAAAATAAGCTTGTAATTTGAAAATATAAACTTCGTTATAGGCAATATAAATTGATTGTAATCGATATAAAAGTCAATTCTCTCAATAAAAACTTTGACGAAACGTATCATATGCCCCCCTCTCATTCAAGACGACCTCGTTACGTTAGGTGCAAAACCATGTCCCTGCCAATAGCTACTTGTGCCAAAACAACTCAAATATGAAAGTTTTGAGTGAGATTTTTATTTCGTGAAGATTTCCTCGTTTTAAAACTTCATTAGAAATACAGAAGAACTTGTTTACCCAACGTAATGTTAAGCAAACAAAACTGTTTTCTCAGTAAGTACAAGTACTTTTCTCTTTACGTACAAAGTTTGTTTGTCATTTATTTTATTTGATTCGTTTGCCTTCCATGTTGTACAACGTAATAAACAACATTAATTCGTTTCGCTTCGCCCGGTAATTTGGCGCGGTAAAGAAAGACAAATTACACACAAATTCCTCTAGATACTATGCAAATTGACTAAGCATCATAATAAATCTTCAGTGCTCGACAAATGTAGAACAAAAATTACATGTTACGGAACGCCTCAAGTACAGAAATTAAGTTTTTGTCGTTGGAAATAGATTAAACGTCAGTCAGGCTCTGCCGTTGACGGGCGGCGCAATTTTTTATTAAAAACTCAATGCGAGTAAAAATGTGAACTCACTGGCTATGGCCGGCTAAATAAGGACAAAAGGTCTCGTAGTGCCTAATAGCGTTCCCTAAAAAGAAAGTCGAGGGTTTCACCGGGCAGGCCGCGAGAGGCCGCGTCATGCAGTGCCGCCAAAATTTTAACCAGAGCTGAAACAGTAGTTTGTTTTCGAATTTGGAATTCGCTCGACACCGAAAATGTATTAAGGGCAATTAAAAACTTTCCTAACTTTAAGATATGTATACATGATACCTATGTTTGTAGCATCTAAAATTTTTGATGCAGGTTTATATTATAGTATTTATAAACTTAAAAAAAACTTTCTTAAATACTGATTAATGAAACTTTTCATTTATGAATCATCATTCATAATATTGGTAGAGCATGTTTGTCTATTGCATATCAACTTCCAATAAGTGTTGCCCTGCTAAACGATCTGTAACCATTTCGGGGCTATATAGGTTGGTTTTGTTTATCAGCACCTGTTAATGTACCGCTATACTTATTTGAAGTTCTAAGGTCCACTGTAGTGAGTTCCCAAGACCATGCCCACGCTCCTCCCACATTAAATTCAACAAGTCTTTAAAGTTTAAACATGTATGTAGTTCACACGGACAATATACGAAAACCACACTATACAAGTGAAAACTTTTTAATTATATCCGTTACTAGTAGTATCTAACGACTACACGATTCTGAACTATAGAAAATTTTAATTGGGAAACTTGAAATTATGCAGTGCACATAAAACGTGCTCTAGGTACGGTAAACTAAAACAAATCCTAATACAAGTGTAACTAGATTACTTTTTGTTCTAGCTAAAAACGTGAACAAACTGTGATAAGTAACAAAAAGGTTAAATAACAAAATTGTCCGCTCGAAATTACTTTTTTTTCGTTTGAAATAAACGAAAATGCAAGGAAAAGCAAGTCTTCTGTAAAATATTGCTTACTGGCGCAATCGAATGAAAATAAGATGGCGGTCAAGCGGACGATTTTGCAGAAAATGCAGAAATGCAATGACATCGATACGAAACCGTGGTTAAATTATATTTATAAGGTGCACTCAACCTACATCGAAATGACTTTTTAATTGATAATTGATTTTCAACTTTAATGTTATGTAATAAAGTTGTAACTTGGGGTAGGTTGATGTGGTGGTCTGTAAAATCTTATTATGTGAGTGGAACCGCGTCGTAATTTAGACAGTTAATGAAGGCGCGCGTCACCGCCCGCTCTAGCGCTCTGCAGGTTCTCGTTATTCCTGAAAATGTACGTTTCACCCAAATTAAGCTCAAACTGAGCTCATGCGCGCTGCGAGAGTGCAAACGACAAGCTAAACCGAAACATAAACTTATTTAAACTCACATTAGCCTGCATACGAGCGCTGCATTATATTAATTTTACTGTATTAATTAATGTAACAAACAACGCAACGCTGCGACATAAAGTGCTTGAATAAATTCTTTAATTTTATTCCACCTCATGCCACTACTGCAGCGACTCCGAAGAAATAAATAAAATGTTAATAAAACAACTTTGACCAGAATTTTATTTGTTGTGTACCTGCATAGCACCGGTAAAGTGCAACGTTAAAGTTTAGAACTGCAGTCATTTTATTACCATTGAAACAAAGTTATCTCGTATAATGTTTTTTTCTCATTTCCTCGTATAGATTTTCCAATATCATAAACAAAGAAGAAAATTGGTAAGAAAATCTTTGTGTGAGATAAGTAAATATTAGGGCTTCGACGGGCGAACTCAATATTATGTCTTAACTAGGATTTTTCCGGGGCCTCGAAGTTGTTCGTTGCTAATAAGCTTATTATACTAGTTCTAATGCATTTTCCAAAGAATCCTTTTCCAAAATCGGCTTTTTATGTCATATTATATTACACCTCGATTAAATTTGAAGGAACGTACCTACTTATATATCAAGCTCACACATTCTCAATTGCAAAACGAACACGTAATAACACTTTCAACAGTCTTGTAGAATATAATTCAATAAAACGAAACTCAAACGTTGCTAAGTCACAGTTCACGTCAGCAAGTTGTTAACAGTTATATAAGCAACTACTTCTCGACACGTCTTTTACATTTTCTAAGGAGCTACAGCTAACTTAGACAGTTCTCGTCAAGTTTCGTACTGGTTAGCACAAAGGCTTGTAGGGAAACTTGGAAAATGTTGTAAGACGTTTCTGCACGATAGTCATTTATCACTTGTGAGTGGAGGGCCACGCACAGACGAATACATCGTCTTCACGACGTATAGCAACGTACAGCCTGCCACGGGAGGAACAGATTGCCGCCGGCCGCCCTCAGAGATATCTCCCTTACGTAGGTCGCCTATAAACGTAAGCCGGAATATTAATTCCTAACATTTTGTTTGTTCAGTATCACACAAATCCGCTTATTCGTTCTTCATTTTCAATCTTCCCACAGTTTATCGTCCACGTCCGTCGCTCCCGAGGGCACGACCGAGCTGCGAACCTGCTCCACTGTTTTTAAAAGAATAAAAGCTCAACAGAAACTAATGAAGTAAGTGGGTCTGCAGAGACAATTGAATGGAATCGCGACTAGTTCTTGGTAGTTAATATTCTGCGCGAAAGTAACGCCCACCTGACTTCTCCGTACGGCGCAATTTCTTAATCGAGGGCCATTAAGCACGACATTTATTTATTCTATTTGGCTTTGCGGCGCAGAGAACAAAGCACTCGGTCGGAATGCAGGGTACTCTCCAGTTAACGTAGTAAGTTTAAATGCGAGCAATGAATTTATAAATCTCAGGCCGGCTCCACAGGTTATACAATATTTCAATGAGAGCATACTGAAATTCGAACAATTGGTGAACATAAGCGGGCGTGCAGCGCGCTACATCGATCCGTGTCCCTCCCCCACCTGCAGCGCTTGCAGGTCGAGCGAGGACCTGCCAAATGATTTCGCTACTTTATTAAAAATATCGCTGACGCGCCACAGATTAAGGGATTTGCACCGCTACACGAAAGCTGAATAAAGGTAACTTAATTAAATAAAACTACTTCTCGAGCTCAGCTTATCATAGTTTTTTGTTATAATACCGTTGTTAGGTAACAAAAAACTGAATTTAAACGTAAAATTTCAGTATAAACAATGCGAGTCTTTATTCTCAGCGTTTCCACGGGCCAGCTGTCAAAATGTCCTTCAGGAGAAAGGATTTGTTTTCCAGTGAAGCGCGCTTGAAAGCGCTGCCTCGAAAGGTGATTGTTACAGTAAAAACAAAGAACCGCTGACATTCTACAAAACAGCGTTAAAGCTTCCATCCAGAGTCTACATCCAATATCTTTATGGACAGGTAATAAATTGAGAAAAACGAATGTTTCATTGGAACAGATATTACTGGCGGATAGAACGCTACTTGTGCTAAATGTTTTTATTTATTGCAGATGTGCTTACAGCTTCATCACATCAAACGAAGATGTTCTTTAGGTAAAAAAATAATAAGTTTTTTTTTTAATTCTTCTGGCGAATCATTCTGCGGTTATTAGCTGTATATGTTAAGTATGTAGTACATACCTATATTATGTATAGACTTACAACCTATTAGGCGACAGTTTGATTGGCTAGCTCGGGTGACCCTCTAACAGAATTGATTTACCCGATCAAAGTTTCATTGCGGCCGCAAATGGAATCGCCACCTGTAAATGCAACTTGGAATCTCCCCCTTTTCCCACCACCCACTTTCATCTACGAATATTTAGAGCCAGCGCGCCAGAATTACCCAGACCGTGGCGACCATTCCATAACCAAGAAATTAAAATTATATTATTTCCCATTAAAAGTGTGAAGTACGTACCTTGCTGCCGTGAATAGTCTGCAAAAACGGAGATTGAGTAATATGAATTTGTTTGTTTGTTTTGTCACATTATTTAAATTGCATTTTTCTTCGCACATTTCATGGTTTTTGCGAAAAAGAAAGGGGAGAATTTGAATTTTCACAGAACCTTCAATGTTCCTAAGACGTGCTGCACATTTTGTGTCTCAAAAAATACGCTACTTTATGAAGCTAGTAAAGCTGAAAGTATAATAAAATTGAAATTTATTTTTACATAATTATTAAATCCTAAATATTTTTTTCGGTTTCATTGAATGAACGGTTAAACGCGATGGCTCGGCAACTGACTGCCGCGCAAACGATAGGAAATCTTAGTGTGAGGCAAGATATCAAAAAATTATATAGTTTACGAATTATTAATACTGACCTCATTAAGAATTACCTCCTATACAAAATGTAACCTTATTTTTATTTTGAATACTATGTGTTCTTAAATTTTAATGAATTAACAACATATTCCATCGCTGCATCAGTTAATTAATGGCAAACGGTAAAATGGCCATAATACATTGACCTTTTAATAAAACTCCATGCAAAATAAAGGAAATTATATTAGCAAACCAAACTACTGAAAGCATAATTTAATGTATATTGATAAAAAAAACCTATCTTTTTGTCCTAGAAAAACATACGATGACTTTCTTGCTACGAGGGGCGAGGGAGAGTGTCAGACTCTAACTGACTAAATAACCAACCCGTTATTTAAGAACTGAACCGTGATAAATTATTCGCCTTACATCAGAAACTAAAACCTTAGATGATTGTTTATGAGAAAAAAATTATATTCTTAACGGCCTGTTTCACAATAATATTTATCAACTATCATGGTATAGATAAATTTGAATATAGAACGTAATTTGTGTGAACTATGTGTCATAGAGTATTCATATATAATTATATAAGAAAAAAATTGATAAAGGAGGTCGTAAAATATAAAATTCATACTTTTTTCATTTACAGACATATTTTTACTCTTACTCTTTATACTATCATGACTCTAACGACCAAGAATATAACGACTAAATTCCTTTAACCAGTTGTATTGTATAAGTTTATTTACCAGGCTTGGACTGTATAGGAATTTAACCGGTTACTGTAACCGCTGGTTCGATTGTTCATTGGTTGTGCAAACATAAGCTCGTTAAACTATTGTCTAACGTTGTGTTATTAATATGCGAAACTTTACCCATTTTACTGGTTACTCATTGGTCGAGTGGATGCCTAAGTCACTGCCGAGCTAAGGGACACAAGACCTATTGCTAAATTTATTTCGGTATTCAACTTTTTTTTTTAATTTTCAGAGTCGAGAGTTTGCTATCAATTTTGTACGGAATTGTGCGTTGTGACGTCGTATTGACTAAGCCGGTTCCCGAAATGCATTTAATAATATTATCACAACATACCTGTTATGATAGAAAACAATAAGTTGCGAAATAATATTCATATTATGTATGTATGTTATGAAATAATATACATATATATAACACAAGAGAACACTACAATAAGCGAAAAGCTTTAGTTTCTATCATATAAATTTTATGTTAAACTAACTACTGTCCCGCAGCTTCACCCGCTGCTCGGCTCCTATATATAGTAGCATGATGTTTTATACCCTTAAGCCTTCCTCGATAAATGGACTAACAAAAACAAAAAGAATTGTTCAATTCGAACCAGTAATTCTGGAGTTTAACGCTTTCAAATAAACAAACTCTACAGCTTTATAGTATTAATAATATAAGTATTGATTTACTATATTTAAATCATTCTTAGTTGGAGCTTAATTGTTTGATCAAAGTCTGTGATTATTGAACAAATAATCGAATAGACTGCACGGTTGGTGCGGTGGCTGGGCAACTGGCTGCCGTGCAACGTGTCGCGGGTTCGATTCCCGCACGGAACAACACTTTGTGTGATCCACAAATTGTTGTTTCGGGTCTGGGTGTCATGTGTATGTGACATTGTATGTTTGTAAACGCACCCACAACACAGGAGAAAATCCTAAAGTGGGGCAACGTGTTTTTTTTTTTTAAAGTAACAAAAAAAGATACTTGTCTTGAGACTGGTGTTGTACTAGAATTGAAAAAATTAAGAGAAAATAAGCATTGAAACATACACAGTACTAGAACTAGTTATATACAGATATTATCTGCCTTGCGTTAGCAGCGGCTCCTTCCTTATTTGCGGAGATAGAAGCCTTAATAACTATAGACGGGAGGCATTTCACCTTCGTATCGGAAATGGGACGCACCTGTGATTATCTGTTAGGTATTACTTAGATATCTACATAGGTATAATGTGTCCAAATACCAATCTCAATATACATATATGTGGGATTTAGTGGCAAAATATAAGCAATATAGTACATCGATTTTGGTTTATTTCCTCTTTAATTTATAAATCATGAAAAAACAAAAAAATACTTCCTGTCGTCTTACGTCTTCTGTCTTATTTCTCTCCTTATTCATTCCCCTTCACTCTTCGTCGTTCATAGTAGTTCATACATTTCTTTCTGCTCATTTATACGTTCCCTTTTACTCAATATTCACTCCACATATAAATAACTTCATGCCATTTTTTCAAAACTTTTTAAGTAGGTATTCATTGTACAAATGTAGATAACACACAGGTTCTTGGTTTATCTTCCACACAAAACTACTTAGCAGATTGTAATGAAATACATCACATATGTAGACATATAGATAACAACAACATCATAAAATATTCATTTCAGTTCTGTATTTCCTACAAAGAATCACTAGTAAACAGAAAATGAAACGAATTTTTATTCACAAACATGAAACTTAAAAACACTCAGGTAAGTAAATAAATAAATAAATAAAGCCGCATACGAAATATCACAGCACGGAAACTCGGTCCTGTATCAAAAAATGTAATCCCAACGTATGACAAGTCAAACAAATAATAAAGTTGGTCACACAACGGGCCTTGTATATCTGTATTTATATAAAAATGAGTGTGTGACTTTAGGGAGGCGGGAAATGAAGACAAACGATGGACGTGCGACGCGACACTAGCGCCACTAACTAATATACGACTTACTACCTACATATATATATATAAGTATATTACGTTATATACTGACGTTAGGCTTAACCGTCGAGCAGATTATTTAGGTAACGCCACGAGTATACCAACCGCTTATTTACGCCGATCTGTGGAACGGACGGAACTTTTTTCTAAACAGAGTTTTGATTGTAGTAGTAACAATGAAGTTGGCTAAGTAGTTACAGTTCTTCAGCAAGAAATGATTAATTTTTAATTATAGTAATTGTGACTCTCGTGTGTGGTAAATCATAAATTCATTAAATTATCAGCAAAATGGCTAGTAACATCTACATTTCAGCCTAATGACGAAATTTTCTGGCAAAATCGAATTGTCTTCACATTCAATTAATACTTAAAACAATAACCGTATCAAATAAACGTCAATAATGTTTGAATATAAATGTTTTCAATACTTTTGAAACAGTAGGACTGAATAACATTATATGTATCTATTTGACATTCGTAGCAAAATCACGTAGACAAAGAGCGTAGCCGGTGCTACGCGTGTTAGCTACGGTGCTACGAGTTTGACGCTAGAAATATTTGATTTGCATTTTGCAGTACAAATCAGATTTTGTACCTAGAATTTGTAAAGCCACCCATGAACAACCGTAACATCGAACATTTGCAAGTGCCTTTTAGGGCTTAGGGATTTGAGGCTTAGCCATGGGAGGAGGAAAGGATTGGGCCCCCTGCACTGCACTCACAAGGCGAAACACAACATACGTTGTTTCGTAGAAAGGCAATATAACAGAAATAATAAAGATAATGAAGAATATACACAACAAACATTAGGATAACAAAAACAGTACGATACAAATGCTATTTATGTTATTACTCAGCTGATTAGCAATTAGCCCAATAAGCACTATCCCACAGTCTGCCACTTATCTAGATG
This sequence comes from Spodoptera exigua, assembly GCA_902829305.4. Taxonomy (NCBI): domain Eukaryota; kingdom Metazoa; phylum Arthropoda; class Insecta; order Lepidoptera; family Noctuidae; genus Spodoptera; species Spodoptera exigua. Next base: position 14,483,885 of record LR824603.2, read on the forward strand.
TGCGCCATTGTGGAATTATTATGAACACAATTGTTTATCACGATATTTCAATTAAGATGTAGGTACTTATCATACCTTCTTGGTATATTAAACTATTCGCTTGTCAAGCGGCCTCTAATTCTATTGCCGGGTTTGGCAAATATTATTGAATGTTTTATAGCTAAAATTTAACTTTACTCCTCTATAAAATACTATGGATGATGCAAATAGAAAATCAAATATAAGAATTAAGTTGTTACGTCACAAATCCTATTACGCACAAGTAAATTTTGGTACGATTAAATTTGGATGGAAACCATCTTACTACAGTTAGGTATGAGCTTGGCAGGCATGATCACCTAGGTAGCCTGATCGGAGGATTCTCTCTTTTCTGCCTTTTGTTGAAGTTTACTCTCTGTTCTTAAAAGACCAATAGTCTGACTTCTAAAACTATATTTTGTTAATGTAATTAAAACAAATGCTTTAACTTGATTAATATACAAAATATCAAAAAAAAAAAAAAGTATATTTGCACTCCCTTACTCCTTCGCATACCAAATATGCCAGAACCCTTCTAAGAATTAAAACGTGACAGGTTTCATTAATTATTTCATACATTACACAGTTTCAAAGATCGAAGTCGACATTGTGCCTTCAAAAGTAATCCACGGAACTTTGTTCGCATTTGAATTGTTTCTAAATTCCTAAATATACAGATCAGCGTTAGGTTCCTTTGATCGTTTAAAAACTACATTATTAATTCCGTAGGGCTCACCAAAGGCTTTTGTTTTATTTTTAACGTCTTTATATTGATTAGGTGCTTAACTGTGAGCTACGTTGTTTTAGCCCTAGCGGCTTTGATATAAATTTGTAAACTCTAATTCTTATCTTTGAAAAAATAAACATTGCCCAACTTTAGTATTATCTCCCGTGCTGTGTTTGCGTTTATAAAACATACAGTTTCACTTATTCTCCACACCTTGACCCAGAACAACAAATTGTGGATCACACAAAGAGTGGTTCCGTGCGAAAATCGAACCACCGGGTGCCTAGCTACATAACGCATTAGCAGTGCAGTATTATGGTGAATGATTGTATGATACTGATGAACGGTTATGGTGAAAACTGAAGAAGTTAAAATTATAAGAATCATAGCTCTGGTAAACTTCAAATACATATTTTATTGTAACGGGAAAAGAATAGATCATGACGCACCCTTTCCGTGTAAAATCGTGTCTCCCGTCTCACAGTCATGTAGATACGTATGATGATTTTATATTTGCTAACGTGGAACTTTAGAATTAACTTAAACGAAAATACGGTCTACAGCTAATATCCTCTTTTACAAGAACATTACAAATCTATGAAAAAATAAAGAAATAAAAATAAGTAATCGAAACACACGAGCTAATATCTACTACCGCAGCCGATCGCTTTATTCCATTTAAACTGGACCTGCGTAATATTCTGTTATATATAATTAATATAACCGAATACATACAATGTACATACGCGTATTTCGCGTAACTAGTTACGAGCATTAAGGTAAATAAATTGGCAATAGAAACTATAATAGGGTTTTTATTTAACAAATACAATTCGATCAGTATGTTATAACGTGTTTGATGCTTACATATCTATACTAATATTATAAAGAGGCAAAATTTGTAAGTTTGTATGTAAGGAACCACTGGTCGGATTCCCAAAATTCTGTCACTTATTGATAGCTAAAATGTTCCCTTTGTTTACAATCAAATGGTGCCGAACAGCGAGTGAAACCGCGCGGGAGTAGCTAGTGTATTTCTATTTAGGCGGATAATATTAAATGTTATCGGATGGTCTGTAACGAGTCAATTGAGTTGTATACTTATTGAGCATCAACGTGGTAGAAAGGACCATTTTTTCAATATGGCGTCGATATCTCATATTATTATAATAAATATTTGATAGAGGTGACTGTAACATAATACACATCACCAGCCTTTAAGTGCCCACTGCTGTGCAAAGGCCTCTTCTCGCACAGAGCAGGTCTGGGCATTAAAAAAATAATCACCACGCTTGTACAGTTCCGAATTATGATAAACTTCAAAAATAATAATTTTAATGTCATATTAACAAATAACATCGAAACTACTAAAATAAAAAACAATTTGTCAAACAATCTTATTTTTTCTTCAAAGTTTAATTAGGTTCGAATTTATTTCAGATTTAGCAATGCGCCAATGTGTATTTTACGTGATTAATAAAACGGATCTTTTAACGGTCAAAACAAATATACATTGATTGATTTATTTTATTTTTTACAAAGGTAATTGATAGGTGCTCGACTAATGGTGGGTATTTCGCGACCCAGCTCCGACTTGAAAAAGGATTTAAGCCAGCCAATTCAGGTTTTTTCAAAATAGACGGTATTGCCTAATAAAAAGGCACAATAAATTATTAGCTTTTTACGAAATACGTCAACTAACAAGCAGGCTTGTAACCTGGTAGTAAGCAATCACCATCCAAATTTGCTACTGGTCTTTTTGAGGATTCTGAGACGAGTAAATTCCCAAGAGATTGTGGATGACTTGGGATTGGGGGAAGATTCGGTCTCTAGTAACCTCACTCATACAGCAACACGCAACCGCTTATGTTGCGTGTGGTTCACGACATTTTTCTGCAAGGTCGTGGCATCACTCCGGCTCATTGCCAGTTAAAGCCAATCTTCCCAGAGTGAATTTAGCTGCAAATTGTGGAACAAGAAGAAAAGTAAATGCTTTTCTTAAGACTCGCCGTCATAATGTCAAAGATTTGTTTATTACTGTTCTACTTAGATATTCCAACTAAAAAGCGATTGAATTTTATATTTATGGATCTGAATGACCCTCGTCTCTTTATTTGCTAAGTAAAGAGAGGAGACGAAAAATCACATTTCAAATTCAAATTTCTCCGCTAGACGTAGTGACATAAGCAAATTCTTTACCAGACTTCAGAACTTAGAAAATTATCAAGAATATAAGTTTATTTTTCATATAATAAAAACTAGAAACGTACCTAGCTTTTCCTCGTCAGGTTGGTGAAACGTGAAATTTCGGAATATATTTTAAAATTAATATTTATTTAAGTTGAAATTTTAATTCCATGAAAATTCAATTTAGCTTTAGTTTCCGTAAAGTTTATTAAAATATATTGAAATTTATTTGTAGGTACCTAATCCTATTTTACTGGCGTCTTAAGTACCGTGCATAAGGTCGTGTTTGCAATAATCATTCATAATTATAATGTTTGCCATATAAGTCTTAGGATAGTACAACGAGCATGCTATTTACGACCATAAGCCTCTATGATCCTAATCTATAGAACTGTTATTATTATTGATACAGACTTCGCCGGACATACTGGGATTATTGACTATGATGAACTGTTTGAAATATGGAATCTACACTTATGTAATAAGGTTGAATTTGCACTGTTTTTGATCTCTACCTCACCTGATTGTTCTATTTTTGAAAAAGGGTTTCGCACTTAATACTTTTACAGGATCTCTTCAAAGAGCTTCCACAATTCCTCTGTGTGGTATTCAATTTTAAATCAATTTTTGTAATCCCAAATAGCTCTATCATGCCGAATGAACAAGAAACCACCACTTCCACCTAATGGCTATATGTGTCAGTTCCAGGGCACAGGAATCGAGGGCCAGTAGAAGCAAAAAAACTTATAAATGTATGGAGATTTTGCAACATGATACAAAACACCAGCATATCAAGTTACAACAACATATCAAAATCTTCAATACATTTTCATCTTTAGCACAAAACGAGAAGGAGACGTATCGACTGTCGATATATTACCTCATCACTATTAAACGAAGGTAGGCGTTATGCAGGGAGCTATCAATTATGTTCCATCACTAACATGAATACGCCTATACAATGGTTTTACTGGTAAATGCGAAATTATGTTTATGTATCACAATAGGCATGTCCATTGTTTCCTGAAAAGGTAAGTTTATGGTAAACTCGCTTTCCGTTTTTTATGTTGCTTATTTTTTTTTCAGCCAGTCAGCCAGTAAGCGCAGTAATCTATCAACCGCGCCTGGAGCAGAGCGGGTACAGGGTTGTTTTTAGTCAATAAGAGTCTGACACTCCCTCTCGCCTCACCCAAGGCCAGAGACGATACTTGATGATTTTCCCCCCTCAAAAATAAACAATGTAGTTATACTGGCTAACTGGCGTCCGTACCAACAAGATACTTCACGTAATCAGTGTTAATCATTCGGTTATAAACCTTATCATCTCTGCATACGATTCATGTAAGTTACATTCATAACTTTGTAAAATCTCTTAGGTGTAGTTATCGTGCGACATAGATACTTTTATCAAGCAGCGTGTGCCCCGCGACGTCGCCACGTTAAGGGTCCCGGTATGTCTTGAAACTAGTAGAGTTATTCTCAATTGATTCACATTTCAATGAATGTATCATTAAATTTACCACGAAACATATCTATCCTCTTCTGAAATTTTTGAGAAAGATAGATGATTGAAATTTCAAAAACGATATTATTCTATGGATTTTGTATGAGTCAGAAACTTGTGACGTCATCATAAACCATTTAAAGTCTTATGGACAAATTAGAAAAAAATATATATTAAACTTTTTTTTAAATATTTAAAATAATAAATAATGTCTTTATATTTAATCGTATAGAGTTTTTGTGGTTGAGGAAATTAGCCGAATGTTTGTTTTTTAAGATCAATAAACGAATCAAAACGTAATTACATATTTATGTAGGTAATAACTATTTCATTATACAAATTATAATATTTAACATTACCTAAATTATACGATACCGCAATTTGTTTGCATAACATTATGAAACTGCTTTAAAATATCATCCATCAGTTAACAAAGCTAATTAATATTTCATAATTAGTAATTAATTATCATAATTAATATTCGTACATATCTATATACCGTGTAATTAATATTTATTATATATTACTATAGAGCAACGACTTAGATCTCTTTACTATATTAAAAAAAAAACAAAAAAAACTGTCAGATGTTCATCTATTTAATTAATTAATATCCTGAACCGCCCGAGTTGACAACTGGCTTCCTTACCAATAAGATACTTCACGTAATCAGTGTTAATCATTCGATTATAAACCTTATTATCACTGCATACGATTCATATAAGTTACATTCATAACTTTGTAAAATCTCTTAGGTGTTACTTAAAATTATGCCTTATTGTAGAAGGAAAAGGTTTACTTTAAGGTAGTGTTAGAACGGTATCTGCACGTGTGGTGACGTCAGGCTGATGCACGTGCACGGTGCGCGTACGCATCTGCCGTCTAAAGTTCACTGCACCGCGCTCTAAAGGGTCTTCAAGATGTTTTAAGGTCTGTATGTGATCTCTTACGATTTGCTATTTAAAATTGTCTGTTCTCAACCAAACCATAACATTAACATTAATATTACAACATAGCAATTAAATTATTTTACGGACGAGTAGGTACATACCAATTAAAATTTATACATTTTATTTTTCAGTTAAGAAATGTCTTTTGATGTTGCCAGTTGCATATGACTTCAAAAACTAGTGGCCATTACGAGCCAAAAAAGTGCAAAACGAATAAGTTTTTCAAACTTGAAAATGTGGCCACGAAACACGTTATAACTTTATTTACTCGGTAAACTAACAACTATGTAACTACGTTGAACATTTATTTAATATGCTCCACTTGTTTTGATCAATCTGTGAACAATAACAAAGCCACATAGCCACAGAACAACTAAACATGAAAGTAAAGAAAAGCCAAAACAATTCCGCCAACCACAACAACTTATATGAGAAAAGAAAATGTTTCTAGAAAGGTTTTATTCATGAAGTTTGCATAACTCACAAGCCCAAAGTTCAGCATGGCCGGTAACAATGCCAACTTTTTATATACTTACAAAAAAAACTATTTGCGTTCGATATATGAATATCGGATACTTAAAAAGTTGTTCGTTATAACCTATTGTATCAAAATAAGTTTTCTTGCGTAAGTTTTGAATTTATTAAGAAAAATAAAACTTCTTAGTTAGAAACGGTCCAGTGTTTTTTTTGAGATTCAATTAAACGAAGTAAGATAAAAATATTTTTTTTGAATAAGCTACTTGGAAAATTATTCCATGTACGATCAGTTGGAACTCGTAATTAAACATTCACAACATAGTTAAAATAACTCCCAAAAGTAAAGCAGTTAAAAGCACAAGTTTTTACATCAAAATTCATTGATCCGTGCAAATTGCTGGGCTCAGGTAAAAATCCGTTGCATCTACAAAGGAATTCCTTCAAAGGAGGTCGAAAACGAATGTGCTTATTGTATAAAACCTCTTTGTTATATATCTGGCTGTATAAATCAGTATGAAGGTGTAGTTGCGTGGGACAAAACGGGAGAATAGATTTTGGACAAATGCTCGTGTGACAGGAGGCATCAATCGACATTGTTAGATGTATTTTCTCAGAATAAACGCATTGTAGTTTACTGAGTTGTAGACGAAATATGTGCAACTTTGACTTTTTGAGTCTATCACCTGGTATATTTTATTGATTGCTTTATTTTTTGTATACCTACTTCACTTTAAGTGCCTGCGTAGAAATGTTTAGGAGTTCTAGCCTTAAGGGCACTCGTTCCACTATAAAAAAAACACCATGGCCTGGTCAAGACCCTTCGTATAACCAATAAGATTTCAATTAGTAACTTAAGCAGCTCCAAAAGTTACTAAGGAGGGTTTTAGCCAATTTTTAATTTGGTAACACAAATGAATATCTTTCGTAAAAAACTAAATCTTATAAGGGACCTTACAACATCTTTTTTTTGCAACCAGACATTCTGTACTCAATCTAGTACTAGATTGTGTTTACACGAAGACATAAACTTTTCAATTTAAATGTACAGAGTAGTTGGAGCACTCTTTGATTTCACTTACAATGGTAGTTCTCCACTCAGAACTTGCAATAAAATGAGTTCGTTACCAACCTTCTTTGTAACAATAATAACTCATGTTAAAAACTTTCCGCACCCCACTTTCGGGCAGTGAGACTTTATTTTCGACCTTTCTGTGACGACCTTCAAAGTAACAACATTTTGGCAAAAGGAACTCTTGGTATGCGAACAATAGGTGTTTTTACACAAAGCTTTTTAAATTTAACTAAGTGTATCTTGGCCTATTTTGATCACAGCGAATGGTTCCAGTGGTGGAGAACATCACCGGTGTGGTCTTAGGTGATTGACGATGACATTTTTTATTTTTATTTTTTGTTAGGGGAAAGTCATCTATTTCTAGTTCTAGTTAGACGAAAGGGTGTGTCGGACTCTTACTGACTAAAAACCCCCCGTTTCCACTCCTGCTTTAGGCTGAAGCCGCGGTACATTATTGCGCTAGCCCCGCAACCCCGACGATACCATAAATAGGCAAATTTTTCAAACAATTCAAACGTATTCATTTACCATAAATAATTTTAATACTTTTTGCAATTGCTTACAAAAAAAACTTCCCGCCTTTTTTAACCCTCCATATTGGTCATACTCTTTACCACAAACCATAACTAACGTCTCCAATTCAGTGTGATACAGGCTGACACCTGACAAGCGTTATACAGTAATTGTATACCCATCACGTCTCATTGTCACACGATATTCAGCACCAACTATAGCAGTTTGAAATTCCTATCTGTCGGACAGTAAACACAGTACCGAGCGCGATATCTGTTAGGACCAGTATCAATATATCATTTTAAAGTAAACATGTCACTCTATTTGTATTAATACTCCATGTTGCTTGTATACGATAGTGTCCTATTACTTTATCTTATTTGAGGATTATCTTCGATGTCCAAATGTCTAGTAAAAAGCTGTCAGTCAGTTTGTTGCTTTTTTAGTTTGTCGTTTTAATACATACATGCAAACATCGGGCAACAAATTCAACTCCGAGCTGTCAGCGTAAATTTCGAAATTGGAATTCTTTTAATCGTAAAATTAAAAACTGCCATCCCTTTCTTGGAAATTTGGTATTAAACTAGTTATTCGAATTTTAAATAAAAATTATCAATGTTTAATGCAGATAACATTATGTAACCAATTCAATACTTCTTACCAATTCCCGATAAATGTGGGTCAAACAATTAAAATGTTAACCAGAAACTACATTTCTCATTATTCAATATTCACACTCCAATAATATTGTTTTAAGATAAATGTTCTGGATTACACCGCATGGATTTAAATTAATAAATTTACATTGTTTTTGTATACAGATAAAAAACCGCAAATTAATACAACGGAATATTAAACCTCGATTGACAAAGGAATTCGTGTATTCATCCCGACGGAATGCGAATAAATTACAGTTCGTAACATAAAATTATTGAACTCGATAATCGATAACGAGTCGGTTATGTAGGTGTACAATCGATTACGAATAATCGATTCAGTCACCCTTAATGGTTTCTGACATTTAAAAAAGAATGATATGGAATAAAATGGGTAATTCGATAGATGATATTTCATCAATTATGTTCATTTAAAACTGACTATGATTAATGACGCTTTCGTAAAGGTTTTATTAAGTTTTCGCGAAAATCCGTCGCAGTCTTATTCCATTTATTGAGAAGGATAAAAAAATGATATCAAAATTTAAACTTGAGAATAGTGTTTAAATATTTTTATCTTAAGAGTGAGTAAGTACGACATATTTTTTATCTGTGGAATTCGCAGCAGGCTAAAAACGTATAAAAATAAATTACCTAATATTTTAAAATGATTAAGAAACAAAAGACTGCTGAGTTTTTCATCCCTTTAATGAGACCATACATAAATGTTTAAAAAAAACAACTTCGGACACTGCCCATTCACGCTTAAGGAATCCCATAAACCATAAGATGTCCCAAATCACACTACAACATATAGGTACGAATACGTATAATGTACAACAATGATAAATAATAGACACCGCTGATAAATTATTATAAGCCCTTGTCACTCACTGATCGACAATATTAATAAGGTAATTTATAATTAATTTTACTAGGGAAACAGGCCTTATAGTCGCATGAAATAAATATTACAGGCTTGTTACAGAACAAAGAGATCGTGAATAGTTTACTGAATTGAAATATGAAACACTGAATAGCATTATAAGTACGTACGAACATTTTATGTACTTACTTAGTTCATTTTTGATAATGTTCACTATAAAATCGCTTGCGCACTAAAATGTTTATAAGATCTTTTTTCTAGTTAGTCCGTATTGACAGTGGTTAGGTTGTATCAGAAGTTATTGTGTACCTTAAAATAGTTGAAAGTGCCTTAAAATAGTTTTCAAACAATAAAAAATTCTTATACAAACTAAGCCGGTATTTAAGGAATATTGCTTGGTGGCATTTTAGAATCAACCTTGTAGAATATTGTCCAATTCAAATGTGAACGATTATATCAAAAACATATTTAATTTTAAACTAAAATATCTTATAATTATAAAAATGAAAATCATTTAGCGAAACAAATCTATTACTTAATATAGTTTTTCTTAACCTACGACGGAACACAGAAATCAGAACCAACCCCTACCGTAGTAAAACCACAGCTCATCAATTCCTTTCCTGTCTGGGACAGGTGGTGAGTATACAGCTGGTAAAAAATGGGAGCATATGACAAGAACTTACCCATAAATAGCGGCTGCGCCTGCGATGGCCCCACCACACTGCGCGGCGACGTACAACGCAGCTCGTAGCGGTGACACGCGCCTGCGCACGCAGAGCGCTGCCGATACTGCTGGGTTCACGTGAGCACCTGCACAATAATGTGTATTTATTTAGTTAGTACATATATGATTATCACCGACAATTGGGTAGTTTCCGAAGTCAAAAATAAATTAATTTGATGTTACAATACAATAAAATAATTACCTAAAAATAAGACTAAGTATAGTTTTATTCATCGATGTTTCGATACAATAAATTTTCGATATTTATCATAGAAAAGTATTTGGATAAAAGTATTGAATTTGACTAGTTGGCCACTACCGTATTACATGGCATTCGGGCGAAAAGTGGATGTTATTTACGTACCATCTTTTTATATTTTTATATTTCGTTTTTTCTTTTCCTTTATTATATCTGTGTTAATGTAACTGGATCAAATCCGTATTAACATAAATAAATAAAAAAATAAATAAATATCTGATTTTTAATTTTCTGGAAATATTACCTAGCTAGATTGATTTAATTGATGACAAACAAAATTTTATCGAAAATGTTGGAGTTGTTTCCGAGATCATATGCATAGATATGCATATTTTTAAATACCTACAAGAATTGCTAGTTTAAATATATAGGTGTAAGATACAAAAAGTGATTTTAGCCAAAGAACAACAAACAACCAAAGAGTATGTAAGTAAAATGTTTTATTTTATAATTTAAATCTGTACCTGTGTTATTATACAATAAAAACAGATCTATGGTATGTAATACTAAATTGTTCTCACAGAAACTCCGAAATATATGAAAGCAAAAAAGAATATATCTACATATGAATTATGTATTTGGATTCCAATATTATACAGATGTATTATTTGAACAAGAGCAAAAACTATACGAATCCTTTTCACATATCAAACGCCGAACTAAAAACCACATAGAACTTCATCAGACACGTTTAAGCTATTGTTAGTTTATTTCAGTAAAACTTTCAGGAGGATTTAATAACCGATGGCTGTGGGAGAGAGGGAGGGTATTATTTGAGGACCGGAGGATCAAGGGAATGATAAAGTTGGGATCTAACTGATCAACATTTGAAGTCTGGAACCACGACAACAATAAGCTTTTTGAACAAACTTTACAATTTATTTACCTAACTAAGTAAGCTAAACAAATCGTGATTTATTTATTTTTGTCACTTACCTATGTACTTTGGTACGATGACATACAATGGGTCTTTACGACAGGATTAATATTGATGCGAGTTTTGAGCAATTAATTTTGGAATTAGTATGACCGTGTGACGTGTGATGTGTCATGCGACAATGACCACATTTTAATCAGCGACTTCATTCCTTTGTTTTGTTTCGGATGAACAAATTCTAAAAATTAATCTATACTAATATTATAAAGCTAAAGATGTATATGTTTGTTTGAACGTGCTAATCTCAGGAAGTACTCGATATCTGTGATCAAACGGATTATTACCTGATGGAAAGCAATCAGCTTTGCCCATGGACACCTGCAACAACGGAGGAGTTACAAGTTCGTAGCCGACCTTTTGGGGATTAAGGAGTTATGAATTTTAGGGATAAAGGTTTCGAATATTTATGTATTGGGAAGGGATGGGGGGGGGAGGATTGGGCTTCCGGTAACCTCACTCACACGGCGTCACACAACGTTGTGATTGTTTCACGCCGGTTTTCTTTGAGGCCGTGGTATCACACATTCGTGCCGAAGCATGACTCCCACACTTAAGATAATAATAAACATTAATCCTGTCTGTCTGTCATTAATCTGTTGTTTAATACTTGCAATAACACCTTATGCAAGCTGGATATACACATGCAAAAGTACCTGCAACAACTGCATGCACTTTCGTGTTTTTTATTACCAATATATTTTTATTTATAATCCTTTCTGTTGTACATTGTGAACGAATATAATACTGTCTCGTTTTAATTACAAGTTCGTTGATTTATCTACAGGTAGATTATACATATGTGAATTGTGGTTCATGTTTTATTTTATATGTGTTTCTGCTGTAGCTGTCATTAATAAATGTACCTACCGAATTTGTGAATGCGTAGATAGACTGACCGTGCTCACAATCAAAAAATATGTTTGTAGCAACAACATTTCTGTATTAAACTGGTTAATTGCTCAGTAAGTTATATACACGTTAATTTGACTGCTATACTCATAGGGCCACAATTACCTTCAGGGGTTTTTTCAGTTCTAGCTGGCGATTTACTACACTATAACTTTCGCTACACTTCTACACTAGATCAAAGAAAAACTTTTGTTCTTCTTCTTCTCCATCACGAAGGTGCTTCTCTTATAAACAAGCAAATACACACAAACAAAGTACCTACATTTCAACACCGACTTGATTTGGTGTCGAACATAATTTTCACCTTCACATTTCCTTTGTATTAAAATAACGTGTCATTCGAAACCCACCGTTTTATCATTGACATAAAACATATTTCTACATAGCAATGCAATCAGAGAGTCCTTAAGTACCTACGTAATGAATTCGGCCCCGTGGCCCGTTGGCCAGCTGTTACGATGCTGACTAAGTACTCTACGATTATTCCCTGAATTTTCCCTCCCACATTAAAATATTGTTTTCGTAAAATCTAACTTATCTGCGAGGCGTACGTTCGGAATAACAAATTCAGTGGCGAGATAAAATCATTCACGTTAGTATTCGCACCGAATATTCGGTCCCATGTCGGTGTCGGCGGAGAAATCACCATAGTGGCTACCCGATAATGGCTGGCCGGATGTTTACCTGCGTTCCGGGTAATATAATAGCTAAGATACAGTAGATAGCCTTGAGGTGTGCCACCCCTGGGTACTGCAGAGAAATGCGATATCAAGAACGTTAACACTACGTGCCCAGATGTGTCAATATGAATATCCAAGACAATGCGTAGCCCGAAACATTGTTTTATCTGCTAAGGAGGTACAACTTCGGGGCTATCAATATTCGAAATCAATTTGAACATTAAACGGAATATGAATAAACCTGTACCTACTGGAGCAAAGCGTGTACGGAGAGAGGAACGCAAAAAATAAAATGGAAACAGGTGGATTAACCGATGCGCCGCGACACAGATATATCGAATGCAAAGTCGAACTACTACGCCTATCGATTATTCAGATTGTGTTACATAGCTCTCAGTGAATCAGGGAACATCACCAACTGTGAGGCCTCAGGCGTGATACAACCTACAAAAAAGAACAAAAGCCTAACATCTGCTTTATATAAATAACGACACATTACAATACCAACACAGACAGAATAAACGTAAACCTTTTTTAACGTTAAAGTTTTTCGAGAAAATATTTTTGACAAAGAACTTTTATGACGTACTCCTTCGGGAATCATGATACCAAGTTATTTCTAACAAAAATCTGATTTATAATACTGCTCTCTGCGCTCTATAAGATCGCAATAAAGACGAATTATTTATCGTTCTTTAAAACTCCGGACAAGTTTTAAAGGAAACTCAGTTGACAATACAACTTCGTGCAGTCTACTTCCTGAGTACACATTGATAAATGAATTCAGCATCGGGCGAGTAAAATAAAAAGAGCGCTCACAAACAAGTACTTAGTAAGAACTTAAAGGAATCTTGACAATAGTGCCTTCTTTATACCACTACAGACATTCACTCGTTGAAAGCTGAGCTTACACTAGCTTTAAACGTAAATCCCATTATAATTTATGCATCGATTGAAGCTGTACATTAGTCCGCGCTCGAAATAGGGATGTCCACTTGTCCAGCCATTAGTGAAAATTAGGGCAACTCGGTCGAGGGTGTATTCTAAAAATTCATCACGGTTACCGCGAACATTGTAGATGCAAGAATTGACGCCTGATTGTGAACGAGAGAGCTTTCTCCGGGTTATTGTTATTTTTGATATAATTTAAAATGTCATTGTCCCCGCGTCATGTGATCGCCATTATAAAGTTATATCGAGGGGACAAAGGGTGAAGGGTGCACGTGTTGGATAGGATATAATAATCCCGCCTAACGCGCTTAAATGTCGTGTAGTTTTATGGGAAGTGACGTCAAAATTGTCTCTCCGCAGTTAATTTATTATTTATGACATTCTGTATTTGTTTGTTTAACCGAACGTCTGAATCCATTTGAGCCCTATGTGTTTATTTTTATGTCATTCGCTCACAAGTAAAAATTTAATTACAAAGTAAGCTTAGACATTTAAAATATAGCGTAACATTTCTTACAAAAAAAAAACAATCAGCAAGAACCTACTTGACGGGTAAAAACTCAAGACTTTCGCGCTGCAGCCGCCACGGCCGCGCCGAACCTTTTTTGAAAAAAAAGACGGATAATTGTGAACATCTGCACGCTGCGGCTCGGTCCGTAAATCATCCGAGCGCGCGACGGCCTGTGCTATCAAACGCGTATAAATTACCAAACGGTGCAGGGTTAATTGGACCCTATACACGACACCGACCATTTCGACCCCAACTATGTAACTAACTAGTAAAAACACAGAAACAAAACCGAAACTACGGAATCCATTTACGGTTGATACGCCATGTCTAAAATTCTCCGACAAAATGAATCGTAAAACAAAACAGCAGCTATAGTTACTGGATGATATTGAATGTACAAAAAAGATTTATACACGGCAGGTAGCTTATGTTATGTTGGAATATCAATACTGAATCCAGGCTTACGTAGTGCCTTCTGGAATATTTTTGTGGTTCATAAAACCCGAGGTGAATAGAGTACCTACCTGCCAATATCGTACAAAATAAATGTTTCAGGACTGAAATAATATTCCATTACTAGAAAAAAAGAATATTATAAGCAGTAGTACATCTACGGCAAAGTTAACAAGGAGTTTTTATACTTCTTATTTTATATTTGCCGTAAGGATTATAAGGAATGCGTTAAGCGCACAATCACTTATTAAAAAAAAAAACAAATAAAAATGCAAATGGAGGGTCGATCGTCCCGCGTTAACATTGAAAATGATAACTTGAAATAACATTATAACACGTGGGCGCTCGACTTTTATTTTCATTGCCAATTACGGCTCGCATTCCTCGATTCCTCGTAACTTGTAATTCCAAGTTCCCACAGTAGGTAACGTAATCGCGGTTGTCTTATTATTTCTTGAAATCTATTTTAGAAGTACCTGTTCTATTTTATAGGCGGTATCGAGTGCTCCTGGTCCTTGACAATCTATAGGTAAAACCTGTCACAATAATGTTATGTTTACTGCGAGACAACGAATCATATGTATTTAGTGTGGGAATACATGTCCGCTAAGAAATTCTGATAAGTAGTCTGTTAATGTACAGGAACTATTGGTGTCACATGTCACCTTTACAAGTTTTACAAAGGTAAGGGTTCTCCTAACTGGCGCTATTGTTTGAACAGATTGACTGCAACAAAGCCAGGCGTGCCGTCATAACACAAAGCATAACAAGCAAAAAATGCTACCGACACAGGTAGGTACAAACATAAAGATCTATTATCATGAGACCAGCTCTGCTGTGTGGAACTTAAAATGAATGTTTACATTGGTTTGTTTGATTTTGGGAAATTAGTCTACTTTGATGTATTGGATCTTGAATAAAGCTGTAACACAAAAGATGTCTCACCAGATATGTTAGCAAAGCAGAGAGTAAGTGTGGCGATGGCACAGCCTGAAGCGAGCGCGGTGGAGAGCAGCACAGCTGAGGCGGAGGCTCCCACGCCCGCGCCGCCAGCCGCCCCGCACACGATGAACACATACAGAAAGGAGGCCGCGCACTCTGCTACCACTGCCTTCCACAACGATAGAGTCCGCACTTCCACCCGCGCCGGTACCCTCCCCGACAAACCCCCATCACCTGAGTTCGCATCCTTTCGTAAACACTCCAATTTCTCAAACAAAGTAACAATATGCTGTTCCAAATTCTCATCCGATATGTTAAACGCTTGTTCCCCCATTTTTAAAAGAAAAAGTAAAACTTGAAACACTATTTACGCTCTATGCATTTTCAAATTTGGAAGCGCGCGCGATTTACTTACGAGCACTTTTGTTATAACGACGGACAAACGACGCGATCCGGGCGGCCGTCACTCTCGCAATGCCGGCAAGCCAGTGAATGAAGCGAGTGAATGGAGGCAAGCGGGGGCGCCGCACATGTCCCGGCCGCCCGACACTTGTTACACCCCGCCCACGAGACCTGCACTTTCAGCGAGGGTGTAATCAAATCGCCGACTTGGCACCACACTACTACAATACATTTTAATTGGACAAAAGTATTTACATTTATTTTTTAACCCTCGAGATGTGCGGCTATAAAAGACCAATACTTTTTGCGTCAATGTAAATCAACAGATGGGCTTGTGGTTTGTTGTAAATATCTAATCTATTATATTGAAGTTTTGACCCTCTTTGCGTAGTCAACAAAGAGAATAATTTCCTGATTGAGGTTTTCGCTCAAGTTTTACAGCTCTCACCATCTCTTATCTGGGAATAAAGGCATGTGTCGGGATAATGGGTACTTTAGGGAAGCGCTTACATTACACTTCGGTTGTAACTCCAACTTGAGACAGCCGACATAAATACTCCAGAACAGAGTCAACGTTCAGGGTGACTTAAATGGTGTAAGCCGCGGAGGATGTAATCCGCGCCTTTGTTAAGTCCCTAAAGCTCGGAAGATACCTATGAATATAAAGACGAAAACAATATTACTCCTACTTACTGTAATCCAGTTAGAAATTAGAGCTTTACGCTGGATGAAGAACTCTAAGAAAAAATTGTATTAGAAATTCTACGAATTTGTCAGTAGTAAGGAGCTCAGGATGATTGTCAAAAGAGGTCAGTGGCCAATCAAGTGGGCGAGACCTTACATCACAATTTGATTAGTGTCCCGCATCGACCAGAGACGCTCGTAAATTCATTAATCATTTAGTTTGTGGGTACCGAGACTAACAGGTATCTAAATCTCAATAAAGTATCTTTTGAACTTAGTCATTTGTCCTTCATTTTGCTAAGTTTTTTAGATGAGACGTCTAGGAGATTTGTGTAGCTATGTTATCTTATAATTTACTCGCCTTGAATCTTTAACGATAGCCAGAGTTACGTGATACCTATTACGTTTTCACTAGCTTCCGTACGCGGCTTTGCCCGCGTGTTATGTTGAAAAAAACAGGCTATGTAATCCAGCAACGTCAACATAAATTTCGACCAAATTGGTCCAGTAGTTTTTGCGTGATAGAATAACATGCATACCTACATTCATACATTAATATTAGTAGGATAGGATAGCATAGGGCTGCAGACAAGCAGATGTATCACCTGATGGTAGGCAATCGGCGTCACGAGGACACCCGCAAACTTTGAGGACTTACAGTGCAATTGTAAGTCCTCAAAGTTTGCGGGTTTTTGAGGATTGAGGATAAGGAGATTAGGTCCAAGAGCTATTAAAAATACAAGTAATCCCCTATGTAGTTTGAAGGTTTCTGTCCAGATTTGACTGCCTTTGACACATTTCGATCATATCAAATCATACTCATGAACTAGATCCTCTCCTAACGTCTTCTCACAGACTGCTTGTCCAAGGTCCAACGCAGTACTTTCTGATCATTATAAATAATAAACTTTTGTCCCAATGACGTTCTCACGTTAAATTTATAGCGTGTAACTATATCTTTAACGATTCCTGGCGTTATAATGACGTGGAGTGGCCAGTGTAATGTCGAGCTTCATCCATAATGTACTGAGAAACGGGTGTGAAACTTGATCGTGTAGGTGTAAGGTTCACGACGAAACTGTGAGTCTTGTAACATTGATGGGTGTTACGGCAGAGATTGAGAACCTTTACACAACGTAACATTAAAACGTTTACGCGTCTCGGGTTTTGATACCTACATTCTTTCAAGTCGAAAATTATGGGAGCGATTATTTCAGCATTATTTGACACTTTTTTTACTATGCACTAAACTACTTGATGATAACATCGGCTCAAACCGGTTCAAAACGGTCAAAGAATTATGAAAAGCACAGCATAGTAAAATCTGACAACCCTATGCTACAAATTGAAGCAATAAATTATAAGCAGGCACACTGGCACATGACACTTTACGCGTGAGTGACCCCTTTTTTGTGAGGGGACAGTCATCAAATCATTTTTTCTCTTTCTGACTGAAACCACCCCTTACCTTCTCCTGCTCTAGTCCGAGGCCGGCTTGCGTTTGCCCCGCAACCTTGACCCTGACTGATGGTGGTCTATACCTAGGCTCTTTCAGGCGCGCGCAGAACGCTACGCGCCGTTCGCTCGGGCCTGGTTCTGATTGTGCGACGAGCTACCTTTGCTCGCCGATCCTAACCTCGGTGACTGTTTCCACTATCTACACCTACTTCAGCTACTGAATTATATTTTAAGATTGATATGGTTATAGACACTCTTAGAGTAATAAGGTTTACTCTACTCTCTCATACGCTTGACGATACATAAATTCACATTTTCCTCTCGTACGTTCAAGTCCGTGTTACGAGAACTGGCTCCACGTTCAAAGTCAAAATTATAATGTGCATGTTTCACAATATTTCTAATGCTATAAGTCTGATGCTATAGAAATGAATACCTAAAACTTATAGGAATACCTAAAACTGTAATGAATAATCTTGCTTAGCACAATCTCTATTAAAATTATCGTGATCCCTGCCAAATCCTTAAGTATCTAACGTTTTTAGATAAATTCCTAGTTAACTAAGAATTTATTTTAAAGTAATTACTAAGCATTTAGAAAGATATTATTATCTAGTTTAAAATCATCCAATAAAGTCGATATCCTGCACTGAGATTCAAAGCTTTCTTGAAGTTTTGAGCATAGATCGTAAGCGGAGCCTACAAACTCTATTTAGATAAACTTCATAATACGACTTCCGACTAGATCATGGCTGTCGATCGCCGCTTCTAACGTAGATACGTTTGCAAACAACTTAGCTTGGCTAATTTAACAATCAAATGAAAGTACTGTTTACTGAAATAGAACGCTAGTGTGAGAGCCAAGCTTCGACACGAAATGGGTCGGCTCGACCGGAGTGATACCACGGCCTTACAGAAAATCGGCGTGAAACAAACACAGCGTTGTGTTTCGCCGTGTGAGTGAGGTTACCGGAGACTCAATCCCTCTTCCTCCCCCCATCCCTTCCCAATACTTAAATATTCGAAACCTTTATCCCTAAATGGCCTAACTCCTTTGGTGTTGCGGGTGTTCATGGGTGGCGCTACTGCAAGTACCTACCTACAATACCACTACCAGTGTGAAACAACGCTTTTGATGTGTTTCACCATGTGGATGAGATGGAGCTCCAACACTATCCCTCCCAAGCCAAACCCAAAAAAATAAAAGGACCTTTTTATTATTTAAGATTTCAACCCCCTATTACAAAAGAAGATTATAATATCTTTAGTCTAGGTTTAAAGCCATTGAGTCAGGTTTTGTATTTTGAATCTTAGTCTCAACTACCTTTGATTTGAAATACAAAATCTGGCTCAATGGTTTAGACCTTTGTTCTTACTCCGTGGTTTAGACCTAGACTAAAGAAAAATCTTGTTTTGTAATAAAACCGCATGTCTCTTGGAGTATTATCTTAACTTACAGTGCCATCTATTATAACAAAAGAAAACTATAGTTTCTAATTCTAAATATTCTACATTAGATGACGCTTATAACATTTAGCAACGAATAAAAAGCAATACTGATTACCGTCACAGTTACCGTTTGATTAGCATAAATACAAATAAATTAATTAATTATGAGCGCATGCTTATAATTAATTTATATAAAATCGAAAATTTTCAATTCGTTTATGAAAAAGTAGTTAGTTTTTCTCATTTTTCTTCTTTGAACAAATCTTTAAAGGCGTTTTGCAATTAATTGAACGCATCTTTTTTGACAAGGCTTTTTATTTGACAGCAATGAAATATCTGCGCCCTCTGTCAATAAAATTTGGAAACTTATCGTAATGGTGGTGATTCTAGTAAACTACCGACTGATTGCATCTATTTTTATTTGTATTTTCTAATTAATTAGCATTAATCGTAATATTTAGTGTTGTGGCTGCGGCCATATGATGCTTTCTTATGTCGGGTATAGCTAAAACGCCAGTTTTGGCCGAGGAGGGTGGCATCAATCAGAGTAGAAAACGTTCTATCCAGACCAGCGAACAGTGCAATAATAAAAGAACAAAATCCGACGAAATGAGTGCCAATGAGAAGAAATCAAATTTTTCAATGTTGACTCCAAACTCTAATGGAAGCATTAAGATGACATCGTCATCTATGAACAAGCCTGGTGCAGCAACGAAGAAGTTGGTTATAAAGAATTTCAAAAGTGTGTTTACGCTATTATCAAAGTCGTCATGATTATAACCTATTTGACATCTGCTGAGGCTAATGGCTGGACGTTGTTTTTAGGTAAGCCGAATCTTCCAGAAAACTATCAAGAGACAACATGGAGCAAGTTGCGGGAGGCCGTGATCGCTATCCAGACGTCCAAGGCGATTGCGTACTCTCTGGAGGAGCTGTACCAGGCAGTAGAGAACATGTGTAGTCACAAGGTAAAGTACCTACTTCAACCTTCATAAGTACTTTCCTTCAAGTTCATTGCCAAAAACAGTGTAACACATATTATTATGACATTTTTGGCAATAAACCATGCCATAAACAAATGCTGGAGCACCAATACCAACATACATTGACAATTGAGCATGATAACAAAGTTATCAAGATATTATCAACATCATATAATGTCTTAATTTCAACAATATAAGTATTGCATGTAAATATTGCAATGTTTGAAATAAAACAAATATTTTTTTCATTAATATTTATTTTAATTTTCATGACAAGATTGAAATGTATAGTGTCATTACAATGAAAAGGATAATAACTGGCAATAATGTTATTAAAATTACTTCAAAATAATTTCTTTAGAAAACTGATAACTCTCATCAGATATTGATAAAAAGCTCTTGTTAGCATAATAATTACAAAAACAACTAACTGTATGAAGTTATTCCGGGAGTGATCTATTAGTCGGCCATCAGTCAAAATATTTTTGAAGTTGTAGTAGAAAACTAAAATATTGATTATTGCATCACTTATGTGGCTCCCTCGCATCTGTTTTATAAATTGATAATAAGCAAGCAAGTAAGCAGCACCATGCACACAGTCCTTATAATATTTTTGAAAATTATTAAACAACCTTTTTAGGAATATAACTTTCTCATGTGAAAGTACATACAGGTCCTCTCAGTTTATTTACATAAATCAATGTTTAAAAAAAGATCTTTATAATTCATCAATATCAAGATCATGTACCAATTTCTTTATCCATATTGTTAGCTCAAGATAGTGTGTAATATTACACACTCAACAATCAAGTCACATGTGACATACTTTCTTTGCACATGTAACCATGTTTAGGTATTAATAGCCTATCTGGCTTTTTTTCTGATGAATGACTTTAATACAAAACATTTTTTATCATCTCAGGACATAAAATAATATGTAAAATGATGTATATAAAATAGGGTTAGGGTAGGTTCGATTCCTATTATTTGATCTACAAATTGTTGGTCTGGATCTTGTGCATGTGAAATTGTATCATTATAAACACACCCATGACACAGCATAATCCTAGAGATGGCAAATGATTTTCTTCAAAAAGGATGTTTTAACTCTATCATCACCATAAACTTATTTTTTTTTAATGCTGAACATTGTTATCTATAAATCTGTTGTAAATATCCAGATGGCCTCACAGCTGTATGTGAATTTAACGAACTTGGTGGAGGCTCACGTGAAGGCGAATATTGAGCAGTTCCTGTCCGAGAGCATGGACCGGCAGGTGTTCCTTAAGCGCATGGACGACTGCTGGCGCGCCCATTGCCGCCAGATGATCATGATCAGAAGTATCTTCCTGTACCTAGACCGCACCTATGTTCTACAAAATCCTAGTATACATTCTATATGGTGAGTTTTAGCCCTGTAACATGCTTAGTAATTCAATGAACTCCTGATATTCTCCTGTTCATTCAATTATTTCAAAATAATAGATATCTAGAAATGTGCTAAAATGTTGACCAGTCATAGAGAGATTGTCACAAATTTTGTTATTAATTATGCACTACTTAATAAATTATTAATTAATACTTTGCATACTGTAAGGTGAAATGTTTTGAGACCTTATAAAACTATCCATCTTTTTTAAACATACATTTTTGCAAATAAATGAATTCTATTTCTAAAACTTTTAGACCTAACTAACATCCCCGAACCACTGTCAAACATATTTGTTCGGCAGTGGAACTATCAACTAATGATGGCATATCCTATTATGAATTCTAAAGCCAGTCATAAAAGTAAAAACTTTAATTTCATTATTATGTTTTCGGCTTTCTCACGTAATAATTTGACGAGATACTCGACTAGTTTCAAGCCATGCCAGAGGCCATATTCACGAGCAGCATTCCGCGGCACGCGACACGCCTACTGTCGCGCTGCTACTAGGATTTAACTTAACTTTAATTTCTTTCAGGGATATGGGTTTGGACTTATTCCGACACCACATAGCAATGAACACGTTAGTTCAGACGAGGACTGTGGATGGTCTACTGACCCTGATTGAGAGGGAACGA
This sequence comes from Spodoptera exigua, assembly GCA_902829305.4. Classification (NCBI taxonomy): domain Eukaryota; kingdom Metazoa; phylum Arthropoda; class Insecta; order Lepidoptera; family Noctuidae; genus Spodoptera; species Spodoptera exigua. The sequence goes on from LR824603.2 coordinate 14,506,287, forward strand.
GGTGGTGATGCCGTCGACATATCCTTGCTCAAGAGTCTCCTGCGAATGCTCTCAGACTTGCAAATATACCAGGATGCTTTCGAACACAAGTGAGTTTTTCAGTTTAATATTATGATATTGATGAATGTGACAAAAGCTTTTTCAATTTATTTTAAATATTCGAAAAACTACTAAGTATAGTTGTCTGTTGGTTAAGCTAAGTGCTTCATCTTTATTTATGTAGGAAAGAACAAAATATTTTTTGCATGACAACTTGCTCTATTGTTTTAACTGTGTGGTTTCAAGTGGCAAAGGGACTCGCGCGACGGTCTTTTTTCAAATAAATGTAAAATGTATTTGTATTAATATATTTCATATATTTGTTGTTGTCACTTGTTCTTTGTGAGAGTGGTCGCCAGCGCCACTACCGAACAAAGTTTCCATTTCCAATTAAGTAGATTTGCATGTTTAAGAAAATCCCCATACCACTCGCAATCGCCTCTTGTACGCTGTGTTTGCTTATGCCCTACCCCTTCAGCGAATTAAGGGGGTTACACTTGTCATTAGGTCACGTTTATTCTCATTTTATAGACGCATTATGATAATTGTATCATCGAGCTGTCTCGGTCACGCAGACTCACGCATGTGAATACGCAATGAGTGGGTTATTTTATTATTAGTAAACACTTTGAATAGGTTGACTCAGATGAACGATTATTACGGCTATTGTCATCAATTTATGTCGTACGAAATCAAACTGACAATATTTTTTTAACACCTCTAGCCTTTTTGTGAGTGTGAAATAATTAAATGACTTCTACCGGCCAGGGTGGGGCGAGAGGGAATGTCAGAGTCTCACTGACTAAACACCCCCCGTTCCTTCTCCTGCTCTAGGCAGAGGCTGCGGTGCCTTATTGCGCTTGCCCCGCAACCACGGGTGAAACTCAGCCCTAAAGGTCCCCGTCTGTGGCGGTCTTTATAGGGCCCCGTCTGCGTTTCAAAATATCTGAATAGTCACTTTGTACCGTACTATTGGTGACATTTGGGCAAAAAAATCTAATATTATTGAGTGCAAATCTCGAGAACTACTGGATTTCACTGATTCTTATCTTTCTTTTATGTTTTTTAATGTCAGGAGAAGATTGTAATGAAGTAAAATTTTGAAAAGTAGACTAGTATATCGGTATATCTCGAAGCTTTCAAATCCCGTCATTAGCGAGATAGTTTAGCCATTAGAACACTAGCGGCTTAATTTTTATAAAGTCTGCCTCATGCGAAAAGACAGCCGATACTCTCATTCATTAATGTAATTACCCTAATGATTGTACTAGTTATACCTTTCTGTTCTCCCAAGTCACGTGGTATTTGGATTATAGGGGTCTATTCATGAACGATCACGAGGCTACGTCACTGAATTCTATTGACAACCTTGCGACATTGCCGCGTGATTAGTAAATGCACGTGGAATTCAATTAAAACTGAACTCGTGAACAGTAATAATAAGGTTGAATGTTGCTTCGAAATAATGCTTCGGATAGTAAAATAGCATTATTTATTTTTAAATTTTTCCTCGTTTTCGGTCAGTTATAAAGGAAAGAGTATTTGTTTTTTCTCTAGACCGTTTCTATTGAAAGTAAAAAGGTAATGATAAGCTAAATTCTGGATGCAAAATACCATTCAATAGATCACGTTATTTATAAATAAACCTATTCACGGATACGCTCAAAATAGCCCTCTGATTGGTTGGTTAACAATCAAGACGCCGAACGACATAAAAGTGTCGATAGCCTTAACGTGGCGCTCACACTAAGCACTCTGCCCTCAAGCCAAATTTAATATCGATAATCGTTATTGCTTTACAAACGAAACCAATGTCTGGAGGTTTTTGAAGGACAACGATAAGTCACGCGGTCAAATATGAAATCCGTAAGTACGGGATTTCATGCCCGCGTGACTTAGGTTGGTTTTTTTCTTGCTGTTATTTTTAATAAGGATTTTATTTCTTCATAATTACCCTGTACCTACAGTCTGTTAAAAATAGGTAGTTTGCGCTTGTTAACAGCAAAATACATTTTACAAGCTTCCGCCTGCTTCTTCGACCTCGTATTTTCAACTAAATCGGTTTAGCCGTTTTTGTGTGAAAGGCTAACAGACATCCATACATTCTCACTTACTTTAACATTTATAATATTAGTAGGATAGTAGGATATTATTAGTCGGAAGTAGGATTTGATTTCTTCTATGTACCATGTAAACAATTAAATGTAATTGTCAGGTTCCTACAAGCGACGGAACGTCTGTACGCAGCAGAGGGACAGCGTTTGATGCGGGAGCTAGCAGTACCACAGTACCTAGCACACGTCGAGAAGAGACTGCGGGAGGAGAATGAGAGGCTACTCCACTACCTAGACCCCTCCACTAAGTAAGTAAAAGGCTCTTTTGTTCAAGATGTATAACATTCTATTCTATAGGGATCCTACCAGGGAAGTGGCCAGTGCGTTGACGGCCTTCCGGCGGTTGGGGATTTCGTGATTGAGGGTGGGGGGGATTTGGCCTTTGGTAACGTAACACATACGACAAATCAAAAGGTCGTTTTTCTGTAAAGTTCATTCCGGTCGAGCGGACCGGAATGAACTTTACCGGCCTCTGCACGTTTTCTTGTGTTTTAAAAGTATAAGTGGCATGTGTAGTGTGTGAGTGAATATCCATGATTGAAAAAAAAAGGAAATTCACCTATTTTTTAATTATTTTGTGCCAATGCTTTGGCAGGGGCTGTGAGATCTTAATTTTATGAATGCATTTCTTCCATCTAGTTAAAAAATCTGTATTCACGTGCTGTAATGTCTATGCATTGAGTAGATACTGATTTCTAAAGAAACTTGGTCCAGTTTTCTTATATTAATGTTATTTCCTGTTTTCAGATGGCAATTAATCCACACAATAGAGCGCCAGTTGCTGAGCGAGCACCTGACGGGCATCCTGGGCAAAGGCCTCGAGTCCTTGATGGACGGGCCTCGGCTCGCAGACCTCACCACTCTCTACACACTCTTCAGCAGGGTCAAGGACGGACTCACGGAACTGTGTAACCACTTCAATGCTTATATCAAGGTTAGTTGGTGCCATCCGGTTACTTAGCTCTTTGGCCGAAGACTGGAGAATTTCTTTTTAAAAGCTATGGTGGCCAGCTAATTATTGGCATTGATGGTATTAAGGACACTTTTGGCTGTTATTTCTGAGGTTGTCAAACATACTATGTTAATTCTCCTGGCTTCTGTTCCTTTTGAAGGAGGAAATCATTCAATGACTTCTAGCACCCTAGGTGAGATAAGACGAAGTGTGAGACTTTACTGACTAAAAACCACCGTTTCTTCTCCTGCTCAAAATCAGACCCGAGTGTAAGGAGTGATGGGTTTTCGCGCTCCTCAAATATCCAAAGCCTATAGGGCACCACAGACACCCCTTTAGGGCTGATGTTCAGCCGGGGTTGCGGGGTAAGCGCAATGAGGCACCGCGGCCTCGGCCTAGAGCAGGAAAAGGAACAGGGGGTTTTTTAGTCAATAAAATTCTGACGCTCCCTGCTGCCCAATTCTGAAGTTGGGGAGAAATCATTTGATGATTTTCGCCTCACAAAAAAAGCTGTTTCTGATTCTCATGAATATCCATTTCTAGATGGAGGGGATCTGCTTTCAGATTTCTGAAGCTTGCGATTAGTAGTAACGACGAATGTTGAGATTTTCACATGACAATCGATAGCAAAACTTGTATTTAACCGATTTGTATTTGTTACAGAAAAAAGGTCGTACGATAGTAATAGAGCCAGAGCGTGACAAGACGATGGTGGCTGAACTGCTGGACTTCAAGGAGCAGCTCGACCATGTGGTCAACACCTGCTTCCAGCGCAACGACAAGTTCCTCTACTCTATGAGGGAAGCCTTCGAGTACTTCATCAACCAGAGACAGAACAAACCCGCTGAACTCATAGGTAATTACTAATTATAAGATTGTTTTTTTTAATGTGATACGTCGGCAAACGAGCAGGCGGATTACCTGATGGTAAGCAATCAGCGTCGCCCATGGACACCCGCAACGACGAAGGAGTTACGAGTGCGTTTATGCCAAAATTCTACGCTACGTCATGGAAACTGGCTGTAATCTAGGGGATAGATAAAATCATTGTTTGAATGTGTGGGAGAGAGCATGACTTTTAATTTTTTTATACTGGAGACCTATCTGCCCAATGGACTGATAATTTGGATGGGATGACTGGAGTAATTGGATACAGAAGGCGGGGAATGTAATCTTATTATGATGATGAAAATGATAAAATACTGCAAGTTCTAACATGATTACTTTTTTGTAAATTTCTCAGCAAAATTCGTGGATGTGAAACTAAGAGCAGGCAACAAAGAAGCAACGGAGGAAGAATTGGAACGGCTACTGGATAAGATCATGGTACTGTTCCGGTTCATACACGGCAAAGACGTGTTCGAGGCATTCTATAAGAAGGTATATTTACTTAAATTAATATATAAATAATAAAAGAAGACTATTTTAGACTCATTAAGAGATCCAATAGAGAATTGAAGCTAGCCCAAATGATTCACAAGTCTAAGGCCTCGTTTGTAGCAGTGTGCTATGGACACAGGGGACACGCCTCCACAAATGAGACCTTAGTAGCAATGGAGACTGCATCTAGGCAAGCACATTGCGTTAGGGTCCTACAGATAGGTGGAGTGTCAATAGCCGCAAAAAGACAGTGGTAGGTATGATTGATGATGCTGAGGCAAAAGAAGAGAGACCATTTTCCGCGTGACCTGTAATGTCTGTGAGATTATTCCAAAAGTCACTACCATCTAGTGGCGCGGTAAAATCTAATTTTAATGTGGGCAAGACAGATTTTGCAAGGCCCAAGGGTGAGTAAGATAAAAATTCTTGAGGCGCGAGGCCCCCTGTACCGCGAGGCCGTAGGCCCACGTCACCCACGCCTTACGCCACCTCTGCTACCAGCTCATGTTATCCTTTTCCCATTAACTGCTAACATTACATTCTTTGTTACAATTTAATTTTATGTTTATTCTATTTGCAGGACCTCGCAAAACGGTTGTTGGTTGGAAAGTCAGCGTCAGTGGACGCTGAGAAGTCGATGTTAAGTAAATTGAAGCAGGAGTGCGGAGGAGGATTCACCTGCAAGCTAGAGGGCATGTTCAAAGATATGGAGCTATCTAAAGACATTAATATTACTTATAAACAAGTATGTACATTTTAAAGTTTAAAATATGTGAATTATTCGAGGATGTTCGACTGATTTCAAGCCACACTTTAGCTCAATGACGTCGCTCGTTCATATTATGATTATGAGTCCCGGTGTAGTTTGAAACTTATCGAGCATCCTGGAACTGTTATATGTTAATAAGCCATAAATATATCTATATATGAGTAAGATTAAGTGTGAGTTTAGTTTCAAAAACATGTTGAATGTTGTAGCACTTGGCGGCGACGTCGGAGGGCGGCGGGCTGGAGCTGAGCGTGTACATCCTGACGATGGGGTTCTGGCCGACATACGGCGCCGTGGACGTACGCCTGCCGGCCACGCTGACGCGCCAGCAGGAACACTTCTCCAAGTTCTACCTCGCCAAGCACTCCGGCCGCAAGCTGCAGTGGCAGCCCACGCTGGGCCACTGCGTACTCAGGGCCCACTTCGCACAGGTATACCCCACTCTACACTTCTACCTCCCATACACATATTCGAACTCAAAGTCGCACCTCACTTTTTGTACTCAGTTACTTTGTACTTTGCTACTTTCCTTTAGATTTTGTCTAACTCTTAACTCATTATTGACACTAAAATTTCGTCCATGATAAGCAATCAAGTTTTTTTGAGCTCGATTGAAAAATATTACTCTAGCTAGATGGGGCCCAAGACCGCCGATGATCAGACGGGGCTGCGGGGCAGACTCAACAAGGTACTGCGTTCTTGCCCAAGAGCAGGAAATAGAACGTGGGGTTATAGTCAGCAAGAGTCTAACACTCCTCTAAACCTCACCCTCAACGAGAAAAATCATTTGATGATTTTACACTCACAAGAAAAAACCTTGACACGACAACTTCGTCAAAACCTTTATTGTTTATTAACAAACTACATCATCTTTTTGAAAATTTCGATCCATTTGCTTTAGATATCTACTGAAGACATAATATATTATTTCACCTACTTCAAGTAACTTTAGGCATAAAGGTAGGATATATAAATAGTTCAGAAGCTTAGGGCTTCTATTCTAATTCTCTCTTTTCTATTCTAACGATAATTTAATTAAATGATGAATGAATGTGTTGCAGGGTAACAAAGAGCTTCAGGTGTCGCTGTTCCAAGCGCTCTGCCTGCTCCTTTTCAACGACGGAGACAATCTCTCCTTCGAGGATATCAAGGCTGCTACCAATATTGAGGTAAACCAAATTTTATATTTATTGCCTTATGATCTAAGTTTTCAAAAGAAATGTATTTAATCACTCATCTTAACAAGGCATATGAAGTTATTGCTTGGAGTTTACAGTTAAATTGGTTTACTAAACATGAACAACATGTATGACAACCAACGCGACAAGTATCGTGTATCGAAATGGCTATATCCCAAAATTTGCTTTGTCGAATAAAACGTATAAAGAAATACCGTTATGTTACATAAAAAAACACGTTTCGGTTTTTTAAAGGTCGAAAAGTGCGATTTACTTTAAAAGCTTGGCTTACTTGAAGGTATAGCAAGCAAGATAACATGTTTTATCAGTGTATTTAATATATTTACCATCCGCCTTTTCAGGAGGGCGAGCTCCGCCGCACCCTGCAGTCGCTAGCATGCGGGAAGGCGCGAGTACTGAGCAAGGCGCCGCGCGGCAGGGAGGTACACGACTCCGACCACTTCTCCTTCAATGCAGACTTCACCAACAAACTCTTCCGCATCAAGATCAACCAGATACAAATGAAGGAAACTGTATGTACCACTAATTATGTTCCATTTATCAAACACCAAATATTTGCGTATAATATGGCCGTTATTCTGGCTAATCCCGGCTTGCTATCATTTAAAATAAATACTAAAAAACTTCATTATTCAAATTGTGTGGACTGTATGTTCACAATTATAGGACTTATTCTATAAGTATTACAAAAATCGTACCGGTAATAACGCATTATAAAATTGACCACTGCACAAGATCTTTCCCTTTTCAAGATTTTTTTCATGATTCTTCTCGGAGAAACGAGCAAATATTTAAAGTAAATAATAATAATTTCAGAGCGAGGAACAGAAGGCTACAGAAGAACGCGTGTTCCAAGACAGACAGTACCAGATCGACGCGGCCATCGTGCGGGTCATGAAGATGCGCAAAGCACTCTCACACAATCTCCTTATATCCGAACTTTATAACCAACTTAAGTTCCCCGTCAAGGTAAATACTAATTTCTCCATAATTATATTTACTATACGGACCCCAAGTTACGTAGAGACATATAAAATAGATCTGATTCTCCTATAAAGTATTTCCTACTTTCAAGCCAGTCGATTTTTATAGCTATAGTACCTTACATTATAGTACCTTAGTCATTCATTACTGCCATGGGGTGATCAAAAGAAAACCTATAGACCTGATTAAGTTTTGTCGATATCGATATGTTAGTGCCATAAAATTTAATTATTTTTCGTTACGTTCTCAGCCTGCGGACCTGAAGAAACGCATAGAATCGCTGATCGACCGCGACTACATGGAGCGCGACAAGGATAACCCGAACCAGTACAACTACGTGGCGTAATATCCGGCCCGCCGCGGCCACGCTGCGTCGCCGCCCGGCCCACGCTACTGCGTCACCATCACACTGCGACACCGCCTCTAATCTCGCTCAATAAATGTCTCATCATTCTACCATGTTTCAACGAGTTGTACTTATAACATATTATACGCTAAACGGTGTTTCTAAATAAGCCATAATCTTTTCACATATTTGCCTGTAATTTTTGTAAGTTATTACTACAATAACCAGTGTTCTTTATTCTTGCAACCTAATGCATTATCACATACAATATCAATTTTAACTGTCGTTAATTGAATAAGATAACTTATTCGAATATTAGATATTATAATTTTCAGATAATCAAATTCCTTACACATTCTTAATGGCCTGTTTAGAAGCATCTACCTAAAATTACAATCAATGTTTAACAATTAACACAGAAGTGTGTTGGTGAAACATAACAAGAGTATGTCTGTGTCGTGGTGACAATGCCTCATGAAGTCTCGCTGAGCCGTGCAAGCCTGTACAGATCGCGGTCTCTGCGCTCAGTTGTGGACAGCTTACACAAACTCCGCTGATGTACATTTCCTTCGCTAACCTACGACCATAAACTAGTTCAGTGAGATGGGTAATACAAACATACATACTACTATTGATAGATGTATGTGAAATATATTGTTCTTACAATACAGAGCTACATACTGCCATTAGGGTATTTTATCCGTTATATCCATAACTTTTATAGTTCTAATTGTTACCCATCTTGGACTTTGATCAATGTTCTCATTTTCAGTGTCTTAGTATTGAAGTTGGCGGAATATTCCGTGGCTATACTATTCTATAATCCCTAGTAGTTCTCATACTGCATACCGTTACAATGGAAATTATAATTTGGTTTGCTGGATCAAGTACCAATAAATAATTGAATAAAATTAAAGACTTCTAGAATGGCCGACTATATGATATCTGATAGCTCGTAAGATACAGCTTTTCGGTGATATTTTCTACACTCAAAGAATGTGATTTACGTAATAGAGCTACAGAAGTTATGTTAAAAGATTCTAAATATGAGTGATATGATGTCTTTGGATGTAGAAAAACTGTGTCCGTTACCCAGGCCGGATGTTGTCGATAATGGTCATTTGAATATTATAGATAATTAGTTGTGCGGCTTCTGTAATTGTTGCGCACATTTTTAAATTTGTTGCGCTTATAGTTTTTTAATTATTTCACAAAAACATTTCCTGCTGGCGTAACGTTACCACAGCCAGACCTTTTTCTTTCTAATGGGAATATTTAAATAAATATTAGCTATAAAATTAGTTGTCTAGATAAAGTAAATGTTGTGCCTTATTTTGTATTTGTTCTTTCTTCGGTTGCGAAGTAATTCGAGATTTTGCTGCGGTAACGTTTTTGGTTTTGCTAGATCTTTGAAATGGTTAAGCGGATTCTTATCATATTTTGTACACGACTTTCGAGGACTTAGTTTAAATTTGTTGTGCAATAACAAAACCAAAATAATGCATATTTTAAAGGTTTTTTCATTAAATAGAAAAACACTTCAATTGGCCCTAGCACTCCCAATAAGAAGTCTAAAGACTTACTTTAAACGTAATTTTAAAGCTTGTAACTGCCTTCAAATGTATGTGAAGTTTCATTAGTATCCCGTAAGTATTTAACAAGTTATGATGATATTCAGTTCTTCACGAGCACGGTCTTAATGCACGCGGTGTTATTTGGCCACTGGATTGGATATATGAACTGAATGCTATGTCAATAATTAGTTGTTTAGATCAGTTGTATATCAGTAAAATTTCAGCTCAATACATTGGATAATTAATGAGATAATACTATGAAAGTCATTAGGAAGTGAATGACCGTGGTAAGCCGACCAAGTTTAGGTGGTTACGAAAAAGCGAAAACGCAGAACATTATGGTACCTTCTAAAATATGTAGGATAGTGTTATAAATTTAGTACAGACATGTACAAAAGTTTTAAAAAAACTACGTGATTATTCAAGATTTTTTATTGAAAGGTAAAATAATCATTTCAATTCAACTTTTACTTCCTTACTTATAAAAACTTGTGTTGCTTAGCAACCGATTAAACATCACCCGTCCTTGTCATTTCTATTTCAAAATGCAGTTCAAAAATCATCTAAAAGGTTACAAAAGTAACCTTCTGGCAAGACTGAGTGCATTATGCAAACAATGTATTACCCCTTCACCCCACTCCTCCTGCGTCCTACCGAACGGCATGCTCTAGCGGTGATTTTTGATAATTTTGTGGAACTGGAAGATAATGTTTTCTTTTTTATTATTATTATATAGGTATTAAACAGTGTACGCGTCTGTACCAAAATTGTAAGGTGTATTATACTAAACATTTCAAAAGATAGTACAATTTTCTGCGTTTTCGCTTTTTCGTAACCACCTAAACTTGGTCGGCTTACCACGGTCATTCACTTCCTAATGACTTTCATAGTATTATCTCATTAATTATCCAATGTATTGAGCTGAAATTTTACTGATATACAACTGATCTAAACAACTAATTATTGACATAGCATTCAGTTCATATATCCAATCCAGTGGCCAAATAACACCGCGTGCATTAAGACCGTGCTCGTGAAGAACTGAATATCATCATAACTTGTTAAATACTTACGGGATACTAATGAAACTTCACATACATTTGAAGGCAGTTACAAGCTTTAAAATTACGTTTAAAGTAAGTCTTTAGACTTCTTATTGAGAGTGCTGGGGCCAATTGAAGTGTTTTTCTATTTAATGAAAATACCTTTAAAATATGCATTATTTTGGTTTTGTTATTGCACAACAAATTTAAACTAAGTCCTCGAAAGTCGTGTACAAAATATGATAAGAATCCGCTTAACCATTTCAAAGATCTAGCAAAACCAAAAACGTTACCGCAGCAAAATCTCGAATTACTTCGCAACCGAAGAAAGAACAAATACAAAATAAGGCACAACATTTACTTTATCTAGACAACTAATTTTATAGCTAATATTTATTTAAATATTCCCATTAGAAAGAAAAAGGTCTGGCTGTGGTAACGTTACGCCAGCAGGAAATGTTTTTGTGAAATAATTAAAAAACTATAAGCGCAACAAATTTAAAAATGTGCGCAACAATTACAGAAGCCGCACAACTAATTATCTATAATATTCAAATGACCATTATCGACAACATCCGGCCTGGGTAACGGACACAGAAAAACTGTCCCGTTCCTCGAGAAATAGCCGCAGCAAAGAGGTATAAAGCTCTGGGTCCGACTTGAGCGCTAAATATTATAAATATATAATAATTACACCTTAGAGATATAAAGTGTGATATTAGAGAATCGAGTACCCTCCGCTTGAAACGGACCAGTTATGATTTCACGAAATAATTAAATTTTATTTCGTTTTGCATATAATGGGAGGTAAGTGCATTCGTGCACAGCGCAGATGATGTTGTGAATAACATCAATATTGATATTTATGATTTCACATCAGTTTATAACTTGTCAGCTTCGTTCCTTAGATTTACTTTTACATTTAATTCCTATATTTTAGATTTGAACTTAATAGCATAAGGAACCGAATTTAAGACAACCCGATCTTGTCGAGTTACAACGGAGCTGGCAGTTTCCGATATACAACGGCCGCCATATTGCCGTCAGCTGGGCTTCGTGTCGAGATATCCAGTTTGTTTGTCCCCGCGTGTCTGTTTCGGGAGGGATCACTAATTAAACTATTTATAATTTTCCTTCATTGTTTTATTTATCTTTCGTGTATTTACAAGTGAGTATGTAAATCTGTGATGTAAAATGCAATGTGTTGCAGGTTCGATTCCCGCACGAAACAACTTTGTGTGATATGATAAGCTTTGCAGACATTATCCTATCAGATTTCTCTTATTTATTTGTATCACAAATCACATTTAGCTTCATTATTAAAATTGAACAGCCTTTATTACAATTAGTAATTTCGATACATAATACTGAAGAAAAATATCCCAACAAGTTACACTATAAATAATTTATTTATCATTTACAATATGTACAACATATTCACAGACAATTATTACATTCAAGGAATTTCATATAGGAAGACATTTGAACAGTAAATGCGAAAACAGTAGGTTCTGCATTAACATTACCCCAAATTCCATGTTTAAATCCAATGATTTGAAAAATAAAGTTACAGATCAATTTCAGTCAAATTGTTGATAAAATTAGTAACTACAAAAACTACCTACCTTCGTGAAAAACTATTCGACAATGGGTGAAAGCGTAGGCAGAAGTGCAAATAGGTATTGGTCTAGTTGATTTTCACTACACATCCATGTATTGCGATACAGAATCGTTATAGGCCGCTAAAGAATTGTACTTATTATTATTATATCTATGAAAGTGATGACGTATAGAAGAATCGACGGAAGAAAGACATTGTATTGCGCTTACCCCAATGATCTTGGAATAGAAGCGGGAAGAATATAATATATCCCAGTGAAAATGAAGCATAATAATATAGGGAATATCTATCAATATGTATGATAATTTTATCATAAGATAAGATCAATTTTAACACTTAATTTGTCTTATGGACCCCTTCTCAGAAGGGAGCGGCCATTTCAATAACGATTTATACAATCTAAAGATATGAAATAATTATGAAATTTACATAATAGATCATTTGTTTATTACTTTGAGTACTGTGTCTAAATGGTCCTTGTGATAGTCGAGTTCCTCTGCAAGAGCATTTGCTAGCGTCGTCGGCGTTACTTCTTCTTGTAAATAGTCGCGGAGTAAAATCTGTAAATTGAAATAGACACTTCGGTTAACTTATAAATAAGGACGCCGACACAGGAAGTCGTTTGAAGTACCTATGCCATCGATTAAATCGCAAAAACATATGGTAAAATTATTGTTGGTAATTTTTAAATTTCGTTTAGTAGCTTTAATGTTTCGCTTTCATCTTTATATAGGTCCCAAATAGTTGAAATAGGAAATTATGGCAACCATACAACACACATGGTAAGCAATCAGCGCCGTGGACACTATCGAAGGGTTACAAATGCATTACCGGCGTTTTGAGGATTGGGCACGAGAGGGATTAACGGATTAGACTCAGTATCCTCACACAGCTAAACACAACGTAAGCATTGTTTAATGCCGGTTGAGTCAGCTTCTTCGGACGAAACAGCGCTCTCCTATACTTACTCATAACTATCTTATATAGTAACTTTCAGACTACCTTTCAATAATTCACTTACCTTGGGCGGTACAGCACCTCCGTGTCGTAACAATCCCTGTCTAAGATTATCCCCAGCTGACCTCGACAGTGGGTCATCTTGGAAGTATTTGTGCCATACGCTCCACGCGATGCCACGAGAGATCAGGTATGAATAGTACTTCGCGCCATACCCTATTAGGTGGCTGAACCTGTGTTGCCATGCCTGTGAAAGAAATAAATTAAAATTTATATAAATATTTTAGCATTAGGAATGGACTGAAGTCATGTTAGTCTAGAGGTAGGGTTACTAGATGGAAGAGATTAACACTTTCAAAATAATTAATTTCTTTGATGTCCCAGAATGAACAAATACATATTAGTTTTTGTCGGTATATAACAGTATTACGGATGCAATAGGTGTTTGGGAACAAAAAATACAGTACAAAACTCACAGTATTTTCAACGTAAGGAAGTCCGTAATATTGTTTCTGTACTCTTTGTAACACTTCTGTTGTCCTGCCACGGGACGATGCGTCTGGTCCATGGTAGTGCTGGTCTAACGCCGAATAGAATACCTGGATAAACGAAAATTACCACTATGGTCATGTATTTTAAGTTTCATTTTGTTTGATCTGTCTTCAGTAGATTTACTAAAAATTTATACCTGTAGTTGCATTTCGCTAGCTCCAAATAAGTGTTTAGAAGCGCACAGTCTGTTTAGCATGTCTTCAGGCATCGGCTCCCGTGTTTGGAAGTGACGTGCGAAACGACGGATAACCTGCATTCATTGTACATCATAATTCTTTAATAAATGTTTTATATCAGAACTAGGTTTTATAAAAACATGTGTGAAACAATTTTTAGATTAGTATTGATTGATTTATATTTGCTACTCAACAGTTTATTGAAAAAAATGAAAGATTAAGATTGCTGTTTGTCGTGCTAGTTTTTCTCATAAAAAGTAACTTATTAATTATTTCAAACTTTTTATAGCGTATATAGAAAGGTAGCAGTGGCTAGTGTTACAAATACATATTTCAACTAATAGTAATGGTACTTTTATTGTATTTATGCTAGTTATAATAATGTGTGGCGAGTGGCAGAAGGTAGTGGCGAGTACCTGTGGGCTGGCGGCGAAGTACTCCATGAGTACGGAGGGCACCTCGGCGAGGTCGGTGGCGCAGCGCGTGCCGGCGACGTGCTGGTGCGGGGCGCGGCCGAGCATGGAGTGCAGCGCGTGGCCCACCTCGTGGAACAGGTTGTCCACGCCGCCCGCCGACAGCAGCGCCGGCCCCGACCGGTGGCCTCCGCTCAGTGACAGCATCACCACCACTATCGGGTTCTACAACGAGTTTACCTACATTACTTTGATAATCTCTTGTATTCAACGGTTTTTTAAAAGTGGAATATTGATGTTGGTTCAAAAAAATATAGTTTTAATAAAATATTGTTAATTGTGGTAGAGCTACGAGCTATGATCACGAATCGGGGGGTGGAACAGGGGTGGAACGCCTATATTCTGCCCCAAATTTATACACTTTTATCTTCATCAGTATCGCAGGTGTGTATTGCATACCATCGGGTGATCTAACTACTAGTTTACCGACCTATTCTATAATATTAAAACCATTCTAGAAATTAACTTAAAATAAATTAAATCAAAATTTTATATTTTCATTATGCACATACCTTGCATAAGAGAGTGTTAAAAAATATAGGAAGAATGATACACAATAAAATATCAAACACACCTGGTAGCTTCCATCGGGCAACAGCTTCCCACCCTGTATAGTAAAGTGGCAGTCTTGGTGTGGTTTACCAGGCCGCTCGTACAGATCACAGTAGATGTAGCCTAGTAGGCCTTCTGTCTCATGCACCACTGCTAGTTTGTATACATCCGGAGACCAGGATTCACCTATAAAGACAATTTTATAGTCTCATTCCTTTAACTCTATATAAAATATTTTTTCTTACTAAGGTTTTTACACATACATTCCTCAAAAATTTTACTATCATCTTATATATAAAAATGAATTGCTGTCCGTTAGTCTCGCTAGTCGCTACAACTTGGGAACAGCTGGTCCATTTTGGATCATTTTGGTCGTAAAATGTTCGTTGAAGTCCAGGGAAAGTTTGAAAGGTGAGAACATTGGTTATATTCAAATCGGTTTCCTAAACAATAACCTTTAGGGTCGGCTACGCCTTGATAAAAATCTATATAGTAGTTTTGAAAACGTGCGACAGGAAACCACGCCTAGAATGACGTGCGACAGGAAACCACGCCTAGAATGACGTGCGACAGGAAATCGCGTATGAAAACCACTCTATTGAGCAAGCAAATAAAGCTAGCTTCTTGGGTATAACCATTGACGACGTCCTGAGCTGGAACTTTCAAAAAAAGTAAACATTCAGGCTCTTCTTGCAGCGTACCATGGACTCGTTGCCTCGGTATTACGCTATGGCATTATATTCTGGGGGCAGTCTACAGATAGAGAGCTTGTGTTTAGAATGCAAAAAAGATGTTTAAGGTCAATGTGTGGTTTAAAGACCATAGACAGCTGTACTACACACTTCAAATCACTTAAAATATTAACATTTCCGTCCATGTATATATACTGGAAACAGCTATGTTTGTAAAACAAAATCCCCACTTATTTCCAAAATTGAGCTCTGTCAGGAATGTTCCCAAACGCACCCAATATATTAATAAGCTAAGCCAAGTAAAATGTAAAACAGCACTTATGTCCAAAAGTTTGTTTGGTAATGCCCCTAGAATTTATAATAAAATTCCCAATGAAATAAAAACTACAACAGTAATTAATTTTAAGAGTATTCTCACCAAACTATTATTAAACAAATGTTATTACTCAGTTGAAGAATTCCTTAATGACAATATTTCTTGACAATTTTAATTGATTTAATTTTTGACATACTCAATTTTTGTTATTTCATTATTGTAATTGATTTAATTTTTGACATACCTACTTAATTTTTGTTATTTTATTATTGTAATTGATTTAATTTTTGACATACCTACAAAATTTTTTGTTATTTTATTATTATAATTAATTTAATTTTTTGACATACTAAATTTTTGTTATTTTATTATTATAATTGATTAAATTTTTGACATACCTACTTAATTTTTGTTATTTTATTATTATCATTGTACTGAAATTATCTCAATTTTAATCTTCTAATAATATTTCGAATGTACCTAATATATTTGTATGTCTATTACGGCAAAACATAGTGGACTATCTATATGTAAGACCTTATTATGTAAACTACCTATGTTTAACAAATAAATTATTCTGATTCTAATGAATGTGTTAGTAAACAAATAGAGAACCAACCTGGTAACATCTCCTCTGACTTCAAACTGATGCCATACAACTCTTCGCAGAGCATGTTCAAGCCTTCCATACACCCGCCCAACGAAAAGTAAGGACTGAAATCGGAGTTAGCTACATTCAAGAGCTGTGTCTTCGCTTTTTGCGTGAAGTAAGGCGTGTCCCAGCACATCAAAGAGTTCAAGTATGGAGTCTCCTTCATCTTCATTTGCAGCATAGCATCGAAGTCCATCTTAGCTCTGTCATATAGATTGTCTGAGAGAATGTCCAGGAACTGTCTCACGTTCGCTGCAGTTTCCATTGTACTAGCTTTTATTGCTCTGTGGAATTAATTAAAAAGATTTCAACGTGCCACGCGGGCTAAGCCACTGGAGGAAGCTGGCCATAACGCATGAATAGAACTTATCATACCTATCAGCGTAACTCTGGAAGCCACATATAGTGGCCATTTCGTGCCTGGCGTCGAGTGTAGTGGACAGTAGCTGATGTTGTTGCTTGTCGGGCGCCAGGTACAGCCGGTACGCGGCCTCGCGCGCCGCCGCCTCGCTGCACTCCGCGTACACTCCGCTCACTATTATATCGTCACCTTCACTACTGAAACTAAAAAGAAGAAACATATATTTACTTCTTTATGTTTTAGGACGGCAAACGAGCAGACGGTTTAATATGACAGCGTAATGGTAAGCAATCAGTGCCGCAGCAACGGAGGAGTTATAAGTGCTCGCCGACCTTATTAGGATAAGGGATTTGGAGATTTTGGGATTGGGGGAGGGGAACGACTGGACATATAACTTAAATTGTCAAATTACTATTTCTACTAATAGAAATATTTCGCCCGAGATGAAACCGCTACTAAAAATATAAAGCCCAATGCTTTTCTGGGACATTTACGACTAAACCAGAAGATATGACTCTTCTGTGATACCTTACGAATCTAATTTCGTTGATATACAGACAATACAAATTTTATTTTTTACATATTTACTTACAATTGTCTAACATTGTTAGGTACAGCAGATCGCGGTACCCTTCTCGGTTTCGCCGCTCCTGCCATGAACCTCTGTCCAGTTTGAAGTATGAGATCGTTAAGAGCTACGACCCTCCGCCGTCGCTCCTCAGCTAACTGAATGCCACTCTGCTCAAAATCGAAGAGGAACAACTCAGCTAAATGCTGGTCTCCTGAAGTCCCACGCTTCACAGAGTCTCTTAAGGCTTCATATAGACCTTTATGAGTGTTTAACCTGGACATTAGAAAAAGCAAAATATTTAAATTGTACAAATATAATAAAATATTCTAAAAAAAGGACTTGGATAACTTACTTCTCAACAACACCACTAACACTTATACAAGCATCTTCAGCAGCACTTGCGAAATGGGACTGTGGGTGAGCTATCCTCACAAACTCTGCTAGGTCAGCCACCTTGCACAAGGTGTCTGAAAGTTCATCAAAAATCTCCACCATGGGCCGGGATGGGTTTGAAGTAGCTTCTTCTATCAATCGGTCTGTGGCTGCTATTGCCTGATCTCTCATACTGAAAAACCCTTCGAAACTAACTAATTCTGGCTTGTTGAAGAGTCCCTGAAAAGAGTTTTTAACTTTTAATTAAGTAGAGATATTTATGAGCTAAAGCTGAGGGCTTCAAATTCTACATCAAGTGGGAGAAATCACCTTATGATTATCCGGTCATTAAAAAATCTGAAAAAATTCATAAACTTATATGTTGGGTGAAATTGCCAGGGAGAAACTTTGAAACATAACATAAAGACCTTTTTCATTTTATTACACAGTTTTAACTAACTTTGGAGACACATATTGTGATATATCAGTGAATCAGAAAATATTTTATTTCTCTACCACACATAACTGTTTCAAAATTTTGTTCCAAAAATTACTTTTATCAAATTTTTTATAATAAAAATAGTTTAAGTTTTTGCATCTTTTGAAATTACAGTACTAATCAAAACTACAAATCAATTTGTTGAAATAAACAATATTTCATTTCATGGTTCTTGCAGGAAACTACTCATATTCCATTCATGCTTATAAAAAAATTGCTTTTAAGCCAGTTAACCCAGTGTTAAGTAGAAAAGTTTCAAAATAAATAGTATAAATTACTTACAGTTCTTTCACGCAATGAGTCAAAAATAGGTCTTGATGTTGGCCGAGTGTTGAAAGCTGTGGCCAATGGAGACCAAGTGCTTACACAGCGATTAAGTTTCTTCCTATGCCCAAGCCGAAAAGGCCAAGTGTTCTTTAAAAGCTTCATTTTCAAATGGCTTCTTTCTATAAAAAAGAAATTAAGAATATTATTCTTTGCACTGTGATAATTAGTCTAAAAATATACAGTGATAATACTGTAAATAAATGTTTTCAAGTTACACAAGTTTGTAAGGTATTGATGAAGTTTAGCTTATCACTGAAAAGTTACAATTAGAAAATATTCCACCAACTGATTAAACTAAGTTTAGATACACATAGGTAGGTACTATAGCTCTTTTGATGTTTCTTACAATACGAATTGCCCTGTGATGGTGAACAACTTTCACATGCGATAATGAATTGTATCGCGTGTAACTAAAGGCTATATTAGAAAGCACAAGACACTTAACGGTACTTTGTTTGTTTCAAGAATTAATAAAAGGCACTGTGCTAACCGTAATAATTAACGTTTTGCTAATTTTTCGTGACTTTCGCAATAGTAAAAGTAATATTTTATTTAATAATACGTAGAGGTTGGTGATAAAATAACATACCGAATGTGCAGAATAACAATGTTCTAAACAAATCAGCTATCACAAATCTCTGTAAAAACTAAATCAATTGCGAAAAAACACTTTTTAACTCAAAAATAACATTTTATAGCGAATCGTAACGAAAGTGATGAAACCCCTTTGAAAATCCTTTATTTTTAATTTTTCTGACATTTGGTTATCTTCAGACTGTGACACCAATGTCATTGTTATTGTAATAGTCGATTTTAAAATTTTTCAAACCTTTTGAAGTATATAAATGATTTTATAGTCTTTTATTATAAATATTAATAGAAACGAAGATCAAATGTAAAACTATCAATAAAACAAATAATAAATCTAATAAACTATAAATAAAACAAATAAAAAATCGACTATTAAGTTAAATCATATTTAGTATCCGAACGTCAAAGTATATTCTGACAAACTGCTGAATGCAGCAACTGTCAAAACCATATGCAAATTCTTGTCACTTGCTGCTCCAGATTCAACACCGCGATTTTTCACTATCCGATTACACACAATGCTCATTGTTTTGGTTACCGTAAACTCCAATTAACAATGAATGTATAGTTTACAGTTACTTTCAGTGAATGTGATTTTTGCGAACTATTGACTGATTCTATTGTCATAATGGTAAGGTTAAAAACACTTCAAAATTTTAGACTTGGCGCGCTAGTAATTAAGTGGAAGTTTGTTATATTATTTTTTGTTATTGTCCAGTCAACCCCACCGCCTCAGCAGCCACGGCG
This sequence comes from Spodoptera exigua, assembly GCA_902829305.4. NCBI lineage: Eukaryota > Metazoa > Arthropoda > Insecta > Lepidoptera > Noctuidae > Spodoptera > Spodoptera exigua. Next base: position 14,526,146 of record LR824603.2, read on the forward strand.
TACTTCAGGAGACAGTAAAAAGGCACCGCCTGCGTCTAGCGTTGTGACCAGAAATGGTGCTCGCAAGGCCAAGATACAAACCCGCGCAATGTCCGCAGGGGCTAAGGTAGGTAATGCGCCGCCGCCTACACGTAGGGTCAAAACTAGATGTCATGCTATGCATACAAATACCGTATCTATAGCTAAATGCCTTATTGATTGTGACAATTAATTAAACTCTGTGTAAATCAAGATAATGGCAGTTGTATAAGATATGGAATCTAGATACATTTATTAGAACAAAAGTAATGGGACATAGAATTGAGTAGGAATATTATTTGATATACCATATTACTTATGAAATTACTAATCACTTGCAAACTTACTTATTTATTTATAAAGTAGATAATTATCTTCATTATACAATAATACTTGAATACAGTTTAATGTATAGTATACAGTATTTAGGTTTGTAATCTTATTGCATAGATAAATGTGTTATCTTGGTTAAGATAGAAGAGAATGTTGCAAGTAACATAATTATAATTATCAACATCAACATAATACCAGCCAGTCCATTCTTAAATTATTACTTTGTCAATTGATAGATTTTGGTGAGCAACCTTTAATAATGTACACTTTTAAAATATTTATGGTAGTGCAGATTAAACAATTAAAAGATAAAGTAAACTGTTATTTGATATTTAGGTATAATAATAAAGATTGGTTTAATACACAGACAGAAATCATTAAAACCCATATATTTTTTTATGTTTTTTTTATTTATTTATCTATTTATTTCAGGCATGTAAGGCCCATATAAACATATACAATAGTATATTCTACAAAACTTAACAATACTATAAATATTTATTACAAATTGTAATATTTTGTGGAACAATAGTGAAATACCAAATAACAGGCAACTGTAATATTTTTGTTCTTGTAACAAAACATTAATTATAAAAGGTTTTTTAAAAAAAGACAATCATTTATCATAAAATTTGTATATCAAATTTAAATTGAGAATCTAATAATGTAATAAGAGTTTCAGTGAGATAAGAATTTAGAAATCATGAAGACTAATTTGCATTTCTAATTAGGTAATCTTAATTTGTCTTATGTATCACATAGCATCATTAAAATCACAGAATATGGACCTGAGTAGAATAAACTTAGGGAGTCTTCATAAAGTAAGAGATAAACTCAATAATGATGTTCCATTTTTGTATTAAAACATAAAGCTAATAATCTAGCTTAATGGTAAATTTACATAATCATTGGGCGAGGAACTCAACTCATTTATATTAGCAGCCTTAAGTGACACACTGGTGAACATCTTGCTATGTTGCTCTTTATGATAAAATATTTTTATACATTATATATGTAGGTAAGTGTGGGAGAGCCATGCTTCGGCACGAATGGGTCGGCTCGGCCGGAGTAATACCACGGCCTCACAGAAAACCGGCGTGAAACAACCACAACGTTGTGTTTTGCCGTGTGAGTGAGGTTACCGGAGGCCCAATCCTTCCCCTACCCCGATCCCTTCCCAGTCCCAAAATCCCAATCCTTAAAAGGTCGGCAACGCACTCGTAACTCCTTTTTTGTTGCGGGTGTCCATGGGCGTCGCCGATTGCTTACCATCAGGTAATCCGTATGCTCGTTTGCCGACCTATCACATAAAAAAAAAAATATTTTAAATACAATTTTAAATGAACAACTGACACAAGGAATTCAATGATATCTCAGTTCAGTATTCAATGATATCTCAGTAAAGTTGCTACTCAATTATTGTACAATCAGCACTTTGAAAGGTCACGGTCTCACAGTCACCTCTACGACTGACTCATATTACTCAAGCACCAACCTAAACACAATGTATACAGTTCTATATACTTTTCTCTTTATTGTGTACATTATGTATATATTGTATTTGTCAATGTTTCATTCATTACCATAGTCTCTTAGAAGATATTATTTAGCATATTTTTAAATAACTCCATTGGTACACAAAAAAATTAGCATTTGAATTGTAGCACATTTTAAATGGTCTGGAATATAATGAGCTCATTTCTGATAGTATTTGAAATAAACTCTTCTTGCAAAAATCAATTTTGAAAAAGCAAATAAATAGAATAATTAGAATTGCAAGTAAAAGGTGTAAACTCGTTAAAAATCATTAAAGAGATTTTTTTTAATAAGTTGTTAGACCTTGGTATTTAGCTAATAAGTACTTAATTTCATTAAAATTTGTTCAGTAGTTTCCATGATTTTTTAATTATTAGTTTGTATTAAACCTGTTTAGTGTAAACATTCTTGAATCCTTAACAGTTATCACATATATTGTTATCTTGTTACAGCCATCAGCATCAGTAATCGCAGCAAAACGGAAAGCCCAACAAAAGAAAAAACATAATTTTGTGATTGAACTGCGGGATCACTATCAAATTGTAAGTATTGTTATTGTACCTATATAGTTGTAGAACCTTTAAACGGCTTGCTGTATAATAATATTGTACTTATTCATATAAATTCTATTTATCTCTTATTATTTTATACATTATACAAACTCAACAATGTTGTTTGTGTGTGTTGTGTGAGAAAGACATGGGCATTTTTGGCCCCCTCCCATGTCTTTCTCACAGCTTGCCACGTTTTTAAGGCCCTATCCTTAGTGTGACATGATATTTTACAATTTTCGTTATTTCATAATAAATCTGTAATTTAATTAATAAATAGCGGTTCCGAGATTTAAAATTACACACAATGTCACACTTCATCTACCCACTACCTCCCCTTAACGTGTGACATTGATAACAATGGCCCCATTTTAAATTCAAAATAATTACCTAAATAATCCATTGTCTACCTTAGCTTGTAAAACTCATGTATTCAATTAATTTCAGTTTACGTATGTACATATGTATATGTACTTATATATTCCCTTTCTGGCTTTTATGCTTATCATCTTATCATACTCAAACTTCTCAGTTGAATTCTCTAAGCAAGATGGCAGAACGCTCAAACAATTTTCATAGTAATAAACTTTTATTGCCCTAAATTATATGAATGTGATCATGTTTATGAGTGTTGGCGTTTCTCTTATGTAATTAAGATTATAGTTAATTGTTTATATGGCTTTGATATGAGTATGAGGTACGTTTTTTATTTGTGCCTATACTAGTGAGTAATTTATAGTAATTCTTAATGTATTTTTATTTTTATTATTGTTCGTTTTGTGTCTTTTATGCGTCCCAGACGCGAATAAATACTTTTTGTTTGTTTGTTTGTATATTTTTATGCGAATATGATTTTAAATAAACGTACATTTTGATAGACTTCGGATTCCATCGTAGTTCTCAAGAGTTCTTGAATCTCGAATGATAAAGAAAGGGCGGTTTATCATTCGTGGCTGGACACTGCGCCAACCTAAATATTGAGAACTAGCTTCCGCCCGAGGCCTTGCCCGCGTGGTATGTTGATAAAAAGTAGATTATGTCGTATTCTGGAGTGTATCCTATGCCTGTGCCAAATTTCATCCAGATTCGTCCAGCCATTTTGGCGTGATTGAGTAACAAACATCCAAACATTGTAACTTTCGCAGTAACCAAAATTAAATATTGTGTATTCCAGGCCATGGATTCTAAGACTAAAGTGAAGGGAGCGACGGGGCTTGTAACGGAGCCGCGTATGGCTGAGCACCGGTGTCTGTGGGACGACCAGTATCCGGAGTGCCCTGAGAGACTTACTAGCGTTATAGAAAGGTATGTAACCTAACGGCCACGGCACCGGAAAGGTTGTTAATACCCGCTATTCCCTTTAATTTTCTAAAGTTTTCTTTCGTAAGAACCTTCTCCTTACAATAACGAACAAAACAAAAAAATAATTAGCAAAATTGGTCCAGGCGTTCTTGAGTTATGCGCTTACCAACACATTTTGCGATTCACTTTTATTGTATAGAAGATAAAGTTTCTAGTCTGAGTTTTGCAGATGGTTTCGCTAAGTGATTAGAGCGAGAGCCTTTTATTGCCATTTACCGGCAAAAACCATAGTCTCCAGTATATTATTTATTGGAGAAATAACGACAAAACAATTCTCTGTGCAGGTGCCATGAACTTAACCTTATAGAGCAATGCAAGCAATATCCACCTAGAGCAGCGACCAAGGAGGAACTATGTGTACTCCACGCGCCCTCTATCTACGACATGATGGAAACTACGCATAAGAACAATAACCTCGACTACTTGGAGGAGATCTCCGCGAAGTATGACGCGATCTACATACACCCAGTGAGTTTCAATAAAATATTTTTTTTTTCCCTTTACTAGGATTTTTTTCCTATGTCGTGTGTGCGTTTACAAACATACAATTTCACATTCACATCTCACCTAGACCCGGAACAATAATTTGGGGATCACACAATTAATTGTTCCGTTCGGGAATCGAACATGCGACATTTTTCACGACAGCCTTTCAGTCAGTTTAAACTCTATTTTTTTTACTCGCAAAATTGGTTCTGATTGGAATTGCATTGAATTGAAGTTACATACCTAATAATATGTATAAGTATCGTTAATATTAATTGTTTACTTAATTATTTTTCGTAGTTTATTTTTAACCGACTTCAAAAAAAGGAGGAGGTTCTCAATTCGATTGTATTTTTTTTTTTTTTTTTTTTTATTTTTTTTTTTTATGTTTGTTACCTCAGAACTCCGTCGTTTATGGACGGATTTGCAAAATTTTTTTTATGATTGAAAGGATATGCTTCCAGATTGGTCCCATTCTTTTCAAAATCAAGTTTTGATGATGGGATCCATGAGAAATCGAGGGAACTCCTCAAATATTATAGGCAACTATATAGTAATTTTAATATTTTCATAGAGCACTCAAGCATTTACAGTCAAAAAGTAATGTTTGATGAGGTGGAACTGGTGAAGAAGATCAGAAATGGATGATGAAACTTGACACTCGCATAGATATCACAATCAAGGTAGTTCAGCAACTATGAAAATGCACTGTAAACCAATGATCTTAAATAATTATGTTGGAAATGTTATCATCGAACTGATTTAATGATGATTATGGAGCTGGAAGGTAGGCACTGGAACTGCGTACCTAATTAATATATCCTAGCCGTGTTTGGGCTTGTTAGAATTGTTATAAGATGCACTTTGGCTGTAAGGTACTATTGAACTGATGTGATGATGAAGCTGGAAGGTTGGCATGGGGCCTAGTATTGTGTAAGCTTATTAGAGCTGTCAAGAGCAATGGAAAGGGCTATGCTCATAGTTTCCGTGCATGTTCGAATCAGAAATGAAGAAATCCGCAGAAGAACCAGCGTCACCGACATAGCCCGAAGAAATGCCAAACTTAAGTGACAGTGGGCACGGCACATTGCTCGTAGAACAGATGGCCGATGGGGCCGAAAGGTTCTAGAGCGGGACCGCACACCTTTGGGGGCGGAGTTTGGCCTAGTATTGGCTATTTTGCATTAGTCCACGTGGACTGCGTTTACACATTAGTGGTGAAATGCGTCATTGTGTTCTTATCGTTTTCCTGGTAATAGGCTAAGAGAATTAATTGGCATTTTTAACAAAACAGTCGTTTTAAATGGGTTACAAAACAATAATTGCGTCGTACAAAACAATAATTGTGTTTCTTTTGTGTGCACATATGTAGATAATACTTACTTAATAAAGGTTCATACATTGAATGAGTCATAAATGTATATTTACAATAGCGATGGTCTTTTATATTTTTACCAACTTGTCTATATATGAATGTTCTTAGTAATAACAAAATAGTATTCTTCATTTAATGGGTTACAATTGATACAAAACAATAATTGCATCGGTCTTTTTTCTAAGTACGAATGTATTTAATCATAGATACTAAATTAGATTGCATTTGGTATCTTTGAACTTTATCTGTCTGTTGATGAAAATATCTAGTTTTTTGTTATTTGGCGAGAACTAATATGAATTTATGATAAGATTATTATTTTATTTTAACTATAAGTCATAAGTATCTCATGCATCATATCATCTCTCCTCGAGATCAAAACGATTACACAGTAACAATGTACTATGATATGTATTTCTACGTATAAGTATGACATTGGTAACTTTTTCAAAAGAAATGTAGGAACGATATTGACTTCTTTGCCATAACACATTATAATTTAAAAAAAAAAAAAACACTAAACGGCTACAAATAAAAAAAAAATTTACAAAATAAAAAAACCGCCTTCAAAAAAAGTCAAGCAATAAAAGTTCCTACACTAAAAAGTAAAAAATAACAATTTGAATTACTGTAAAAAAACTTAATTTATAGGTAAACTTATTTGACATTAATATTTTGCAAATATTCAAAATTTATTACTTATTTTTGGAGTCGGTGCCAGCCCATGCAAGGAAATACAAATGGGCAACAATCCCTTGAAAAACTACCTCTTACTTAATTATAAAACTACTTAATACCTATTTGCATACTCAAATATAGGTATATTAATTAAGACATAAATACAGATTAGACTTCTCTACAAAAAATGTCCGATTTGCACATTTTTTTAAATAAAAAATATGTACTTACAAAAACATTTTAAGTACATTGAAAATGTTTAAGCATTATGTACGAAAAATGGCACCGGATATTAAAAACCTAACTAACATTAAGTTTCAACATCAAAATGCTGGCACCGACTCCAAAAATAAGTAATAAATTTTGAATATTTGCAAAATATTAATGTCAAATAAGTTTACCTATAAATTAAGTTTTTTTACAGTAATTCAAATTGTTATTTTTTACTTTTTAGTGTAGGAACTTTTATTGCTTGACTTTTTTTGAAGGCGGTTTTTTTATTTTGTAAATTTTTTTTTTATCTTATGTTACTGGTTTTTATTTATCTATACTTCTTTACTAATATTATAAAGAGGTAACATTTGTAAGTTTGTATGTAGGGGGTAATCCTTGGAACCGCTAGTCGGATTGCCAAAATTCTAACATCACGCTACGATTCAATTGAGCCGAGCAGCGGTCGAAACCGTGCGAGAATAGCTAGTTTATTATAACGATATTTCATGTTTCTTCTTCAAACTTATTAAACGTCACCTTTTATTGTCATCGAATGGTCTTTTCATTATAATTCTTTTGAAAATTAACTAACATGAAAGGTTAGTAAAATATGCTTTTCTTATTTTTCCAGTCGACTCACGAGCTAGCCCTCCTATCAGCAGGATCTACCATCGACCTAGTGGACCGGATCGTTTCCGGTGAAGTGCAAAACGGTATGGCGTTAATCCGGCCGCCCGGCCACCACGCCATGAGGGACGAGCCTTGTGGATACTGTTTCTATAACAACGTCGCTTTGGCCGCAAAACATGCCATCGATAAACGGGGACTGAAAAGGTAACTTCTTTTTAGTTTTAAAACTAGCAAAACGCCTTATCTTGTCATTGATCAAATGCTATTCTTTAATTTTCTTGGATTTGTTATGTATCTTGTTTCAAAATAACTGGTTCCTAGTAGTATCTCTTCAATGCTATATTGCAAAAATCATATGCATACATGCATGGTCGTCTATTTTTATTTATATACATACATCAATAATAATACAATTTCGACCTTATTACCTTAGTGTTAAATTTATTTTTTAAATAATTTAAACCAAAGTTATGGACCTTTCTCGTTTTTCTTCATTGCAATCTTTAACACTTTAGCAAGCCAAGATAAGACATATTTTGTTTTATTTCAATTTCAAAAATACAAAGTAAGTACATACTGCATTTGTGATTGAGGACATATTTCTAGTACTCGCACACTGTTACTACAGCGTCTAACTTTATGTATACTTAAGTTCAGCATAAAAACGAGAATAATTCATACTTTCGTATCAATAAGGTTGTTTCTTGCAATATGCTTTCACAAAGCAGACCACAAGCAAAAGTAAACTCTAATTCTATTCAATAAGATACATTTTTACTTACAGGATATTGATAGTGGACTGGGATGTGCATCACGGACAGGCAACTCAGCAGATGTTCTATAACGACCCTAGGTAAGATTCTTATATTGCCATGGCTACACAAAAAACAGCTGTATTACGTTTTGTTATAGTATAATTTTGTATGCTGATATACATATACTATACGGCCGTCGTATCTTGGCGAGTCAGAATTTAGCCGTTTGTCTGCGCAATGGATCTTTTAGGAATAAAATTGTGTACTGCGCAGCTAATCAGCTAGGAGATCAGATAGGCGGCGTCCCTTGGAGAGGCCCCACCGATCTAGTAGTGAATTGATTGGGACTCCGGTAACCAAAAACAAATACACTACGTGATTATTATTATTCCCCAGGGTGGTATACTTCTCAATCCACCGCTACGAGCACGGTGCATTTTGGCCCAACCTCCGTCAGTCCAATTTTCATTACGTGGGCTCCGGACTGGGCAAAGGCCACAACTTCAACGTACCACTAAACAAAACTGGAATGAAGGATGCTGACTACCTCGCCATCTGGCATCAGTTGCTACTACCCATGGCCTTGGAAGTAAGTTTAAAAATTATATAAGTAAATACAGCACAGAAAAAGTAAAACATGTAAATATGCCGTTTCGTCAACCAATCTCGAAACCTTTGTTTACTATGCGCCTGAGGCATCTTACTCAGTTATTGCAATAAAAAAATATTAACTTGTGAGCTCTTTTAGGTAGGTGTTCACCCAGCAACGCCATCTAGCGCATGTGAAATTGTGAGAATAAACCATAATGGTTCTTAATCTAATGGTATAAAGAGCAATAATTGTCTAACCGTAGCACTTTACTTAAAATTCACCCTTAACACTTCAAAATAAAATATGTTTTTGTCACAACAGTATCACCCGGAGCTCATCATAATATCAGCTGGCTACGACGCGGCGTACGGCTGTCCTGAGGTACATATGTTTATCTCTTTCTAACTTTAGCTTTTTGTATTTCTATCTCTTTCAGTTCGGCCCCGAACTTGTAATCGTGTCGGCTGGCTATGACTCTGCTTTAGGAGACGAAAAGGTTTGACTAAAATAATAGATACATGCCTGTCTATATGTCTGTATGGTCTGGTTGTCAAAGCTTTTTAGTCATAATCAATTTAAAGTATTAATCGCTTTTTAATTTTTGTTTTAAGGAAGGTAATGCTTTGTGCCTCTTGGTATCTATTTCTCATCTCACTCTCATTAATAACCTTCCTCATCCTACGTGTAGTTTTTAAGTGTGGGAGAGCCATGCTTCGGCACGAATGGGTCGGCTCGACCGGAGTGATACCACGGCCTCACAGAAAACCGGCGTGAAACAACCACAGTGTTGTGTTTCGCCGTGTGTTAGGTAGTGAGGTTACCGGAGGCCCAATCCTTCCCAACTTATTATTACAAATTATAAGTCCAGCTTTCCTTCACCGTATATCAGTGGTGTCAACAATCTTAGAAAGTACATAATATAACTCGGAAAAAGTTATATTTAATGATAAACTATACAAGGAATTATGTGGCCTTTTGTGATTTATATGCAAGTTCTAGGTAGGTACTTACTTAGATATCACTAAAAATCGGTGAAGGAAAACATTTTGATGAAACCTAAACGTAACCATCCGTCTTGAGGAAGCGTGGTGAATAATGCTTTTATAATAACTATCGTGAGATATACTAAATTAACTAAAAATCGCGGGTTACTCACGTGTCCATCTTGAGAAAAGCCTATTGAGTAGGCTGCGCGACGTCGCCGCGTCCGCTGCTCATGAGGAAGAACCCCTCTGTGGTTTGAAACTAGTAGAGCTTTTCTCAAGATAGACACGTGAGTAACCCGCGATTTTTAGTTAATGCTTAAAAACCTTATCCTTGTGGCCTTTTCCCAGCTTTTGGCACCTGTAGGCTGATAATTTTTTTTTTTCTTTAAAAAAACGTTGCCCCACTCTAGGATTTTCTCCTGTGTCGTGTGTGCGTTTACAAATATACAATTTCACATGAACATCACACCCAGACCCGGAACAACAATCTGTGGATCACACAAAGAGTTGTTCCGTGCGGGAATCGAACCCGCGACACGTTGCGCGGCAGCCAGTTGCCCAGCCACCGCGCCAACCGTGCAGTCACCAACCTGTAGGCTGATAATGTGACTTATTGTTTGCAAATATGAACTAGATGTACGTATGTCAGTAGATTTATATAATATAAGAGTATAATGTTTGGTGGTACAGGGCGAGATGGAGCTGACCCCTGCCGTGTACGGCCACCTGACGCAGAGCCTGTGTAGCGTGTGTCCCCGCGTGTGCGCCGTGCTGGAGGGCGGGTACTGCCTGCGCTCGCTGGCCGACGCCGCCGCACTCACGCTGCGGACCCTCCTCGGACACTCACCGCCTGTACTAGAGACGCTCACTGAACCTTCCGATGAGTAAGCTAACTTCTTCTTTGACGTTTTAGTTGAACGCACGTTTCTCTACAAATGCCAAGCGATTCGTTTAGAAACCAATGTTGATACTATACCCTAAAATAACCTTTTCTCATAACACATTAAGATTACTAATATTGATAGATAAATAGAAGTATTAGTAAATTACCAAACACCAACTACATAAGTATTATTTATTTATATACTACCTTCCGCCCACGGCTTCGCTCGCGTTGTATGTCGATAAATAATAGCCTATGTAAATCATAGGCTAAAACCCAGAGTATCACCTATCTACATACCAAATTTAAATCTGCCGTTTTGGCGTGAAATAATAACCAACTTACATTCTCACAAACTTTCACATTTGTGTATAATATTAGTACAATATATGTATACTTTGCTGTACCACAAATAATTACACAACTTACAAAAATAATAGTACATAAACGACAAAGATGGAAAAGAGGTGGAGAGAGAGGAGGTTACATTATTTCATCCACTTTTGTCTACTAGTAGCAATCTAAGTATTCAACATAATAAAATTTCCTCTACAGAATAAAAGAAACAATACTAAACTGCATATACGCCCAGAAGCCATATTGGAACTGCTACAACTTTCAACAGACGTACTCGACGAGCGGCCCGCCCAATGTTTGCGATGAAGCGAAAGAGAAACATACGGTTATTGTAAGGTGGGAGGGAGACGAAACTAGACCTGATACCTTCGCTACAAGAAACTGTTATCCCGTACAAGATGATGGCACTAAAATGAGGATCGCTGAACGATTGAACCATCTTAGATTGGGTGAGTTATCATTGAATCACCTTAGTAACGAGCGTAGGTCCTCAGTAATGATGTCCCGTTCTGTCGGTTGGAAAGTAATGTATAAAGTAGTCGAGGAGGCGCCGAGGTTGAGGCCCTTAACCTCAAGTCATATGTACTTAATTATTATGTTTTCGGCTTACTCACGTAATAATTCGACGAGTAGTACTCGACTAGTTTCAAGCCATGCTAGAGGCCCATATTCATGAGCAGCATTCCGCGACCCGGCGACTGTCGCGCTGCTACTGGTCGCATGTTTAAGAATATATATAAATAATTAGAATGTCTCACGAAAGTTAATAAGAAACATATGTACTTTTTAACTGTATTAAGACGCAAAACGTCGTGGTGGCCCGGAGGTTAAGGCGCTGGCTTATCATGCATAAGGTTCGAAACCTGGCAAGTACCAATGTGACTTTTTCCGATTTGTACATTCTACGATTATTTAGACACCACTGACATACGGTGAAGGATAACGTCGTGAGTAAACCTAGACTTATAATTTCTTATTATAAGTTTGAAATCGCCAATGCGCCTTAAGCAAGCGTTGTGATTAATGCTAAAACCTTTTCCGTGTGGGAAGAAGCCTTTGCTCAGCAGTAGGCACTTACAGGCTTATGATAAAATGAACTGAAACTCTTAAGTCATACCAACATCCGCCATTGGGCAGATACAGATTTAACGTAATATTTTGATTAACACTTGAAGATTTTCTGATGTTTTTTGTGACATTATTTTTAAAATTTGTATATTTTTTGTTTCAGTTACTGACTTATCAATACCCCAACACGCAGTCGGCTATATTTACGACCAAGCTATGCTAAAACACAAAAATATATGCGAACCGTATGTACTTTAAAGTCTGCAAGCAATAAAAGACCTTAATATTATTAGAGTTTAAATATAAAATTGCTCAGAAGAAACATATTCTTTTATCTACGAATAAAAGAGAAATATTTTATTTAGTAAATTGTTACTTAATTAACTATACGAATAATAACCATCCCTACAAATTGTAGTTTCTTAAAATAAGTACTAAACACTCAAAAAGGAACCTTACTTATCATAAAATACTGTTGAATTTCTAGTGGCCACGTAGAATGTCCAGAACGAATAATGCGTATACATGAACGTCACAGAGACTTCGGTCTATTAGACCGAGTCCATCAACTAACTGCGAGAAAAGCAACGGATCAAGAAATATTGGCTGTTCATACTGAGACACATTTAAATAGGTAAGGGAAAATATACCTTATGTGATAATGCTCATTAGGTTCATTTTATCTTAAAGAGATAAAGTATGGGAATGAAGTCTAGCTCTTTCCTGATTTATAAATCTGAATTATGATTAGAAGCTTTACTACAACTAATAACGATTGCGATTTTGGTAGTTCAGATGTAAAAACATTTTTTTTGTTGTTGGTAACAAACTTGTAGCCGGAATTGCAAATACTTTCTAGTTCATGTGCCAACATTTTGAGATTTTTATGACTGTACTGTTTAATAGCATAACAGACAAGATTTATTCATAAACTAGCTTCCGCCCGCGGCTTCGCCCTCGTAGTATGTTGATAAAAAGTAGCCATGTCCTATTCTGTAGTTTATCCTATACCTGTGCCAAATTTCATCCAGATCCGTCCAGCCGTTTTGGCATGATTGAGTAACAAACATCCAAACATCGTAACTTTTGCATTTATAATATTAGTAAGATGGTTGAATTTCCTGCAGACTTAAAGAGCTGGCTTCGACGAGTCTAAGAAACCTACACGTACAGAAGAACGCGTACGACTCCGTGTACTTCCACCCCGACTCGCTAGAGAGCGCTGCCGTCGCCGCCGGATGCGTCCTACAGGTTAGTCTGATTACTAAGTTTAACTTTTCTTTTTTATTGATTTACTAGCAAGTCTCACGCGGGTTTACCCGCTGCTCAGCTCTATTTGACCGCTGCGTGATGTTTTATAGCACTCAGGAACATTGTAGCTATCTATGTGTAGTGTGTAAGCCGATCCTCCATACAACATGTACTTAGTATTAAGCTTAGGTTAATCAAACAGTATAATATACGCCTTAGTCAAGTCAACACGTCTCATCATTTCGTACCTACAAACCCCCACATTGCATATGAGTGAAAGAATTTTGGAAATCCGACCAGCGGTTCCAAAGATTACCCCCTACATACTAACTTACAAACATACAAACTAAAAAAAAATTACCTTTATAATATTAGAATAGATAATCCTGTCCCATAGCTAAATTAATTAACATTTGATCACCCTAGAGATTTTGCTTAACTTTCACACAGATAATCTGGGAGCTGTGAGCTACAATATTGTTAAATATGTTTTGTATGTCCATAGTGCCTAAGGTTTATATTATAGCTATTTCCTGTTCCTTTTTTGTTCAAATAACCTCCCCTCCCCCCCCGCAACTCTTATGTCTTCAAATAAGACATGATCAATGAACCTTATTGCCTTAGATGGTGGACTCAGTATTGACAAACGAGTGTGGCAGCGGTGTTTGCGTGATCCGTCCACCTGGTCACCACGCTGACGAGGAGATCCCAAGTGGTTTCTGTCTTCTCAACAATGCTGCAGCCGCTGCGAAGTACGCTATAGACAACCATGGACTGAACAGGGTCCTTATACTGGATTGGGATGTCCATCATGGAAATGGCACCCAAAGGATCACGTATCATGATAATAGGGTAAGTTTTTTGTTTATTTCAGAATTAAAAAAAAATCTAGTGTTTTATATATGGGTCCCGTACAAATAATGTATTAAAAATGATGCACAAAATGTGTTGGTAAACCCGTAACTCATAAACGGCTGGACCTATTTTGGCAATTAGATTTTTGTTGTTTGTTTTATCAATAGAAGGTTTATGGAAGGATATAGTTATATGGTTATGAGGGACTATATTTAAAAAAAAAGTCATATTGGTATTTGTCACCCTAATTTATGAGAAGGAAACGGGCTAGGACGACTTGTAAAAAAAATATAATAGGTAATGCCAAACTTTCCTGACAGACTCTTTACATTTACAATTTATTGGCTTTCTCTCACTTCCTAGTTGTTAAAAAACCAATGATTTATTTCCAGATCCTGTACATGTCAATCCACCGATACGACAACGGTTTGTTCTTCCCTCACTCGAAGGACGCCAACCACACCGCCGTGGGCACGGGGAAGGGGGAGGGATACAATGTCAACGTGCCATGGAACTCGGTATGTTAGCCCTTATTTTTATACATCGTATAGTTGATTATCCTTTGACAAAATTGTAAATATATTTGCTTGGTTACATAGGAAAATCTTTCTTTATGTATTAAGGCAGAAGTGCTAAGATATAATATCGCGACTTTTTAGAGGATTGTTTTTAATGGGAAAGATTACAATCGTATAGTTGAATGATCTAATGATAGTAAGCGATCAAGGCCGTCCTTTGGACACATACTTACTATGCTGCTACAGCTGATAGTGTAGTAGTAATAATATTTTTTTTCTCGTATCTTACAGCGTGGAATGGGTGACGTGGAGTACATGACGGCATTCACACAAGTCATACTGCCGATAGCGTATTCCTACAACCCTCAGCTTGTTATTGTATCCGCTGGATTCGATGCCTGCGTCGGGGACCCGCTTGGAGGTTAGTATTATTAACATATAGTGTATCCACCAAGAACCACATTGTTATTAATAAAAATAACTAGTTATCTTCTAAAATGACTTAGAACACTATTAAATTTGTATGACTCCTCTCAACAGCACAAAAAAAGTTAAGTTAACATGTTTTAAGGGTTTCATTTATTAATTCATTCTATTAACAAATACATGTTCAAATAAATCCTCAAAATAAGATATATTTTCTCATTACGCGATAATCGAACATACACTTATAAAACTGCTACACTAACGATACGTATGGAACTTGAATGTTAATTTGTTTTCTTGTAGGTTGCAAAGTGACCCCTGAGTGCTACGGTCGTATGACGCAGTTACTGAGGGGACTAGCGGGGGGACGCGTCGTTCTATGTCTCGAAGGGGGGTACAACATCACCAGCATCTCCTACTGCATGACCATGTGCACCAAGGCTCTGCTTGGGGACCCCATCTTCTACCACTACGACCCCAAGACCCCATGCTCTTGGTCCGCCATCGATTCCATCCGTGACGTCATCAACACGCACAAGAAGTACTGGAAATGTCTCAAGTTTCAAGTTGCATTACCAGCAGATAATGTACTAGAACCACCACTGCCATCCAGAGGCTTGGTGATAGATCAAGATCTTGAAATATCAACGTGCAACGAGGAGATACATAATGTGTCAGCCAAATCAAGCGCTAGCAACTTAGAAACGTCACTTGAAGCGAGCATGGGAAACTTAAATATAGAAAAGAAGTGTTCCGACGGTATACACTGCGGTACAGATGACGAGGATGACCAACCGAAGCCGTCAAGCAGTACTGAGAACCCTGAAGCTGGTACCAGCAGTGGCAAAAAACTCACCAAAGACATCCCATCTAGTCCTGGGAAAAGGCCTTTAGAGAACACTGCAAAACCAGAGAAGAAACCAACTTTAGTCGATTATTTAGCAGAAAATATGCAATCGATACTCGACGGTGAGATGTTTGCGGTGGTCCCCCTACAGTGGTGTCCTCACCTAGACTCTCTGTACACTTTACCTACCGATGTGAAGTTTGAACAAGGTGTCAAGTGCGTAGACTGTGATTCTACGGAAGAGAATTGGGTGTGCCTACATTGTTACATTGTAAGTAAAACTATTTTTAAATATCTGTATTTAGGCTTTTATTTTTCCTATGTGTTGGGACAGCGAATGATCAGACGGATTACCTGATGGTAGGCAATTGGCGCCGTGCTTCGACACCCAGATGAGTGCGTTGCGGCTTTTGGGAGGGATGGGGAGAAACAAAGGATTGGACCTCCGATAACCCCATAACTGCCCAAACTTTGGCTCTCCTACACTTAAATTTATTTTTCACATTAGTGTTATTGAGTTATTATATTTTCAACAAAGGATACTTTTTGGTGTCATTTCACCCAGGGGTAATTATTCGACATCGATACAAAAGGTGTAGATAAAGATGAATAAGCTGTAATAATGTATTCTTTTTTTCTAGACGGCCTGCGCCCGCAGTATTAATGGACACATGCAAGCTCACTTCGCAGCCACCGGCCACGCGCTAGTGTTGTCCTTAGTCGATTTGTCAGTGTGGTGCAATGTATGCGACGCTTATGTCGATAACTCACTGCTGTACGACGCTAAAAACAACGCGCATCAGTGCAAATTCGGAGAGGACATGCCTTGGTGTTATAAGACTGATATACATATGGAATAGGAATATTTACACAAGTAGGTGAAAATCATATATTCGGCTGAAGGTAATAAGCGACCTCAGGCCAAAACCTTTAGGTCGCTTATTAATTTTAGCCTGTAAAAGGGTGTTATCAAAGTACTTATTGGAATTGTCACATGAAATGCTATTCTCGCTACAGATACATTTGTTTAGACATACCTAGTAGAATTTAAACGTATATTTTTCAAAAGAAATAATTAATCGTTCACATTGGAGTTATTAATATTGTAACCAATAATTACTTGTAGCATTAACATTCCATTGTAATTATTGATATTTAGAATAATTCTTGTAATTTAGGTCTGAATTTAAAAATCTTCAATACAAAGGCCTAGTAAAGTACCCATGCATATCTTTTAACAATTATAACCGCAAAATAAACCTTACTGCTTACAGTATACAGATGTTTAAGCTTAGTACAATATTTGTACAACTACAAAAAAATTGTAGCACCCTTGTATATTTATGTAAATAGCTACTATTTATACTTTTATATATACATTATTAATAATTTTATATAACTATTTTATGTACCTTAGAATAATATTGGCCAGTGTTATGTAATGTTATACTTTAATATTCTAGTGGATATAAACTGATGTGTGATTATTTCTTTATTTACTTACCTATTTAAGGCCTGTTTCAATAACCTCTCCGACCTTAGATTTGGTCATTAAAGATTAATTTGACGCATTTTTTATTATGGACGATAATCTTTTCTCTTTTGTTGTAGCTTTTTTTGGTAAGGGAAAATCATCAAATTACTTCTCCCGCCCAGGCTGAGGCGAGAGGGAGTGTCAGACTCTTACTGACTAAAAACCCCCCGTTCCTTCTCCTGCTTTAACCAGAGACCGCGCTGCCTCATTGCGCTTACCCCGCAACCGCAGTCTTTTTTCAGACGAACGTCATTACTGGACCCAGAATTATATTAAATGATTTAAATGTTAATAAACAAAATAATTTTCAGTCACCCGCTGTATCAGCCTTGCAGTAATTCTCATTTCTTTGTCTTACCCAAATACCTATTGTAGGGATCAGTTAGGTTATTGAAACTGGCCTTTAAATTAAAATAAAAATTAATCGTTTTAAATTAAGTTTCGATTTGATGTTATGTACTAAAACTATGTCTGATGATAACTTCCAATGCACAAACTATTCATCCAAATTTGACAGATATAAGTAGTCATTTCTTTATGGCGGCTTGGCTTGGTTTTCGGTTTGTCCCTCCTTGATTACTGTTGCCCAACCATAGATTGTAATGTATAAAGTACCCTATTATAGAAATGTTGCCATAGAAATATTGTTTAAGATTTTAGCAAATAAACTTTTTGAGTCAATACTATAATATTCATATGTATAATTTATTCGACTTGCAGTCTTCGTACTTATCTGTTTTGAGGAGGGATAGTCGTGTCAGACTCTTACTGACTCAAAATCCTTAGTTTCTTCTGGTGTAGGCCATGGCCGCGATTTCTTATCTCACTTGACACGAAACTCCGGTTACAGTTTTGTGTCTCGATCTGTATTTTCGGACAAACTTGTAACTTGTAAACATTATTAGGTAAAATGAAATGGATGCCTGCTTATATAGTTAATTATGATGTCAAGTAATGAATGAAACCATAAAGTTTATTTGCTAAAATATAACTTTCCAAATAACATAGTAATTAAAAGCAGCTTGAAAACTGTTATAACTGTTCAATATAATAATATTTACTTCAGTTTATGTTATAAAACACATACATAACTAATTTATTGTATAGCATTAGATCATTTTAACTAATCTTTGCTTAGGTATTTAAATACCTATAAAATTAATTAATAATGGGCACACAATGTGCCAAAAATTGCTCATAACTGTAACTAATACCAAGTATGTATTAACGAAACAATAAAATCATATCATAATATTATTTCCATTTGTCTTTTCTTTTTTATTCAAATTTATTATTGAAATACCCAATACATCTTCCAAAGTTCCAACCAGTCAATCTTGAATATAGGTAGATGACTTTCTTTTTTATTATAATGTTTGTAGGTAGCACACAAGGTACGATGGGGTTGGCGTATTCTCATGGATAATAGCCCCATATCTATATATATATATAAAATTAAGTCGTGTTAATTACTCCACTTATAACTCAAGAACTGCTGAACCGATATGGCTGAAAATTGGTAGGGAGGTAGCTAAGAACTGGGAGAAGGACATAGGATAGGTACCTATAGGTAGTAGTAGGTAGTGTAGGTTTGGTAGGGTAGGGTAGGTAGAGTAAAGTTGGTAGGTAGAGTAGGGTTGGTAGGGTAGGTAGAGTACGATAGTAGTCAAATGACTGGAGCGACGCCGCGGGTAAGAGCTAGTTTATCTATACTAATATTATAAAGAGGTAAAATTTGTAAGTTTGTATGTAGGGGGTAATCTTTGGAACCGCTGATCGGATTTCCAAAATTCTTTCACTGGCAGATAGCTACAATGTTCTTGAGTGCTAAAGGTTATAAAAAATCACGCTACGATTAAATGGACCGAGCAGCGGGTGAAACCGCACGAGAGTAGCTATAATAAATAAAATAAAAAAAGATGACTATCTGTATCAGTACTGACTTAAGTACCTAATCTAGAAATATCTGGCGGAAACCTATGTTCTGGTTTGGACATCTTGTGTCTGATATTATGATGAGCAAAAGAAACTTCGTCAAACTGGACCCATTTCTGCCTGGTTTGTCAACAGTTCGCAAGCGACCAAATTAACGACTACCCTCTGGTCAAGCTAAGTATTTAAAATCTTGTGTCTGATATTATGATGAGCAAAAGAAACTTCGTCAAACTGGACCCATTTCTGCCTGGTTTGTCAACAATTCGCAAGCGACCAAATTAACGACTACCCTCTGGTCAAGCTAAGTATTTAAAAGGTGCCGTGGCTAATAGTAAGGGAGCCCAGGGTGATACATTTGTAGTTAGGTACTCAAGCGTCGTTCAGCCGGGGTTGCGGGGTAAGCGCAATGAGGCACCGCGACCTCGGCCTAGAGCAGGAGTACTGACTAAAAACCCCCCTGTTCAGGAACAGGGGGGTTTTTAGTCAGTAAGAGTCTGACACTCCCTCCCCCCTGACCCTGGGCGGAAGAAGTAACTTGATGACTTCCCCTCACAAATAAAAAAAAAGGTACTCAAGCGCCGCAGGGATCGACTGGCCATTGAAAATATGGTAATAGTATTAAAAAATGATTTAATGTCATTTTTTGCCTCCGGTGTAGGACAGAGAAATCGATAGTTTTCCAAAAAATTTAATCGCAACTTTTTATAGTGCTTGGACCTGATATATTCGATACTGTATGTGGCCCGTGTATAGTATATTTGATAGTGTACCTATGTGAATAGTGAAATAAAACTGTATTAGCTTAATTTGACGAAATTCACTGTATTAGGTTACATTTATTTATTAAAAAAATAATCATTTTTTTAATCTGATGCACCCGAATTACTACCGAAGTCCCTTCATTTGCTCCCCTTCTTTATAGCCTACAAATTATTTAGGTGGTATTGTTGAAAAGGTAACAACTTGACTAACTTACATTTAAAATTATTCCAAAATAAACTTTAGTATATAATTCCAAACTATTCAAACATTAATCATTCACGTTGAATGTCAGTTAGTCGATTTATTTTTTTGGTGAAATCGAGTGGGTACATCCCTACTGCAAACAAAAAAGGCTGTCAAAAATAATAGCCAACCAAGTGTCAATTAGAAACCGGGGAGAATCGTTAGGGGCCGGGTGTCGGCGTTCGTCTTAAAATGTACCTATATTTGCATTGACGATTAATTAGCAAAATTAATAAAAGTTTATATATCCTATACGGCCAATCGGTGTGAAACCAAGATGTTTGTTGATACGGAAATTCTGAAAGCCATCTCATTTAAGGAAACAGCCAAATTACCATTACATTATTGGCTTTTGGTGTTACTTAGATTTCTGTTCACCATTCTTCCGCAGCGGGGCTACATACACCCAGACGAGTTTTTCCAGAACGTTGAAGTAATCGCAGGTTGGTTTATTTAACGGTTTAACCAATTATTAAGTTGCTACAGTTTTATTTTATTTAATATTTACCATATAGATATTGCTATTTTTAGTAAGTACCAATATTATATTAATTTCTCAGACACTATTTACAGTACAACTCATTAAATTAAATTGATGATTGTAGGAAACACTTCTCTTATATTTTGGGTTAAAATAAATAAGGTTTTCATTGAATTTTATTAATTTATTTGGTACCAGATGGTGAACAGCAACATGTTTTAATTTAGATATTAATTTTTTTCGTCTACTTATTACAAAGGGAAAGGCGAAAAAGCATTCATACTGGAAAATACATTAATTATCAATTTAAATTGATAATAATAATTTATGTATGTAAACAGATTGAACACAGCCCAACTAAAAGGGTCCTGTTTTGTCACCAGTACCTTGATTGTTATTAGGTACATATAAAAATATATTATGTTTCATCACATCCCTATTTTGATACCATTTACTTTATAAACCTAAAATATAAATACAAAAATGATCATGTGATATTTTCTGAGCATATTGTAAAATCAATACACTAACAATCTGATCTATTTATAACATCTTGACATAAAAATCTAGTATATGGGTGTTGATACTTGTAAGTAACAACCAAATCCAGTAGTTCCTATTAGTTAAATTCAATACTTTATAACTTTATTTGATGATTTATTGTTTATTATTTCTTATAAAAAAATCATCATGAAAAATTTGCTAGAAGAATTTAAAATTTAATAAAGTATATTACCTATCAAATCAATAAATAAAACTTTATTTATACATATTTTAAAAATTATTTGTATTGAAGAGTCAATATATATTTTGTTTATGACCAGGGAGACTACCCAAATTGGATAGTTCCATAAATAGTTTCAGCTGTGGGTGTAGCTATATATATAGCCCTCAACGGTTTGTAAAGTAGGTGAGACTAAAGTACATCAAGATTAATGTAATTTAGGCTGCTAATATATTTTTTTTGCAAAAATTTAATATAATAACAATATATTAGTAACAATATTTAACAATATTATGTTAGTTACTGAAGTAATGAAAATTCATGATTGTTATAAACTTAATCATTCATCTTTGATATTATTACTCACATCTGTTCGTTCTTGTTTAAATACAGATAAATATTTATATGGTGTTCACGGAATGGAATAAACTCCCAGAAAATGTGATAAAAGCACCCACGGTTAATTCTTTTAAAAAACAGACTCGACAAAATATCCAAATCCATTAATACGCACGCATCAGCTTTCTAAGCTGCTAGTGTGATAAAACTGTACCGTTTAGTAAAGTAGGTAATACATTTTTTTTTTCTCTACAGAAGCACAATTTCATACACTTTACATGAAAAGTATATTATGATTAACACTGCAATAATATAAATAAGCATACGCTTATCAGTACTTTAAATGGGCCAACATTAAGATACAAGTATATATATATCATTATAAAACGGTAGTGTCAATCTTTTCGTCAGAGAACTGTAGTAAAAATAATAGCCCGAGGTTTGTGGACGGGGACAAATTAAGAGATAGGTATTTTTTTCCAAATATGACGACTACGACGTCGTCGCGTTTTGCTATGATTATTTTGAAAATTTTATTTGTTTTTTTGTTGCAGGCGATATCTTCTCAATCGACGTATCGAAAACATGGGAATTCGACCCGAAATTTCCCATCAGAAACATATTCGTGCCCAAAATGATACTCGGCCCGCCACTTCACTTCATCCAATTCTTCCACCCCTATGTTAAACACTATGTGGGAATCGATCTGAAAACTCCATACTATTTACTAATGATACCGCGACTATTCATATGTTTCTTGTCCCTTATAAATGACTTCTGTTTATATAGAATTTGCGTCTTATACGGACAGAATTTCAAACATAGACTTACTATATTCGCCACCTCCTACGTGGTTTTTGTCTACTGCTGTAGAAGTTTTTCAAACACATTCGAAACTATATTCTTTTCTTTGCTGCTCCTCATAGTTGCGGAGTCCATGCAGAAGTCTGACAAAGTTATCTATCATAACGAATTTTTAAAAGAAAAGTATGAAAAAGCTGCTACTACTGTTGAAAAAGTGAAGATTTTTAAACTATCGACACATTTGCCAGAGCATTCATTGAACAATGTAATTATTTTGGCCACAATCGTGGTCATTGGCATTTTCAATCGTCCTACATTTGTATGTTTTGCCTTTGCTCCTATTTTCTTTTGGCTCCATCGGGGATTGGGTTCCACCGTGGTAGGGTTCAAAGATTTCCATTTTCGCATATTTACTTTCATAGTATGCGGAATACCCTCTGCGTTGTTGCTTATCCTGGTAGATTCGGGTTACTATGGGTACATAACAATGGCGGACATAGAGTCGCTGAAGATATCGTGGGACAACTGGGTGGTGACGCCGCTCAACTTCCTACGGTACAACTCTGATACTGGGAACCTAAAGAAGCACGGCCTGCACCCGCGCTGGCTGCACGTGGTCGTCAACGTCCCGCTGCTGTTCAACGTGCTCGGAATAATCGCTACTGTTGCCCTATCTATCAACGCGTATAGGTGAGTAGCTCCTGAGACATGTAAATTTCTTTACATTTTTATCTATACAACCTAATAAGTCTAATACATATAAGCAAAATTCAACCTTTTGGTACATACAAACTATAAATAAATATATGATTCTACTATGTATTTACCTACTACAGTCAGTAGTAGTGACTCACTGTAATTAATTTACTGAACACGGCAAGCCTGACATTTGTTTATTTTCACAACACAGCAATATGGTTGGTTAGGATATATTACTAACATGATTGGTTGTAATTCATTTTACCTTAGGAGCACTCGATCTCACCTGGAACTTCGATTAGTGGACATAATTTATCAGTTACCTCATAAATAAAGCGAAAGTTGCTGTCAATAACACATAAGTTTTTTATTGTTTGTTTTATGATACTATTCTATGTGATAGTAAAATTAGGTGTAGTGTGACTACTTGATATTGATTTGATATACTTACTTAAATTGTTCTAGGTTCGTCCGCGGCCAGTACAGCAAATTGCCTAGAATCCAAAGTATCACAGGCCTAATGATGTTCTCCTTAGTGATACCTATTGCAGTGCTTTCTTATTTTCCTCATCAAGAAGCTCGTTTCATCGTCCCAGTGCTGGTACCTCTGATTTACCTATTTGGCAACCATCTCTATCCCAACGAAATCGAAGGAAGGGCTACTAGAAAGTGGAAATTTATTTTCCGATACGTTTGGTATTTGCTTAACATTTTGCTCACTATCTTTTTCGGTTTCATCCACCAGGGTGGTATATATCCGTTAGCCAAAGGCATTCATCATGATCTGAAGAAAGCGAGCAACTATGGACAACATACCTACATTGTAACGACGCACAGCTATAGCATACCGACATATTTACTCCAATTGGAGAGCACCACCAAAGTGTACAAGGACAAGAAGACAGGGCACAAGTATCGACTGTCTCCCACCACGTTTATACACAAGTACGGATCTATACCTGTGGAGGCATTATTTGATAAAGTGGATACCATGCTATCTAGTGCCGAAAGACTAAAGGCCGAATACAATAAGAATTACAGGTTCTACATTGTCACTCCATGTTCTCTGGATACTCAACTTAAGAAAGTTGCAGCTACTTACGATTACTTCAAGTTAGATCAGGTAGGTGCTTACTACCCGCACTACAGTTCTGAAGCGCTCCCTACGTTTCCCGGGGAAAGGCACGAATATTGTGCCAGAAATTCTAGCGTTCGACCCCACAAAATGATTTTCGCCGAAAGACTAGCTTGTTATTTATCTATGTATTGTATTAAAAATTATCAAGTTAGGGTAATAGCAACAAAAGCTTATTATTAAGTGTGTATCTATTACCTAAATAATTTTAGTCAACAATTCCATTATGTTACGATTCAAACAGGCCGCCTTGTTTCATTGTGATTGTTTTTATTACAATTTGCTCAATTTAAGTTTAAAGCGGTATATGAAGACCTGATATAAGTTATTCTCTTTTTGATGTGTGTAGTTTAACTGCAAGATGAACATTAGGCGTCATTGTTTTATATTCTTAATGTTGTTAAGTTTTTAGGCAGAAAGAGAAAACCAGCTTTAATGATAGTGCTATTTGTTGCAGTGATTTTTCTATAATTGTGTAACAATAATAATATTGATGTTTTGTTTTATAAGGCTTAATTTATAAGCTTGTTGTGTTATTGTCTTAATCATGTGTGAACAATACTGTTGGAGTCTGTGTTTTGAACGAAATTTGACTTTTTTTCCTAGCAGGAAGAGTTATAAAAGACGGGAGGCGATCTAGCTTGTCTTGGATAGTCTCATAAAAGAAACTTTGAATCTCATGTAATCTCTGCATTTTCTTAATCATACTTTGCCTGAAGGTATTTACGTATACATATTTTATTTTTATGATTTTCCAGATTCATGTACCTGGTTAAATTAAGTTAATTAGGTACATGCCTACGGGTTTTATTTTTATTTTAACCAGTTTAGCGTAATTATAAGGCATCAAGATATTTTTTTATTTAATTGACTATAAATTTTATTAAAATAAACCGTTTTATTTTATATTATTATGTGATTTTGTAATATATTGAACTATAAATTCATTGTAACATACAATGGACTAAATAGAACTACTAATGCATTTAAATATAATCACATAAATTCGACTGAAAACAAAAAAAAACTTTTATGAAGGGTCAGAACGATTTTTACGAACTTACGTATTGCGAAGTATGATGCTTATTGCCAAAGTATCCTATTTCGAACATCAATATTTTTATCAAACCACTGAAATCGGATAACTACATTTTTTTTAAGCTGTGGCATTTTTTTTTCAGTTTTTATAAGTGTATCTAATCTAAACAGTTTCAATAAACAAATAAGTTCGTCTAATGAAATGTTAACATTATGAAAACGTAGGTCTCAATTATTGTATGCAGTGTTTACAATTTTATTGTCAATAGATCGAAATAAAATTAATTATGTAATATTGTGTCCGATTTAAATGTGTGTACCTAATTTTAATTTATCTTCAAATATGATACTAGTAGATATGTAGCAAAATATACATTATCGTTAACTTGTAATGCTTTTTGCTATGTAAGATTATATCTAGTCCGTAATTATTCGTAATAAAGACATCATTATGACAATTTAGTTTTATTCGTTATCTCAATGAATAGGCTATGCGCAAGATGGTTGTGTCCAGATACCAATCAATAAACAGATTCAGAATCTAGACTTTATACTGGTCTACATTCATATGGGTTGGTATACCAGTCTTATGATTATATCGAATCAATCTCATTCATTCGATACTACAATATTTTGTCAATCGACTAAAATACTTCATGCTTGAGAATCAGATACAACACTAGTGTTGTTTATCAAATGCCATGTCTTTTGACATTGACAACTAAATCAAAATAAACTTGGAGAAACGAACGTGCCGTGTTGTGAACTTGTGACTTTAGTAATATTTCATTGATTATTCTGATATTTTAATTAGAATGTTTTCTTATAAAGAAGATGTGAAAACTTGTCTCGAAATGTCGCTCAAAGTTATACGAATGTATGATTGGCTTCTGGATCTATATGTTTTGGTGAGTATATTTGGCCGAAACAGCTATAACTATTAATGAATTTACAATAGGTAACTAAAAAATGTATAACTTTTATTTTAGGATTTCTTTGTCGACGACCATTGGAACAAATTGCCGAGTACGTGGCGACATACCTTCGAACATATGGACCCTAAACATTTAGGAGACATTCTCTCCAAAAAAGAAACAAATATGTTGCTGCCACTGTCATTTTTGGCCCTGATAAAGTCGATTGAAGCCCTAACTATACCACGAGAGCGACAGGATATAACATTAAATGAAACAGAACATATAGACTTGAATGCTTGCAAACATCATCCGAGGTTAAAAAATCTGTTTTTGAAGCATGTGAAATTGAAGAAGAGACATGAAATTAGTTTAATGGCTGGTGTAGTAGTTGATACTGCTGTTCAAACTGGTTGTAGCTCTGTAATAGACTTTGGTTCAGGTCTGGGACACCTGGTGCGAGTGCTAGCTTACAGAGATGATATGCATGCTGCTGGAATTGAGTGCCAGTCACAACTGACGGAGGAGGCTAGGTCTGTACTCTTGGTATGTATGAATGGCATAACAACCACAACATAATAATTATATCTTAGTGGTTTTTTACACAAAATTAAATGTAGCTTTTGTCAGTGGGTTTGTTGTTTTGTTTTCTTATTGAAGCAGAAGGCAAAAAATTGATCTGAACAAATAACTTATCTATAGTAACCAATCTTCTTTCAGGAAACTTGATTTGGAGTTAGAGTACACAGCAAAGAAGCACTTGACAAGCGAGGCTGTAAGCAAACTGAAGCGCCCCCTACACTTCAATATGACATTATCAACTCACAAGCAGGTGACAGAACTTGCTTTACCAAAATTCATGGAAAACTATGGATTAATTGGCTTGCATCCTTGCGGAGACTTGGGCCCTTTATTATTGAAGCAGTTTGTTGAATATGAAAACATAAAGTTTATTTGTGTTGTTGGATGTTGTTTTATGAAGTTGACCTGTGATGGTTTGAATAGGGGATACCCAATGAGTGACTTCGTAAGGAGTTTGGATAGTCATCTCTCTTTTGCCAGTAGAGAGATAGCTTGCCATGCAATTGAGGTGTACTGTGAAAGGCTGTGCAAAGGCAATTATGAAGATTTGAAGGTAATATTATTTTATTGCTTGATAAATTTACAATTTTTTGTCAAAGTTTAACTTACTATGTAACAAAAAAAAGGTTTTTATAATAACCGAGAAAAGCTCTACTAGTTTCGAACCACTGAGGGGTTCTTCCTTATGAGCAGCGTGCGCGGACGCGGCGACGTCGTCGCGAAACAAAAAGGTTTCCGTAAAGATAAAAACATCAATATATTCGTTTTATTAAAAACTGGAATGGTAAATGTAGATAATAAAACACTGGTGTGCACCATCTTCACGGATATGACAAAGGCTTTCGACTACCTAGATCATACGACACTTATAAACAAGCTTCAAGCTTATGGGATTCGAGGAAAATCATTAAATTTTATGAAATCCTATCGTACTGGTAGTTTGCAATATACTGAAGTTTGTAATATTTGCTCGAATTCAAAACGCGAAATAAATTCAGATCGTCTTATACAAACATCAAATATGGCGTCCCACAAGGAAGTGTTCTCGGTCCGCCTTTATTTTTAATTTATACCATATATATACCTTCCACTCCAAATAGACCATCCAATCATATTGTTTGCTGACGACAGTACAGCAATAGTTAAATGCACAAGTAAAGAAAACTATGAAAATGATAATAACAATACTCTTAGATTTATAGTGAATTGCCTTAATTAAAATAATTTAAAAATAAATATTCAAAAAACTAATATCATGCATTTTTACCAACGAAATAACCCCGAAGACTTAAACGTCATTTATGATGGTCATAAGACTCAAAATGTAAATTTAGCAAATTTTTAGGGCTATTAATTTTTTATTTTTATTTTTTTTATTTTTTTTATTCTTTTATTTTTTTTTTAATTCGACAATCAACTAACTTGGGAACCTCAAGCTGAATATATTTGTAAAAAGCTAAGTATTTACGCCCACATGTTATACAACCTATCTAAAAAAGTCAATATCAAAACAGTCCTTCTCGCTTACCGTGGCCTCGTGGTATTGGCATCATATTCTTGGGTAATAGTAGTGAAAGAGAAAACATTTTCAAAGCCCAAAAACGATGCGTTAGATCCATCTTTAACAGGTTACAGACAGCTGTGTTCCTAATTTCAAATTACAAAGTTACTTACCTTCCCATGTACATCCTAGAAATAGCCATTTTTTACAAAAATGGCTATTCTTCTGTTTCCATCGTTATGTGAAAGAGGACAAATTTTATGAGATCTCAGTATCCAAATTTATTGCACACAGGTAGGTATAAAACAACACTTTTAAAAAAAGCGTCATGTGTATACCATACCACCACAAGTGTACAATATGTTAACTAAAGTTATTAAAGATCAACCATTTAGAATATTCAAAAAACGTCTAACCGAGTTATTTTTGCAAAAATGTTACTATTCATCATCCGATTTTTTTAATGATGATTTGTAATATATAATTGAACATGCACTGGTGGTAGTGGGTGATTCTCCAAAAAACCTTAACTTTTATTTAACAAGTCATTATCCTCCCAGGTTTTTAAGCATCTTAGTAATTTATTTTATACAATATTTTTAATCGGTTGCTTGTAAGCAGTGGTGAGATTTAATTTAATAAAATAATTATCTGTGTTTTAATCAGCAGACTCGTTAATTTTCGGTTGAGGATAATGACATTATTAATTTTTTTTTAATTGATGTGAAGAATCACCCCCTGTAAGCTATATTGTTTTATATATGTACCCCAATGTCGTTTATCCATAAATGTTTGTATGCCGAAAGGCAGAATGTATAAGGACTATTGAACATTGTTAACATCTTATTGTAATATTTACATTCTAAACAAATAATAAATAAAACCGTTTAAAAAATATCTTATTCTTAAATAAACTACATGGTGGATGTGGTAGCTGATGTATGACATCACAGTGAACTTAGAAATCTTAAAAATATTCAAAAATAATCACGGATTCATATTAATTTTACGATATAAGGTCTTAATATTCGTATTTTTAGATAATTCAAGAGATATAAGAACCCACGCTATTTGACATTTAAAAAAATGATCGCCCCACAAAATATGTAGTATTATATAATATATAAAGAACATTCATAGAAAAATGTTGAATTTGATCTGTTGGAAACATTTAGAATAACACACAATTATTAATAGTGTTATCTAATGAATTAATATTGTATTTACAGATACACGCATACAGAGCTGCTCTAGAAAGGATGCTGGTGGAACAAGATCCAAAACTCCGCCATTCACCGGTGAGGAGCATCAAACACTCTAACACCATGTCTTTTGAACAGTGAGTATAGTTTGCAGTTACTGTTATTGTT
Source organism: Spodoptera exigua (assembly GCA_902829305.4). Classification (NCBI taxonomy): domain Eukaryota; kingdom Metazoa; phylum Arthropoda; class Insecta; order Lepidoptera; family Noctuidae; genus Spodoptera; species Spodoptera exigua. Next base: position 14,555,927 of record LR824603.2, read on the forward strand.
GGTCTTTAGTTTTAGTAAGTTTACATAGAGAATAGTTACTTGCATCACTAACTGAAAACACATAGGCAAGAAAGAAGAAAAAGTATAAAAAAATACAAAACAAAAGAGATCTGTTTCAACCAACCTTATGAATATTTTAATTGACTGCACAATAGGTGGGAAACAGTCTGTCGTACAATTTGTTTTTTTTATGTATGTGATAAGACTGTATACAGACTGATTACCTGATGGTAAGCAATCAGCGCCGCCCAGGTCTTTTTGTTATTGTTCCAGGTCTGGGAGTGGTACAATATTAAACTGTGATTACTTAAAAATATACAAGTGTACGACAAAATATATTAAATGTAGGTAATCTAAAGAGTTCACTTTCATCAATAATAATAATGTTACGTGCCTGACGTCACGTTCCTGACTATGCGGGCTTGGGTTACGGGATTGGATGAAATTAAACACTAATACCGGTTTTCAGACTTTCTATTGCACTTAAATGACAGCGTCCACCGAGTTAAGTTTTCTGCGTTCCTCTCCAGCAGAGTCCGGGCGACTGACACAAACTTCCGTTTGCCGCTCACAGTTCACGCTGACTTGCACTATTTCACTGCACTTTACTATTTCACTCACTTTTCTTCTTTTTCACTTCTTCCTTTTCTTCCGAATCGCTTTGGACTTTGAACTCAACTGCCAGCGGTGAGCCGCAGTTCCGCTTATATACCCCCGGTCAGGTTCTGGAACATTCATTCATTTCGTTATTCTTTTTGATCGTCATGCCTCCAGAACCTTCCAATAATTTCATTATTCATTTTTATTTATTCTCCTTCTCACTCTTTAATTTTTCATTTCTTTCACACAAATAATTCCAGAAAGTTCCACAAAAACTTCCATCAACTAAAAAACTCATGCTTACGGCGGGACTCGAACTCGGGGTCTCTCTGGTGTAATCCACACGCCTTACCGATTACACCAACTCGTGTTGACAATTCACGACGAAATTTACAATCTCTAGGCAACGTTTGACAACCATCCATTGACGTCATGATGTCAAAGAGTTTGAACCACTTTTCCGTCACAATAATATTTGCTGAAAGAAAAACATATTAAGTATATCGACTTGGCACGCGAAGTTGTCGACATGTGGGAAGTGGATTCGGCTATCATTGTACCGATAGTCGTGTCAGCCAATGGCTTAATAGCTAAGAGCCTCGACCAACATCTTAGGAGGCTCTCGTTAGGTGGCTGGATCAAGGGCTTGATTCAGAAAGTGGTACTCCTGGACACGGCTAGTATTGTCAGGAGGTTCCTTTCTCTGGAGCCCTGACCGCCGGTAGGTAGGACCCTGTTCCCGATACCGGTGGGGCACTATTTTTTATATTTTTAATTTTTTTTTATTTTATTTTTTTAAGAAATATTTAAAAATGTAAATTATATGTTTATATGTTGAATAAAGAATATTTGCTGTATCAGGTACTGCTCTCAAGCAACAGAGCGGCTCAACATCTCCCTTCCATCGAGTCCAGAAGCCTGGTCCCGGGGTCACGCCGACCTGGCGCAGTGGCGACGCGTGGTCGTGGTCTACACGCTACGGTTAGCACTGGCACCCCTTGTAGAAACTGTTGTGCTCCTAGATAGAGTACTATATATACTTGAACGAGGTTGGTAAATTTTATATAGGTGTTTTGTGAAGTCGTGGTATCACTCCGTTCGAGACCGCCCATTCATGTGCAAGGCTCTCTCACGCTCTTAAACTTAAACCTAGAGGAAGTATATTATACAAATGAAACGAAAAATCACTTAACTACATATTAATTTAATGTGGAGACAAAAATACACTTATTTTGACACTGAAATACTTTACACATCATACATTTTGTATGTACAGACAACATTTCATAAATTACTTATACAACACGACTCAACAGAAGCGAGATTAGATCTAAACTTAGGACTATGCTTAAGTTTGGCACTTTCAAGTACTAGAAGTATTTTTACAACGACATCTGCATGCATATGAATGTTGGTACTTATTACTATAGTAGAAAGGTAGTTTTTTGATCATTAATTATGTATTAGGTATATTCCAGTTTGCATTATAGTTTTAAAACAATTTTTAACCTTCCTTGATAATGAATAAGAAAAAATCAATGGTTTAGAATCAACTGGTCACAGACTTATTTCATGAGTGAACTAAATAAAATAAAATCATATTATAATAAATTTGAAATTTACCCAAAACAAATATTCACTGCGGAGCTTTACCAATGAATAATTGCCATTTTTTTTTAAATTTGTGAATGCAAGTTAGGCACAAAATATTTTATCATTATTTTACAGCTAGTTCATAGTAATCTTAAAACGAATTCTCTTAGTAAAATAAAAAGTAATAGATAGGCAATCGACCACTGGATCAACGATGTAGAAAAAATAAACATATTCTTCGAATTTAAATATTATAAATACGTAAATTATTTTTTTTTTGTTTCAGGTCTTTCTTGCGAAATAAAACCGGTGTTCGACCCGAAGCTGTCACCTAGAAATCACATTATAATAGCAAAAAGATTATAATGCTTATGTAGTAAAATGACATTTTAAACTCAAAATTAAATAGCATAAGGTGCATTTTGCACAATGTTTATCGAATTTATTGCTTATAAGAATTAATATGTGTTATACTTATATTTTTTAAATAAATCAACAGTTACCTAATTGTATTTTTATTTAAACTGAATAGCACTTTTTGTTTTACGTACCTAAGTAATTTTACGGCACTTGTCCATCCAACTTACGCTATAATTATATTTTTCTAGTAGGTACCTAGTTCTTAATACTATACAATAAATCATTCAGCCCTGGACGTCAAGAAATCATATCAGAGTACGCTTTTCTTAATTCACAAACCACGAGATATATTGTAATAATAATATTATTTTTGAAGAATGTTTATATGTGATAACTGTTACCCCTTTTGAAAATATGTTAGCAGTATTACACTATTTGTGATTTCTTTCATACCTATTTGACTATTTTCCATCATTAGTTTGACTCTTAAAAATTTCATATACTTAGAAAAAGCCGCTTAGGTAACGTCAAACGCCAGGTTGAAACCTTGATGTATCAGAAATGGGCACCTTAACCTCCAGCCACGAAACCTACACCTATATAGGATTATTTTAACACCACTGACATACTGAGGAAACCCGGACTTCTTCTATTTTATTGTGCTATAATTATTATAAAATATAATTATAATTAGGTACACATTCCAGTTCGCCAATCTGCCTGAAGCAAGACAGATAATTAAAAAGTAGGTATTCAAACCTTCGTTGTGTAAGAAGAGGTCTATGCTCATCAGTGGGCACATATAGGGTGATGATGGTGGTTTATCTCAACTTCTCAATCCAGGGCTGACAAAGCGACAATACTGCGAACGTTCACCATTTCAATATACACTGTTGTAAAATAAATATTATGGAGGCCGGTATTAAGTTGCAGACAGCCAGAGTGAACTTGCATTCCTTGCCCTGAAAATACAATAATTTTATCTAGGACCTCTAGATTTCAATTTCAAGCAGACTCAAACACACTTAGTAATGATACCTATACGTCAGAATTTAGAGATTTTACAAAAAATAGGCCCAGTCCAGACCATGGCCATTACCACTCTATTCATCAATCAGTAATATGACCTCTAAAGGGTACAAGTACGGCCTTTACGAGGGGTGGGGTTTTCACATCAGAGGTTTACGAAAATTGTGGTATCTCTTAGCCAGGGCTCTCAGATTTCAGAATCGAGATATCGATATACCTATTGCAAGATTTTCAAGTGGAAAACAAAATTATGTTTGAGATATTATAAGTAGGTATATTACATATACTTATATGAGCTCATTCTAGACCACTGCCCCTCTTTATTAAATTTTTACGATACACAAATTTACCTTGGCCAATAAATTAGGAGTTTACAAAAAAAATTAAAGCTTATTATTAATTTTAGTTTATTATTTCCTCTTTTCAGGTGTGCAAATGTTCAACCAATGCTATTGCAACCTACTGCCGACTTCCATGTACCTACCTACTTAAATCTATACACAGATAGTACCTTCCTATAATTTTATATACATAACTATAATTCAATCACTCGAAGCTCATAATTTATTCTAGTGATAATTGTACCTACGACGGTGCGTTTTGCCAAATTTAATTTACATTTAGGGACTCAATACAGACAAATGTGGTATTAAACGATTACTGTGCAGGAAGTTTTAAATCCAGCTATACAAGATAAGCTGCTCTATTTTTGTTTGAAGATTTCATTTGTTACAAAACGCATCCTATAGTCGCTAGTAAAGGGCTTCTTTTGCCTTGCATAAGAATTGGTACATATGTGAATCTGTACAAATATATACTTACTTACACCTTATTTGGCGCCGACGAATAAATTAATTTATAAATATTTAACTAGGTAACTCTGAAAAGTTTATTTATCTATGTTAAATGTTTGTGAACGTCGAAATTCTTTAAAAATATTACAAAATTGAGTATTCGTCCATGTCCTTCACACAGTAGCATGGAACAAAGGCTTGTTTATATTTACATAATAATTACTAGTCGTAGGTAATAACTGTAACAATTAGCAATATGCATATTTCATGCATTTGAACGGATTGCAAATATATGGTAGCCTGGATTTACCTTGGCACAAAAATGCCAGTAGAAAAAAACTGATTGATTCGGACGTCCACAAACATTGGGTCCAATATTCGAGCTTGGTTCACATGTGGCATTGATTGGCGTGTTGGTATTGGCATCATGCGTTGGCGGGCAATGTTTGTGGCAGCATTGGCGCGGGTTCTTCGTCGGAATCGTCTGAATGCACGCGCGTGAACCGCCGCCGCTCCAGTAGACGTCGCAGCTTGAACTCACCATGTCCGTACTCCCAACGACGACGGGTTACACCCTTCCGACCTAGACAATCACTGGCTGATTTAATTCTGCTCTTATCTCTTTGATGCAATATTTTAGTAATCGTACCTACTTGCATTATCTATGCTATCTTGTATACTTTTCTATAAAGTGATGACTAATAATTATAAACCTATACATAGTTCAAGCAAATCGCTATAAATCTAGGTCTCAAAGGTACTTTTAAGCATAATTATGTACTCATAATACAGATAATAGGCAATAAAAATATAAACTTTAAATCTGTATGCAATTCATTTTTTTAAAGTAGAATAGGTATTATAGTAATTTATTATATTCCTTTCTTGAAGAGTGTATTATTGTAAAAATGATCATTATTTTCTAAGGCATTATATCTTTAGGAATATGATATGAAGTATTATTAATTATCAAAACTCTTATAATTAATTATCTACTACTTAGGATAAGTCAAATTAAAATATGTTTGTTACAATCTAAGATGTTTAATGAAACCCATTTATTTGTATTTTAATACGATACTTGTGCTTAAGACCAGTAAATGAGATCAAACTGAAGGCGAACGAAAAAAGGTGAGAGGCATGCTTGGTGCGTAAATAAAAATACAAAAAGCTGCTTCCAATAAATATATTTATACAACTATATTACTGCACATGACAACAGTTCACAATCACAATATTTGAAAGCGCAAATAATAATTAAAAGTGGTTTTGTGTAAAATGGAATAACAGAACGGAATAATGTGACAAACAGACTAGTGTATCGAATTGTATGCTTTGTGCCTTGACACGGCTAAATGTCTGACGCGACATAACGTTCTTGACAACAATGAGCGTAAAAACGAATTTGTGACGCCTGTAATTTCTAAATATTTACAGAAATATGCATCGTTCCTTACATAATCTTATATCATTTAACATTTTGCCGAGACAAAACACATAACATTGTTCTACTTATTACCGCCAACAAAATTGGAATTTTAAAACATATATTTCCTAATACATATCTTAAATTTCGACGGCGGTTATAAGCTTGGAAAACTCCCAAATGAGGTGATGTGAATAGCTTAGTATATAATAAAAATTTGATTCACATAATCATTGTAAACATGCAACCAATTTCAAGGAACTATATTACACCAATAATAATATAATTTGCGACTTCATTACAAATTACCTCTGGGATAAACTTTTATTTATATGAATACAAAACAAAATATAGAAAAATTAAAACAAAAAGATCTCTGAATATTCGAGGTAAAGAGAAAAAAATAGCATCGGACAAAATTACTTATTACCATAAAAAAGTGTAAATAAATAGAAATTTAAATAATATTCAAATTAAGATTAAAATCCTCTGTAGTTTTGAATTCGGTATAGGTGTAGATTGAGACTTTCTAAGTCTGTGTATACATAAGAATTGAGAACCTCCTTCTTTTTTGAAGTCGGTTAAAAATACAATCAAATGACTGCATAAAATAATTTCTTAATCTCTTGGTATTTGTCTAATGCTACACGTACAAAAAATTTGAAATATACTGTAGAATAAATAACTTTGCAGTGCTAAGAATAAATAACTTTGTAATAGGTATACAACCTTTTTAAAAAAATAAAATACATGTAAGGCACTGGCCACACTAGGGATGCGGATTAAAAACCGCGTTTAATTATTAAAATAAATAAGGTTGTGTTCAGTTTCTTGTTTAACATAATTGCGCAGTTCTGCCCTAGTGAGGCTCGTGCCTAACATTAACTTTTAACTTAAAATAAATTATTAGTTAATCAACAGATCTAAGAAGAATTAAAACATTATTTTTTATAACCATTAGGAAATGTGAATATATTTTTTAATTGTATAACTATTTACTTATAATATTATGCTAAAGCCCCTTCTACTTGCGTCAATCACAGACAACAATAAAATTGTAAAATATTTATTATTTCATATGTATTTAAAAATTTGTTAATGGAGAATCTTCCAGAACAAAAATATTTATTTCTATTTAATTTTTATTTCGAAGACATATTTATTTCAAAACTTATACCTATGTCGTTAGTCGATTTTTTTTAACTTCTTTTTCTTAATAATCTTAATATCTAGAAAATTCTTCATTAGCAAATCTAAAATTCTTTGAATATAAATGCATATAATTAAGTATCTTGTATACATACTGGTAAATATTAAAAATTGTTCAGCCATCCTTAAATACATGCAAAGATTAATCAAAATACTGTCCTTTTACATAAAAAAAAAACAAACTAGATAATTGCAGATTATTTAAAACTGAAAACTTTTTACGTGTGATTGTATAGTCTGTATAATCGTAGTAAGTATTGTTTTTGTAAAATACTAATAAATTTATTTATTATGTTTAACGGCTAACTCAAGAACATGTTTGATGAGCAGCTCGACTAGTTTCAAGCTACATTGGGGGCTCATATTCATAATCAGTATTGCGTGACTCACCACGTTTTAAGTGTAAAGTTTCCACACCTAACAGTTGTGTGAGTTAGCCATTAAAAAATAATAATAATGTATCGCACGAAAATACTAATAGTGTTTAAAATTGAGATCTGAGTTTTTTTAAGTATGTATGTATGTATAGGTAAAGTGGACGGTATATAAATACATATATACCTAGTATATACATAAGCACGTACTATATAAGGAATGTTGTGTGTACCTACTCTACTTTGATAAATAAATTACTTTTATATAATAAATATTTATACGTATAATTACATTATAATTAAAGCTAACAGTATCATTTGTGACATATTTCCAGAAAATATTTAATAAATTAGGCTTTTAATATAGTTTGTAATTAACTCTCGTTAGTTGAAAGAGTCAACAATAACTTTAATCCCTTGCAATAAAGTTCAATTTTATTGAACAACTCTTGTTTTATTAATATATTTACTATATTTTATTACTCAAAATAGTTTTTAAACCAAATAAAGCAGATTGTATATATTTCTAAATTTAATTAAATATATCAGATAGCTTTACTTTTCACTGAGAGTTAAATTCAAGATATGGAAGAGCGTCGTCTTCTCGTATAGGCATTGTTTGCCTAAATCTAAAAGTTACACCGTTTATAAAAATAGAGATACTTATTTTTCAGAATAATTTTCGTTCTATTAAGTTTATTTGTCGTATGACTCGTGTGTTAGGGAAATAGTAGTGTGGTATTTGTCGTGAGTGTCGTGTATTTAGTGTACGAGTGGCTCGGCTTCGTATCCCTTACCGGTGTTGCGCGCGCGCAGTAGAGCGAGCGCGGCGAGCGCGAGTAGCGCGGCGGCGGCGGCGCCCCCGGCGCCCCCGAGCGCACCGCTCCACCACTCCCAGGCGCCCCCGCCCGCGCCCCCCGTCCCAACTACCTCTGCACACCCACACCAAGCTTATTAGTCACTGTGTTGCAAAATACAAATCCCGACCAACACAAAAAGAGTATTTAAACACCCCTTTTCAATCAATCAAAAAAGGATTAATATATTTTTTCTGTATCCTGCTAAGTACAGCAATCTGTCATAGACATTTAGCTGTTCCTTTGTTTGAGCTCTTTTGAGCTATGTCTGAAAATTCGTCAAGTTGAGCAGGGGGAGTCGTCCATTGACTACTCTCACAATTCTTTGGGGAATCGCATTATAAGATTTGGAACGTTATTAAGTTAATAGAGTCGATTAATATGACACAAATGTTTGATTAATCAGTTAGCTTACGATCTTAGGGATGGGTGATTAATAATCTATTTCATTTGCCAATTAATAAAATAATATTAAACACGAATTTTTAGGTCCATTAATTTAAAAAATATTTTGAATGTGAGTGATAAAGGGTGGCATTATATTATAAAAATATTTCAATGTATTGGACGAGATTTGTTAAAATAAATAATTATAGTACTTATAGGTTCTTAAATATGTATAAGTAAGCGTCAAATAAATAACTCTTAAAAAGTTAGTACATAGAAAAACGGAATGAAAGAGATGAAATGAAAAGTGAAAGAGATAACGATACACTAGATTTTTTTCAAAGCATTAAGCAGTTTTCATTTGACAGTTACTATAACCAAATAAGAAAGGAACTTTAACTTAGACTTTTTTAAATAGTAAAAATACTTTTAAAATTAGATAGAACCACATTATATTTTTTTTTTACATTTTTTTTCAATTGATTATATTAAAACTTGCTTTCTTTATATCACATATGTGGATAAAAGGAAATTGGTGAATTCAGTTTCCTTCCAAAGTTTCTAGCAATAATTATTTATCTTAAAATAAAATTATGACTTCTCTATTGCATTCAAATATGGCACTTGTGAAAGTATGGCAACTTTATTTATATCCGCAAGCAACCAAATGTTATAACAACACAATGAATTATAGATCACATTCCATTATTACTATCATAAAAAGAAAAAAAAACATAAGCAAACTTAAGTTAGTTAATAAACAATCGCTAAGAATAAGTTTTTATTTCAAAAAAAATATTAGTGGCATAATTTAATTACCCACCAGTAAAGATAGAAAAAAAACCATTCAAATTTGGAATAAACATGTTCATTTAAGCCATTCGAATCGAAGCTTAATTAGGGCAGATTTTTCAATAGTCAGATAAATGTTATCTGAGGAAAAAACTGTTGCTGTCACTGTCTTATACAAACATTCTGACGCGACAGCATCATATTTATTCCACAGGTAACTTTTATCTAACCATTGAAAAATCAGCCCTAAAGCAAGCTTAAGCAATAATAATTAAAGAGGAACATTCCTTACCGACAGTCGCAGTAGGTTTGACATGTGATGACGTCACATTCTTCTCCAAGCGACTTTCATTTTTTAGAGTTTCATCAACAAATTTGTACACTCTGAAGGGATTTAACTCCGCTACGTAGACCTTGGAGCCGTCAGCTGAGACTACAACGTCGTGAGGGTTTCTCAGACCCTCGTCAGGAGCAAAAGTTTGTATGAGACGACCAGTGGTGAAGTCGATCACAAAGCCTCGAACGGGGACCGGTGTTGGTAAGCTGTTTGGTCCGTTCACTATGTAAAGGCGACCTCCTGTGAAGAATGACGTGGTTATAAATGTCACTGCTAAGATAATTTGGCAATTAAATGTAAACAATTTTGACTTCGGTGCGGTGGCTGGGCAACTGGCTGCCGTTCAACGTGTCGCGGGTTCGATCCCGCACGGAACAACTCTTAATGTAATCCACAAATTGTTATTCTGGATCTGGGTGTGATGAGAATGTTAAATTGTAAGTTTGTAACCGTACCAACGACACAGGACAAACTCCTGTGGAGCAACGTCTTTTTTTATTTTGTTAACCAAAGACTTTTAAGAAATTTTAACTTTTGTAAGTTTTTAACAATAATTGTATAAGGTAAGTCTTTATTCTTTTGAATATCTTTGCTCTGGCACAGAAGATTTACACAATATTTGCTATCATCAAACTTCCAAACCCACTTTGGAGCCATTTCTTGACAAATCATTATAATTCTCTTCTTAAATTCTCAAAGAAAAATTGACTATAAAAACTCACCATGCACAGGAGCATAAGCGACGCTAAAAAGTCTCCCACCCATCAGCCAGCTGCTGAAGCTACCCTCATAGGTTCCATTGTCATGTCGGAAGCAAGCCACTCTGCCTCTTTCTCTATCAGCAACGCAGACCAAACCGCGGTCCTCAGCTAGTGTAAGCGCGTGAGGCACGTTGAATGCAAACGGAGAATTGCCATGACCTAAAATAAGACCAGATACTGCTAGGTAGGTTATAAAATTGTGAAGACCCAATAGAGGGCCAATGGAGGTCCATAAACTACGTGAGGTATTTTTTAAAATTTTCTGCCCCTCCCTCCCCCTCTGGTGAGATGTCGTGAGATTTTATTTAACCCCCTCACCTATCCCCGAATCTTACGTGAGATTTTTCAAAATTGGAGTTTCTTACGTAAACGCGTTGGATTGTTATTGTGAAAAGAAAAAACAAATTGCATCGTCCTTTTATTAGTAAATGATGATAAGATTAAATCTTAAGCATGTACAATCTGGATTAAAAACACCAAAACAGAACAATTTTTATTTGTTTCAATCAGAAAAAAAAATTGCTTGATATTTGCCGAGACCCCCGTCTCTCCAACGTAAGATTAGATGAGATTTGACTCGATCCCCTCCCCCCTTAAACACCTCAGGTACTTTATGGACGCCCCCTTAGGGGATGGCCATAATTAGTCTTAAGTTTTAGTGATAAAATAATCCCTAAGTTGTCGGATTGCAAGTATATGAGCTAATTCTGCATCCCCGGTTCGGAGCAGTAAGGAACCGGTTGGTTTTTAGTCAGTAACGGCATTATTACAAAACAACCCTTTTTATTAGTCTAGGTCTAACCCATTGAGCCAGATTTTGTATTTCAAACTGAAGGTAGGTGAGAATAAGGTTCAATATCTGACTCAATGGTCCATATGTTTACTCCCTAAGTCCCTAAGCTATTTCCCAAAAAGTAATGCATAGTTTATCTGTGGATATTCTTGACATCGATAAGTTAATAAATGTACTTTAGAGGCCATTTTGAAGTCATGAGAAAGAAGTTTTTAGGTATGTACTTTTATTTTTTATTGCAGTCAGTGTCTTTCTTTAACATTTTCAACTTTATCACTGTTTATTAAGGTAAAGAATGTATTGGAGAAATATTCAGGTATCAGCTCACCATTAAGATGTACCTGATTATTATTTTATTACTGAGATTTTTTTATTTCAACAAAGGCAAACTGTTTTCTACTGTATTAATAAATAGCTGCATTTGGATGATTGCTGGCTAAAGTTATGTTTTTTCGGGAAAAGGTGAACGCTTGGGCCTCCGGAACCTCACTCACACGGCGAAACACAACGCTGTGATTGTTTCACGTAGGTTTTCTGTGAGGCCGTGGTATCACTCCGGTCGAGCCGACCCATTCGTGTCGAAGCTTGGGTTTCCCACACTTACATTTTTTATTCCTTACTAATTAGGTAAGGAATAAAAAATGTACTTATAACCTTAAAAAAAATTCGTGAAATGGACCGACGAGCTTTCAACTGTCACATCAAGTCAACCGAGCTGTCAAGTCACTCAAAGTTTTGTTGTGATTTGTGAAGCGTCTCGTGCTATTTTTCGTGGTAATTTTTATTGATAATTGTTTTCGTTGAGTTCAGTTGTAATTACCATGGCAAACAAAAGTGTTTCTTCTAGAGCCCGGGGGCCTAATTTTACAAAAGAGGAACAGATACTGCTGATTGCAGCGATGGAACCATACACCCATATTATTGAGTGCAAAAAGACCGACCAAATTAAACAGACTGAAAAGCAAAATGCCTGGGTCAAAATCGCTCATGTTTTTAATGCCAACACAAAAGGTGTTTCGAGAAGTGCCGAAAACCTTTTAAGTTGTTATAGAAACATTAAAAGCAAATTGAAAAAAAAGCATTCAGAATCAAAAATGTTGTTGAAAGGTTAGTAACATGATGAACTTATTTTTCTGGACACAGACTAACATACCCTTGTATATACTGCTCAGTATTGTTTTTTTATTAACCGTGGTATTGCTGGTATTTGCTATTTATAACACAGATGTCTATTTATGTTACAGATCCTGATCAAAAACAGGCTTTTCTTAATGCCTTAGAGGAAAATGGTAAAGACTGGGAAGCAATCGCCTCCACAATAAATAAGCCTATTGAGGTTTGCCAGGAGAGCTTCGACAGTTTGCAAGTAGAATTGAAAAAAGAAGAAGTCAAGTATAAGAAGGTTGTGATGGGAACAGGTACATATATATCTAATATCATAGTGTTGTGTTTTTTCATTTATCGGTGTTTTATAAGCTGCCTATCAATACTTATTAAGATCATAAGTTCATGACATTATTCGGAGAGTGAGATTCACATTCTCAAGAGAGACAACTGTAAACAAATTAAACTTATTATTTTTAGGTGGAGGCCCTCCTCCTTCAGATGGTGACAACCCACTTAATGCAATAAAAAAGTTAATAGAGCCACAAATGGATGGACTTTATAGTATGTATGATGGAGATGCCACACTCATGAAGCAATTTCAAGAGAGTCTTCCTGAAGAACAACGAATTGCACCCATTGAAGAAGATCACTTAAAAAGTCTTGATAACATAACTGCAGATGTGGTCAATTGTAATATTGGTAGGTAACTAAATAGTACACAAACACACTTTTTGTTGCTTTTAAAACCAATCATGTAACAAAATGTACACTTATTAAATACCTATATTTATTATTAATATATTTATTTTAGTTATTACTGAGAATGATGGTGGTTCTACTCCAAGCACAACATTGCAATCTCAGGCTGGAGATAATTTTATAATACTAAAGAAGGGAACTGTGCTGACAAACAAGGGTAATTAATTATCACCATAATTTATCATTATATAATATATTTATAGCAGTTTTTTAATTACATTTTTTGTTTTAGATTTAACTGATAATGACCATGGACCTTCTACGAGTGGCATTAATACCACACCATTATCACAAACTCATTTAAGCAGGATAGACGTTTTAAGAAAAAGGAAGGCATCTGCGCTCTATAACAAAGGTACCTAAATTATTATTTCAAGTCAGTTTCATATCTTTTTGCGAATCCACATTTGGCTTATAGTAATATTATATTAAACTACTTTTCTTTATTCCAGAAAATAATACTTCTGAAGAATCAGCAAACAAGAAAAGCAAGACAGCAAATGAAAGCTTCAAAATGTTGTCAGAAGCGAAGTTGGAGCTGGTTAGACTACAAAAACTGTCATTGGAAATGGAAATAGAACATAAACAAAGAGTATATGAAATAGAATTGGATAGTTTAATGAAAAAAAAGGCATTTAATGAACAAATGTACGAAAAAGAACTTTTACTTAAGGATTTGGAAATAAAAGAGAAACAATAATTATTATTTTTGTTTTAATTTTTTTTTTACAATGATGCAAAATATCCCTCTATTAGTAGTCTTTGTTGCAAATTAGCCCTTCCTCTTCCATACCGTTCTGATGCAACATCATCATCCCTTACTTCCATAATAACAGGAAAGTCTTGGTCTTCAGGGGGTATGTTTTCCTTTCGTAATATAGCTAAATTATGAAGTACAGCTGTTGCTACGATTATACCAGGTACTCTATGAAGATGGATACTTATGCCCCTGGATAATATAGGGAATCTCCTCTTCCATATACCAAATGCACGTTCAACCACATTCCTCGTCTTTATTTGTGACTCTTGGTAAAGTGTTTCTCCTCGTGTATTCACATTATTTTCTGACAGAGGTGTCATCATAAAGTTAGTTTGGGCATAGCCACTGTCACCTAGCAATAATTTGTCATTATATTTACCCTGCAAAAAATTGCGTTTTAATGCACAGTTATCCCAAATATTGGAATCGTGTGCTGATCCATGCCACCTTGCCACAACGTCTAAAAACATAAGGTTTGCAGCAGCTACACATTGGGTGTTTATTGAAAAATATCCTTTCCTATTTCTATATATTTCAGCGTTATTACCACCTGGAGATAATATCTTCACATGAGTACAATCTAACGCACCAATTACTCTAGGGAACTTTGCAATTCTATAAAAATCATACGCTGTTTTATTTTGCTCTTCTGTTGTGCTTGGAAATTTGATATACATCTTATACAATAATGCAATGGCATGAGTAACACGATGCACTATTCTACAAGCTGTGCTTTCATGTACACCAATCATGTCACCACATGTTATTAGCTGACTTCCTGTTGCATAAAATCTCAGCGTACATAAAAGTTGGTTCATAGGAGTGACTGATTTGATCCTGCAAAACAAAAAAAATTGCTAATTAGGTACATACCTACCTACTATTACTATTTATTGAATGTTCACTAATAAAAAGTACATTTCCTTACTTGTTGCTGGTTTTTAAATGTGGGGCTATTTGTTGTAACAAAATTGTAGTGGTTTCTTTCGTTAGGCGAAACCTTCTGAAGAATTTGTCGTCCGAATACATTCCAAATAAGTCTGCTCTCTCAAACAATTCTCTCGGTCTGTTGATATATTCTATAATCTCCTCATCGTCGTCAGAATACAATTCCCACAAATCCATCTTACAAACTTCCTACCGAACTCTTTAAAATCTTAAAATAATAGTAAAATTTCTTTAACCTTAAAATAATGACGCGCGATTTCTACTAAACGTATTTAGCGACGCTAAATAGCCATCTTTGGGTATTTAACTTTGACAGTTCGTTAAACGTGATTAGTGCCTAAATTTTTGTTGTGCAAGACGCTAAATATAATTAGCAGACTAAATGCGTTTACGTCGCTCTTAAACTGTATTTAACGACGATGCGCAAGCCGCCCTTAATTTACTATCGAAAAGACCAAAAAGGTGTGTTATCTTACTTATCCCCCACTGTAGAATAATGGTTCCATCTGGAGAAAACTTGAGGATCCTGTGGTTGCAGTATCCATCTGCCACGAAGAAGTCACCGTTGGACAGAACGGCAACCGCACTCGGCTTGCAGAAATGCTTGTCGTCATTGCCCGGTATAAACCTGTTATTAGAACAGAGTACTAAAAAATAAATTAAGGTAAAAATAATTAATTTAAATTGTATTCTTTTAATAAACCTACTTCAAACGTGTATTTTTATCTTTTGTTTTATGCCAGGAGTAAATCGTTGGTTAGAAAAAAATACGGGAACGAGCATCTGTAGTACTGGTGAGTGACTAACTACTCGCCTATTTTCGGCGCCATTCCTTAAAGTAATACGAATAAGGCAAATCGAATAAATAGTAACAATTTATTATAGGCCTTAATATAACTCAGTATGTCATTGTTACAATTTCAGATCGATTGAGGATCTATTATAATAATTTATGTTTAACGTCTTACTGTCCTAATTACTTTGGCAAATAACTTGAATAGTTTCAGCATTGCTCGACATACGATGCAGCGAACGATGGTCATGAATACGAGCCCTCAGTGCGCCTTGAAACTAGTCGAGATATGTCGCCAAACAGTTATGTGAGAAAGTCTTAGTAAAATAATTAATTTTATGTGTCTCCCGAAAAGCACTACTGATCACTTTAGCATTTTTTTAAGGATTGGAGTAAAGTCAGCAGTCAGTATAGTTTAGTATTTATGGTCATGCAAACTATGTTAATGCGTAAAAAAATTCCTACTAAATTGGTTAAAGATTTATTTGCAAGATTTGACTTCGAAAACATACCTTCGTAAGATAAATTAGAAGCGAAATAAAATATTTGTAAAACCAATGTATATAATTTGATGAAAAGTGTAAATAAGACAAGTATTTCTCCCATCTACAATAGGTACGTAAGCGGGTCACAGTTGTGTAAACAGCTCATTACAGCGTATTGACAAAAATCAAGTTATTTTATTTACTTCATATCCAATAATAACACAAGTGTTTATCTTCTTTATAAATCGCGTAACACAATATAAAATCAATAAGATTGTTTTGATTTGATCCTGTTACTATAAACAAAGGCACGACGATATGATATCATGTGTATGACAGCCTAAAGGCAAACAATAACAGCAATTATAGAAATAGAATTAGAAAATTACAATTATAGACGAAATCAAAAATCTATTTGGCTGACTTGTCAATAAGATAATGAAATTGCATGGTTTTTTTTAAGTTCTGTAAGAAAATCATGCTTAGATATTAGATAGGTAATAGGAATTTAATATAAAGTTTCTGACGGCTCCACTCGCCTCAACCAGGGCTGTAGATCGTATCGCGTTAAATGACGATTTCTCTACTCCAAAACAAATGAATGTTGTGGTTTTGTAGTTATTTAGGGCATATAAGGCAGGCTGGGGGAATGATTGGGTCTGTATTGCTGAGTTAATAAAGTAAAAATAAATATATTTTCTTGTAAACTATGAGTTAGTCTGTCAAATGTAAAAGCTTGAAAAGTTTTAATGACTAGTATTGACTAGGCACTTAAATCTGGTTGTGTTAATTTAACTGAAATCATAATCAAAATTTTATATATAATTATAAAAAAAAAATACAAAGAAACTTACTTCTCTCCTAGTGTCATGTTTGGTTTTACTTTGTCATCAGGTGTGAACTTGAAGACTTGATGCAGAGCCACATCTGTGACCCACACATTGCCTTCGTTGTCAACTGTGATGCCGTGTGGGATGTAGAACCTATGCAAAAAGTTAATTTAAGAAAATAAATATAGATGAATAATAATATCATGGCTTTACTAAAAAAACTACCACCGGCTATAATCAGAGTCATTTCATGGTTACTTAAGCCAGTCCCACATTGTGTCTCGTTCAAAAACTATAGATCACAGGAAAAGCAATATGTCCAGAATAAAAAAAAAATATTAAATGTCACTGAGTACAACAGTATTTATAAATAAAGTATTTAATTTTAAATACAGGGCTTTCAGATTTTTTGGATGTTACCTTTTAAATTTTTTTTTTATAGAATCTGAAAATACTTATATGCTAGTTTGTATAGTATTTTCAGATATTTACACATTAGATTTTATAAGGTGTTACAGAAATAAATGTTATTACTACTGGAGATAGGATTTTTTTGTGTTGTTTGTAGAACCAGTTTGCCTCCATATTTATATCAATTTAAAAACAATAATATAGGTACAAAATGATTGAATATTGAAGTTTTATTACTTACAAATTCTGTCCCCACATATCGACAAGTTCTCCTGTGTCATTCAGCACTAATATAGTTGGTTCTGGTATAGCATCCTCACCAATACCCTGATACACATCCCTATTGTTGAAAGTAGTTGCATCCCAAACATTGTGAGACCGGTGGAACACCAGAACTCGGCCAGAATTGTCGATAGCTACTCCAGATACTTGGCCCATTCTGATAGAGGGGTCTGGCCAATCATTCACCCATTGTGGAGCTAGAGAGAAAATTGTTGTTTCAATTTTAAATCAGTTGCGTAAATTACTTCCCTATTAGGAATATTACTCAAGAAAAAAGTTAACATAAATGAATTAACATAGTTATGAAAATTGAAAGAAATAACTAAATATTGAGTTTGGGGAATACCCAAGTCTTTAAGAACGACTAGGTACAGCATTTGTTGTGAGGTTTTTCGGTATTTGCACCTATTACGACTCTATCTTCTTTTAAATTAACGAATTATGTAGAAATCGTGTGAAAATAATTACGATTATTAAATCGTAGTTAATATAATACTTATCGTTAAGGTAAATACACACCATGTTCCAACTTCGTAAGCGCAGTTTTTATTTTCTCGTATTGTGCTTGCTGGCTGTCGTAGTAACCAGCTGGATAATATCCTTCTTGACCAAACTGCACGCAATAAAAAATCCTTTTTATTTTATCTTCAAATTACGAATACAAAAATAATATTGCCGATATCTTACCATTCTTCCGTAAATTGAATTTATGATGCATAATAATACAAAGATTTCGAACTTTGGCAGAACACTAAACGTAAACGACTTCATTGTTTCCGTTTCTAAAAGCACTAACTAAAGTTTTGTTTTGCTATTGATCAAAATGATTTTATCAAAATCAACAAGTACCGAGCTTATCAATTTATCACAAATTGACGTGCGGCCGCGGTATCAGCGGTATGATTTTGTTTGATGACGTATGCTATTCTAGTGAGGGGACTCAATAGCTTAAATGTCTGAGAAGTAACTAAGTTTTTCAATTTTACTAAAATACTAAGTTGATGCCTATTTATACACGAAAAGTTTGTATGTCTCCCACTTCTGTACAATATTTTTAAGTAAGTAATACAATATAATTTATATTCTTGCTAAGAATTGGCCTAACCACAGACGTATAAAGAAACCTTGTTCATACAATAGTGTCTGTCAGTCTGTCTGTTGGTTACATGCTTCATGGTTGGTTAGTTAGTGGTACTGGCGATGGCGGCAAGTGTAAATGAGGCAACATAGGTGCAAGGTCCATGTGATGAATATTTTAAATACCTAAAAGTAGGAAAAACTAGACAGAGATACATATACATAAGCGACATATTATACCGTTTTTAATACCTGTTCTGGAGCTAGATGTGAAGTTGGTAAACGCACACACCATGCCATGTAAAAAAATGGCGATATTTTCCTGTAGCTACTCCACACC
Source organism: Spodoptera exigua (assembly GCA_902829305.4). NCBI lineage: Eukaryota > Metazoa > Arthropoda > Insecta > Lepidoptera > Noctuidae > Spodoptera > Spodoptera exigua. The sequence goes on from LR824603.2 coordinate 14,575,031, forward strand.
ACACATGGTGATTGTTGGGAAAAGGCTCACCTGTTTAGGAATAAGGTAGTTGCTTAGCTTTTCATCCAGACACAGTCAAAACCCCTTGCTCAAAAGTTGTGATTGGATACTTGCACTGAAAAGGTCTCTACTTTACCTATGTACTTACCCACTAAAGAAAAAGTAAGAATTAAGAAATACCTACGACTTGATACCTACCTACTGAAGTGTGCTGCATCTTTCTAACACGGCATCTGCTCAAACAGTTCGGGGAATAAGTGTTTTTTTTTTGGCTTTTACCTCCTATACATATTATCCGAAATCCACATTTTTTTTTACTTTCATTAAACTAGTGCTTGACTGCGATCCCACCTGATGGTAAGCTGTGATGCAATCGTTGATGGTAAGGCGCACTAGTTTATTAAGAGCCTATTCACTCTCTAGCCTTGAAGAGTAGATATCTGTGTATAGTTTGTCGTCACTTTAGAGACTTTCATAATCTCTGTGATTTTTCGATTCTTTTAGACTTGAGATTCATAATGTTATGCCTTTTCAACCTCGTAGGATAGGCGGCGTGCGATAAATTGTTTTGTTTTTTTTTTAAAACGTTGCCGCACTCTATGGTTTTCTCCTATGTCGTGGGTGCGGTTTCAAACACACAACTTCACGTACAAATGACACCCAGACCCGGAACAACAATTTGTGGATTACACAGAGTGCGGGAATTGAACCCGCGACACGTTGCATGGCAACCAGTTGCCCGGCCACCGCACCAACCGTGCAGTCAGTACTGTCATATACAGTGCGCATACCTTAACTCACTTCCCCTCCCCCAATCCCTAAATTTCCAAATCACTTACTCCTAAAAGGTCGGCAACGCACTCGTAACTCCTCCGTTGCGTTGGTGTCCATGGGCGGCGTTGATTGCTTACCATCAGGTAGGTAATCCGTCAGCTCGTTTGCCGACTTATTAAATAAAAAAAACCTCATGTTTTCTTCGTTTCGTCTATGTTTTCTTCATTTATTTAGTAGCTGTGAAAGCCTACAGAAATATATTGGGCGTAATAAACTTGACTTGGGTGGACTCCGGATTCGAACCCGAGACCCCTTCTTTGACATTCGACCTTATAAATATTAGGCGTGAAAAGTGCAAATCTTGGGTGCATATCTTGCAATAAAATTCTGCCTCATTCTAATACTAATATGTTCATTTTTAGGCCTACACACCCTAAGAGTAAGAGTTGTGTGTGTTGTAAAAAGTCTCATTTATGATTTGAGTTTTGTACGATCTACTAGATCATTTTGCACATTATGATTTTGTTAGTCTGCAGATTTAATTTGCCAATAATACTATTTGCAAGTTTGGTCAGCATACCTTGTAGAATTAAATTCTTGATTTTTTTTTTGTATTTTGTGTAAGTGTAAGAGGGATGTTTTGATAAAGTAAACAAAGAAATGCTTTACACTAAGAAGTTTATTAATTCACACGCACTATAAAGTGCCATTATATCAGACCGGCAAGTAGACGAAAATAAAACTGATCCCGCACGAGGATCACACGTGGTACAAGCCGGCTCGTCTCATGCCGAGCACGCCTCTGATTGGCGTCAACATAAAATTCTTTATCTCCTAAATATATTTTATACATTAGACAAGAACAACTGTGCTTGTTCCTGTAGTTTCTTCACTTTTTTCATGTTCTTTGAAGACATTTTCTCTTTTCTGTATAGTGAGGCGATAGAGGAGTACAGCCTCCTCACGAGGTCGCCTCGCGTTCTCTTGAGAGCAGCGCCCGAGGGCCGTGCGCTAAGTAGTCGTTTGTGGTAGAAAGCTAACTTTTGCAGCATGATCGGGTTGCAACAGGATCCAGGGACTTCTGCGCGCTCCTCCTTGTTGCCATTTTGTATTTGTTGTGTTGGAATGCTGTTTACTTTTATCTTCAATCTGTTTAGTTTGGGATTTAGTTTCAGAGTCTTCTTCTTCTTACTCTTCAGCATAGTAGACGGTTTTGTTGTATTATAAATTTTTAGTAAATCTAAGTAATCGGTTCTAGGGAGCGCCGTAAAAATCAGCGCGTAATGTTGTCCAATCTCTTTTCGAAGATCGTTAGGTATGACTTTCTGTCTTAAATTCATGAGTTTTTCCTGCAGAGCATACAGTTCACTAACATGTGCCGACCCGTCGGCAAGGCCTGCTTGCCCGATGAGGACCATGTTAAGTTTCTTGAGCATCTGGTTAATGTTTCCTCGGTTGTTACTCAACTGTTTAGGGCTGATTACTTTTTGTTTTAGTAGTTGTTGGTGGCGGTTTTGAAGGAATGTCAGCTCCTTATAAATCGCACTAGGGTCTCCAATATCTTCCTTCAGTGAATTTAACGCGTAGTTGAGTTGTCGCAACAAACTGTTTCTATTCTTCGGTATGACGCTCCAAGTATCGCCTTCGCCACTTGGCTTGGTGGTGTCCGTCGACACTGGTGTGGTAGCGACAGGATTGAACCAGTCCCTGAGTGCAGACTGGAAGGCTTCCTGATCTGCTAGCTTACCCTTAATACCCAAAAACGAAGAAACTTCCGTGTTCTCCATTTGTACACGGTGTTTTTCTGTGTTCTCTTTCAACCATGCTTTACCTTCTTCGGTATTGAGTTTCTCAACGATGTCATTGGTAACATAGATGCGGGCCGAGGTGATGATATGGCTAGTGTCTGAAACTTCGTTGTCTTGAATCATATTGCCTTTCTTGTCATGGTTTGCAGAGTAAATAGGAATGAAATTTGGCGCCTTTTCGATGGACGCCTGAACCTTATTTTCATTTTGTGAATTTTTATTTGGTTCTTTTTTATTACATTCATCTGAGGTGTCCTTGCTGACGGAAGTTTTCCGTTGCGGTGCGGGACTCTTGGTGACGCGACGTTCGGGTTCGTCGCCCGTGGATAAGTTCCTTTTCTTGTTGAAATGAGAATCGTGAGTGGTGGGTGACTTGGACTGGCGTTTGTTGCGTTCATTCCTATGCGGCGTGACGGGTGGAGTGATGTACTGTGGCTTCTGCGTGTTCTCGCTGGTACCTTGGTAGACTGGGCGGTAGGAGTACACGTAGGGCGAATTAATGGGTAGACCGGAGAAGGGCAGCGAGGCCCGGCAGGTGTGCACGAGGTGTCCGCGCCGAGAGCACCCACTGCAGTACATCTGGTTGTTATACTTTTGCTGTTTGCATCGCTCCAGTTGAGTGTTGGCGTCACTAGTGTTGTGGTACCGCCGCCAGAGGTCGGGGCAGTGTGAGGCGGGGTGGCCGATCTGGCCACACTCGTTACACTTGAGGTTACCCCAGTTGGAACAGTTGCGGCACATCGACGAGTACATGTGGTTTGGAGAGCCACAGTTGAGGCAGATCTTCCGCGGGCAGCGCGGCTCGAAGTGTCCGGTGGAGCCACACATGTAGCAGATGGGCGGCTTCAGGCGACACGTGTCGTCTTTATGTCCCGGCCGGTTGCAATAGTTGCATCTGTAAGATATAAAAATACCTTAGATTGTAATTTGTACCTAACTCTAGTAGTTTCTAGATAATTATGGTTAACTGTTATCTTTAGAGGTACAAAGTTGTTATGTTGAGGTTCTTTCTCATGCAGAGTATTAAGTTTTCAGTTGTGAAATTGTTATTAGTTGTAAATTGAAAAAGGAACAAAAAGCAAAAGGAAGAACTAGACCATGCAGTAAACAATCAAATTTTGGCAATATTTTACTGCTACATATTGAGCTTTACTATGCTAGAGATGAAATAACAAGTGAATGTTATGTAACATTAATTAATACTTACGTCACTTTTCTCCTCTGCATTGATGGCATCCTATCCTTCGGATCAATCGCCCACAAGTCCTTGTCACCTAAAAATATATAATTATTAAGTAACTAATACTTATGATTTTCCCTAATTGATAGAAAGGAGGCCTAGCTAAAAATGAAGGAATTTGAAACATAAAAATTGTTTCAATTAACAATATGAAATAATCATAACTATAATGAATTAATTGATTGATGATTTAACATTAGTTAGTTCACTAGTTTAATGCATTTTTAATTAGAGAGATTAAAAATGTATTAAGCTGAGAATGTCTTACAGATTCCAACATTGAGATGGTTTAGATCCAATATGCTATACAGACAGGGTGTTCCTGGTATTTTATAATAGGCTTAGCCTTCTCTTGAATGAGGTTCATATGTATTTATGGTATAAAAAGTATCTCATTTGAAGGTCCAATATTAGTATATTTTTTAACCATAATGAGTGGTCTTAGATGTAATAAAATTTAAACAGTAGCAGGCTGTGTCAAACAAACAATTGACTATTGAGTAATTTACAATGTTGGAGGGTTATGTCATGATCTATTACCCAAAATAAAATTACAATAAAGGTATAGATTGCACAATAATTGTATGTTGGGCATAGTATAAATATTGTTGTGCAATCACATCTTTGTAGTATGAATAGCTGATTAAAAAGTTAATATTGTAAATCATCTTCAATGGTCAATGGGAATTAAAACTGAGACAAAGTTGAGTTTGCCATGGCTAGTAAATATAGCAAGTAAATGAATACAACTTACGTGACATGCTTTTCTGTATTTCTCTATGATTAAAATTCTCTCCGCCCCAGCTCTCATTATAGAATTTCTCCATATCTGCACGAAGAGTTGTGAGAGAGTATCTTCGTTGTTTGCAAACCTTATCATTGCCTTTTAAATTATCAAAATCGAGGTTCTCGTTCAATATCGAAGGAATTTTTGTTGAGCCAAATTTAGAAATGTCATTTTCAGATAAGGTCTCGTCCCCATAGTAATCATATTCAGTGAATCCAGAAACATTTCCCATAACAACATCACTTTCTAGCTCTGATAAATCCAAATTTACAAAAGTATCATTTCCGGTTAGGTCTACAACAGAAATTGTAGCAGATGTGTCATTTATTGCACTGGATTCATTATTTTTTACTTTGGAAGACTGATCAACCGGGGTATTTTGAGAAATGCTGCTGTCCGTACTATCAACATCATTATCCATTCGTTTTGCAATAGGTGTTATCTCTTTCATGCATTCAGATAGGTTTGAATCTGATTCATAGACATCAGTGCTGGGTAGACTTTTGTCAGTAACAGTATAAGAGTTATTGTTCTTGTTTGTGTCTACTGACTGATTACTGTCAGAGTCATACACATCTGCACTCGGGATACTTTTCTCTGTCACAGTGTATAATTTAGATTTTTGCTTCTTGTTCTTGGCTTTACTTTTAGGAGTAGCAAAACATCCATCATTTGAGGTGGGCTTGTTAGGTGTTTCAGGAAGGACTGGGGTTGATGTTACAGCTTCTTTGCTCTTCTTCTTCTTCTTTTTTTTTGATGGAGTACTCTGTACAAGTAAATCAGATCCGTGTAGACTAAAATCAAAGCTAGGATTGTCCTGGTGTCGGGAGGATATATTCAATGCAATACAATCACTACGGATGAATTCATCAGAGACAGATGAAACAGCCGAGGGTGCAGGGCTTGCTGAAATGTCTCTTTCTCCAATTGTTATTGTCTTATCCACATTTACTTGTGTTTTGGTAGGGGAGGCCGGATTAACAATCTGAAGTTCATCTTCATCAGAGCTTTCGATGGTAATGGTTGGTTTCGGGGGCAAAGCCACTTCAATGACCTCATCCTCATCACTAGATTCAAGAATAACAGCATGATCATCTTCATCTTCAATAAATTCAATGGTTCTTTTCATATTTTGAGGTATAGTTGTTTGAAATATGGATAGATCGGCAGTAAGAGGCCGTTGCGGCGACTCACGTTTTTCTTCTTTGGGTTTTGGTGTTTGGTTGGTCTGGATAACAACATTCTGTTTACTGGCGACGTTATTAGATGGTGTTGGTGTGGCATCTTTCAGTGTGTTCACCTTTTGAGACGGAGTAGAAGGGTCGCTGGTACGCCAGTAGCGACGAACCGTGCTTCGGGGCACATTCTCCAATATGTTTAACCCATCGCTGCGGTCCGGATTTAAGTTACCCTCTGTCTCGTCCACATGATGTAGCATAGCATACAGCCTTTCCTCCAAATCATGCTCGTTAAGTTCCTAAAACAAAACAAAACAATTTTGTAAAATAACCACACGATATCATGGTTGTATTGTGACACAACAAAAATATGGTAACATTGGTAACCTAACAAATTACCTCTTCCATGTTTAAGCAGCGAATTTGAAGCAAACCAAACTCCACACAAACTTAACATAATCGTAATTGGTATTTGGTATAACTGTTAAAGTGGTAACAGCATTACAAGTAAATAAAAAGGAAATTTTGTTTTTACGGACACGTCCAACACTCCATTGCGAAAGGTGACAGCTTCATGCAGGGTTGCCAGTCATTATAATTATTTTGTCTAAGAACGCATGCACCGTAGTGACATGTTTTTAGCTATAGCAATTTATTAAGCGCGCCTATAAATAATTACCTGTGTTATTACCGTTCTAGGGACATTCATCAACAAATTGAACAAATTCTAGAATACCCTCTCATCTGAAGAAAAGTCATTTTCGTAACCAATTAAAATTATGTAATTTTTTTTAAATCCATCGGTATGTATTTAAAATACCTACGTTAATTATGCGCAATAATTATTGAGATTGAGGTGGAAGGAACGCGCAGTACTTATTGCTGTAAAGTTAGAATAGCGCGATTTTGAAAATTTTATCAAGAATTGATTGAAAGCAAAATTTATACAACTTTGTGGAAGATTATACGTTAATATTTTAGTAATATTAGGATAAAATTTAGAAGAGAAGACAGAAATTCGTTAGGGTCTTCTGTATACCTAAATTAAAAATTTAAAGTTTTAGTGTAAATGAAATAAATTTTCATTCGTCCGTTTTTTGCTGTAGTGGGAACATCCAATTTTGAAGTCGATTAAATAATAATATTCTCATTTTTTAAAGTAAGCGTAATTTGTTGTGGTTTAGCAGGGTGATGTAGGTACCTACTAAAATTTGTGTCAAATCATAAATAAAAAACCAAGAACTGTTGCTGCTGAATGCTATTGGCCGTGAGCCGTGCATGATTTCTTTGGTAGATATACCTTCAACTGACAAAACCATTATGAGAAGAGACCCTTTTATTTATAAACGGTTTAACTATTGTAATTTAGTAGGTACTCCAACAATGTGTGAATCATTCAATAATTTAAAACTAGATAATTATATCATTGTTGAAAATTAAGAGTCAAGATAGGTTCCAATATTTCATTGTACGCTATAAGAGTACCTAGGACATGGTTGTACGTTAAATATTCAATTACGTAACACAATCTGTATCATGTAGGTTCAATTACCTGTGATCTACAATACCTAAAGATGAATTGAATTGAAATTAATTTAGTCCTAACGTTTTTTTTATGAATTGGTTTTGGAATTGCTCACTCTATTCTACTTCGTGTTTTTCAATTCAATGTAAGTAACTCTTATATAAATTAATATTTATTTCCCGATGACGGTAAATCGGGAGTCGGAAGCGGGAACATGCTCCAAGTCAGTGGTAAGGTCTCCACTGAAAGAAAATTCCTCACTATAGCTACGTGCAGTCTCAAGAAGAACTGCCGTCTGCATCAGGCCTAACCTATCCATACAATTCCAGCCTCCTAAGGTGGTTGTGATTCCTTTTGGGGACTAATCCGTTGGCCGATCCAACTATCGGCGCAATGTTAACCGAGTCCACTTTCAATATTTCAAGACTTACGGAACTTATACGAAGTTCTTATCATCGTGTGGCGTGTTAGTCGGTTTATTATTACTAGATATATTAAAACTTGTTGGCTACAATAATCCTATTGATGATAACATACAGATCCAAGATGTGATGTGGACCATTTTCCAGAGACAGACGACAACAGCCAGAAATAAAATGTGAAACCGCCCGATCCGTAATAATTTATTTCCTATTTGTAAGGATAACATCGTCCATAATTGCATAATATATTAATAGGTGATATGATATTGCCGTTTTGCATTAAAAAATTTAAACGAATTTTTTGATTTGAAATGCGATGAAAATGTAACACTAATCACTAAACAAATGACTACTTTTGGAAAAAGAATCCCATGTTTATCAATGAATAAAAACTATTTTGATTTGAAATGGCCAGTACTGCAGAACGGCAATTTCATAGGTAAAAACCTATTATTATTTAATTCTACATTATGAATTGTTATTATGCACCTAGTAACAGTTACTTCAATGATATTGATATAACCACGGAATAGAATATAACTATTGACAACAGTGTAGTAGGTAATAATTTTGCACTTGATTTAAACAAGTCAATCGCACTAAATTTCAAATTGTCCTAATTATACAGGTATACTATAGCGTAAAAAGGTATACTTTATTGCATTATGTAGGTGGGTACTACCTATATGTAGACGTTGATTGGCTTGTGTTGTTATATGATTTGAGCCTATACACATTGTACGGCTCTCCACTACACAAATAAGATTCCGCGTATGGCTTAAACATAAGAAAATGGGAAGTAGCTACATTTGCGTCTGATAGTGATTGTTTTAGACATACGGAAACTAGCCGGAGTTGTGGGTTAAGCGCAACGAGGTACCGCGACCTTGCCCAGAGCAGGAGAAGAGAAACGGGTATTTAGTCAGTAAGATTCTGACACTCCCTCCCGCCCTGGGTGGGAGAAGTCATTTGATGATTTTCCCCTCACAAAAAAGATATACGGAAACGACGAGACATGTTTGTATTGCAGTTAATCTTATAAGTAGGTATTCGTTCGATATTTATGTCAATGTATTTAGTAATACGGATTAAGTTTTAACTATGTAGAGCTAGTAATTGATGCTAATAAGAGAAAATATTTATATTAGACACGTCGGAAGAAAATACCTACGTAACATTTTAGTTATGCGGCCACAGGTCAATCTTATATTAGATTTTTACTTGCGTTTATCATTGTACTCGGAGGAAGTTCTCGAAACGTTCATAGTAGATAATATATGAAGTATGTCGAGTAGGATGGTATTCAATGAAAGTACCGAAGTTACAATTTAAAAAGACTTTGTAGGTAAACATCAATAGATCTGATTCTTATAAATAACTTGATTTAAATTCGAAATCGTTTTAGCTAAATGGATTTTAGTAAATGCAAAAGATCACCTCTAATCTTATCCACAGTTTAGAGTACGAAATACAAAATCTAGGATTTGAGGAATATCTACATTGCTATCACCACGTTTTTAATAGATTACACGTATATTATGCATCAGAGAAAGGTGGTTGTAGCCGTGTAACCCGGTGTGAACTATCCTAAAATTTAATGAATTATGGCGTCAATATTAAAAAACTTTTTTACAATTATCAAATAAGTATGGTCAAATATCATGATCGGTGCTTAACTTACAATTTACGAATGTAAGTACTTATAGGTACTTATTAAAATATCTACATCCTGCGACTATACCACGATTGAGGCAATTGGTATTTAATTAATAACGTTTACGTGTGTTATTACAGCTAACGAAATTTCTCAACTAACAACTTTTTTCTTTTTTATTATTTATCTAATTCTAAACTTTTTTGTTTATTTTTTTTCTCTTTTATGCAATGTGATGTAAATTGAGTAATTTAATATTATTTTATAAGCTAGTAATAGCCCTCTTTGCAACGCCTGAAAAAGGCCGTTAAGCTGTGCCTGTTATTATAATTTAAGATCCTTGACCCACCTTAACATGCAAATAAAGAATTTGAATTTCTATTGGAATATCAAAGACTCTCAATACTGAAAGGTCATGTAACTTCTTCAAATTGCAATGAAGAAAGGCAATATTGAAATTGAAATTTCATCGGTTAGGAATCCTACTAAAGTTAATAAATTTCCTAGTTTTACCGTTCATATTTAAAAATTATAAATGACATAATTATACATACTACCTACACCCCTGGAAAAATCGTTTGAGTGTAGTCCAACATTTTACTTAAATATGAAAAGTATTATAAGTTCTAGAATTTTATCAATAGGTCAAAAGTAAATCTTAATACGAAAATAAAACATAAAAAAGCATTAGGTAACTCAGAATTAAAAAGTATTTAGTAGACTAGTTTCATATTACAATAAGTAAGTACTAATAACATAATTTATTATTATTTACTAGCTGACCCGGCGAACCCTGTACCGCGTCTATTTTTTTCTAATATTTTTTTCTGAGCTTTTAAACCTTCCCTGAACATCCACGAATATTTCCACCACAATATGCGATGTCGGTCTAGCGTTTCTGAAGTATTAGCGAGACTAACAAACAGCAATTCATTTTTACATATCTATACTAGGTAATATTATAAAGCTGGAGAGTTTATTTGTTTGTTTGAACGCGCTAATCTACAGAACTTCTGGTTAAATATTTAATAATCCTTTTTGTGTTTGTTGATTATCGAGGCAGGCTTATAACACATCACGCTACGATTTGTAGGAGCCAAAGCGAGTGAAACCGCGCAACAGAAGCTATATATATCTATACTAATATTATAAAGAGGTAAAATTTGTAGGTTTTTTAAGTTTGTATGTAGGGGGTTATTTTGGATCCGCTGGTCGGATTTCCAAAATTCTTTTACTGATAGATAGCTACAATGTTCCCGAGTGCTATAGGATATAAAACATCACGCTACAATCAAGTGGAGCTGAGCAGCGAGTGAAACCGCGCGACAAAAACTAGTAAGATTATAAAATTGTAAGGTACACCTACCTCATTGATCGTCTCTTGTACAGGAGTGGTTCTTCTGCTTCCTGGAGGATACATTTCATTGATCGTCTCTTGTACAGGAGTGGTTCTTCTGCTTCCTGGAGGATACATTTTGATGATCACTCTCATGGTCACTGATTAACTTATAAAGCACTTATAATACTTTAATATAGTCCACTTTTCGAATATTTTTAGCACAATGTTCTTAATTCACTATGGCACTCACTTTGTTGTAATAATTTCACAATATGCACGCGAAATTATGGTACAACTGTTAACACTACGGAATATTCGGCAAATTAATTAGCAAAATTTCCCGTGACGTCACGAAAAGAGAACCTTCCGTTGCGACAGCTAGCGAGTAACTGATAATTCTTTAAGTGCCTGAGGAAATTTATACCCACTGGCTAACAATAGGGAAAGGGTGTCACGGGGGTGTTAGTCACACAGTAATCGAGGCACAGGCGCACGCGCAGCCCCCATTGAAGGTCACAAAAAGGCCATTATTATAAAAGACTATTGTTTACCTTTATGGTGGAACGTACAATAAAATTATATTGTTGCTAATAAGTGTGATTTTGCGCACTATTTTCGAATAGGAGTTTGCCTTTTTTAAAGAAGATAAGATTAATAATAGCCAAAAAGTAGTACTAAGAGTAGTATATATTTGCAAATTTACCAATGTAGGTAATATTAAGGAAGTAATATAATGGTAGTGTTTTAGTTTAGGGTAACGCATGATATTCTTAGATTTTCCTCTCCCCTGGCTTGGTGATACAGCAATCTTTTACATTATTTAATTAAATATAACAGCGATAACACACACACGCATGCTAATTGTTTCTCTTTGCCTGTGATACTATGTTTATACATGTAGAATTTGTTCATTTAATTAGAGATCATTCTGGTTGAGAAATGTACCTACGTAGGTCCTCCTAATACAGTCTTAGAACCTAATATTAGATATATCTTACTTAAATATGAAGCAATGAATGAATTATTTAATATATCTTTTATTTTGGTCTATATATTGTGTATATAACATTGTAAAGCAGCATATTTCAAACCTATGCACCTAGTTAAATAGTATTTCTGACAAAACGTGCATTGCGTATCGTTTTCCAAAAGGCTCTCATTGCATATTAAGATCATTCTTTATCAGTATTCCGTGTAGGGACTACTGTATACATATTTATTAAGCTACCCACCAAGGAATCTAAAAGAAACTGATGATGATGATTTGGGGTGGATTTGGGAGACTGGATATGTAGTTGCTTAGAACTAAAGTCTTCAGCCGCGACCAGGGTTGCGGATAAAATGCAATTATGTAGGTATATCGCTCCACGATCTAGAGCAGGAGAAGAAACGTAGTAGTTGTTTTAGTCAGTAAGAGTCTGACACTTTTTATTCGCCTCACCCTAAGTGGATGGATCTTTTTCCCCACTCAAAAAGGACAACGGTTTTCATTTTCTATTCTTCGCTATCAAAAATCATACTATTCAGATTCGTTTCTCTTTCACACCATTCATAACACAACTAACCTATCCAATCTGTAAATCCTTTCATTTTCATTCCTCCACATTGTTTAGTGGACGGTTATTTTAAGTGTTTGTAGGATATGAGTATATATTCATGTACCCATTAATCGCATTTATTGATTAATTATACCTAATATAGCCACAAATGCGCCGAACTACTTGCTATGGACTAAGTACCTAACATTATTTAGGCTATGATAATTATCTAATTGATTATCATTCATTACTAATGAGTTTGAATTACGTAATTAAATGTTAGGCTAACTGTAAGTTTTGGGTAAAGGTACAATAAATAATAATAAACACAAAATTGCTTATAATATTCTTATGTTTAATTTATTAATTAATAATATAAAATACAATAATGGTCGTATCGTACAGTTTATTGTCTACTAGCGTCCGATCTTATATTACAGCTTTACAATTATCATTTCGTTCGAGGAGAAGAGGTAGAAGTCTTATGTTACTATCTTCAGCCATCTACACAGGCGTTCCCCGACCCGGTGAGCGGCATTTCTGGAAAATTGGAAACATACTTTGACTTAGCACATTGATAATAATAATACTTGGTTCCTGTCTCTAGAGCTAATGACTTTGATTTACATATTGTAACATATCAAAGTATTGAAAGTTTTGAGTGCTTGGTTTGTTTTTCTTCTTTGGTAACGAATTATAAGACACTAGCTTTTGCCCGCGACTCCATTCGCATGGAATAGTGACTTCCTACAGATTGTTGGTAAAAAACTATCCTATTTCCTTTTTCCAGTTCGAAACTATCTCTGTACCAAGTTTCACAGAAATCGGTTCAGTAGTTGAGGCGTGAAGAAAAGAGAGACAAACAGACAGAGTTACTTTCGGATTAATAATATTAATTTGGATAGTACCTACCTTAAAAAGAATGATAATGACAAAAGTTAAATCCATTTACAAATTTAGTGGAAACCATAATAGACACTAAGTTAATCCCACATGGCCTACAAAATTTGTTACTGGAACCACAAATATCCATTAAACATTGTATTGTTGTATTGTCTTACAAAATCGTCTTACAGGAATTAGGTACCACATTGTAGGTAATTTAAAATAATATAAAAGAGGCCGAGTTGCGGTTTTAACATAAGTTAGATAAGATAAGGATTCTCGGTAGCCGATTTACCTGCAATTGCATTGTTTATTGTTCGGAATGTTTATCTATTGTCTATTATTAATAATAATATATTTTCTGCTAAAAACTGCAGTAGGTATATTAGCCTAATCTTTTTAAGGGAACTAAGTAATACGGCCACGTGGTATTAATAATGGTCAGCCGGGGTTGTGGGGCAAGCGCAATTAGGTACCGCGACCTCGGCCTTCGCGGCGATTTCTGTCTAGTCTAACACTACTCTTGCATCAACTTGGGTAAGATATGTGATGATTATCTCCCGGCTATAAAGTCCGCAGGACCGGGCTGTCCACACGGAAATGAAAACAGGGCTGATGATGAGTATAATGACGGTGTCTGTTCTTCAGTATTTTCATGAAACCTCAAACGAACCCCGGCGTTCGCGCACCTATTGTGGATCTTATTACCGCAATTAAAACGTGAATCGCCAAAAAAAAACTCGTCCGACTGACTATCCGTCGGTGAAGCTAGGTGTTTGTAAGACAATGTAGATATGTTTGCAGTATTGTAGTGGTTACCTGACAGAGAACCTAGAAGTATGAGGCGCGTCGTGGCAGGTGAGGGCGGCCACCACTCGCTCGGCCGCCTGCTCCGCTGCCTCACACCGACCTACCCAGATAGGTTCACAGTGGGAACTGAAATGAAATATAACACTAAAATGTTAAAAAACTTTTTGTAATACACACACAGTATATATAGTCAGAAATACACACAGTTTTTTCTAGGTTTTTGCTCATCGAGTCTGGACTGAATGTGTACGGTTTAAGTGTGGGGAAGTCATGCTTCTTCCCGATCAGGCTGTCTCTTTACATGTAGGTTGAGAACAAAGCTATTTATATTATTTATCAGATCCGCTTACAATGTCTTCATGGTTTTCTTGCATTAGCTATGTTTCGAGTGTGATAGAGAGAGCCTATAGTATCATGTACGGGCGGGCACCTTTTTTTTTAACAACGTTGCCCCACACTAGAAATTTCTCCTGTTTCGTGGGTGCGTTTACAAACATATCACACCCAGACCCGGAAGAACAATCTATGGATCACACAAAGAGTTGTTCCGTGCGGGAATCGAACACGCGACACGTTGCGCGGCAGCCAGTTGCCCTGCCACCGCGCCAACCGTACCGTCTACATATATTACATAATCATCATCATCAGCCTATAAATGCCCACTGCTGAGCAAAGGCCTCTTCTCATACGGAGAAGGTTAGAGCATTAATCACCACGCTTGCTCAATGCGGGTTGGCGATTTCAAACTTATAATTAGAAATTATAAGTCCAGGTTTCCTCACGATGTTTACCTTCACCGTATTTCAGTGGTGTCTAAATAATCATAGAAAGTACATATAACTCGGAAAAAGTCACATTGGTACTTGCCAGGTTTCGAACCCGCACCCTCATGCATGAGAAGCGGGCGCCTTAACCTCCGGGCCACCACGACGCTCGACATATTACATAATTATATTAGTGATTACTTAACTTACACTTTAGCTACATGTTTCAGACTGGCCCACAGGACCGTGTCGAACGCTGCGCCGGCGTCGCTGAAGGCTCCAGCCGTGTCGCCCGCGCACGCCCACGCTATGCGACCACCGCGTTGGACACACCACGATAGTGATTCTAAGAGCTAATATCAAATTTATTTATATACACATAGAATTTCTTCATTATATTTCCTACAAAAAAAATAGAAAACTATCCGGGGTGGTATTTTGAACAAGGCATATTGAAGGACCCGATTCTGGCGCTCAAATAAAACTTTTTCCATAAAACCATTATAGAAATGACAAAAAGAATGTACTTCTCCATGCAAAATGGTCAATCAGCTGTTGCGATTTTTATGGGAAAATATTATTGATATAGTATTGATCGTTATTGGTCCCATGGAACAAGTTGTAATTTAGCTCTAAAATCGGCTCCTTGAATATGTCCCTCGTTTAAAATGCTGCCCTGTATAAAGCCATAAAGAAAGGGATTTGGCAGATAGGAGTGAGTTGACTTACAAGTGTGCATACTGTTAGTCGTTCTTGTGTTCAATTCTATGGTGTAAATAAAAGATTACTCGAAGTTAATGGTTAGGGATAATTTGAAGAAAAAAGATTAGGTAAGTATAGATTTCTTGAGAGACAAATATGTTTAAATTACAGATTTCTGCATTAACTTTTTTGTAGCTTATAATTAAAATTGTTGTGAAATGCATGTTTTAATTAAGGTCCTTAGATAACGACTTCGTAACAGTGCTAAATGGCTTATTCATTTTTTATTTATTAACTCAACAAAGTACCTACCTAATGTATATTACGCACAAATTATTATTAACTTGACCTACATTAAGTTAGAAGATAACAAATACACTTCAAAACCATTGCTACATCCTTTAAACATGCGTAAATGTGCGTTGTTTTCATAATAGGCCTTATTAAGAGTAATTAAAATAGTTTGGCGCTCTAATTACCTTTAGATTATCGTAAACATCTTCTGTGACGAGTCTGGCCATGCCGTCTAGGCCATCAGCCTTTGGTTCTGCGCCTACGATGACGATGGCGTCGACTTTAGCCTGGCTCGCTTGACTCCTCAGGCTGCTTACCTCCTCGTTGTCTACGATCTGGTCTATCGTGGCCACGATACAACCACGCTTCTCCAATCGCCTTTTCAGTTCTCTTCCTAATAAGTTAGTCGTGTTTGTTACCTGTAATGATCTTTGCTAATAACCATCTGCCTACCGGATGAGAGTCATCATGTTAAAGGACGCGTCTTTGCTATGTCATTACCAGCAGATAGGCACTTATCTTAAAACTGTGCAGTGGTTAGGACAACAATCAATTCGTGAGTACTCAATTACGATGACATCAGTGTTGTTCACGATGTATTTAAACGCAGTCTATAGGGACATTCAAGTTATTTCAAGAAGCATTGTTTTTATGACAAGTTCAAGGCAGGTTTGTTCTAATTATCTACTGCTTAGTATAAATTCTGCCACAAAATATATCGATGTAATAAATGACTACGTACTAATTACAAAATGTTAAAAATTATCTAATGAATATGATGAGGATGTGGATTTTATCTTTATAGATGCAATTATAACGGTACAAAAACATACCTAATTGACGAAAAATGTATATTCCTAATGAAATCTACATAATTATGTGGGTGTTTACCAAAACGCGTCGTATATTCCTCCCCGTTCGGTGTTGTGCGGCGATTTTCTTGCGGACCGTGTATGCCAGGAGTGCAGAGGTAGCAAGGAGTATCGAGCCACCTTCCAGCGTCGCGAGCAACCGCCACGCTAACGCTGCACCACCTTCCACCGCTTCTGACATATCCTCTGAAAATAATTACATTGAACATTTTTAATATTACATACGGTCAAAAGTGGGTAGGTAATTATATTCTTTGTATCGTGTGTATTTTAACCACGTCAAAAGAAAAGGGAAATTTCATATTCTTCCTTATGCTTACCTACCACTACCACAAGTTATCAAAGACATCATTTACGTTTTTGGAGAAGGCTAGGCACAAAAATTGCTATAATTATACCCAATTAGTTATGTAATCGATGCACGGTTCCTATTACTTATTCGTAGAATGAAGTTTTATAACCAAGACAAAAACAATAATAGTTCGATTCGCGATTTCAACTAAACAAACAAACTCTTCAGCTCTATGATATAAATATTTAATTTATGTTTTACTTAATATATATTGTATACGTATTATGTAGATAAACAACAGACAATGACTTTAATTTAAGGTCACCGCCACCGTTTATACTGTTAAGGCAACGGAAAGTTATGGTATCTCGAGTTATTGTTGTTGATTGTTCGTAGATAGGAAAACGTATTCAAATTACGAAATAAGGGCTGGAGCTAGAGCGTGAACAACCTTGTTCCAAGTTTCTAATCAGAGGCAAATGTTGATTAACTTTTTATACTAACCAATTCTATTTGTAAGTAGGTAGGTATATAATAATCAAACGAAAAGGTTTATTTGCCAAACTTGGATACAGTTACTAGCTACACGAAGTTCCGTTGTTTTTTTATTTTTTTTTATAGAATACTAGGTAAACGAGCAGACTGATCATCTGACGGAAGGAGGTCAGCGCGCTGTCCACCACCGTAAGTGCGTTCGCATTTTTGAAAAGAGAATTAGGTTTTTTTTACACTCTTCTTCTTAAAGTTATGAAGGTCGTATCGGCTTGAAGTAGTTAATTGATTTTCTTTTAAATCTTGTTTTCTTGGGAAATGCCATAGTGTCTTTGACGATGATGATACTCATTATATTGAAGGTATAGTTAAAATGTCAGAGCTAATTTTGTTCTTAGTATTCAAGAAACTCTTTTTTGAAGAGACTCTTTGGTTTAAATTAATGAATAACATTTTTATTGCCTGGAGCTGGGCACCATCCAGGTGAAAGAAGGATGGGTGGTTTTTGGTCAGTAAGAGTCACTCCATCACGCCGAACCCAGAGCAGGAGAAATCACATCATGATTTTCCGACCTCAAAAATAGTGTCATTTATACTTAATTCTTATAATAGACACTAGCATGAGAAGTCGATGAGGTTTATCACCGAAATCTGCTATTTACGGCACGTCAAGTTCAATAGTACAACTTGACCCTGAGTTCGTCGGTCGCTTGTTTTTGTTACATAATGACAAAATTTTGTTACATGCTCTGTGTACTTACATATTCATTTACTTATTCGTCATATCCGGAGTCTATAAGTTTAAGTGCCTGAAAGCCGTTGTACCGAATGGTATAAATTGGTATAAATGGTCCGGCCAGACCAGAGTGATATAAAGGCGTTACAGAATATGGGCGTGAAAAAACGCGTTGTGTTTCGCCGTTAGGCGGAGGCCCAATCCCCCTTAAATCCACAAAAGGCATCGCCCTTGTGATTCCTTTGGTGTAACGGGTGTCCATGGTGCTGATTTGTTATCGGTATCCGTAAGCTTGTTTAGTGAGCTATACCATCAGATTCGCTCGCCAAGTCTTCTATTCCAGAATATAATCTTATGTATATGCCAAATCTATTTAGATCCGCTTAGTGGCTTTTAATAGAAAGAGTAACAAACGTTAATTACTAGTTGCACTAATAAAATAATATACACGTATATATAAGTAGGATTAACTATGACGATTATTACCGTGAAGTTTTTGTTTAACTAGGTTTTAAGTTTAACCACCGTTTCCTCAAATATTTCTAGGAATATTTCATTAAGATAGAACCACCAATTATTTTGAATGAGTTGAACAAAGTTTTTGCATGCTATTTTTTACTAAAACTGCAAATGTAGTCAAATCTATTATTGCCAGTGTGTCCCACACTAAAACCTTAAGTGTACATACTAAACAGGGGAAAATCATTGGTTTTTCCGTTGCAAAATTCTTAGTAGCAACAGGAAACCTTGAATAGTACTTAGCGTAGTGTTCATTTCCTAAAAAAATTATGTTTGTTGCTATGACTACGTAAAATTTCCAAAAATGCTTTTATTATATGTAACTGTATTCATGTCTGTGCAAAGGCTAGTTAATACAAACCTTTTATTCCAACTAAACCATAAAAGGTATTTTTGACACGTTAAAATAGAATATTAGTTGAAAGTCTGTTCGTCAGTGAAGCTAGGTGCTGGTTAGAAGTGGGAAGGCACATGTGACTTTACCCTTGCATTCATTTGTACCTTTTGTTTTTACTATGTCATTCTGCATGTACACAACACTTACACATATGAATTAACTGAATATTCATTGTAACAAGTTATAATTATCATTGATGACACACTCTGGCAGTCAATAAATCAGTGAGGCAACAGAATGATTTTATAGATTACATGGTCTTACCATTCACTTTATGGGATACATAGGTATAAAGTCTAAGTAGGTACTATTTTAACATTTTATTATTTGCTCGTATGTATGTCGGCTCGATGGATGATGTTTATATCCAACACATAAAGAAATATTAATTTAAAATTTAAAATTTAAATTTAAGCACCTGGTTCCGGAGACTTTCACGTTCAAACTAAGAAACAAACTCAAAAGCTACAAAATTTATAATATACATAATATTTATTAGTATAGAAAATAGATGATACTCCGCAACCCTAGAGAAAAAGTAATTTTATAAATGAATATCGCATAGATTGTTAGATTAAGATAAATGACTTGTTACATTACCGTAGTCAGATAACTTCTCAAACTGACTATTTACGAACTTAAAAAATAAATATTATTCTCAATTTATGACAATTTTTTTTGTACCAATAGGTAATGGCAAACGTGTTTTTAAAGTGTATTTAGTTAACGCTAATAGTTTTAAATGTTGAGAACAAACAATAAGTCAACTGGAGCACAATACTTACCTACATAGTGGTAAACAATTAACTAGGTACTACTATTGTTAGTGAAGTGAAAACATTTCTATTCTTATTTTAAAACTTACAAGGTCAAGATTTTCCTTATCTATTACGAATTCTTGGAACGAATTATTTTATCAAACCTCAGGCGAAGCGTTCGCGCACCTATTGTTATTCTATTTTGTCTCTAATCACCACTATTGAAAGGTTAAAATAAATAAAGAAACTTCAAAACTTTTAAAGTCTACCTATCTGTTGTCCTGAGCCTTGGTATCATTGTCCTGTTTAGAATATAAACCTTCTGAATTGTTTTGCAAGACGTTTGAAATGTCAATTGTATTCTGTGTTTTGAAAGGCTAATCCATTCACTATCGCACTTTAACTTAAAACAAAGTATAATGGGACTTTCTTGAAATAAATAATATTCATTACTATTTTATCGTACCTCCATGGTTACACATTGCCCTATCGACACCCGCCCATACCTGGCCCAATCTAGAATATAAATATCCCATTTTTATCGCGATAGGGCCGGAGTCGAAACTTTAAAAGTATCAATGTGACATTTTCCGAGGAATAGTATATTATTTTGTAAGTTTGTTCAGACATCACTGATAAACAAACCGACACTTATAAGTTCTAATTATAAGTTTGGAATCGCCGATCCGTTCTAGAAGGACCGGCGTAGTTTTAAATTAACTTTCGGCTTTACAAATATAAGAAATGTTATTTTTATAATTGCTTTTCTGAAGCTTTCACTACTGGGCACTACTTGTTGACAAAGAAGCGATTTTCCTTTGGTTTATTTTAAGTGGAACGAAATTTCATATCAACAATAAAATTAACATTATTTTTATTTCATACCTTTATTTATATGACTTTGACACCAAATTACGTAGTTAAATAAATAGTAAGTACCTATATGTATATTTAAGCTGTGTATATAAAAATTATGACGTTTGGTAACATTTGACAATACCAAGTAAAGTAAAGTCAGCTTAATACTCATGTTTATTTAAGTATGAAAAATGAACATGTGCCTAAGTACGTATACATGTATATTTGAGTATGTATTACGAAATTATTCAAATAAAATACCAAAAAGATAACAATAGTTACGACATTACCTATTCTCTTGCTTTTTGTTCAATTGACGTTAGATGTGATGGTTACAAAAAAAAAACAATGGCAAAGTATAGTCATTATTCAAATTAAAACGTATTTTTAGTCAGTAAAAATCTATTTTTGGATTTAATACCGAATTTAAGTGATTAGTATCATTTGTACTGTACACTTTACGTAGTTAATACCAAAGTTGTGTACGGAGTCAACTCAGTAGACTATTGATTGTCTACTAACTCGTATAATTGCTTGTTCGTGCGTCCTTAGCCTAACTACGATCGCTAATAAGATGTAATAGTATAGTAGTTGAGTAGTTTAACTACTTTGTTACATTAAATAACGTAACTATTGTTAACAGTTTCAGTTCGTGTAAGGTAATTTATTAGATAAATAAAAGGTTTTCAATAAAAATAATGAAAGAGATCGCGCGTTGATGTCTTTTGTATCGGTATTAATCAAAATTATGTTATATGTTGAATTACTCTAAATAAAGTAAGTAGCTAGTCAAAATAGAAACGATCATTGAACTTTGGCCTTGTAATACTTATCCTTCTCATATTTTTATGTGTTTAAAACTCATACATTCAGTATGGGTTTAACGACAATGAGTTGAATTCAATATTGGCTGAAGATATTTGCTTATCTTGCAATGTTTATCTCTGACAATGCTCTTTGGCATTGAATTTTATAGTAGTTTAACCCTGAGATATATGCATTTTTAAATCTTATCAAACAATCCGTTGTACCTTAGTTAAAAATAGCTTATTTTAAGTAAAAATCACTTATCTAAAGTTGAGTGGTTTTCAAGTAGATCAAGGTTTATACAGTAGGTAGTATTTAGTAGTCAGTACCGGTTAGACATTAACGAAGTAGTTAACAAGGATTACCTTCAAGGATAGCTTAGAATATATTGTAAATTTGAAGGCAGCCTTCGTCTATGCCTGGCTTTTATTAGTTAAAGGCCTGTGTTTTATCATCACAACTATACTTACTACGTAAAGGTTGACATGTTTAATAAAGCTGTGTCTAAAAGAGGACTCTAAGCATTTTCCCTCACTTTTATGCAACTGTATGATGCTTTTTAAATAAAAGTACTACTCTGTCAAGAAAGTACCGGGAAAAAGTCAATAAGACACAAAATGTTTGTTATTCATCTAAATTTATTTTATCACCTTCAAAGTATGCTCCTTCAGAAACGATACACTTACGCCAACGAATAATCCAATCATCGAAACTTTTTTTAAACGCTGTTTCCGGAATCGAGCTCGCCGCGAATTCTCCTTTATGTCTTCTAACGATTGAAAACGGGTTAACTTCAGTTGCAGACGTTGATGGCCTACCAGAACGAGGCAAATCTTCCATCACATCTCGACCGCTTTTGAACGCTTTGTGCCACTCATAAGCACATGTTTTTGATAAAGTCGATTCACCGTAAGCCTTCTGTAACATTTTGAGTGCCTCCGAACACGAAATTTCATTGGCGATGCAAAATTTAAGACAAACTCTTGTTCGATGTTTTTGTCCATTATGAAATTCGCAATACTCACTAGATATTATAAAACTAAAAACAGCACTGTTTTTAATATAAATATCAGATGCAACTCAAATTCCGCGTCAAAATGGAAAACAGTTATGCCAATCTTACAAAAACAAAAAAAAAAAAAAAAAATCGAATTTGGAACCATAAAACAAAACATTCATTCCCGATACTTTGTTGACTGAATGTATATACTACGGTAGTTTCCAACTAGTCAAATTCAATACTTTTATCGAAATGTCAAAAACAATACTTTTCTATTAAATTTGTATGAAAAATTGAGTTATGAAGTTAGTTATAAATGTTTCTTAAAAATTTGCTTAAAATATATAAAATTCAGTATATCGACCGACCGATGAATAAAAGTGTAGTTATTTTTCAATACATTATTGTATTGAATCGTCGAATTAATTTATTTTTGAATTAATATATTTCAATATTGTAAGTGGTTTGAGTTACAGCGATTGTGGGGTAAAATATCTTATATTCAAGTAATATCAAATATCTTTAACTCATTTGCATCAGTTCAACTTTTAGCCGACTGTCAAAGAGAAGTTTTTAATGTTTGTTCGCGGATAATTTCCGGATTATTTGAAACGATTTCAATTTTTTCTTTGTTCAAAAGCCACCATTACAAACAAGTAAAATTTTAAGCCACTTAATGTAAGGTATTTATTTAGTTTTTAATGAATAATTTTGATTAGAACTTGAAGCACAGACTTCTTTTGTACCAAGTACATATAAATAAAAACCTTTTTTATCACTTTTTAAATAAGGTTTATTATATTCTCAGTAATTATGGTGGTATCATATTTCCGTACTAATAGAAATATGAGTCACTATAACTACTTAGAGGACCTAGTTCGCAACAATTATTTTATTATTACGCTAAACACAAATAATTGACATCAAGGTGTTATTTATCACGTTCAATCTAAATTGTATGTATGTTATATTTTTTTGAATATTAAGACATAGTGACATTATTTTTGTGGATAAGGCGGTGACATGAATATAGCAATCGGCACCAAACATGAATCCCGCAACACTCAACCACATCTGACAATTTACAAGACGTCTGAAATGCTTTGTTGTAAATTTGAGGATTTGTCTTTTAGGGATTGCGGATAGGCGGGAGTAATAGGCTTTCAATAACCCTAATCACACAGTGAAACACGTCGCAACCTTTGAAAAAAAAAAGACATTAGAATTGAGTTAGGATGAATTATTACGTAAATTAGTAGACGCAGTGTCTCCCTATTATTATAATATAACATTCTCCTAACAGAATACAATATAATATATTATTATATGTCCTTTGTTTAACTCACCTTCATATTAAATAGAGCGTGAAGTTTAGAAATGCAACATACGCAGCCTAGTTAGTACATTTATTTTGTCTATAACTTATTTATATATTTTAAAATAGTATAGACATAAATTTAAAATCTTTTTTATTAAAAATTTTATGCCACCAGCACCTTCCAGTCTTTAAAGAGTTACGTAAAGACTTAAACTGTACGTATAAATAAAAAGAAATGTACTTCATATTTCATTTATAGACCATGAGCCTCACTTGAGCATAACATAATGGCCCCATTATGTAGTATAGAACACTATGAACGATAACTAAAGGGCAATAATGGAATATGCCGACCATGTAGTCACCATCTTATTTGATATCACCTGCAATTACAACTTTAGACAATGTGTTAAAAAATGTATAAAGGCGGATTATGTGTTACTTTGAAGTGTAATCTATATGTGTAACGTTTTTTTATTGTTGTAGTAAATTATACAATGATCCTCCTTTTTTTACTTGAGTAAACTGCTGGTATTTGCGTTGCCAACTAATGATTATGGTATTGTCATAATAATTAAGTTTTCTTTGGCAATACGTTTTACAAAGAAGTAGGTACGAGTTGTGCGGTTATAATTACTTAATCGAATAGAAATCAATTACAAAAAAATATTTGTTTCTTTATAAATATGTATTTCTTATGAATGTGATTTCTAAGAGTCTCGAAAATTAAATGACATTAGTGATTCTAATGATTTCCATAAAATCTCATGCTCATAAAAATGATTTGCTGTTCGTTTGTCTAACTGTTAATAACTCTGAAAAGGCTGGACCAACTAAGTTAATGTTTTTGTAGCACCTAGTGAAGGTACAAAATTACTTAAAAACGTTTAATAATAAAATGCGCCAGAGCTATTTGACAGAGCCAAAGTGACATTATTAAACTATTTGTGCCTCAAAGAGTAAAAAGTTCGTCAGGTCAGCTAGTAAACAATAAAAATAAAAGAGACCAAGTTACTTTGGTGGTAAATAGCACCTCTGTCAAGTGATTGCGTACCATTGCCTCACGACTAGCGACTGTATCACTCTTGCAACAGGTGTTTTGGAACTAAAATAAAAATAAACCCTAAAAGCATTGCATCGCGGCGTAGACTCGGCTCAAAAACATTTCACTAATCGTTGTTCGTTGTTACTACAATCCTAATGTAATATGTTATGAAATAAGATTTATATTCGGTCGCGAAAGTTCCTTTTAACAAGAGCATAGAGATTCAATTCGTTTGCTGCATTTCTTAACCTACGATTGATATTGTGGAAATGTATTATTTAATTATAATTCACAATATGTAAGTACCCAATGATGTATAAAACTATAGATACGTTGTCCGCGCTCTAAAATGACAACATGAAATGAAGGCAATTGACAACATCGCGCTTAGTTACGCACCAACCTGCCGCGCGACGCTACGTTTGTTTTTAATTTATATCGTGTGTAAACCTGTGCGAAACATAAAGAAAGTATGTCGTCGTGTGTGTTCAGACGATGTACAAATTATACTCCAAAAGTTAAAGACAAAAATGTGTCATTTCATGCGTAAGTTCACCAAACAACCTATTTTTATTTTATTTTTTTCGACGCCGGCGCCCGCCATCTTATGGCGGCCGGCGCATGAAGGTATAGTCACGTGCCGTCGGCATAACTGAAGATGTATATTTATCTCCCTCTAGCAAAGGCATTCCACTATACGATGTCATATTTTCTTTCCCTTTCTTTACTCGTAGAAGTAGATCTAGTATTTTCGCCGTTTTTAAGCGCTGCGATGTTGGTTCATGACGTGTCTATATATAATACGTCATTGTAAGTACCTCATAATCTTAGACAAAAAGGTTTGATTATTAAAATTCCATTTTTCGAATCTTCGTATTTTATCATTAACTTGATAATGGAGAATGTTACGGACGTAACAATTGTTTACCAGCTACTTTTTACGTGAGAAATATGCAAAACTCCCACGGGGACGAAGAAAAAATTCGCATACAAAGTTGCTAATAAAACACAAGTTTTCAATAAAAACTCATTGAATGGACAATAGCAGTAATTCTCAACTATTGTGTTGCATTGTTATTGGTGGTTTCGCATTGTAGACGCTATGCCCTTAATGTTTTGCTAATTTACGAGTGATATATAGATGTGATAGACTGCATTTGTATGTATGTACATGCATAAGTGACATGCTTGAGACAATAGTTGTCAGTTAACTAAAATTGTGTTCAGCTATTAGCCCGATAAAAATTTCAGACATTCAATGTTACAACAATTCGCACAAAGCTGAAAATTGGCGTGAATGTTCGTTGAGAACAATAGTAAAAATAATTTGTCTAAAGAAATATTGATTCGAAGTCTGTATAAAACAAATTCGAGGTCGAAATGT
The DNA here is from genome assembly GCA_902829305.4 of Spodoptera exigua. Classification (NCBI taxonomy): domain Eukaryota; kingdom Metazoa; phylum Arthropoda; class Insecta; order Lepidoptera; family Noctuidae; genus Spodoptera; species Spodoptera exigua. Next base: position 14,601,229 of record LR824603.2, read on the forward strand.
AGAAAGAATGTTTTTTTTTGCATTTATTAGCTTAATTGGTAAGACCTAATAAGTGCAAAAGTTGGTTAGCGATGGATGGATATAGTAACTCTTTGAGGTAGAAACGAATGACTGATTGGAATAACACATGGAATACCTTTATACCGGAAATGTGGCAAATAAATTAAAACGGCTGGGTTAAATTTTTTACTACGCCATTATCTAAAAAAAAACAATTTATATCTGAGAATCACCATAATCCACTATGCCGATGTACAGTCAGGGGTCAAAAATGCAATTAAACTGTACCAATTTTAAAATTACTAAAATTTCTTTGTAGTAAAAGTTCAATGGTTCACAGCCAGTTTATTCAATAATTTAGATTCTATGCTATAAATTAAAGCAGTCCTCAATCATTGACTCTATTCCACAAAGACATTTTGGTCATTTTAAAATTGGTAGAGTGCAATTGCATTTTTGACCCCTGACTGTACATTGCATTCCTGCATACAATGTGACATATTGTATGTATGTCATCTTAATTTTAACATTTATCCAAAATGTTAACATTCAGACGACATATATTTTAAAAGTGTCTGAGGGTCAAACTACTAAAATCATACGGATAGCATTGGTCACAATACTACTTATAATAAAGTTTATACTTGTAGTCATTATAGTCGTAGTTCTAATAAATAAACCGAATCTGTTTATTTTATGCAAAAGCTGATAAGTAAGACATTATTTTTATATTTCAAAGTTATATTTAACACAAAACAAAGAAAAATGGTTGTTTATAGACGTTTCAACATAGTCTAAATATTTCCCCACTGCATTATCTCGGGGACAGCGACTTTTCATTTCTTAAACTAAATAAACTGTCATATTGCGAAATATACAGAGTAAGTACATTTTTGTCCAGTCAACAGTGTCGGCGAAGTCATCGCTGTCCAAGGCTGCTTTTTATTAAGCCTTTGCTTTATTTTTACAAGTTTCACAATAATTGCGTTTGTTTGTCCTGCCTTGCAAAACAAACGCATTACCGGCGTTGCTGGATAAAAATCAACGTAATTACAAAGCCTTGTTCTCTATTTTTTATTACATAAATGATGATTCTGTAGGTAGCATATGATATCAAAATTAAGTTTTAGGTAGATGCAAATATCTTGTTATATTTATCTTCATCATATAATTTTTATTTATCTTTTTATCAAGTATGATAATATGTTGCATCTATAAATACTTGCTGGCCTTTTTCCAGACTAATTTCTGAGGTCATCTTTAGTTTTTCATCATGTTCGATGCAGTTTTTTGTCAACAAGTATTTCTTTAGTGTCTGCACTAACATCAACATATCAGTCTCTCTCAGTTCATACAAAATGCTATACATAACTTCTTAAACTGGTTTATTACCTAAACACATCTTCCTCAATGTCTTAAACTGCACGAAATATGTTTTAATAATTATCTTCAGGGTAGATAATAAATAAGCTTGTAACTTAAAGCTTGTTTATTTTTTACTAAGACACTTCATCTGATTGAAAAAAGAGTGGCCTTTATTGTGTCTTGGAGATTCTTGTTAGTTCTTCTCCATAGGAATCTACACTATGGGCGGACCGAACGACTGAAATAAAATACAATATTATGGAAGTAGAAAATAATTTAGTGAATTGATTTATAGTTTTACAGAGGTTTATAAGTTTTGTTTCTATTTTGCAATATAAGGACGAGCTGTATAGGTATTATGTATTACAAATATTTTTATCTTGCAGTTATTATATCGTGACAGCCGACATTTTAAGTTTGCAGTTTAATAACAAAAGTACTTTTTTCAGAAAGAAAATTTATCTATAATAATTAAGTACTTTTTCCGCCCTGGGTGGGGCGAAAGTGAGTGTCAGACTATTACTGACAAAAACGATCTCGTTCCTTCTCCGGTTCCAAGCATGGTGGTATATCATCGAGCTTGCATCGGCAACCTCAGCTAGACTAATCAAAGGACTTACACCCGGTTTCCGAAATGCCGATCAATGTTAAAATCAATTTAATCTCTTGTCAAGTCATCTGATTGGTTGACTAAATTATCAGCAACCAATCAGATGACTTGTTAAGAGATTAAATTGATTTTAACATTGATGTGGGTTTCTGAAACCGGGCATTAGACTGTCTATAAGTTTGTTATAAGTAAAAGTTTCTATTCTAGCTGTTAGTGTATTAGGTAATGCTAGATCTTATCGATAAATTGCCTACGTTCATAGGTACCCTTAGCTTGGTAGTAAATGCCGAGCCATTAAAGCCTTTGTTTTGTGAAGTAAGAGACTTTATTTGTGATTTTAACTGTGATATTGTTTTTGTTTATTGTAGTTACATAGGTAGGTGTTAATTTGAAGTGAAGAGTAAAGTATTTTAAAATTGCATAACCAATAAAAGTATATGTCTAATCTAAATAGCTATCAGATCTTAAAAGTATAAAGTTATTTTGTATATTTTGGTCTCGTCATTGATAATAATCGTGTCAATTATAATGACGTATAATGTATTTATAATGCATATGTATTATCTTTACTTTTTTGGGTTTCGTAGTTCTATTGAACTACTGTTTTTTCTATTTAGATGAAGTTTCTGCCTTCGTCTTTGATGTGTACAAACATACAATTTCACGTACAGATAACAAAAATTTGTGGAATAAGATTTTCCGGCACCTGGTTGCTTAATCAACCCGTCTATTGTGCAGTCAAAAGTTTCAGTTAGTAAATATTTTACATTAAAAATTAAAATAATATATTTTTACTTATCTTTCTTATATAACTTTCAGATCATGAGCACATTTGAATCTTTAATTTCTTATTGCTATTTAGTTCAATCCTCTCCTATCGATATACGTATAATATAGTCTAATAATCATATGAATATTTATCAATATTTAAAATAATTACTTATACAAAATAATTTAAACTGCGATATCAATAAAATGCAGTTATGCATTAGACCTTTAAATAACACATTATTAATAAGAATTAATCGGGAAATTGTTAATGCATTTCCGGATAAGTATTTATACAACGATATCTTATATTATTTGAAGAAGGTGATATTTTATTATCCGTTTATATAGATATCGAGTATAATCAAACTTCCATTGACCTAGAGATATGTAGATCAAAAACTGCACTAATATTTTAACATGATTGTTTGAACGAATAATCGGGTGTTTGTTCTTCTTTTACATAAAAACCATGAAACGGAGTTTTTTTGGGAATTTACATAGTTATCTATAATTCTATACTAATATTATAAAGAGGTAAAATTTGTAAGTTTGAATGTAGGGCGTAATCTTTGGAACCGCTGGTTGGATGGCCACAATTCTTTCACTGCTAGATAGCTACAATGTTCCTGAGTGCTAAAGGCTATAAAACATCACGCTACTATTAAATGGAGCCGAGCAGCGGTTACAACCGCGCGGGTGTAGCTAGTTGCATTATAATCGGGAATAACTCATTTCTTTCTTTTTCTGGTAATGCGGGCGAAACCGCTGGCAGACGGTAGTGATTTATATTTAAACAAGATGTTAGACATTTTAGGTTTGGTTGGAGGTTAGTTACTACGACACAGAATCTCGAATTTTTTTTAAATTGGGTGTTCAATATTGAAATGAATATTCAATAATTTAAACATTTTTTACGGGAATTTATATACAATGTGTATCTCTCGCTCGTATTAAAAAGTCGTCTGTTTCAAGATTCATAACGTGACGTCACATTCAAGATTAGCGCTTATTTTTTATTATAAGTACAATAACATTAACATTATAAAAATACGGAAGGATCCTATATCTAATATTTAATTTTGGTAATAAATTTAAGTGTGGGAGAGACATGCTTCGGCACGAATGGGTTGGCTCGACCGGAGTGATACCACTGCCTAACAGAAAACCGGCGTGAAACAACCACAGCGTTGTGTTTCGCCGTGTGAGTGAGGTTACCGGAGGCCCAATCCTCCCCTTCCCGGACCCTTCCCAAATCCCTAATCCCTAAAAGGTCGGCAACGCACTCGTAACTCCTCCGTTGCGGGTGTCCATGGGCGGCGCTGATTGCTTACCGGGTAATCCGTCTGCTCGTTTGCCGACTTATTACATAAAAAATAAATTACAATTAAGTTTTAGGTACTTGCCTGCTTTAAGGATATTACGTAACTACTTATATAGCTACAGCAGCTTTCTCATGTAAACTGTTTTTTTTGTAAATAATAGAAAAGTACGTGATCTCAATAACAACTACCAAATACAAATAGGTATTTACAATTTAAATAATGACTTAAAGAACTAAGTAATAATTTCTAATGAGTCATTATTGTGTATTTTATGACTCATGATAATATGTTAACATTAATAAATAGTTTTTTAGTTGGACTATACTGGTAGTGCAACCGTCATGCGATTCCTATTACCATAGAAATCCAAATACTACACGACCCTACACAAAATAAAATTGTTTACAAAGATGGATTTCTATATCTATACTAATATTATAAAGAGGTAAAATTTGTAAGTTTGTATGTAGGGGGTAATCTTTGGAACCGCTAGTCAGATTGCCAAGATTCTTTCACTGATAGATAGCTACAATGTTCCTGAGTGCTATAAACATCACGCTACGATCAAATGGAGCTGAGCAGCGGGTGATACCGTATATGTATAGAGATTCGGTCACTTAGATTGACCAAAACAGTTTTAATGTTGTATTTAACTTTCAATCGTGGTAACACTAGGCACAATAGGAAGACAATAGGTGCGCGAACGCATTCACGTAGGGTTTGATAAATTAAGTAAGCCAATAATTATTGTCGTACCTAAAATTATTTCAATATTTTATCTTTACACCCCTGGAAGATTCCCTCTTTCTATTGGAAATAACCCTATAAAGATTTTATTAGTGTTCTCTCACATAATAAAATCTTCTTAATTTTCGTAGTTCTAGGTACGTAAGTTATTGGGTAAAAAAATTAAGTATATTCTACCCACTTTTAAACTTTCGCGTTTCTGTTAACAATATAAAATTACGCGGGTATTAACGCGAAAAAAATATTCTTTATATACCTTGGTAGCCATCATTAAGCCTGCCAAGGTATATACAGAATTAATATATTGTAAATATGTATTTTCTACCTATTTAAAAATTCAGTATCGTAAACAGGAAGGTACACAAAGACTAAACAGTGTTCAATTTATCTGATGGAGCCACACACACACACACACACACACAACTCGCAAAAACCACATAACGGCCTTGAACCTTGTACTTACTTGTGTATGATGCATGAAACAAACGTCACTTAGATATAATGATACACTGTAAAAAGATCATGAGTACGTAATTTGAGACAAACACGGTTAAGTTCTCGAGCAATTACCTACCTAAATTAAATAGCTAGCTACTACGTCAAGGGTTTTATTTAATTACCTACAATAAAAAACTCTACTAAACTACCACTGCGAGTTACAATTTAATTAGATAGCTATGATAACAATAATATTTAAAATACAATAACAATTATAAAAATATAAATTAACCAATACTAACTTGATCACAAAAGCATGAATAAGGTACCTAAATAAAAAGAAATTGAAAACTTAACTATTTTAATTATTCTACTCCGATTCGTCGTAACTTAACATAACATGTGTAACGTCACTTTGCGGGTTCACACTACCTACTACATACCTATGTACATTGTTTTTTTAATCACAAAAAAGGAACTGCTTGGAAGTTCTTATTTAGTGTGTATTTCGGAATTTGGTATCACCATATGTAGGATAGGTTTTATTACAAGAAAACTTTATTGAAATGACATATCCATTTTAGATCTACATATAAAATGTCACTATAAAATTATCTCTAATCAAGTGAATATAAATTTTATATAACCATCAAATTATAAGTAGCACCTCTAATTACAATTTAATGGCAAGTCCGTACGGTTAGTGAACCCTTTGCCTTGAAAAGTGAGAGCCAAATGCACGTGCACCTAATAAGGTCGCTAGATATGCACCTAAATCGTGTTTGCCGATGCGAATTCAATTTTTAACTATTCGTAAAATATTATCGGTTTTAGTTTCTTATGTTGGAAAAATATTCAAGTAAGTATAAGTTACATTTTCACCAATAGAAATACTTACAACTACGTAGATTTTATAAAAAAATATAAACGTGTTTATGATTGCGTAAGATGAATAGTTTTTTTCCAGTGTAAGGCATTACCACTATATGGTGTTTTTTTTTTCTAGAATATTAAAATGTTAAACATATCAAACACACCTATGTCTTCCCTTGTTAAACAAGTTTATCAATCCACGTACCAGTTCAGCACAAAGCTAAGTCCGGAAAGCTTGATACAAACAAGTTATCAACGTATAAAAATTGACATTTTAATTTCATTCACACATTCGTTATCTCGAAAATCAAAATAGAATACGAAATCAAAATAGAAAACGTTAGTGAAATGTTGTGACATTTGTCACCTTACTGAGTTTGAATTGTAGGTATATTGCGGGGTCGCGGGTCAAGCTCTTTTTGAGCTATACCCGAGGCCAACCAGGCGAGTATACCAGCCGAAGCCGCGGTACCGGGTATACCCGGAGTAATACCCCGGTACCGGAGTACCCGGAGTATACCCGGTACTGCGGCCTCGGCTTGGAGCAGAAGCAGAAACGGGGTGGATTTTAGTTAGTAAGAGTCTGACATTCTCTCTCGCCATACCCTAGGCCGGAGAAGTGACAATGATTTTCACCCTCAAAAAGAAAACTATATACTTAGGTCATGTCCCACTTAATATGTACCCGTCCTTAAATGTAGGCTAAGAAATAAATAACTTCCAGTCGTCAATGTTCCGTTTACAATGCTTTGCAGTTGTTATATGTAACATAGTCGTAATCTACATGTCATTTAATTTAGCTTTGCCATTCACCTCTGAATAGGATAATAATTGATTTTGAAATTTTAGGCTCTCACAATATTGTATCAGTAAACGTTATTTATAGTTTTGTTCAAAAATAAATTGTTTGAAAGTTTGAAGATCTATAAATGGTCACGACTAGAGGCAAATGATTGTAGAAAGGTGGCCGGTGGCTGGTTATGGAATTACGGCAAAAGAACACACAAATAATAAGTGGTTTGCGCCGCCCATGCAAATGTAAGCTGAAACACTAGAGCTGTACAAGAGTGTTAACCATTCATCTAAATGCGTCAAGTGTTTGACAAAGACATCAATTAAAATTACTTATAATGTTACGTAAGGGTCTTACTGTAGATCTAGAGTGCCACTTGGCTTGATAACTTTAAAACATTTTAACATTCAAAATAAATATTATGTTTAAAACTCATTTAAGGGACTCCTTATTATACATTATTCCAAACTATGTATTGCGTTTTTAAAAAGAGGCTGTAGGCTGTATGTATGTAAGCACATACGTAGTACATGTAAAGTCGATGTCAAGGGTGATTTTTCTTCACTTACGAAATTTAAATACAAATAAATATGTTACTACGTAAAAAACTACCATTTGAAATACACGGGTCTTAAGGTATTATTTGTTTGCGATGTGGTAAATGTATGAAGGAGTTTTGCATAATATACTTAATTTCAACTTGTCTTGTGGGTTTGGTGTGCATTGATTTATGTTTCAGCAAGTAAACATAAAATTTAAGCCAAAATATTATTTGATACATTGATTTAACTTTAAAGTTTAGGTAGTTACTAAAAAGTTAAGGCATACATATGTATGCCTTTTACAAAATTGTTTTGATTGTGCATTATTTATCTGATTTAACTTTAAAGTTTAGGTAGTTACTAAAAAGTTAAGGCATACATATATATGCCTTTTACAAAATTGTTTTGATTGTGCATTATTTATCTGTGAACCTTCGATAAGAGTAAATAAATACATTATAAAAACTTACAAGGAAGGAAAATATCGAATATTTGCTGAGTCATCAGAAGAAGAAAGGTAAGGATTATTAAACATATGATTACTAAATATTGTCAACGTAAAATAAATAAATACTCTGTGCAGGAACACAAGTGAATACCTGGTAAAAGGATTTATTGTTGATTGCACAGAGTTACTCAACTTGTTTCTTTTGTTAGGTAGATAGTGAATTCTAAGTAATACCAAATAAGTAGAGGAAGTTGAAATATCGAGCGCCAAACATCCGGACTCCATATAAATATGTAAGTAGGTAGGTACAATCAACAAAATTATTGCATAGCCATATTTCGCTTGAATTGTAGTAGTAGTGTGACCAAGCCCACCTGTTGCTACCTTGATTTCTTCTACCAGGAAAAGAAACACTACATAATTTTAAACTAGGAAAACAATTAATATTCGATATAAATTGTTAATGTATTAATTAGTACTTTCAAAATTAGTCACTTGGAAAGTAGTATTATTTTTTTCGAAATTCTATGTTTCTTTGATTGATCATTTGCGATGAGGTATGTTATGAATGAGTTTTCGGTGCCAATTGACCAAGCACTTATTTTAGTGTTTGTACATGGATGTTAGTGTACACTTTGCACAAGGCGAGTAACTTTTAGCGATTGTAGGTAATTTGAACTAGATACCTAGTGGTTCTCCAATAAACTGAACGACCACTAGCAATCTACTTTATATCCTGAATAAAATGGCCATCTACATTAAAGAAGAGATCTATCTTCTAGAGTCAATAATCTAGATTGCATCTGTCAGAAGAAGTAAGGTTTAATGTCCGTGCCGGGAATCGGATTCCGAACTTTGTATCTTCTCTGTTGTGGCATTATCACAGTCTGCATACATATGTATATGTATTTTATAACACACGTGTTTAAAATCTCACTTGTCTTGGGTCGGAGAGGTCGACGAATCAAATCCAATTTAAGTAGTTTGCATAAAGTTGTTTGTTTGTCAGTCATTGTAAATATCATTTAATTTTAGCTTGTGATAGTATTAATAGTAGTGATTGTGTATCCTATTCTTATGGTCAGTCTCACACAAGGTCGATTTAATTTAATTTTTTTTTGTGTTGTATTTTTTTGCCTATTAATTTTTTAATTCCTAGATTCTCATAAGTATGTACGTAAGGTTCTTTTAAGTAAAAATTGATCAGGAAAGTAGGAGCCACTCGGTGCTGAGATGAAAAGTCCTTTCATCTCAGTACCTAGTAAATTGGCCGAACCCAAACAATTAAGAGTGAGAGAGAGACCCAGTTCAGAGTACCTTTATTGTACCCTAGAAACATTTGAATAACGATGTTTTTTTCAATTGTGAGGGAGCGTGCGTAGCGAACAAGAGACCATTTCGTGGTAGGATATCGGCTCCACCCATGAGCAAATGATATGATTATCATAAAAATAAAAAAGTCCGGATGCCAAACCTGTTAAGTACAATGTGACCTTTTTTGAGTTATATGTATGTTCGCTCTAAGGTATCCCTGAGTGACCGATAAAGAAAACAACAAGGGGAAATCTGGTTTTTTTAGATTTATTTATAAGTTTGGATTCCAATCAAGCAAATTCGCTTTGATCAAGATTGGTGAAGTATGCCCTAACCTTCTCTGTTTAAGAAGATACATTTGCGATGTGGTGATAATGATAATGATGATGATGGTAAAACTAGTAAATATACAAACAAACCGTTTCAATTATTCACCGCTAACGACTTTATTTCTTAGTTAGATGCATAATGACAATTGACTACAAAGTACCTGTTTCTTGTTTTTACTGATTGACGTATTCTAACATATAATACTAGACGTGTAATAAAAACTATAATGCTTTAACTATGGGATGTATTCAACTCAGTAAGGGAAAAAACCTAAATGGATAAAGAATTTCTGCACAGATTTCATTTAGCATAGGGTTCTCTCTCTCAAATGGCGAAAAAGGAAACCTTATCCGTTTCTGATGTTTTGCTGTCCGTATAGTTAAGTAGCAGTCACTTTTACTTTTTTATCAAATAAAAACCTCATTTTGTAAAAACTTGGCACAACTTGGTATAGATTCAGATTTTTGCATAAAATAAAAAAGCAATTATTAGAGTTTTCCCTTACTTCGAAGTGACACCCGTCTTTCTTTTTCGTCGAAAACCATACGTTTTCTGTCTATGGTTAGGTTGACTGAATAGTTGATCGAGTAAAAAGTGAATGTGTGTGTGTGCTTGTCCCTATAACAACTTAAATAAGAGAATATCTAAACTAAAAATATAATATGATGTTTATTACCATGCAATCTCCCACCGAAAACTGGTTTGAGAACGAGATCTGGTTATAAGTTTTTTTAAATATTTGTCATCAATCGTAAAGTTTTTTACTTGCTAAAAAGTATTTTGCTTGCTGCTACGGAACCATTCCATTCATGGCCGAGTAAGACTCGCACATAGCCGTTTTTTGAACACTAACAGTAATACAAAAACTAGTAAATAGGTACCTACGTTACAAGTATGTATAACCAAAAGTATGTATCTAAGCAAAAAGGTGCCTATGGCAGCAACAGCAAATAACTATCACGATAACTTATAATTATTTAAAAATAAATTGCTGTTTGTTAGTCCCGCTAAAACTCGAGAAATGCTGTTTATTGTTTATTGCTCATTTAGCTAGAACGGATATAATTTTTCAGTTTAAATGCAAATGCGTTTCACTGGGTAAGTACCTTTTATATAACACATTTTTATGCTGCGTTCATCAAATAGGTACCTATGTAGTGATATTATTTTACTATTGTCACTTTGTAAACTATATAGTTTGAATTAACTACAACGAATATAGCTGAATATACACAGTTTTATATTAGTTATTTCTGCAAAACTTCAGGCCACCCCATTTCAACGTGAATCGACGATGTTCACAAACGCCTATACATTATTTATATTTATTTATTAAAACTTATACACGAAATTATATACAAGTGGCCTCAATAACTTAGGTTTTAACTAAATAATTTAGGTGGTGCAGAGGGAAGTGGCAGGTGACATAAATAAATGTAATGAAAACTATATGTAACATATCCTTGATTAAATAAATAACATGTATTTAATATAATACATGAATAATAAATAAGTATAAATATAAAATATATTTCTATACTTTTATTCATCGACCGATCGATACAATAATTTTAGCTAATTTAAAATAATAAGTAAGCTATTTGACGCAAAAACACTATGACGTCATAGCTCATTATTTCATACAAATATCATAGAGAGATTCAAAAACGATACTTTTTTGACATTTGGATAAAATTATTGAATTTGACTAGTTGGAAACTACCGTTTCGCCAATTTTTAAAAAGATGCTGACCATGCTGACGTTCATTTGTTTACAGTTTTACTTTAACTATTTATAGGTACTGAAATATAACGTTCTAAAAATTTATTAGTAACGTCATAAATTTTATGTTAAGATTTACAAATGAATTATATAATGGCTATTCAAAAATGTGTCGGTAGTTATTAACCTATTTCCTAAATAAAATATGTACTTTAAAATTTAATGATGTTACAAACCTTCAATCCTGATATCCTTTCCGAACCACATCACACACTAACTAATATAATTTGAACAATTTTACTGTAAATAGTCATTTTCTCAATAAAATTAACTTTTCCCGCCACTAAAATTGTCGCACAGATAAACGAAAACAAATGATCAAAACACGATTTCGAAATTTGAAACTACTTTATTGACGGCCGGTGCGTTCCGTTTCGCGTTCGATTAACGAATGCAGGCAACATTTTCCTTCGGCGAAGGCGCGAACCGTTACAGCCACTCACCTTGATTTTCCTGAATGCAGATGTAGATAATAAGTATTTGGGACAAACCGCGAATTGATTATTATTTTTATAGCTAATGGAATGCAATAGAAGTATATTTTTCTGGATTTTATCAAAGAAAACACTATCTGCAATCGTTGGTATTTTAGCTTCATACCTCGTGAGCAATTTTTATTAGTTTTATCTCAATTTATAGTTTTGTATAAAACTATTATTTGTACTTTCTGATTGAGTTTTCATATAAGCTGTAACCTAGCTATAGGTACCTAACTTCATAAAGACAGACCCCATTAAGATTGTGATTTTTATCATGTTCTTATGTTAAAGATATTGAAATGATAGCTTTTTTATACACAACCTCATTTCAACAATACTAATCAAAGTGATGATTAAAAATAAAATCTTTATTTATTAATGGTAAAAGTTTTTTTTTCTGATGATGCAACCTAATAATTAACAGGTTTATCTCCTAGTTACTGGTTTCCACACGACGTTACGCTAGGCTGTCGTAAATATCTAGACATTTTACCATGTAAAACTTGGTCGGTAACTGAGCTAGGTATTACGTGTACCTGATCGAAGCAGGAATTGCTATTACAAGTCTTACGTAAGTAGGGACAGGGTATTGAGAAAGCTCCGTAATTGTATAATAAGTGCGTATTTTATGTTTCTAGCACATAAACTAAACTAGGAATGGTATAAATAACCAATTATGAGTACCTGAGGTACTGGTGCCAAAAGTAATGGGGCTGAGTATTATTATTTCATCTGACAAAAAAAGATATCGTTTTGTCTTTGGCAGTGTAAAGAATAAAGGTGCTATTAGATTAAAAAAAACTAAATTAAAATTTCAATTCTGAAGTGTGAGCGGGAAAACATTTCTTGAAGATTTACGCATTTGCTTTTTTTTGTTAAAAAAATGCGTGTCATAGATTTTGGAATTTATTGGTAGGTCTATGCTAAACGCGTATATGAATTAACAGTCAAAGACTAATATGTGCCGCTAATTAAAGTAATGGTTAAAAATAAAATCAAGGTTTTCTTTAGATTTAATGGAAGATCACGTATTATGGTAGGTACCTACTGCTATGGGGTAAACCAGTGATTTATTTCCTAACAAAACAATGATGAATGGTTTCTTTTAATGATTCATGTATCTAACTTTAATGGCGTCACAACTTTTTATTGATGTAAACAACTATGGTTTTTCTTTTTTTTATGCGATAGGACGTCAAACGAACAGACCTTCTAGCTGATGGGAAGCAAACGGTGCTGGTAATGAACACAGGCAACAAATGAGAAGTTACGAGTATTTTGCTGACCTTCTAAGGATAAGGATAAGGGATTGGATGAGGGAAAGAATTGGACCTCTGGTAATCTCACTCACACCGTGTAACACAACGCATTGTTTCAAGTTTGTTTTTGTAACGCCGTGGAATCATTCCCTTAATCCAGTCGAGCACATTGGTGCCTAAGTATGGCTCTCCTCTATTTGTTATGCGGTGTTTAGTAGATAAATATTTTAACCGTGTCGTCTTTCATCAACAAAATTCCTTAATTACTTAAGAATGTAATTAACACGCTAGCGGAGGGTTTGCCCTCACCAGTTATCTGTCGGCAGTCAATTAAATAGGTCACATCTCTCGAAGAACCGATGACCGTTGGAGTAGACGTGTTCTAGAATGGAGACCACGTCTGGGCAAACGTAGGCGCACTCCAGCTAGATGAACTGCCCGAGCGTACGGCGCGTAGCGTTCCGCGCGCGTCTCAGAGAGCCAATAGACCACCACAGACGGGGCCCAATAGGGCTGATGTTCAGCCAGGGTTGCGGGGTAAGCGCAATGAGGCACCGCGTCCTCAGCCCAGAGCAGGAGAAGGAACAGGGGGGTTTTAAGTCAGTAAGAGTCTGACGCTCCCTCCCGCCCAGCCCTGGACGGGAGAAGCCATTTGATGATTTTCCACTCTCAAAAAAAAAAAGCTAGATGAACTGTGTGACGATATAAGTACAGGTACACAGAGTGGTTGGCAGTGGTTGGATGAGAAAAGCTGGACATCGAGCTCAGTGGCGTGCAATCAAATAAGTAATACTCATTCATAAAATCATTTCGTATAATAGAGTAAATTATCCATCTACGCAATGCAAAACGTAATAATTGCCTTGCGCCTTTCCAATGCGTTGCACGCAGATCTTTATCGTCAAAGACCACTTTAGAATAATGAGCAATCATTTTGAAGTGTATTGAGTTTTTTTCTTTACCGAGTGTTATTAATAAGTGTAACAACAGTCAACTAATTCTTTTTTATGTTATTCATATGTGCGTTTTTGAAATAGGAAGGCTTCTTGAATATTTTTGTTCTGCCTCTTTATCAAGTAGGTTGAGGTTGGTCAGTATTTTATCACAATATTCGTTTGTAATGTCTATTTTATACAGGGTGGGAGAGCCAAGCTTCGGCACGAAAGGGTCGGCTCGACCGGAGTGATACCACTGCCTCACAGAATACCGGCACCGCAATCACCGGCGTGAAACAACCACAGCGTTGTTTTTCGCCGTGTGATTGAGGTTGCCGGAGGCCCTATCCCGCCCCTTCCCCTATCCCTTCCCGATCCTTATATCCGCAACCCATATCCCCAAAAGGCCGGCAACGCACTCGTAACTCCTTTGGTGTTGCGGGTGTCCATGGGCAGCGCCGATTCCTTACCATCAGGTAATCCGTCTACTCGTTTGCCGACTTATACCATAAAAAAAGGGTAGCGCATAATATTATGATTTGGTATGATGTTTTCTTTTTTTATTTAGAGAAACGTTTTCCCGCATTTGGGTTTACTCCTGTATCGTGGATGGGTTTACAAACATACATAAGCCACCCAGACCCGAATTCAATTTGTGGATCGCACAAAGTGTTGTTCCATGAGGGAATCCTACACGCGACACGTTGCACAGTAGTCAGTTGCACAGCTACTGCGTCACGCGTGCGGTGAAATTATTAAATTATTGGAATTATTCATTGTATTACACCAGTATTGACCTGAAGTCCCTCTAACAGTCAGGATATTTTAATAGATTTAAGTAAACTAACCTGAATATATAATAGGTATATTACATACCCCCCAGCCTATCTCTCGCCGACATGGAGGATATTATCTCAGAACTGGGCACGGTCGTCAGTCGCAGCCATCCTCGTCCCGTGATCGTTTTAGGGGACTTCAATGCGAAATCTACGGCTTGGGGTTCCCCGGCTACGGATGCACGGGGCGAGTTAGTGGAGGAGTGGGCGGTCGAGCAGGGCCTGCTTCTCCTCAACCGGGGTTCCGTGCAGACGTGCGTGCGGCAGCGAGGTGGGTCTATAGTGGATCTGTCCTTTGCTAGCCCCACTCTCGCACGCACTGTCCAGGACTGGCATGTCTTGGAGGAGGTAGAGACGCTGTCCGACCATCGATATATTCGATTCAGCGTCTCCGCCCAGACCTCGGTTGGGCCAGTCCAAGCGACCCCGGTGGGTGTTGGAGATGGTCCGCGTTGGGCGCTAAAGCGGCTGGACAGGGAGGCTCTCCTGGAGGCTTCTATTGTCAAGGCCTGGTTGGACTCTCCAGACAGGCCTAGTGACATCGACGATGAGGCAGAGTGGTTCCGGGAGAGCATGTCGCACATCTGCGACGCTAGCATGCCCCGAGTCCGGCCGCTACCATCCAGGCGCCAAGTATACTGGTGGTCGCAGTCGATTGCGCAACTACGCACCACTTGTGCGCAGGTGCGACGCCAGTATGCAAGGTTCCGAAGAAGACGTCGCCGCCCCTTTACAGCGGCGGCCGAACAGGAAGAGGCGGAACTGTACAACCACTACAGAGAGGCGAAAAGCGCCCTCCAGCTGGCCATTGTCCGGGCAAAGGCCCAGGCCAATGCAGAGCTGCTGAAGACTCTGGACCGAGATCCGTGGGGACGCCCCTACCTTATGGTACGGGGCAAGTTGCGCCAATGGGCCCCCCCCACTGTCCCGGAGTCTCCAGCCGCAGCTGCTGGAGGAGGTGGTGTGTGGGTTGTTTCCGACAAGACCGGAGCACACACCACCGGCTATGGTTCCGCCTCATGATTCGCCCGACGCGGACAACGAGACTGACGACGACGTGCCCGAAGTGACCCGGGTAGAGTTGAGAGTGGCGGTGGCTCGCATCAAGAACACCGCCCCAGGGCCCGACGGCATTCCAGGCCGTGCATGGATCCTGGCTTTGAGAAATCTCTGGCCGCGACTAGTGGGGCTCTTAAGCGCATGTTTGGAGCGGGGCCAGTTTCCAAGCCGGTGGAAGACCGGAAAGCTGGTCCTGCTGAAGAAGGCGGGGCGCCCCGCGGACTCCCCATCTGCGTACAGGCCGATCGTGTTGCTGGACGAGGTGTGTAAGATCTTCGAGCGGATCATTGCCGGCCGCCTCGTCCAGCACATGACCAGGGTGGGGCCGGATTTGGCGGACAACCAATTTGGTTTCCGCCAGGGGCGCTCCACAGTGGATGCGATCATGCGCGTGAGGGTCCTGGCAGAGGAGGCAGTCGCCCGGGGTGAGGTGGTCTTGGCGGTGTCGCTCGACATCGCTAACGCTTTCAACACCTTGCCCTGGAGTACCATCCGAGAGGCACTCCGGTATCACGGGGTGCCGCGCTACCTCCAACGCATTGTCGGGGCCTATTTGTCGGACAGGTCGGTGGTGTACCCGGGTCGAGAAGGATGGGGTCGGCGAGAGACGTCGTGCGGCGTTCCGCAGGGTTCGGTGTTGGGGCCGCTCTTGTGGAACGTTGGCTACGACTGGGCTCTGCGCGGTGCGCTACTCCACGGCGTCGGCGTCATTTGTTACGCCGACGATACGCTAGTTACAGCGCGTGGGAAGTCGTACCGGCAGGCGTCCATACGCGCGACTGCTGGTGTCGCGCACGTCGTGGGTAGGATCCGGCGGCTGGGCCTAGAGGTGGCATTGCACAAATCGGAGGCCCTGTGTTTTCATGGGCCGAGGATGAAGCCGCCTCAGGGGTCCAGCATCATAGTAGGAGGGGTTTCCATCGCTGTTGAGTCCACGATGAAGTACCTCGGACTCGTTCTCGACAGTCGGTGGAATTTCGGGCCGCACTTTACACGGCTCGCCCCCCGGTTGATGGGCGCCGCTGCTGCTTTGTCGCGCTTGCTGCCCAACCAGGGGGGGCCCATCTACTCCTCCCGGAGGCTCTACATGGGGGTCGTACGGTCGATGGCGTTATACGCCGCGCCAGTGTGGGCGGGAGCCCTGACGGCTCGCAACATCGCTGCGCTGCGAAGGCCACAGCGCGCGATGGCCGTCAGGATAATAAGGGGATACCGTACGATCTCCTTTGAGGCAGCGAGCCTCCTAGCCGGATCCCCGCCCTGGGACCTCGACGCAAAGCTCCTCGCGTCACTCTATTGGTGGCGTGCGGAGGCAGTCGAGCGGGGCGAGCGCCTGGTGCCTCGACAGGTTGAGGCACGCAGGGCAGAACTCCGCCAGGCCTTAGTGGCGGAGTGGCAGACGCGTTTAGCGCAACCCACGGCGGGGCACGCCGCTATAGCGGCGGTAAGGCCAATTCTACAGGAGTGGCTCAATAGGAGCCACGGCGCCCTCAGCTTCCGGCTGACGCAGGTGCTTACCGGACACGGGTGTTTCGGGAAGTACCTGTGTCGCATAGGCCGGGAGCCGACGTCTCAGTGCCACCATTGTGGTAATTGCCGCGACGATACGGCGCTGCATACGTTGGCGGAATGTACAGCTTGGGCCGAGCAGCGCCGTGACCTGGTCGCGGCCGTAGGTGCTGCGGGAAATCTCTCGCTTCCGGCTGTAGTGTCTACTATGGTCGGGAGCGAGTCAGGGTGGAGTGCCGTCGCTATCTTTTGCGAGGCCGTGATGCTCGCAAAGGAGGCGGCGGAAAGGGAGAGAGAGGCTGCCTCCTCTCTTCCCTCCCGCAGCAGACGCACTAGACGTCGTAGAGTGGCCGACCTGCGGCCACCGTAGGGCGCGGCCTGCGGACGACAGACTCGGGGCGTCTAGTCGTCCGACCAGCAGCAGGCCTCGAGGCGGCGGTGCCGTGTTCCGCGCGCGCCTCATAGTGGAGTCCTGCGGTCGGGGTGACGGCCGCAGTGGGTGACGGGGCCCGCCTTACCATCTGGCGGGCCAATACCCGTCGGGGGGTTGCGACGAATGCTTCGGCGATACCCGCCCCTCCGACACATGGGTTATTGGAGGAACACCGGGTTGGTTTTTAGTCAGTAAGAGTCTGACAGTACCCTTCGCCCTTACCCCGAGAGCGGTGGGTCTCCATGAGGATTTTCCAACCCGAAACCAAAAAAAAAAAAAAAAAAAGGTATATTACATAAGTATTCAAATATATAACAATATATTTCGAGTTAAACGCAAATTGGGAAATGCTAATACCGCTCTAATGCAAACTACTAAACCGATTAAGATTGGAATTCGCGTATAAAACAATACACAGGATTCAGATTAATAAGATTTTTTTGTAAAAAATAAATTCTAATCCAAAACCTTAGGTTAACTTACATAAAAATCATGTTTTATTTCTAAGGAGGTTTTATTCCATAAATTAAAAATGAAACATACCAATACTCCTTGGATATCGTAGGCCCTCGTCTAATAGTATTAAGAAAGCGGTGTGCATGTGCACTGCTTCAATCGGTTACAAAACGCAGCGTAGCCGTTGCACAAATAGGCGGAAATTCTTACAATTAGCTCGCCTTGTCTAAGACACGTACACGCGTTTCCTACGCTGCACTGCGGTAACTGAACAAGTTAATAGTTCAAAAACTAAAGAATTACTAATTTAAATCCAACATTTTGCGAAAATATAATATATAAAATAAGGTTTTGTTACTTTGTTTAGCCAGTCTTAAATTTGTCTCTGAGATAAATAATTAGATAAGGCCACTCATTGTATTTAAAATGAATTTTATTTTTCGTCTTTGTCGTTATATAATTGTATGTGTTAAGTAGTATAATTTTCGACCACACTCGCTAAAATTATAAACTTTTTTTTCGAAACTATGTAAATAAGTACGAGTAAGGATCTTAAAAGATCCTTGCACCTCACTGCTATGTATTTAGTTTTCTTACACACTTGTCAAGTCGTTCTCGAGATTTTGCTTTACATCATATTTTGTGATACAATTTTTATATTTATAGGAGTAACTAGGTACCTACTCCCGCGCGGTTTCACTCGCTTCTCGGCTCCATTTGATTGTATCGTGATGTTTTATAGCCTATAGCATTCGGGAACATTGTAGCTATCAATAATTGAATTTCATAATAGAATTTTGGGAATCCGACCAGTGGTTCCAATAACTACCCCCTACATACAAACTTACAAATTTTACCTCTTTATAATATTAGTGTGGATGAATATTCTTTAGAGAGTATTTTCTAAGGGATCATAAATGCAAATCTGCCTCACGTACATTTGCAGTTGTATCAAATGATTACGTAGGTTTTGCCCATGGCCCTGAACCTCATAACTTGTGCTGGTAGTTCATTAAACCTTAAAAAACCGGTTGTTCTTATTTTTAAAAATAATTCCTTGTTCTTTTTTCATTGTATATTCGACTTTATAACTAAAAAATTTTAAGTTGCAATTCTAATTGAGTTTGATAAAAGAAGTAGGTTGACCTGCTGGCGTGGGCGTCGTGCGTTGATCTCAAATAAGTTGTTCAGTTTTTTTACCCTATTAGGTTCCAAAGCGGCGATTAGACGGCACGATTTATCGGGACTTAGGATCTAAGGGAATTAGGGTGGTCGGGCACTCTCGATGTCCTGATTTAGGGACACTAACAGCCTAACAGTGATCATAACAACCAATCCGAACTTAGGACACAATGTCTAGTACCGTCTGATTGGTGCCTAAGATTTCGCTGTCCATCTACCTTTCTGTCAGTCATTAGGCTGTAGCGTGTGACAACTAGTCGGTAATGGACTGATGAATTATTCTTGTCGTGATTATAACAACAAATACAAAAAAAACTTCCTTACGACAAACGACATTTTGTTGTGGACTTCGGAACTCTATGTGCGCGTGCAACACGCATTTGGACGTTTTTTTTTTTATTTAGTTTGTATATACGTCTATGAATGTCGTCACAAGTTTCAAAAAGAAAACACCTAAGTATTAATTTTATTTATAATTGTTTTTATAGATATCGTAAAAATAACCTAGAATCGATCAGTCTTAGCCTGACTTCAGTTTAGGCCAAAGAGTATGTAACCACTACGTTTAGTTTAGGCTGGGAGATTTAAAAAAAGAACAGTCATACTGTCTATTACCTCTATATTCACGATATTCAATGATCGAACTTTGAACGGATGTTTATTTTTTAATATCACGATGACTCATTTACTTCTCACAACTGATCAAAGGTCAGTATAATTTTAACCAAGAAGTTTTTACTACAGGTGGAGTTACTGGTACTATAGGTACCTACCTTATATTTAAGTAAAGCCTTATTACCATAATTTCTATCTTGTTTGATTTCTATTGAAGTGATAACTTAATTAAGATATGTGTATTGTGTGTGTGTGGATATGTGAATGTCAGTAGTTAATTGTCAATATAAATATTTGTTTTAAATAAACTCAATCAACTTATTTGTATAATCAATCGTAAATCTTTATAATTTATTTTTACTTGATGAGGTCATTGACACTGCCTTCCTCAGTACCTACTTACTGTGCTCCCCGAAGCATGGAGAATCTTAACTCAATAGGACCCTCACGCAACCATTACCTGACTACCACATTTCTCATTTTAGTTTCTAAATACTTCAAATATTTGCAACAATTTTGAATAAAGAATATAGCATCGATAAACACTTTTTTTATTATGCCGTAATACTTGTAAGAAACGTTTTTATAGACAGCCCATGCCTATCCTGCCAGTAACCATGAATAACATAAAATTATTAAAATTAAATTTATATTTGAATTAAAAATATTATTTTTAAATGTTTATATTAAAATAATAGTAAAAAACTAATTATTTATTGAGCACCTATTTCGCAAAATTTAAAATATTTTTATACTGAATAATATTATAATAACTTTAAGTTTAAATAACGTATAATTATTTCACATTATGTGTTATTTAAACGAGGCGAATAAATCCTATAGATTTCATTTCATTCTTCACAGCCTAACTGCCTTAGTTGACGGCATGTTACCAAGATGCCTGATTGATTAAACAGACAAAACCAAAAGAGTAAGTATAGGAACATCTATGACAGTATAATACATTAACATAGGTAGGTCGGTTTCCCCGCAATAATTTTCCATGCACGGGCCGTGATCACGTGACATTCAATTACAGAACGCATCCATTGTATTATGCTCGACGGTAATTTGCGCGTAATTGCAGTTTCACAGTCACTGCGGTTAAATGAAAATACTTATAAGTTAAATGTTTCTGCATATTTGCTTATGTACTTCGTATTATGACGTCTTTTGTCTTCCAAGGGTGTAGAGGAATAAAGAAAACTAAAAAAAGATTGTCCTGCACAAGGATGGTATGATAGAATATATCTATTAATTACTAAAAGCGGCTCGGGTAAACCGCCTGATGAGAGAAAGCCATGCTTCGGCAGTGTGGGAGAGCCATGCTTCGGCACGAATGGGTCGGCTCGACCGGAGTGATACCACGGCCTCACAGAAAACCGGCGTGAAACAACCCACAGCGTTGTGTTTCGTCGTGTGAGTGAGATTACCGGAGGCCCAATCCTTCCCCTTCCCCAATCCCTCCTCAATCCCTGAGTCTCCAAATCCCTAATCCGTAAAAGGTCGGCAACGCACTCGTAACTCCTACGCTCCGGATGTCCATGGGCGGCGCTGATTGTTTACCATCAGGTAATCCGTATGCTCGTTTGCCGAAGTATTACATAAAAAAAAGAACAAGAACCTCATTAAAGTGCCCTATTGGTTAGTTATGTGACATAATTACACTGAAAAGTAGGTACTCGTAATGGTTACATAACTCGTGACAATTTAACTACTATTAAATAATAACAATATATTACATTACAATAAGCAAAACCAATCTCTTAAATAATACCTGAGAAAACAATGTCGCACGTTTGAACTTGTCTTGGCCTCTTTTTGAAGGCAGGTCAGCATACTCCAATCAATAATGTCCTAATATATATTTTCAACTTTATATTTCTGTTATAAAGTTTATAATTCCGAAGACAGTTTTGTATAGGTTGATATGCTAACTTGTGCAGTGGTCAAATAACAACAAATGCCTAAAGTAACCAGTAGGTACGCGAAGTGATATGTTCATGGTCACTGATCACTTGCGCAACCATACTTTATAGATAGACAGTATTAATTCCTTATCTTTTTATTTTTCAAATCTAATTATTATAACCACTGTTCTAATTTAGAAGAGAAAAAAAAATAACCAACGAGGTTTACTGTTTAGAGGTCAAACTCTCGTCGAAATTATATCTAATCTCTATACTATAATATTACATAGGAATTTAATATGCTGTTATTATTGATTGCAGTCGTCCTCCTTGTTAAGTAAATCACTAAATTGAAAGACCAAGGTCTTTTTTTTGTAGGATACCTAGGTCGTTAAACGAGCTGACGGATGACCTGATACTAAGCAATCGACGACGCAAATGGACAACGCGAGTGCGTGTGGTTAACACCAAAGGAGTTACAAGTGTGCGGCCTGCCTTTTGTGGGTTGATGGGGATTGGAAGGGGATTAGGGTTGGAAGGGGGAAAGTATTGGGCCTCTGATAATCCACGGGCGTTGTTTCACGCCGGTATTCTGTGAGGCCGCGGTAATTACCGGGCCGGTTGGCCCACCCGCGTGTCGAGGCTTGGATCCCACACACCTTCACACTTTATTTCTAAGCTACGACTCTTTCTCTTTTCTCAATAATAAAATAATAAAAATGAAATGACAACGAAATTGTTACATCACTTGATTGAAAATAGTGACTTGATTAATATTAACTAGTGATTATATGCTAGGATCCAATCGTAAAACGCAACCATACCAGCCGCCGAGAGATAGACAGTATCATCTTCTAAATTTCTAAACTGTTGACGACCTGATCACCTTATACATATTTGAAATTCATCGGTAGTAGTAAACCGCCTTACCACTGCAAGATCTTACTATCTTTAACAGTAGACTTATTTCAGCCGAAAATGTAAGTAGATGATGGTTATCTTGACCAACACTTGGCCTTAATATAAACAAGACCCTAACACAGGTGTCGTGAGGACAACATAAAAAAGATAATTCCGCTATAATCTTTTTGAGGTTGGGCTGTGGTTAATAACATGACATTGAACCAATTTGAATATGGGTTTAGGTATTCAGTTAAACTTTTGTTGTCAACTCTTTCATCATCACCGTGTTAGCCACGAGGTGTCCACACCTATGCTTAGCTCCACCTTCCACAGGCTTCCGTATCTGCTTCTGCTTCTTGAAACTCTTTTCAGGTCGTCT
This sequence comes from Spodoptera exigua, assembly GCA_902829305.4. Taxonomy (NCBI): domain Eukaryota; kingdom Metazoa; phylum Arthropoda; class Insecta; order Lepidoptera; family Noctuidae; genus Spodoptera; species Spodoptera exigua. The sequence continues at coordinate 14,624,520 of LR824603.2, forward strand.
TCCTGAAACTCTTACCTTGTGGGTGGATGACCTATGCTACGTAGGTACGTGGCGTCCACTCGAGGACTCCAGAACTTTTCTGCCCCCCGTCGGAATAGGCAGATATTGGACTCATGATACGTTGCCTAGCAGTCGATCAGTAATTAATCAATCATTCAACCCAGGGTGAGAGTTAAAAATTCCCCTCAAAAAAGAAAGTTCTAGCTAAGCTATCCAGAACCTCTGAAGTTCCTTCCATTTAAAAACCAATGCATATCTACCAAGAAATAAAATGTTTACCTCAATATCTCTGCCTAATATTTTTACATAATTGGTCAACTTTTTAAACAAATTATTTAAGTCATGAGTAAGTGCAAACTTGACCCCAATTAGTAAAGAGGTAAATAGTAGTACATTTGTTTTAAATACTGTTAACGAGGTCGCATTTTAGTTTTACGATGTGTCGTGTGTTACTTAAGACAACCTATGGCCTAGGTCCTAGGTTTCTCAAGTGTAGCTTGACGGTCGAGCACCAGACCCAAGCGTACTTTACATTACAATCATCTCGAAGAGCTATCAGACAACTACAGATAGGTCTCACAAGGGCTTTTGTTCAGCCGGGTTGCGGAGCAAGGAACGGGGTGATGAAGTCAGTAAGAGTCTGACACTTCCTCTCGCCTCTTTCAAGGATCTAGGAGGACACTGTCGAAAATATTGGATTAATATGTAGATTGATAAAATTAAAGGGATGGATGATTTTACCTAAATTTAATATTGTAAGTCTTTCTTACATCTTTATCTTTTTAAAAAAACGTTGCTTTACGCTAGGTTTTTCTCCTGTGTCGTGGGTGCGGTTACAAACATACAATTTCACATATACATGACACCCAGACCCGGGACAACAATTTGTGAATCACATAAAGAGTCGTTACGGAAATCGAACCCGCGGCCCGCGACACGTTGCCCGCGTAGCAACTCACCCAGCCACCGCGCCAATGGTGCAGCAATGTAGATTGATTTATAAAAATTGAAACTGAGAAAAAGAAGTTGCCGTGATGTAGTTGAGTCTTATAAAAGACTCGTTTTGTAAGCCTGAAAAATGAGCCAAAGAGAGTCAGTGACTCTTACTGACAATCCCAATCTTGTCCTACTTAAGGACCTTTTATCCTACTATGAGTCTTAACTCCTATCTGCGCAGGCTCTTTCACGAAGGTACGGTAATTTTTATTGACCTCGTTAGCTGCAAATGTCCAATAAATTCACATGTATGCTAAATTTTTTGGCAGTGCCAACTAGGTAATTTGGTACTTGGTAAACAATTAAATATGTGAAAATATCCTAACATGACCAAACATGCAATGCGTTGCTTGCGATCGTAAAAAATAATAAACATATTTAAACAGACTTATGCACGTAGACAGAAAAAAGTAATAAGTGACCGAAAAAAGTTGTGTAACCGTTTCTAGAGTAAGTAAATAAGTACGCCAAGGTATTCAAAATTCAAATTCATTCCAATTTTAAAATGGAGGCTCAAATTTGAAATTATGCTAATTATTATTACTACAGCACAACTTCTCGTTCTTATCCATTCGAATTTTTAATTTTGGAACGAGCATTTCATTTCGATTACAGACTAACCGACTAGTTTTCGAAATAGCCTGTACTTGTAGGTATGTAGATTCTAGATTATGTACCTAATCTAAATATACCAGACTATACCTACCTATGAAGTAGTTATTATTATAGTGAAGTCACCAAGCAAAGGAACTCAACATGCAGGATATCACAGAATATCGTGTTCTCGATAAAATTAGCTGTCAAAGAATATTTATTATGGTGTCAAATGTAGCGGTCTGCGAAATGAATCTTGCTCAGATAATGTAATTGTGATTGTAAGCAATTTGTAGTACATTACAGATTACAGGTTAGTGATCGATGAGATTACCTACCTACTCTTCAACCGCAGGGTTTAGGAGCAAAGAGTATATTTACATAGGAGATTGGTTATAGTGTTCAAATGCGGCAGTTTGGCACATGAGAGTCCGCTTGATTAATTTTAACTTAGAATCACATCCAAACCATTTTCGTAGTTCTTTGCGCTCCAGGGGCGTTTCGCGTGTCTTACCTATTTGCATTTTACAAACATGAAATTTCACATTCATATACATCAGAATCAGAATGTGTGGATCGCAGAAAGAAAAAAGTTGTTCCGTAGGGGTATCGAAACCTCTACACGTTGTACGACAGACTTGAATGATTCTTCCGTTCCTTGCCTCAGTAGGTAGTAAGTTAGGATATTCTTAGTGTATGCCCTATATTATATTTACATAAAAACATTAGAAATCCCTCACAAAATCTTTTAAGAGTTCGAAGTCGTCGTGATAATCCGTTAAATAACAAATAATACTTAAATGGTCTTTATTTAACCAATACATAGGTTACTTATTTATATTATCCCAGCGATGAAGCCAGTTCTATCTCTCTCACAAACTCAAGGAGTATTTTAAAGTCCAGACTAATAAAAAATATGTTGGAGAACCGTACAAGTTTTTTTCTTTAATAATATGAAGTAGAATATCAACCAGTATTCTATGATCCAGTACTTGAATATTATTAGTATTACTCATAAATTAGTTTTTGCGGTGAAATCGTCCATGTAATAAGATTGTGCGCCTGCGCATATGTGCAATGTTTTAACGAAATTACGTTTATTCTTGCAGGCAGAATTTATTAGGTTCTTTATGGAATTTGCTAAGAGGTACTAAGTTACCTTTGCAATAAAAATAACCTGGGTATGGTTATATATGTATGTAGTTAGATATAGACACGGTTTTTATTTGTATATGGAACAACTCTGTGCGTGATCCACGTGAATCCACTAATTAGGTAGTGTACTTACAAAAATACTATTTCGACAATAAAAAATAAAATGTTATTAGGTAATTTACTGATTTGATGTTTCTTACTGACTTAATTTTAGAATTAGGTATGCAATATGAAAAATTATGACGTCATAATTTGTTAAGTATATCATAGAAATTTTGGCTAGTTAGAAACAACAGTAGGTAGGTATTATTGTTCCGCATGTAACAACTCTTAAAAACACTCGCGATGTAAAAAGAAAATCCTAGGGATTGGTTAACGCTCTGAAAAAGCGTACGAGGTAAAGTAACGTAACAGAATTACGTTATAAATAATTAATTAATTAAACAAGAATTGTGGAGAAACTAAACACTGACATCATTTATAATAAAAAATATTATATAGATTCGCAACTGTTTTCTATTTATAAACACATGCGTTTCTACATGGCATCATAAGGCCTGTTGTAAAATATAGATAGATATTTAGATTTAGATAAAAACTAGCTTTTACTAAACTAGCTTTGACCAGCGGCTTCGCTCCCATCATTTGACCACCTACAGTACCCAACCTATGTAGGTAGTTACCTACCAGCACTTCTCACCCTACACAACCTACCCTACCTTACAAAGGATTAAGGACTACAACCTGAAAATGACAAGCATAGAGACGCGGCGGTTGCGGGCGCTCTTTTGGGCAGGGCAGGCAGGGCAGGTTCTTCGTAATGGGACATCTGCAGCGTATAATAGTTACAATTAAATTTTAATAAGAACGTAATGTGGTAACAATTTGTAATTTAAATAACAAATTCTTACCACATTACGTGGTATTATCTATTATCACGTGGGCTAAGTGTATGTGTATGCGTACAAAAATGTCGTAGGATCGGCATCGATAGGTTGGTTTGTTCCGCTCCCAAAAAATGGTTGATTGGTGATGCCTGGTGGGCTGACTGAGCAGAGCCATCGATAAATGCAACATACAATTAAATTGTACTGTAATTATTGTGGATATTTAAATGTAACGTATAATATCTACAAAATACTTAATATAAAGTAAAATCGATATTTTTTAATATGTAATCTTAGGTAAATGTTTATTTGAAATTGTATGACAAGGGAACAGACTCCAACTCCGTGGAAATATTTTTTTTTGTGACAAGCCCGCCCCAATACTTTAATACCCCTGCAACTCTTGTTAGTCAGGATCTACAGTAGATACAACCATGAAAACAGCGGAACACTGAAGTCCGGCGCGTCCCAGGGATATGAATGGCTGTCTTGGATCTCGCAACTAAATAAATCAGAAGATATTATTTGAGGAGAAGAAAAAACGAAGTAGTTTCCACTTCCCTTGGTAAATTTAATGCAGGAAACAGAATGACTTAAGCCTTAAAGGCACAAAAGAGACTGTAGGTCCTTACCTACAACTGGGAGAAGTCCAGACACCAAATATCACGGAAAATTTACTATTATTATTGAATGGGACTTATGAGTGAGCTTTTATAATTGTTTCCAGTAGATAATAGGTATGGCTAAAACGCGTAAACGCGTGGCAACCGTCCGTGGAGATTGCAAATAAAAAACTGCCCTATAACAAGCCTACTATACTCTGTCCTATGGCCTTCTCCCAGTTCTTAGCTACGTTCCTACTTTTCAGTCAAGTTGTTTCAGCCGTTCTTGAGTTACAAATATCGTTACTAACACGACTTTCTTTTATATATATATAGAAGAAACATTTAGGCTAATATAGGCAGACTAAAAATAAAATACTAGAATCACAGCCCACATTAACATTTTTTGCTGTCATTTATTGCAATCTTAGCACTAAATGCTAACTAATTCAAAAAAAGACTAGACATATTTATAGATGTACTCTAAAAATATCTTATACTAATATTACGAAGCTAAAGAAATAGTTTTTTAAGTGAAATACTTATATTTTTAGATTTATTTATTAATATTACTCTTTCTTCTTTTTTTGTGATTCTAATTAATTGATTCTGTGTTGTGTTTCTTAATTACTTTTCCGGTCATAGGTTTGCAGAAGGAAAGTCCGATATTGAATATTTAGCACCTATATTATACCTACTTACTTTTTTTTGACCTGTTTGCTGTTTGTGAGCTGCCCCCAAAAATGTTCAGAATATTTTTACATTACATGCTCAATCATATTAACGGCCTTATTACAAAACAAGGTTTTCCTTTAGTCCAGGTCTAAACTATTGAGCCAGTTTTTGTATTTCAAATTGAAGGTACGTGAGAATAGGATTCAAAATACAAAAATTGACTCAGTGGTTTAAATCTAGATTAAAATATAAATCTTGTTTTGTAATAAGAGGGTTGAGCTTAACAGATGGAACAATTGCTGATGAGCGTAATGAACGTATATAAGAGATTCTGAAGTTCGTGGCTCCGTATGAATGGCTCCTGTTGGAAAGAAGATTTGGAAAGAACATTTGAATTCGAAGGCAAGTGATAGTTCATATTTGCAGTCGGCGTGCATTAGTCGTGGGAACTGCACACCGATGTGCAAGATGGATAGCATTCTACTTCTTTTTTTTAAAAAAACGTTGCCCTACACTATGGTTTTTTCATGTGTCGTGGGTGCGGTTACAAAATACAATTTCACGTACACATGACACCCAGACCCGGAATAACAATTTGTCAATCAAGTGTCAGGTGGGAATCGAAACCGCGACACGTTGCACGGCAGCCAGTTGCTCAGCCACCGAACCAACCGTGCATTCAAAATTGAAATGCAGAACGTCTGTCTAGACCTAGACTATACTAGAGCCAAAGACATGCTACTTCCATAGTAGCATATTAAAATACCTAATGTATATTCCTATAATCCTGCCCGATAAGTAGGTTAATTAAAATTTTGTCAACCCAGGTATCCCACAGATAATCTGTGAGCAGCGCTGTGGGCTACAATATTGTTAAGTATGTTTTGTATATCCGTAGTACCTAAGCTTTATATTGCAGTTGTTTGCTGTTCTTTTTTGTTAAAAAAAAAATACCTAATGTTGCGAGTTCTCTTCTGTACCTACTTGTAAATGCTCGACCTAGCTTTGGCCCAGAGCAGGAGAAGGAACGAGGGGGTTTTTAGTCAGTAAGAGTCTGATACTCCCTCCCGCCCTACCCTGGGCGGGAGAAGTACGTGCCAACTTTGGTATCTAACAGCGTGTAATTTTACTTCATGAGGTACCAGATACTTATTTTCAAGTTAGTAGGCCATAAATATTATCATGAGACATAAAAACTTAAGTCCGACGCAGAATAACGTGAGGTCATTTTAAATTACATTACCTACCTTCTTACATATTATTTTTGTAAGGACGCATTATAAAAAACTTACCTAATAGTAACAAAAATAGTATGAACAGGGATGTCCATTTAGAAAAGCCAGGTATTTCTTTTTCGGAACGTTAAAAAAACAAAATTTTCTATACGTTCTGTATATTAACATTATCAAAAACCTTTAAGATCAGGTAATAAGGTACCACGGTCTTAGTCTGAAGCGGGAGAAGGAATGCGTTTTTAGTTAGTGACTAAGAGTCTCCCACTCTCTCTTGCCAACTTTTTGGCGACAGAAGTAATTAGATGAATAAGTGTTCACAAAAAAGCACGTATATTTGTATGAATAACTTACTCAAATAATTATTTAAATAATCATAGCGTTAATTGAGTCACTGGATCACCAGTACCTACCTACGTCAACTTATAATGGAACAGCATTCAAAATTGACATAACTGACATTAAACTTGAAACTATGTGTGAATTACTTACTCCTATTATGAAATCGTGCGTTAACGCATGTACGCAAACAATGCATGTATGTTTAACAGCTCGTCAGTTACAAAGGCATATAAATGAATGTTTGATCATTACCTTGTTCTGAGGTGACAATTTGGAGGCTACTTAATGCATTAAGATATTACAATGTTACGTGAAAACAGTCTGACTTATTTAAACAAGCTATCCCTTGTTCATTGATAGAGCTAAACGATTTGACTTCTTAATTTTTAAAGTAGGTACCTACTTCCAAAATTAGGAATGATTAATTTAAATAGATATATCCTTTTCAGTTGCCCATTGCATACCAGACACGCTCTTTTCTTTATAATAAAAAAGTAATCAACGCCGACTTGAAACGCAATTTTTGCGTGGGGTGAACACTCATAAACCACAGACAAAGTGCTGCCATCTGTTGAACATGTAGAGTTATAGAGGTACACTTGTGGTTTATACTTGCCTAATAATTCACAGTAAAACTACTAGAGGGCGTAACCCTTAGTTTAGTATTGCTAATAATACGAGACATTTTTTACCTATTATATACTAGCAATAGGATGCTAGTACTTTTTATAAGGGGTAAAACATAAGTACATAGAGATTAAACAATTAAATGTAGGTACGAAATTTATTCAACACATTTTGCAACAATATTCATTCATTTGTCAAAATAACATCTAGTGCCAACTTCAGTTATAATATTATAGCATTATACACATATTTTCACCCATAAACAGTAAAACAATAGCATTAACCATACTACAGTCTAAGAAACGGGTAGTAATTATTTGGAAAATATGATTATAACTCACAACTCGGCTACAATATTTCATTTCCTTTACAACAACATTTTTTCTGTTTACAATCTATTATTTATTATTATGATAAGTTTATGAACTCACAAATTTAATTAAAGAGGTTGTAGTAGACCGTGGCCTGTTGCTCATCCATAATCATAATCAATAATTAAACGTCTCATTTAAAAAAAAAGTTCATTAAGGCCAGTAATGTGTCAGGATATCACATATTGTTGTCACATAATATATTTACTGTCAGACTAAGTTCATTTAACTACTCAACATTGTAATGAGACTCAAGAGTATAGTTTTTTTGTAGCAAATTGTTTATCTGTGGTACAAAGACCACATATCACAGCCTTTTCCACTGGTATGGTAGAACTATTTTATTTATGGAGTCATCAATGTAATTTTTAATTAATAGGTAATACTTAAATTGTTATTCCTACACTATGTCAGTCTTGTTCATTGTTACTAGAAGTTTCTTCACTACTCTCCTCTTCACTTGATTCCTCGCTAGAGTCATCAGAGTTTCCACTCTTTGCTGCTTTTTTAGCCATCATTTCTTTGAACTGCCTCACAGTGATCTTCCTAGGCATTATTTCACGTAGAAAGTCTAATGTATCATCTTCCTGCACAACCTCGGCTATGTGCTTATATTCCAAGAAAGTGTTTTTACTGTTTTTGAAAGCCCGTTTCGCCAAATCTGTTACAAATAGCTCCTGTAATAAATATATATATATATATATTTATCGTAGTTCTGCTTTTTAGTTAGTCACATAATGTAAATATGTATTTCCGTTTTATTATAAGTTAATCATTGTACTTTGTATAATATACGCCTGCAGAAAAAAGCTATTGTTTGGAGATAATAGGTTATATGAGCGGCAAAACATTCAATACTCACAGTAACTTTGGTAACTAAATACAACGGTTCAGCCCCAACAGCTTCGACGTCCGGTGAACTTTTCATTATAGTTTTAACTCTGGATAGCGGTAAATGCAAGTCTTTTTCAGATTTAGGAGTCGTCATTATTCTGCTTTAATTAATACTACGATTATCACGAAACTACAAACGAAAGGACGAACGAAAGCCCGTGATTTCAAATGTCAAAGTCAAATTGAAATGGTAGTATTGCTGTGTTGCCCTTTTGAACATGAAGTTTACTACCAACAAGGTATAAAAAATGGAAATAAAAAGAATATCTAGCAATACCTTTCAATATGTAATCTTATCAATCCGTTAAACCTAGCTAGCTTAGAAAGCCCTTGATTTCATGCATAAATATCTCTTTAATCTTTCTATCTATTACGTAGGTTAGGTGGTACGTTAGGTTGTAGTTACTAATGACGTAGATCTAAGCGAGGTCTGATATAGGTAATAGATCTTTAAAGATCTAAGCACACATACGGACAAATAGCGAGAAGTGACTGAGTTTTATTATAAACTAGTTTTATGTAGTTTTAATATGTAGCAATTAAAGTTATCGTTGCATTGCCAAAATAAGAGGCCTTTAAATTACTAGGACTTAAAAAAAGAAACTAATATTCATCGTTATGGATTTATTAGTAGATTGTTTATTTCTATGTCTGGCAACATTATAATCCCGCAATTTTTTGAATGAGAAAAATGTTTACGAGATTTATTCAGATTTATATAATTTTGCACAGGAAGTGTGCCCAACTGCCAAGCACCGGGGATAGAAAATAAAAGTCTATAATGGTCTTAACGCTAGCTGTCTTTATTTTCCATTTCCTTATAGAAAATACTTTTACGAAAAACAGTATATAGGGCCGCTTGCGTGGCCGGCCACACTCGCGGGGCGCTGACTAGTGCCGTTTGCCGGCCCAACCAATCCGACATCCAATCAATTCTTACATGAAAACGATAAATAATACAAAAAATACTGATAACGCGAGATCGTTAACCGATTTACAGTGACTTCTCAATTTTGATCAGTTCAGCGATGCCATCGTACATCTCCTTGACGGCGTCGTACTCGGTGAGTCCCATGCGCCTCTTGTTGGAGATGTCGTAGACTCCGCCCTCAGCCTCGGTGTGCTCTCCGCGGGTACCGCGTACCTGCAAGTGGTACTTGGACGCGATCTCCTCCAGCCTTGCCTTGTCGGCCGCCAGCTTGGGCAGCTTGATGTGTACTGAGGCACGTACAGTTGTTCCCAAGTTGGTGGGGCAGAAAGTGAGGAAACCAAGCCTGTCATCATGGGAGAAAGGAATGCGCTTCTCAATGTCGTTGACAGCGTTCACCAGCCTCTTGTACACCTGCTTCAGGTCACCACCCATCTGCATGGAGATCAGACGGAGATGGTCCTCTTCATTGCACCATACCAAGAAGGTCTTGTTCTCATTGTGGTAGATACCACGGCCAGAGGGCCAGAAGCGGCAAGCATTGGCAGCCTGGAGGAAACGGTCACCCTCCTTGAACAGGAAGTGGTCATCGATGAGTTGTTGCTGGGTCTCCTTGGACATACCAGTCAATGGGTAGAATGTGCCCTTGAGCTCTCCCTCAAGTCCAGAGAGAGTGCTGGCAACCTTCTCTTCCATCTCCTTGTACTGGGCCTCAGTCAAGCAAGGGTTGAAGGGGTAGCCCTCCATGGAGCGACCACAGCGCACACGGGTGGAGACAACAAACTCTCCGGCAGGGTCCAAGTTGCCGAGGGTCTCAACATCACCCCAGTTCTTGGCAGGGTGCTTGTCGGTTTTCTTGAAGCCATTGTGGTAATCCTCGATGATGGGGTCGAACAGGTCAGCGAACACTGTGTACGCCTCAGCGTCAGGGGCGTAGATTCCGACACCCGAGTCCAAGTTCTCAACACCTAGAAAAGATTACATAACATCATGTAGTTTACGTGAAACATTATTATAGTTTTTATCGAAAGGTCTCTACAGTTACAAATATTATCAATATGATGTGTTTAATCAGATAACTCTTTTAGTAATAATTCGATTGACGTAAATTACTTTTTGATATGATAACTAAAGAGCAAAGTCTACTTTTATACTAACCAGACTGGATGCAATCCAGAAGAGTTGAGCCGAAGGAGGTCTTCTTGTTCTTAAGAGCGTCGAACACCTCCTTGGTAAGGTACTTCTTCAGCAGTGACTTGGAGTCAGAGGCCTGGAGCTTGCTGAAACCAGCCTCCAACTTCTCGATGGTTGCGGCGTCCACCATTGCTGCGGCTTTTCTGCAATGACACAACATTTCCATTACACATATTTTTTTATTAAACACCTTATTAAAAGAACTAGACTGAACAGGATCCTAACGCTTTTAACGCAGCACAGGTAGCTCTAGTGCACATTTTTGTTAAAGTCTCTTAGAACACGGATATTCGACACAATATTTTATATTATACGTTTCGAATTCGATACAGCCGTAGCCGACTATAACTGAATTGAATTATTTTTTTAAAGTGAAGATAATAGTGACGTGACGTACCCATCAACTCTTGAATCGAGCGGTGGTAGAGTAAACCTATTACAAACATTTAAAAAGTTTTCAGTCGATATTATTCAATTTATTGTATTAATATGAAATTACTATGTTATTATTTTATTTTATTAATTATTCGTTAGAAATAAATAAATAACACACAACTAAGTTAATTTTAAAAATATTACGAACCGCCTGATGAGATAATACGCGAGAACGGCGCCACCGCAAACCACCACAGGAATTGTGACTTTCAGTTTATAATTCATACTGATGGAATTAACTAAAGCCACTAGCTATGTTTAAAACCGGGTGTTAGAACTTTTGGAACTGGAGATGTTACGCGGACTGGTTCGTGTTTGGGATTGTTTTTGGCCGAACACACCCAGGGATACACTTCGTTTTGTGCTGGAATTACGTAATTTAGCTAGAGGTCGCCTTGACCGACACGCGCAAGTCGAACGGATGTGTCAGCTCACTGCGCACCGGTGCTTCTTCGTCGCGCGCAGCCGTACCTCCCACTCACAACCAACGAACGAATGTGTTATCGCAAGTTTCTTGTTACTTTGCATTCATTTCTATTCGAGAAGGTAATGCAGTAATTAAACATCGTCAGATTACGGAATCAACTTATCGTTCCTTGAATTACACCAATCGTGTTATTGGATACGAGTTGATATGATTATGATTACCCACTGAATGTACCTACGTAGGTGCATATTTGCAAAAGAGTTTCTTACAACTTTGTACGTTATCGGAATCATCGGTTTACTATACTTGTTATATTCTCCTCAACACCACCAAAATTCATTTTAAAATGCCACTTATTTCATAAGATGATAGGAAAAGCAAAAAATATAGCTAAAGTTATATGCCGATATAACATACACTATATAAAAATGAAACTTTAAATGGCTACTACTTTGAATCATTACATGGTCAATTTATTTGGTGCTGCCAAAATTTTTGCATCCTGTTTAGGGTCAATGTACGTATTTTCGCAATGAAATCGAGTATACACACAAAAAATAGAATAACAGTAATTATAACATCTATATTGTGAGGAGAATTTGGGTATACAATAGTATCACAAAATAAGAACTAGCTTTATAAACATAAAAATGGGCAGTGAGCACCCGGATTAAAGGCCGGTCAGAGAAATACGCACCCGTCGGCTTCGTCAGCCGGTTTGTTTTCCTTATTTTCTTTCGTTGCACAGCCACCCATTTTCACAAATACTAAACGATAACTAGCCGCTAAAACATGCACTAATTCACTAAATTCTACCGCAAATAAATAAAAGAAACGGGGAATACTATAAATGCAATGATGGAATGATATTTTGTCCAAATGAATGTATCGGAGCCGGGAGTGGCGAGGGCGAGGGGTGGCCCGATCGATGCGCGACACGCAGCACGCACGCGGGTTCACGCTTCCCGCCCTTCGGGAATCGCTTCAAAAGTTTTTGGAGGGAAAGTTCCCCTGATTTGCGCCACCGTTTACCTTCGCGGGTTGCATTTAAATGCAATTCAGACTTCTTCGAATAAGTGCGATATCATCTTATCGGCAAAATAGAACACTTAACGTTATCGAAACACATCTTGAATAGGGATTTAGTTGTCACACAATATACTAGGATCATTTTCCGAGTTTTGAAGCGGTGGTGATGTTGTGGTGAGACACGATCTAGGCGAAACTTTTCGTAAATAGACTAATACTAAATGACCACCGCTTACCTTTCGCTTGTACAACCGTCAGAGTCGACTGCGAGGTGCAGAATGGTCTGTGCGGGTTCGAGCGGAGCGTTAAGCCCGCGGCAGCGTCCCGCGCCCCCCCTTCCCTGTCAACCTTGGCCTTGGTGGTTCTTGCCTGGCCGGCAGATCGCAAGCCAGTTTGGTTTCAAATCGTCATTTGGACCATTATCATTACAGTAGTTATTGAAGCTCATCGTAGTCCAGTTGCAGTTTCAAATATTCTACTGAAATACCCGACTATGGGATTCGGGATGTAAAAATAATGGTTTATACAGTCCATTAAAATACAACTATTTTAATATATATATATATATATATATATATATTTATATATATATATATATCAGGTTTTAGGTAAATTTTTGAGGCAAAACCTTTTCACTTAGCTAATCTCTTTACATAAAAACTTTTCTCAGGCTTTTGTCCCATTTGTAACCATACTCATATTTCAATAAATAAAAAAAAATTGTATCATTTACTTTTACCACAAATTAATAATTTATCACAACTCATTTAAAAAAAAATATTTTGTTAAGTGTATAACATTCTATTTAAATACCGTACATAATCATAATCGATCGATTGTACGGTTCGCGCCACGCACTATTAGTTATCAACGATTAGGTGGGAAAATTTAAAATTAGAACGTTGCTGGTTCTTTTTCGTGCCTGGATCGAGTCCAACACTTGAACGCCAGGCGACGTTAGCAATTTCGACGATGCCAATGTCAAGTTTGTTATTTTTCACTTTCATTGCATAACTTTCTAACCGAGAATGCCGTTTGATTATAATAATAATATAAATAATTACTTACAAACAAAATCCTTGTCACAATTTTGTGACGTAACGTTTGAAAAAGGTTTACCTACTATTTTGGATAAGATTTTCGGAAAATGTTTTCTAGTTTCGCGAAGCAGTAAAGTCAGCTGCTGTACTGTACTCACGCGACCTTTATTCCCCGTTTCCTTAGTCCTTGACCCAGAGATTAAAGTCAGGGACACAGGGTAACAATTACGTAGGTACCTACTGGCGGTCGCGGTCGATTCGTTCACCTACTTTCAAGGAAACCATAAAATTCATAGTGAACGCTCAGCTGAGCGGAGAGTTTATTTTCTCGTCACGCAAGGACAACGAACTGTTTGGTCGATGGGAGTTGAAGTAAGTACTAATACTTTTAAAAATTCATCATGCCTGTTTTTAAAGGTTTGGTAAATTTATATCGCGGCGTAGGTATATCCTTGTGATTTAGGTATGTAACCTACAGAACTTATAGGATTTGAAGCATGATTAGGTAGTACTTAGGTATTATTATTTAGTTTCAAAAAACCGTTTTGTGGGTGCATAGGTATTATTATTTAGCACTTGGGCTAACCCGTTCCTTATTAGAAAGGTACCTACGGTACAAGTTACACTTTCTATTTTAACTGGGAAGAGTCATCGTGGTAGTTATCCCTTCCTGGGCTCGTCAACGTGTTAGGCGAGTCTGACTAACTTATAGCGTTGCAGCGATACCTAGGTGCTTACATTATAGCACTCACACCCTGCTGGACATCGGCCATAGTATGTCAGATGGGACCAGATGGTTCTTTGGGAGTTTGAGATGCACGCGGACTCCGCCACAGTAATGCATATAGGTATGTACCTATAGATAATATTAACACGGTAGGTATAAAATTATTGATACCTAGTATGTATTACCTACCTACCTACCGTCTCGCGACGCACCTTTCCTTCGGGCTTATTATAGGACGGAAAACTATACACAAATACAGTTCGAGAATTAAATAGGTAGGTTCCTACTTATGTTTAGCATGATGCTTATTAATAACTTATATTTCTAAGTGTAGATAGATAGGTACTTACCAACGTGGGCACAATAAATTACATTTATGATTACCTGATTAACTCACAACGTACACATTCACATCTTATCGCAGACGTTTATGCTTTCATGAGATGAGCAGTTATAATTTATTGAGTATCATAAGGTTATTGATGTCAGCCGTTATTACCGTTGCCCTTAAATGCCCTTAATTTATTAGCTTTCGCCGAGATAAGAACTAAATATCTACCTACCTAAACTATTATTATTACCGGGACGCTACAGTACCATGGCTGCCAAGATGAAATACCTAACTACCTACCCAAGTCTAGGTGGTGGTAGAATAACAAAATAAGTACCTACGGTACCTAGATGGTAGGTAACTCTTGTCTTAAGTACCTATTATTATTTGATTTAAGTTGGTAATTTTATGATAAAAAAGAAAATAAGTAGGTAGGTAGTTTTTTCGAGTGGGGTAAATTATCAAATGACTTCTTCCGCACTGGCTGCTGGGGGAGAGGGATACTGACTTGGGTAATTTTGTTAATAGGTAACAGGAACTCCATGACACTTACCTATATTAGATGTAGGTATATTAACAAGCAAGTTTAACATGCCTAAATAGGTACTTATTAATCTTTACAAAGCTTAAACGAATATTTTTTTAAATTAATATTTACGTTTCACCGTTATTTTTAAGCTACAAAACAAAAGTTCAAGGCAGTTTTTGAATTTCGTCAATCGTCGTTTGAGAGGAAATAGCGAAGTTTCCAGAAAAACCTTGGCAATGACTGTGACGGGCGACCTTGTTTTTGGTTCAGTGTATTTAAATAGGTAGGCATGAAAGCGCTGCGAGGCCGCGAGCTAATACCTACTCGTCTATCGTGATCATGATGTTTCAAACGCTATTATTTTCACAAATTTTTTTTTCATAGTGTCTGGTTGGCTTATAGAAGTGCTTAAACGTACTAGGTATTACCGTACCCACTTTTTAATATACGTTTTGTAACATAAAATCACAAATCAAACAATTATTAGGTAAGTAGGTATTTTTAAATAATGAAAACTAAATAATTTTGTATTTCATTAAAATTAAAAAGTATATTTGGAAGGGTGATGGGTATCTGTGTTTATTAACCAGTAATAATAATTGTACTTATACCTAGGTTCACGAAACTTCATTATTTTCTGGATTCTTGGTTGGTATGTATTACACGTCTGTAATTTTGCTACCGTAGGTACCTATCTTGAATTGGTAGTTTGTCACTAACCCATTATTTACCTACGTTAGCCAAATTAAACGAAAGGAAAACACATTGAGATTTATTTATCTACTAGTAACTACGCCATACAAAGGTACCCTTCATAGCTCAGAGAGCTAAAGCTGACCTATTTTTAAAATCTAAAGTTCTAACAAGCGTGAAGGGTCCAATTAGACCAAGGTTTTTACGCGCTTCAGATTCCCTCGCCTTGAGCTGACTGAAGAGGAGGGTTGAAACTTCAGTCAGTTGAAGTATAAAGAACTGGCGAAGAACTTTAATACGGCGTTTAAAGTGCTTACTCTTAGTGATATGAAGGCACGTAGGTATTTAGGCTTTCAGAGTACTAGATATAGTTAGAACGAGTTTCTATATGCTATACATATTGTACCTAGCTAGGAAGTATAATTGGGAAAAACACTTTTAGGTACTTAGTCATAAATAAAATGTAAAATACTCCTGACTCCAAGAAAGTTTACGGGTCCGTACCTAATTGGCCTTTTTCCCTTTTTATAATCCTACCTACCTATCGCAAATAGGCTCAAAAGTTTTTAACACTAGTTTACAGATAAAACGACTTATCTATGCCTGGACAGCTGCACTGTATTTTATTTGCCAAACCAACCTAGTACCTACACACATGAAGTTTAATCATATGATATCACCTAACACGTCGCAGACAAGCCTTCCAATATACGCCTATTGTTTTATTGCTATCTGATTAGATAATTACAAAATTAACTGCAGAATAAAGATTGTGATCGAAGTCAAGTGCGGAGCTTACGCAACAACCTTGAAATTATTATGATGTAGGTAGGCAGTTAATATTTTCTTTATTAAGTTTTAAAGGTGAGTTATTGATCAATGGATCGACAACCAATATGGAATTCAATAGGATAATATAGCATTCAATGTAATGCAAACAGTGTTTTCATTGTGGGTAGGTATTTTTTTATTTTTATTTACGCTGTTCACTGTTTTCTGTACCTACACATAATGTCTCTCGTCCTACCTACCTACCTTTAATCTTTATATTTTTCGTATAATACCTACATCATCTTTAATGATAGGCTTAGATTTTCCATAAACTAGTTATCATTTCACAATCTGTTAGGGGCTTCTTTATTACGTAGAAATCACGATAATCCTGTGCTTCTTGCTCAAGATCAGTATAGTATAGACACAATAAAGTAGTATTCTCTGTAAATATAACTGTAAATAGTCTCCATGGTATCCATAGAATAGAAACGAAGCAGACCTTCCATTCCAACACTGATAGTTTTATGACGTGATAGTTAAATCATGTTTACTCTAGACACGTCTATGCCGTCTACTTCTGAGAGACACGTGGTATAGATCGGAACATCATTTAGCGGGAACATGTGACTTCAATAATGTTTATTTTCTTCTATGTTACTTCGATGACATTGTCAGTGCCACATTAGTTATCTAATATTTGTATTGGGAGCATTAAGAATTTCCATGCCAATCTAGAAATCGGTCTCCTACCTACATTTTTCCAAATTATTCGTCGCCTTTTTTATAAAGTGTTTCCTTTTTTTTAAAGTGACATCTATGTTATTTTGATTCGATAGCTAAAACATCCGTCGGTTGGTAAGTTCTGGTCAAAATGGAAAACAAATAAGTACGCATTTAGACATAAAGGTACCGGCAAGCTAACGATCTCGTTTTCCAGCTCATAATGAAAATACTTTTCAATTTCATCGTGAAACGAACCAGCAAATTCCGGCCTAAATATTCGGGCGGCGGAAAGCATTTGTGTGACCTTCAGAACCTTCATCCATATTAAAACTTACGCCCACGCGAACAAACCACCACAATATTCATAACGTTCCTTTCATTCCAATCTTTTGAATCCTTATAATATACGGTACGGCCGGTATTATGTATCGATTGAAAAGCTTGGCCTTGCCCTATTTTCGTCACGGCCGGCCAATGTCAGTGTCGACGAGAAACCTTGTCCAAGGATCATTTCATGGTTCGTGTTTTTGACGCAATGACGTCAGAGTCAGATGTTTTGTTAGCTAGCTAATTCTAGTTGTTTACAGCTGCTCAACCAGCTTTGGAAGTATTGCGTAAAATTATATTAATCACTATTAGAAAAAAACCTCATTTACGTGATTGTTATTAAGCTCAGAAAAGACTTGGACCATATTTTAAAACAATTATAATAAAGTAGGGTAGGTACTTTGATAAATGCTTTTGTAAAATCTGTCGCTGATTTCTTTATCGATCTTTATAACTTTTTTATTATATTATGCGCCATAAAATACTTGTAAATCAGCAGAAAAGTAAATGAGGCTTCCAGCTACTTAAGATTAGCACCTACAAAGAAGCCTTAAAAGGATAATCTCTAGTCTAGACTGTTTAGCTAAAAATGGCGGTTCTCTATTGGGGCAAGGACAGTGGAATTAACCTCGTGACTCAAGCCATCAGCTGTTTATGACTTAGCAGTAACAATTATGTAAATTAGCGATCATGAACTTGTTTGTTTTACTTTTACTTGACGTAGAAATTTTCTGAATGAATCTCGTTTTGTCCAAAGCTACAAATAAAGGTAGGTCTTACTATTGTTTTCGGCAAAATTTGAAGAAAGTTTTAGTTTTCATCTTTGTGTTTAAGGACTACCTTCCTATATGAAGACATCACGGAAAAATCGGTGTAGGTACTTAATATATTAGGTTTTTATTCATGAAATCTACCAACTTACCTATTGACAAGAAGTCGTGAAGCTGTCGCTGCATACGCCTCAAGTGTATTATGACTAAGATGCCACATCTTCGTTCTTTAAGGAATCAGGCGCGATGATAATATTCTCTGATTTTATTGTATGCTGTATATCTTTAATTGTTAAACAAACACTTTCAAAAATATTCCGTTACATCAATTTGTAATTTAGCAACACTTCGATCGTATCGGTTTATCGCCGATTCTTATCTCGCCCGTTTCACTTGACAACGTGGACTTAAGACAAGCTGTTCTGTTTTATACCTTAACGAACATTCTATAACTTACCTTAACAATTAAAAAAATAAAAATATCGAGACAAAAATAGGTAGTTCGAATTTATTGTTAAATGATTAATTGTTTGCTACCCACATTTATAAAAGGTTTTGCTGTCTATTTGAGCGATGGCTGTTATTAGAATTCTTGGACGCTGTTTGGTTTGGCGGACAGTGAAAGTATAAAATTAGAACTATACAAAGTAAACAAGCAAGAGAATAGCAATCTATAAAATACGTTGATATAGTCAGGTAAAATACGGATTTGCATACATTAAAAATGTTTTCTTGCAGTGAAGGATAAGGTTGGTGGCCGCGATAGTAATCCATATACCTTGTAACAACGATATTATAAGTAAAAAGGTGTAGATAGGTCATAAGCGCTTAGCAAGTGATATCTACATTAAAATGTGGCTAATTGGCCACACTTTTTATTAATTGTCTCTTTTTCACTCGCGATTATAAATCATGCCATCCTACTTTGACCCCTTTTAATAAAATAAAGATTAAAAAAAAAAATCCTACTTTGACGTCTAATCATACAAATTGTTCATGTCTGCATCAGTTTGCCATTTTTGAAAATCGAATGTTGTTTATGTAACCTATCTGCACCATTTTACTTATAATATCATTGCCTTGTAAAATAAAGATTAACTAACCTGCTCTCCCATTGAAGAATCGAAAAGAGTATGTAAGCAAGTGAGAAAACCAGAAATACCCTGATCCACCTTCTTGGAACCACTTGTAGCAGCAATGATATCATTTTAGAACTTTCGCGAAAGATACTTTTATCGGTCACTACGGCATGGTCCTCGAATAGTTATCAACAATTTCCAGTATCTAAAGGATTACGATAATATCGACGTGTTTTTTTGTAACGTGGACGATTGTGACTTACTTTCGTTAATAGGCGTGTAAAAATATGTATAAAGTTTGCATTTAAATTGTACCTACTTACCACTTTTTTCGGAGAAATTCTGATATCGTTTATGAAAATATTTTTACTATTACAGATAATCGCAGTTCAGTATATTCAAATGTATGAATGTATCATTTTTAAGATCGACATTATTTTCATTCAATTCTATTGCAACGCGTGTTCCCAACAGTACTAAGAAGTTGCAAAACTGGTCTGCATGGATGTTTCATACATTTATTTACTTATGTAACATTACTCATTTCTTGGCTTTGCTTTAGGTGTTTTAAAAACATCCAACTGAAGCCGTCCAGTACTGAATAAGACAACGCCTACCTCATACGATGTTAGGATTATCCCACAACCTCCTCAGTTATCATAGTTAATCCTCTCACCTAAGCTGGCTTAGAGATTGTCGCTAAGTCACCGAAATCTTGAAAAATGACACCTACCTACTTATAGTTACTGCTTGCTTTTCTACAATGCCGATCATCAGCCTAAAGTGCCCACTGATGACGAAAGGCCTCTTCTCAAACGGAGAAGGTTTGTGCATTATCACGACGTTTACTCAAGGCGAGTTAAAGTTAGTTTTAAGTCCAGTTTTCTTTACGATGTTTTCCTTCACCGTCTGCCAGTGTTGTCTAAATAGAATTCGAAAGTACATAATAAAACTCAGCAATATTGAAATTCGATACATGCCAGGCTTCTCATACATCGTCTTTTTTAATGAAATAAAGTACTTAAATTAAAAAAAATCAAAGTCGTTATCAGGTTCCAGTCACGCGGTTTTACAAAAGAACTTCAACAGATGATTGTTCAAGTACTCCTTGGCACCACAATATAACCATCTAGAAAAATCATCTCAAAATCATTGGCAGAATTAGAAGCAATACTGATAAGATAATCTTTACAACGAAGGTATATAGATGGGTAATTCGCATCTGATGTTAGATATTCAATGGTTGCCACATCGACTGCTGACTTACTAAACTGGAATCAGTATTTGTGATAAACAATCAGATTACGGGAACAAGATATTGATGACAAATATGGTGATGACGTAAAAACTCGTATCATTGTAAGAATTTTAGTATTATATGGTTTGTTCACGGTGAGGTTCTTCTCGGAAGGTAAATGACGACAAATAATATGGATCGTCCATTGTCTGAATGCCCGACATATTTTAAAAGACCAGCATAATATGGATATGCCTTTCTTTACCGAAATAGTTCGGCAAATGAGCAGGCCTGATGGTAATCAATCATTTGCAACACTATCGTAGTTGCGAATATCAAACTATTCATATGCGTTTCCTTTATTAAAGCTGTACTTTAAAAAAGGAACCGCTTCCTTTTTTAAAGCCTTTTTTTTCTTTCCTTTTTTAAAGCTGTACTTTAAAAATGGAACCGCTTGAGACAAGTAAGTCCTAAAACGTAGGTACCTAAGGTATTGAAACCTTGGCGTGGTAAATGCAATATAGTATCAGGACCCGGCTTGGAGCAGGAGAAGGAATCAAGGAACGGAAGGTTTCTAGTCAGTAAAAGTTTGACATTCCCAGGGTGAGGCAATCAAGAGCGATACGATGACTTTTACGCGATCGCCTAAGTATGTACGTAAGTATATCATGTTCTTGTCTATTCCGTTTACAGTCAGCGTTGCTACATAGGCAAGAAGCTTATTTAAAAAGTGTTATGTACATCTACGTACATAGGATAGCATCCTTCGTCATTCTCGTACGATATGGGTCATACGTCAGGTACGGTGGGTAACGTACTCAAACAAAACATATGTTTTTTTCTTTATGAACGTTTGTAATGGCAACTGCGCAATACTGCAGCGGTTCTTGTGTGCATTGTCCTGTGGGATTGGAGGGCGCAGTCGCCATTGAAGATGAATAAGAGCAATATCCGGCCTCGCCCTCCACTGGCAAATCTACGTCCTCTGATTAAGACACCAGCATTTCAAGCTACCCCTCTCTGACAAATTGCTGTAAACAATTTCCATCCTTAATTCCATTTGTTAGAGTTGAATTTGTATAAGGGCTTGGCAATTTGAGTTGGTGTGAGTACGGAACTATGGGAATTTATTGCGACTACATCAGGATGACTAACATCGTGTAAGGTCATCTTTTTAAAATGACTGTCTTAGGAATTTGAACCTGTTCTTTTAAAGGGAAGTTACGAATTCATGCAACATTATGCATCACTGATAATTCCTACCCAGATGTTATTTATTGGCAATGATTTTCATCATCGTGCAAAAAGCCGACTATAAATTACCAATTGCCGTTTATTCAAACCATGGAAAAGTTTTTATAAGTTATAAAGGTACCTTCCGCACACAAGGTGCGCGTAGGCAACATGACTCACTATTGATTCATACCCACCGAACGCATTTCACGTTGAACCTTAGTAATTTTGGCGGTTAGTGGTGAAATAACCAGATTGTATTTTCCACGAAATTATAAGGATATAAGGGATTTCATTATTATACATATATCTTCTGGTATACCTAGAAACCTACATCAAAAATGTTGGTAGGTACGTAGTTGTGTGCACAAAAGAACGTCATAAAAATTTAATAGATACATAATTGCTTAAGATGACAAATATATAGATAGCATAAAGACATAGGTACGAAACGGGAAATAAAATAATGGATATTATAAAATAAAACGACGAATTACAATAGTTAACAAAGTTTATTGTAGGTATCACAATATTTTTACGGATCTTTTTTTTCTCATAAATATAATTTACTATGGCAGGCAGATGGAAAGTCGTTGACTTCGTAGTTAGGATTGAGGACCCCTTTTATCTTTAATAGGCGTAATCTGTAAACATAAAAAAATAATTGGTTGGTCAGTATTTCAACAACTCTTTTATTTGGGGTTGAATGAAATCTTCATAGAAAAATATATACGTACTAATTTATAGGTACAATCGATACATTTTTTAGCTAAAATCATTCTACATATTATATGTATACCTAATTATGGTAAGCTTTGTAACATTACCTGAATAATTTCGCAATCAAGTTGAAAGGGGGTGAAGGTTGGGCGGGGCGGTGGAAGGGGCGGAGTCGACTCCCGCGCAGATATGCGACACCCCATCCTTATTCTGAATATCGATCGACGAGATCGAAACGGCATTTTAGTACATTTACCTGCCGGGGAAAGGGGAATTTCAAAAAGAAGATTTCAAATCATTTCGCCGGTAAACTAGCTAGTTTTTAGAGAGGAATTCAAAAGCATTGTATCGCAATAAGATTTACAGACAAAGAGGTAAAAAAGTAAGGAAAACAACATAGTGATAAAAATTAAAATAATATAAAACCGAATCTATCATCTATCTCCCAGCTTTGAAAGCACGCTAGTTGTAAAAAATAATTGTTTGTCTGACAATCAACTTCCCACATTAGCATGGGATGTTATCCGTTGTGACGTGACAGCTGCACCGTAATAAGCGCGCGAGTGACTCAGCCGACAGCCGCCTGGTCATCGACCCCGCTGCACTCACGCGCACAGACTACCAAGTGTCCAGTATACATCCGAAAATATAAACTTATTACTTCCGATTTTAGACCGTGCGATAAAAAAGTTTGTGATTATGTAATCACGTTGGAAACAGACAATTTTCAATTCTTCGTGTAATTCAGACTAAATGCATGTGAATTAGACAGTGACAAATGTATAACTCAAGTTATATTTGAATGAGACATGTATGATAAAAACCAGATCATGTCTTGTATGTAGAATGTTCTAGCAATACAATAAAATTTTGACATTACAACAGTGTACTGTTTCAAATGAAACAGAAACATAAACACGCTGACGAATATCCACAATTCTAAGAACGGTTGCCTCACATTCTTTTTAGGTTAAACTTTCATAAGCGTAAAGGAAAAGTACTAAAGACAAGCCCTAACATGCTATCGATGAGCACTTGAAGGGAAAAGACGTACAAGATTTTGCTACAGAAATAAAAACTATAATATCTAGACCAGAGGTTCCCAAACTTTTTTTTCTCATAGACCACTTTAAACATTTTGCTGGATCTGGTGGACCCCCTGCAACTATTACATTTACTAACTTACTTCCAAAACCCGAAAAAGTATATGTCTATGTAAATCTGTGTTGTGACTATTTTTCAATCAACTGAGTTTTCGAAAAAAAGATTACGCTCTGCTCTGCTGAGTTCAAGGCCAGTCTAAAAAGCGTCTTCATCCAACAGATTCCTACTTTACCTTTTTGTATTCTAAGATTGACTCACAGTATAAGAAACCAATAAGCTCCCACTTCAGAGTGGTAAAAAGTAAAAATAAATATTTTCTTGTTTCGTAACTATTTAATTCAAACACAAAAATTACTACACTTTTAATATGTCGTTATAACAGTTTTAGTAGAATCAAAATTTAACATCAAAACTAATAATCATTAGTATTTTAAAAACAGTCGCAATGTAATCAAAATTTATAATTTAGATTACATTGCATTTCTTGCAATATAATCAAAATTTTGATAATGAAATATTGCGACTGTTTTTAAAATAATAATTATTACATATTAGTTTTGATGTTAACTTTTATCTCAGATTACCTTTGTAATCTGAGATCAAAATCCAGTGTTGCATAAAAGACACATGGACAATCGCTTGTCTGTATTTGATGGAAGAAAACCAAATTTCAAATATTCGCACTTTAAGAAGAAGTGTCGACAGTACAGTCGATACCTTTTTTGAAATTCCGGAAACAACTGAGTGATGTTTATCATTCGCATTCCTATTTATATTAGGGAAAAATCCAACAAGTTCATGCAAGTTCAGATACGACTTTAACTGGGCGGCGCGGAATCGGCGAGTCTTGACACGCTCTTTCTGAATATGAAATATGCAAGTTCTTACAAAAACAATTGCTCAGCTTCTTATAATTTTGTCTTCCTATATTCATAGAAGTCAAGTCGGGTCATCTAATACATTTTTATAGACCCCGTTAACGAGCTGTGGACCCCCATTCTTTTTCCACGCAAGCGTAGACCCCTGTCGGGCTCCCGTGGACCCCTGGGGGTCCACCTGGACCACTTTGGGAATCTATGATCTAGACAATGAGAAACAAATCTGCTTGAAAAAATCATTGATAGTAAAAACTGATAGACAGTTCGTACTTCAATATAGTGACAAGTTGTCACTAGTTATCAATAACCGTATCTTCAGTTACGTGGGCCAAGTGAGGCCTACCTGATAGCTGAAGATAGCTGGTTGATATCTTTAAACTATCTTGGTATTTCAGACATCGGTTGCGTACAAAATACTTAAAATATTTGCGTTATTCGCAATGCTTAATCACAAGACTAAGTTGATATAATATTAAAAGAATACGTAAGTAAAATAGAAATTTTAGAACTGGGTATAAACTAGAATCCGATAGATATAGATAATATCTGATAATAGATAGGTGTAAAAGATAGCATAAGAGATGAACCTGAAGACAACTAAAGAATAGTACGGATTTTAAACGATGAAGGACGCAAGGTAATCAAGGAAAATATGAGAAGGAGACAAATTAAAAAAAAAAAAACAATAACCCGTTCAAAATAAGCTTAATTAATCATTTAGTAATAAGCTATAGACTCAGGTGAGTGAATGCTATAGTCCTAAAACGAACACAGCATTTGGCATCAAAATTTTAAACTGATAGATAAATGATGAATATCTGAAATGAAGGAATTGTATTCATGCACATGATAATATTTGAAGCAAAGCACCACAGTAGAAGTTCCTAGATCCCTTTTGATATTCTTGTACCGTTACAATTAGTGTGTCATAGTTTCCAATTATAGAGCGGCGGAGCAGTGCTCATGCCGCCCAAACCGCATTCTAACACCGGCGCCGCCATGACAGTGAAAGTTCTCCTTTCACGAGATCACGTTTTTCATACAACATCTATAAGTATTTATGGAAAATCTGTATAATTGTTTATTACTTGATTTTGAGGTGGTGATAAAATGGTTTCTACCAATATGAGTCAGCTGTCGGAACTAGGAAGTTTAAGCTTTTTGTTTCAATGACTAATTTCTGTGTTGGTGGTACATTTCCATTCCTCCTGTTAGTTTACGAGTAAATCTTTGGAGTTTAATAATGTTCTTCCAGCTGACTGTGTTAATCTACATAATCATTCAAATATCTGGAGAAAATTCTATTGAAGACTAGCAACTCTCTCGCGGTTTCACCCGCTGCTCAGCTCCATTTAATCGTAGCGTGATGTTTTATAGCCTATAGTACTCAGGAACATTGTAGCTATCTATCAGTTAAAGAATTTTGGCAATCCGACCAGCGGTTCCAAAGATTACCCCCTACATACAAACTTACAAATTTTACCTCTTTATAATATTAGTATAGATATGGTCGGTTCTGTGATCATCATCATACGCGTGACATGAAGATTCTAGTTTTAAAAAAGCGAAATAAAAGAAACATAAGAAAGCGTATCCCCGTTTCTTTCTTAAATTTCAAAAAGTTGCAACGGCGCTACGCTATTTGATTTGACCTGCAATCGATACAATTTAAATCCGAAATACTTTCGCACTTTCCCAAAAGTATCGATTTACTTATGCCATTCAATTTACACAATGGAGGTTGTTTTGTAACCGCTCAGAAAATAATCACGATTGTTACAAGCAGGTAGGTACGTGTTATAACCTTGATTTAACTTTCACATCGATTTAGGTATTTAAAAAAAACATTTTCGTGATGGTAATAAAATTTTATGTAAGTACTCATAACGTCAAAACAAAAAAAAAATTGTTATATAGTTTAGTATCTGCATAGTACTGCATTTCGATACAGATATTAGGTACTCACACACGCTATGCGAGTATTTCAATTTAAGTGTGAGAGAACCATTTTTCGACACAAATTGGCCGGATCGACCATAGTGTTACACGCTGGTTGTGTCTCATTAGTCATTATATGAATTAAGATTCTGTACCGGAAGCCCAATCCTTCTCCTTCCAGCTTCAATATCTTAAATCCTAACTCCCAAAAGACCGGCAATGCACTGGTAACTCCTCGACGATGCAGGTATCCATGGGCGGTTTGCTAACCTTCAATCAGATGATTATAAGATATATTCCCTAAAAAAATCGTCATTTACATAAAACCTACAATTGAAAGCCTTGTACAATATTCTGAGAACATAGTGATTGTGTTGTAAATCATAGTTTATGTTGACGTATAAAGCCGTGCCCCTATTGGCTGTGGGCCGGTGCGCTTGCGTCACTGGGTAGCGCGGAGATGCGCGCGCGCCTCAACAAAACAATTTTATTTACTGAATTCGCTTGGCACTTTTCCGTATGGAGATTTTTTGTGCACGAACTGCTTGAAATAGATTTTTAAAGTACTTCGACTATTAAAATTTGTTCCAGATGTTCTTTAGCTTCAATAAAACGTTTCCAACCAGTTTTCTTTTGTATCGAGGGTGAAGAAAAAGAAAGTCAATAATGTTTGACACACTTCTATTTTAAGATTATTTATTTGAGGTACAGGTAGATGACAAAAGTATTAATACGCATAAGTAAAACCTAAACCTCGATACAAAATATGAAGCCTTCCATTTAGGTGTCAACAACAGTACCTATTACATAAAGCAATAGGTATTTTAGGAACCTGATTTTCCGGTCCATTGAGGATATTTTATTGATTGGCAAACAATAAATGACTAATAAAACAAACATTTGTAGGTACAGGTAAAATCTAGGTCCATAGTGACAAACAATTATGTTGAAACAAAAATACCTAATACTGTGTAGAGGAAAAAAGTAATAATATAAACTGCTTGTAATATTTGTATTTCAATTTACCTTACACATACATATTATGTCGCAGACGCTATAGAGATCACGTATGCCGTGCGAACATATAATATATGTACTTAAGTTATTTCGACATAATATCGAGAATATATCACGAAATTATTTTTAGACGGGTGATTAGAGGACACTAGAGATGTAGTGAAATGAAAAACTTGTGCCATTTAAGGACAGTTGTAGTCCAGAGGATTGGGCCTCCTACAACCTCACTCATACGACGAAACACAACGAAAGTGTTGTTTCACGACGGTTTTCTGTGAGGCCGTGCTATCACTCCGGTCGAGCCAAAATATGGCTCTCCCACAATTGATATAAACATTTTGTATTGAGTTCGGTTGTTTTTGCCGCCGTTAATCACGTTAGTATGCCAAAAAGTACCTAAGGAGAAAACCCAAAAGTAAAAAAAACCAACTAAGTATGCTATAATACAGAGTAACTTATGAAATGTCAAAATAAAAAGAAGCTTACTATCAACAGAGTGGCTACTGCGGTTTTTTTTAAGGTAACGCGATCGTAACCTTACATTAGGTACCAATAACCATCTCATTTGTGTCCGCAATGACCTCACATACAAGTTGTAATGAAGCAAGCGTTTCTTTCTGTGAGGCTGTGGTAACACTCCGGTTGAGCCAACCCTTTCGTGTCGAAGCATGGCAGGATCTTCCACATTTTAGGATATGCACTATATTTCTTTGTTCTCTGATATTTCACCTACATGTTACGTTACAAGTTGCTCACCATTTATTTTATAGCGCATAGGAGGAAATGTTGTCCATCTTGATTAACTCCAAGTCTTGGCCAAGTATTTCCCTTAGTGTAGACGTCTTTGTGGTTGACGACATACCTAATAAAGAGATGAGCAAAACGCTTGTATATCGTTATTTTTTCAGGGATCATCATCATCAGCTTCCTGCCCTTGTCCCTTTTTATTTGGGGTTGGCGCAATATGTTTTTTCTTCCATTCTGTCCTGTCACTCGTCACGCTATCACTAACTCGTCTGTCTTCCATATCACTTCTCACACAATCCATCCATATTTTCTTTGGTCTCCCTCTCCCTCTCCATCCATCCACATTTATATTTATACACTTTTCAATGATGCGTACCTTGAAACTTTCATCTGACAGGTATGTATTTTCTTTTTAGGATCAAACCTGCAACACGGCTGATGCGGCTGCAATCTGGCGCAACTACTGCGTCAACTGTGAAGTCAAAAAGTCAGATTTTACACATCTATCCTGAAGTACATATGGGGCCGTCCATTAATCACGCCATAAATTATTTTTAAATGTTTTTTGAACGAGTATCATTTAAGCCTTTGCCAGTTACCGACTTTACCGCCAACGTATCTTGGCGAGTCTGAAGTTAGCCGATAATCTACGCAGTACACAATTAGATCCATTGCGCAGACAAACGGCTAACTTCAGACTCGCCAAGATACGTCGGGCGTACTGTAAGTTACGTTTGTGTATCTTAAATGTTTTTTATTTTAAAGCTATTATATTTGTCACCAGTACATAGTCGCCAAATAATATAAAATAAATTCCTCAATAAATAAATGAAAAGAATAAAATGTAGTGCCAAAAACGTGTAGATATTTCGATGGATTGTCGCAGTACTGACCTAACCAAATGTATGGGGTGCAGTCGTGAATTAATTCCCAAGTAAATGTTCAATTTAGGATTTTTGGTGACCCATAGGTGAAGCTAGAAATCGCGATATGAGAATGTTCCGTCCCAATATATCTATTTACTAGATGATGACAATACAAAATTTGGAAATTAGATATTTAATCATTTTTATTTTTTATCCTCCAACTTCTTTGCGTTAAAACGACATTTACTTTATTTTTTTATGTATTGAATACTTCTTGCAAAAAAATTTTTACTTAATGCATTGACCATTTTTTACAGCAGTAGATTTTAGAAACAAGCAATTTTATTTTAGAACTTTTTAGGAGTTAAATTTTTTTAAAACACATAGAACGTCCTAGTACTCGTCATTTTATTTTAAAAGATTTTTTTTTTCCGCTTGCTCGTTTTGTTTTTTGATGTATTTGTTTGATGATTAATTCACCTGGTTCTGAGAATTAGGTATTGTAGGATCAGGGATTTATGGATTAGGGCTGGGAAGAAGGGGAAGATTACACCTAGCTTCGGTTCAGTAAACTCACTTATACGAAGAAAGACAACGCAAAAGTGGCTTAACGCCGGTTTTATAAGTGGTATAATAAAATTCCGGTCCAGCTGGACATAGAAGAACATTTGGCATTGAGATGGTATTATAGTTTGGGTACTGAAAGTACTTTTAAACCGTTGGGTACTGAAAGTACTTTTAAAATATAATTACCTACTTAAATTCATCCATTGTCAAATAATATATTTTGTTTTTTATTTATAAGATACGTAGGTTTATTTCGTGATTCTTCTCCCCCTTATAGAGCCCTACTCCGTGATTGCGATTAATGGATGGCCCCAACAACAAACCTACTTCATGCCGATAGTTACAATCTAGTTGTGGGTAAGGGCAGAAGTGGTAATTCTTTCGTTTGCACCGGTGCAGCAGGTTTTCCTGGAGGTGGTGGAGGGGCAGCTGCTGGTGCTTCAGTCCCTTCTGTATCTTGACGCGGCAACCTCCCACTAAAAAAAAAAAGAAAAAGTAAAAAATACAAAAAAGTAAAAAATAAAAAATACAAAAAATACATACAAGTAACTGTCATAAAACAACTTATGTTCTGTGTCGCTGCATGAGTGAAGTTAGCTGTAGACCAATTCTTGAATGCTCAATGCTTAAAGGTCTGCAACTCATCAAAACTCCTCGGGTATTGCTTTTGTTCATGGGAGGATGATTGCTTAGCATCAGGTGTAAACCGTCTCATTACAAACGGATCTCCATAAAAATGAACTCAATATTAAACTAGTTTTAAATTACATCCCTAAAGGATTCTTCTTAATGTCTCAAATAATAAATTAGTGTTCGTTAATCTCGTTCAATGAAACTCGAGAACGGCTGCACTGTATTGGCTAATTTTAGTCTTTGAATATTCGCAGAAGTGTAGGAAAGGTCAGAACATGAAAAAAATACGAGAAAATGAGTAAAAACATCAACATTTTTTAAGTCCACATCATTAGATATTTCTCTAAGTATGTATATCATTGTCAGTAGGTATGAAAATGGAAGATATTAGTTTATTTTGTAAGGGTACCGAGTAGCCTTGCCAAATTGGGTAGTTTCCTAGGTCAAAAATAAATTAATTCGACCTTTGAATACAATCAAATATTGAAAAATAACTATACTTTTATTCAGCGATCGATCGCTACACTAAGTTTTTGATATTTTATAGCTAATTATTAAGAAATAAGTAAGATATTTGACGAAAAAATACTATGACGTCATAAATCAGTCTTTCATACAAATTTAATAGAAAAATATCGTTTTGACATTTGAATAAAAGTATTGAATTTGACATATTATAAAGGATATTTTCTGAATTGCATGTAAAATGGTTGACTAACTTTTCCTTGGAAAGTGCAGTATAAGTAAATATTGACATTGTCGGCTTGTCGCCACCTGCACATACAATGCACTATGCCTGTAGGTACTGTTTGCTTACAAGTTTAATGCCTAGACGAGATGTTTCGAGTTTTCTCTTAGAAAACTAGTTGTACATGTACTACTTAAGTACTTACGAGAATAAGATAAGTTTAAAGTGTAAAGTTCTTTTTAACCCCCGACGTGAAAAGAGGGGTGTTATAACTTTGACGTGTCTGTCTGTCTGTCTGGGGCATCCTGGAGCCTGAACGGATGAAGCGATTTCAATTTTGTTTTTGCAGGGATTTAATAATGAAGAGCTTATTTTCTGTGGTCTAAGGAATATTTAATTATTAAAACCTAGCTCGATAAAGTAATGCAATTTTCACGTGCAAAGTAAAGTGTATTTTTTCTCCATTACGGTTTCCTTATTTTAATATGAGTGTAGATAGAATAATATTGATATCGCTCCATAATAATAAGAGTTAATTGACAAAAATATTAAAAAGAATATGTGTGTAATGTTAAAAAATGTTGTAAAGAAATAATAAAAATAAAGATTCGTCTACACATTGTATATAATTGGAACGTATAGCTATGTCTACAAATAAATAAATCCATTGATTGATGAGACTAATAAGCGAAAGAATACTAAACTTGTCTACGTTTCTGTACCTGAAAACCTGTAAACACAAAATTTGTTAAAAGTAATATTAATTGGAATTGTGTTCTAGAATTCGTAAAATGTAAACCAATGATCCGGTACACATACATACCTATAATGATATTTACGAAGCAATTTCCTCCTACTGAAAGGAAATAATGGATGCAGGAGTCATCGTCCGTGATACAACGACAATAACATTAATAAACATTGACTGTTATTATTTATAGAAAAACAACAGGATAGTAAAAAAAAAAATAAGAAAATAATTATACTTAATTCAATTTTTATATCTAAAAATCATCATCATATTAGGCCAAATGACGTTTACTTCTGAAAACGCAACATGGAAAGTGTGGGAGAGCCATGCTTCGGCACGAATGGGTCGTCTCCGGTAACCTCACTCACACGGCGAAACACAACGCTGTGTTTCACGCCGGTTTTCTGTGAGGCCGTGGTATCACTCCGGTGCCGTAGCTTAGCTAATTAATTATTAATTACACGCAGATTTCGCTGAAAAGCCTTCAAACCACTTTAAGAAAACGAGTAAAAAGTCCTTGGTTTTATTCTTTTTAGTAAGTATGATCGTAAAACTAGAAACATTTGCAACACCTAACAAATAAAAGGCGAATTTATTACGTAACGATTATCTAATAACCTTCGATATATTATTTGACTTTGAACTTGACTTTGACGGTCAACAGTACGCGGTACTATTTGATTACTGAGTCACACATCAGGCCTGTCTGTAGTGCCGTCTGTTTCAATGTCATTTCATTTATGCTCGTTTCACTAACATTTACTGTGAATATTTTAATAGACTAATAAAGCTAGCTGGTTGGTGCATTAAGGTACCGCGACCCTGGCTTCGAGCAGGAGGAAGGTACGGGGTGCTTTTTAGTCAGTAAGAATCTGACTGTCCGTGTCACCCTACTCAGGGCGAAATCATAATCATTGAATGATCCGGTTCTCCTTAAAATCAATCTATTTGTAATGACCAACCTAATTATTGATACTTGACCTAAAGAAGGAGAAAATACCACCCCATTTGTAAATATGAAAAGGCAAATAAAACCATGACAATATTGCAAAAACAATAAAAAGCTATTTGATCTGATTTTCAAATAAGTACAAAATAAAGTGCAAAAAGATAGTCTTGTCCTTGACTTCGGTATTGATATAAAGCAACAAACGAAAAAAAATAGCTTTGATAACTAGATAAAAACAAGTGATGATAGAAATAAAGATATTCTCCAAATGAACGGAAAAATTCAGCCTAAATTTAATTCACCGATATAACATAGATTATTTTCATAAATACTTATGTCATAACTATAACCAAAATGACGTGATCATAATCATGCTAATAAGAGGTCAGTGAATAACTAATTTAGCACCTGGAGAGAAACGTGCTAACAGACGAACAGACAGACATGCGCTAAATGCAAAATGTTGTTAGTAGACTGGAGCTAGCAAAGAAATAATAGTCATATACCTACATAAAGCAGATACTTCCAATAATAATTCTGCAAAAGCTTTAATAGAAAAAGGTCTTAAAATTTTCTAATGAATACAATAGTAAATTCTATTTATACAAATATAGAGATTATGTTCCGTTGTTATGCTCAAGAAACATGTTTGTACTTCAATCATGGAAACAAAGCAATACCATAGCAGCAGAGTTTCCGACGTTTTCTTATCAGGAAAATTGCAGCAGCTGTGAAAACTGAAGTGATGTAGGTCAGAAATAAAACAATAAATACAGTAACAATGATTGTAATGTAATCAAATAGAAAATTCTAATCATAAAACAAACGTACGAAATGAAGTGCAACTGCATAAGAAGTATATCAAAGGATAACAAAGTAGGTTCGTAACTCGTCTCAATAATATTGTTTATAAACCATTGTATCGTATTTCACAAAAAAACAATACCATCACATATTTTGTTGAAACTGTCTAGTGCCTATTCATCGTCATCTTTAGGGCTAATAATGTCTTGGGCATCTTCAATTATTTCTGCTTTAGGGTTAGTTACTGGTTCTTCTTTCTTGGCATGAGCTATTATATCTTCCACACGATCAGTAGCAAAACGATTTAGAATATCGTCCGGATCTCCAGGAACAGGTTTTTTAAAGTCTTCAGAAGCAGCCCTTTTAAGGTCTACAGAATCAGGATATATAAGAGCTTCAGGAGCAGGCACAGGCTTTTCAAGAGCTGGCGCTTTACGATCTTCAGAAGTTAAACTACTACAGGAATTAGACGAAGATGAACAAGGTGGTCTCATACACTTGCAGCCTCGTCTGCGACGATGTTCCACAACTGGGGCTCTGAAAACAGTTGATATAATTATATAAAACAAAAACGATTTCCTAGAAAAAAAAAACAAAAGAAAAAATAATCAAACAAAAAAACATACCTTCAAAAAAAAAAAACATCGCTAGGAAAAACACAACATAAAGTTTATAAATAAAAGATTGTTATCGACGAAATATCATTGAGTAGGATAGAAATATTTATGTTGTTTACTCCGACCGCGCAATGGTAATACGGGTATAATGCCAACCAACATTATTGGCATTGTAAAAGCAATAACGTTACCGCGGTTGGGCTAGCAACAATCAGCTGATTTCAAATCTTAATAATAGACCTTGGAGTGGGTCCAAATTTTTATGAAAATTATTTCAACGGGACCATACGAT
This sequence comes from Spodoptera exigua, assembly GCA_902829305.4. Lineage (NCBI taxonomy): Eukaryota > Metazoa > Arthropoda > Insecta > Lepidoptera > Noctuidae > Spodoptera > Spodoptera exigua. The sequence goes on from LR824603.2 coordinate 14,658,942, forward strand.
ATTATTAACGATTCGTACTTGGAATTTGAATCAAACGTCGAGAGAAAAATTTCCGCTTCCTTGGCACAATGTTGTCAACAACAAATGTAAAAATAAAAATTAAATAATAGACGTAACATCAAAAAAAATGTTTTTTTTTTATATAATGGGCTTCTTCAATTACTCGGAAAGGCCACCCAAGTTTTCATTTAGCCATCTCTATCCTACTTAATATGATTAGGAGATCTGTTTAAAATATTTTACACTTCTTATTAACGAGACTACTACAAAATATGATCTTGTGTACCTATTAACGAATTGGCAGATACTGGTAGACCATAAATACCGACAGTATACGGGATCATAGAATACCAACGATATACACGAATACAAGTAGCTTATAGAGCATAAGATGTGATCTTAGTTTGTCTCTCACAATATCAAACTTTACGGTTGTATACAAAGCAGAAATGATAATAATATATAAGTACTCGTGTTTGAAACTATTGAATGTCGAGAATTCACGATATTTGTTAGTGTATCGCAAATATGTTTTCTGTTGGTTTTTAGTCTACTAACCAACAGCCTGGCTACTCATTACCATTTAGTAATTTTACCACCTATCATTTGTATCTTCAGATAACACAACATTCAGAGTCCTGATTCAGAAAAACAACCGTATTGCCCGCATGGAACACTCGAGAAGATAACTACTTACAAGCAATGCAACTTAAAAAAACAATAATTGAATGGGCACCAGTAAATTGCAATCAATTTAAACCGATTAACAGATTTATGCGGTATCGTATGCGCAGGAGTGGCCGGACCGGCACCGGATGTGCGCCGGCGATACATTACGTACCGTGGCGTATAGTGCCATTAGTTACAATATACTCGTAACAGTGTGGAGGCGTAGGCATTGCAAATTTTCAAACGGATTTTTTCAATGGAGATGTGATATATTAGGGCCTTGTGGTAACGGCAGAGTAGAATATATTTCAGCCGAGGTTGCGGAACAAGCACAATAACTGCGGCCTTGGCCTAGAGCAAGAGAAGGAACGAGAACCAGGGTTCTTTAGCCCGTAAGAGTTGGACACTCCCTTTCGATTCACCCTGGGCGGGAGAAGTCAGCTGATTGAGAGACAACACTGGATAGAGATCGGGTTTCAGCACTCTTTGATAATCCTGAACCTTTTAAACTGCGATCTTCAAGTGGTCTGACATGCATAAAGCTTAATGCAATGGAAAAACCTTTGGACACATCTGTATGTGACCTTGAAAACTGTCTGCGAAACTGGTTTAAAAAGAGTAACCATGGAGTTTCTTGCTCGTTCTTCTCCATCGGAATCTACACTTTGGAACGAGCAAATAGCTTCACTAAGAGGACTGACCGATAGACTGACACTATATCTTCAAAAGTTTGTTTGACGTTCAAAAGTTCCTGTGAGGGTCTAATTGGAATATATGATTTTTGACTTATGACTTTAGACACCCATAGAAGATTTGCAAGTGCGTTCCGGCCTTTTAGGGATAAGGAATTTTTGGTAAACAATGCAGACGTTGCTACTAGGTAATTTGATTTTGACTTTGGCCGACTATCCGACTACCGTCGCTATGCGTCCACGAAAATGGACATGGTGGGGTGAGGATTTTTTTCTCCCCAAAGGCTATCATCTTTTTGAAGGTTTTCCCCGTCAACCACAAAAATATCTCTTGCAATGAGGGTTAAGTCTAATGCCATACGCCACATCTTATGTACGTAGGTACAATTCAAATTGCAATAATGTGAACTGCATTGTAAAATACTCAAACTTGTCTTATCAATCGTCAGCTATAAAAAGTTGGAAGTGGCAAAGACAATAATTGCAGATTTCCTCTGGCTTTCATTTTGGCAACAGGCCAGTAAGAAGTTCGTCTTATCTGTGATGTCAGATCTATATTCTGTATTTAAAAAAACAAGTGTAATATTTTCAAACGGTTTATTGGCATTCGTTACAGTTACCTAGAGAAATAGTTTTATTTATTTAATTGGCCACCATTTTGCGTCAGCTGATTGGATTTGAACATTTGAAATTCGAATGGATGAGTTGTTTACTGAAGTGTTATGCGACTAGATTTTTTGCCAGTTTTTTCACCTGTCAAGATGTTTGGCTGCTTGTAATAAAATCTTGCAAATGAAATTCAAACTCCTTCCTAGTTAGTGACTGAAATAGACGGCATTATATTTGATGCGATGTTTAAGCAAAGGATACTTTGAATAATTACATTCTATTATTTTTCTTTTTCTTTTGCAATCAATTTTTTTTTTTAGAACAATTGTTACCTATTTAAGTAGGTATAAATAATGTAACGGTTTAAGATATTGTTATTTAAAATGGCTCGGATGATGGAAACACGGTAAGCAGATATTAGATTTCAAATCTCATTATTATTGTTTTTATATCAATTACACTTACTTTCAAATTTTCAAATCACAAAAATATTATTTGGATAAATATTTTATTCAAAGGTTTTTACTTTAAACTCAAAGATTCTAGGTAAGCAAAATCATATTAGGTTATATTCTAGTTATTCAAATTTTTTTTTGTATGTCTAATCCAGTTTCTACGTAATCTGTGAAATAAATACTGTAAAAACAATAAATGCAATAACAATTAATAATACGCACAAATACCAATAAAATATTACGCAGTGTGTAATCCTATCTTGATTCCACATCAATGCAGCGACGCATTGATTTATATTTACGTGCAGTTTACAGTAATATAAGCAATCTCGGGTATTGGTTTACGGACATATTCATTCAACAAACTGACACATGAAATTGTTTAACTACGACGGATTACGACGACGACGATGCACACGTCCACATCCACACCCATAATGACAGAGGAGAGCGTTGCCGACCTTTTGGGGATTAGGAATTTCGAGATTAAGAGAGAGATAAGGATTGGAGGAGAGAAAGGATTCGGCCTCTGAATTATCTGACTGCACGGTTGGCGCAGTGGCTGGGCAACTGGCTGCTGTGCAACGTGTCGCGGGTTCGATTCTCGCACGGAACAACACTTTGTGTGGTCCACAAATTGTTGTTTCGGGTCTGGGTGTGTTGTGTATGTGAATTTGTATGTTTGTAAACGCACCCACGACACAGGAGAAAATCCTAGTGTGGGGCACGTTTTTTTTTAAAAAATAATAATAATTGAACTTTGTTTTGGAACGCCAGAAATATCCTAATGCAGCATTAACGTCAATTACGCAATTAATTGCACACTGCTGCGTAAAGGATTCTTCTCCTACGGAGAAGGTATGATGAGCTTTCGTCACCATGCTTGCTCAACTGGATTGGCGATTTCGGTGTTTGTCGAATGTTACCCATTTTCACGCAAAACTATTATAATTATCAGTATAAGGCAAACCTAACATGCCGTAGTTTTTGTAGCTTGCCAGTAATATTTTTGAGGATAAGCCTCAAAAATATTACGGGGTGTTGAGTGCAGATTTTCTTACGTAAGAATACTGCGAATTTGGTAAGGTTTACAATCAGGGTCAACAGCTATCCCCAAAAACTTCTAGATACGCAAAAATCAACAGAACAAAGAATTAGGTTTTTTCTTTACAGTATTTGACTACAGATATCTACAGACTTTCAGTAATCTAGAAACATGGACGCAGCATAGCCTGTTTAAGGATTCAGGAAGAAATAACGTAGAAAGATTTATGTTCCGTATAGCTGAACTAAACTGGGTTCGAGACGTGTCATGGCGTCGGCGTCGGCGCATCTATTCGATGTCTATTTGCGTGTGCGCAGCCCGATCGGCACGAAAGTGCAACAACCCCGTCCGCGGTCGCCAGGTTTCGGGTTCATAGCGGGACTGTTAACAATCGACACTTTTTTTTTATTTAGGAAAATAACGTTGGTTTTGACCAACGATTTTTTCTGTGTGACAATGCTACCTAGTTAATTACTTCATGAGTGCTAATAACTGACAATATATGGGAGTAATTGTGAAATAAAATTAACTTTTTATCATTATATTAGTAAATTGGTACCTATATTATCTTGTTTTTGGTATCTATTGACTTAAATTCCTATCATAATGACACTTTGAACTCTGTTCATATTATAGATCTCATTTAAGTTACGCATGTGGGATTCAGGGATAGTTTGGACTTGTAAACAAATCATCTTCAAGACTGTAATTCTTGTTGCAGCCTCGCAGGTCCTCTAGAAGAGATTCTATTGGCTTTATTACTAGATTGTTTTATATATTTTTTTCTATAATGTGTGTGTATACAGAAATAGTGAATAAAAAAGAGTGAAATCTGTCTCTCTCGAAAAAAAAATATTATATTATATTTCAAAATAATTGAATGAAAAGGAAAATAATTTAATGTGTGTTAATTAATTACAATATGAATATTTTAGTCACTAAGTGTTCATCCGTGTCGATAAGCTTATAAACACTTATAATAGAAACAACTAACAACGTGGAAAACGGATATTTTTAAATGTGTTAGTGCGTCACAAAATGGACTGAGTTCAGGAATCTACTCAAAAACAAATAATTGCTAGATATTATATAACAATTTCTAAGCTATTAGTTATGACATAAAGTTATTAATTTTAGAAAAACCAAGAGACCATCAGTAATCATAATATTTTTCATTAAAAAACGCTGCCAAAGATAAGTATCACTTTTCATTAATTTGCCTCCGCGAAGACAAGTCTAAGAAAATAGGTACGTCTAGCCGTTCTCGAGTTCAGCGTAACTCGAGAATGGCTAGACTGATTTTTTATAGGTACAAATTAAATTACTTTAATTTATTGAATTGCAAATGTCTATAGTTCTAACAAGTAATTGTTCAAAATAGATACATTATGTGTAAAATTAAGAATTGAAATGAGAGGAATTTTGATCAAATCCATATTAACATACCTACCTATAAAAATAAATAAAGAAACAAAAACAGTTGTAAAATAACAATATCATGTTTTGTTCATTGACGGTACGATTCCCGTACAATTCGAAACATTTGGCTGCCACCAAGACATCGGACATGCAACACATTTACTACAAGTGCAGCGACACTAACCTATCCTAACGAACATAGTCTGGATCATATTCGTCTAGACAACTTGTTCTTATTTGTATCACTAAATTACGTAGTATAGGTGTTAGGACATTTTATGTATTAGTTCGATGTTACTATAGAATTAAATAAGAAATACTAGGTTAGGGTTTTATAGAGATATAGAAAATTCTACAGAACTGTTAGGTTTTATCTTTCTATTTCAAAGCAAGATTTAGGTGTCTCTAGTCTAGGTTTAAACTAATAAGTTAGGTTTTATATTTAAAATAATATAATCTTACCTACCATGAATTCAAAATACAAAAACTGGCTCAATGGTTTAGACCTGGACTAAAGAAAAACCTTGTTTTGTAATAAGGCCATGTGGGAGCTATGCCTAATGGGTCCACGGCCTCACAGAAGGCCCATCCTTCCTCCCCCAATCCCTAAATCCCCATGTTTTGTAATAAGGCCATGTAGGAGCCATGCTTAATGGGTCCACGGCTTCATCCTTTTCCTCCCCCAATCCCCAAAACCCTAATTCCCAAAATGTATTCCCTGCTGTTGTTGCGAATGTCCATGGGCAGCGTTGATTACTTACCATAAGGTAATCTGTAGGCTCGTTGACAAACCTAACATAAAAAAATTGACAGTTATTTATAAGGACAATACATGTTAATTAATATAATAACGAATGGTACAAACACCTCTATCATGTGACATTACTGTTACATCACATCATGTCCATTTAAAGGACGTCGGAAGAGTATGAGTCATCACTGCAAATGCAATACTCGAAGAACGTAATGGACTTTAATTAGAAATAAATTTTAATATAGAACAGAGTAATCGTGCGATTAACAATGATGATAAATTGTGAATGACTAGACTGATGATGGACTAAAACTATTGATTTAGGAGCAAAAGGTGCATAACATGGCAAATATTCAAATTCTGGCATCTTGACCCTAATATGTGAATACTAAGGTTAGTTAAAATTTCACTTGATAACAAGAAATATCCTAACGAATTCTAGATAAATCCAAGTCAGAGTACCGAGTAAACTGCAGAATAACTGAAGAACACATTCCAGTAACTACGAACACAAGATAATTTAGACTCTAAAGAAACTAAAACTGCTTTATCATCCGATTTAAAGTCCCTTACACAAAGTGCAATTATCGTAAAGGAAAATAAGCATTATCGTAGAACATACATCAAGAGATTAGGATCAAACTTGTGCCTACTGGAATTCGCAGTACCCGAGCATAATAGGCAGTCAGCGAAATACCCGACATTGGCACGCCCACGGCTACATTTTGTAAATCAATATGACGAAGAAGAGAATTTCATGCAGAAAATCAATTGTAAGCTTTGTGATGAAAAAGAGAAAGATAAAATCAAAAAGACCACAGTGAATCTGTTAGTATCAACTCACATGGATTCACATGATATCCGAAAAGAAATTGACAGTACTTGGTATAGAAAAAGGGTTTTTTTATGGGATAAGTCGGCAAACAAGCAGGTGGATTACCTGATGGTAAGCAATCAGCGCCGCCCATGGATACCCGCAACACCAAAGGCGTTACGAGTGCATCGCTGGCCTTTTGGGGATAAGGGTTGCGGATATTTAAGGATTGGAAAGGTATAGGGGAGGGGAAGGGATTGAGCTTCCAGTATCCTCACAAATAGAGCACAACATAACGCTGTTATTTCACGACGATTTTTCTGTGAGGCCGTGGTATCAAAACAATCGAGCCCATCGACCCATTCGTGCCGAAGTTTGGCTCTCCCACACTTGATTGAAATTATAAATACCTGGCAATTTTTTTGAGAGGCCTAGATCCAGTCGTTGATACAAAAGGACTATTAATAATACTCATTAACTCTAAGCAGTCCTTAATATCCCAGGACGAAGTGAATCTTCTGTCAATTGCTCAGGGTGATTGAATTTTGTTCGTAAATCAGTAACGGACGGAGTCTAACGAGTACATTATGCGCATTTGTAACGATATCCGCCCACAGACAACGGGATGGATGCATTCTGCAACATTTGTGGGAATATTTGAAAAGCTTGCGATTTATTTACGCCTCGGCATCGCACCGTCGCAATATTGATAAAAAAATCCACTATTTAATAGAGGTTATGAATATGATACATATAAACCGACCGCTTTTTTTTATTACTCTATGTATAATATAAAAAAATCGCATCAAAACTCGTTACGTAGTTTTAGACAATTAAGCATACATAGGGATATAGGGACTGAGAAAACGAATTTGTTTTATATTACGTAGTGTTGTTCTGAAACAAATCAATGAGAGAGATGGGATAGTAATAAATAGTTTATCATTATTTGCTATTACCAACGTACAATGCATCAACAATTGTGTACACGAAACATATAAAAAGGGGAAGACCTACACTGTTCGTTGAAGATGTTGATGTGAATTTTAATACAGCATTAAGAAATGCCATGTTATGATTCATGTACTTTATCGCTGATTTACTATTGCTACTATTGCTCGTTTTTCTATTGTTTTTGTGTTATATTATCAATGTATTTTTATTCTAATTCCTGTCAGTAAGTATCCTAATAGTGTATCATTTTTCTTCAAAATGTTGTTGAAAATACGTGTCATAATGTCTTTCAAATGTAGTGGTAAATAAATGGATATATTAGAAAATCTAAAAGCTGCGATAGATTACTAACAAAATAGCAATCAACATTTAAAATTCTTAAGAATAGCCCGAGGTTATTGTATTTGCAAGAAATAATGAAGGAGGCGGGAAGCAACGATTTGTCGCGGCGGGATAGTCTCTTCTAAATGATATACATTCACTGAACCCACTCACACGCCCTCGCCAGGACGAATAATTGGTCCTGAGTCGGCAGAGCTTAGCGGGAGGCAAAATACTAATTATTATTAGACAGAATTTCCTATACCCAGAAAATGAATTTACGAACAGAAATTTATTACTCCACAAAATCAAATTTAAATATCAAGTAATGCAGAGTATTTGATTAGCTGCGATTATGATAATATCTATTATTAATGAGAGCAAGATGTGAGCGACAGCCTAAAAAACATTATGTCAGCATGCAAATGGACATTTGATGCAATCGTTTATTTTTTTAAGTCCCATCAACTTCTCTCCTTGGTTTGAATTAATTGCCTCCAGATCTCAGACTGATTTCAGCAAGGTAAAGCTCCCAAAAGGTAAAGAAGGCGAAAATCTAGTGGAGAAAGGCATCTCATGCAGGAGACCACGTTTACTTAAGGTTTTATGTAAACCCGGAAAGACGTCAGTTGCTCATCAATGCTCATTCACAGTTTTTCAATGCGATTGGAGAAATGGCAGCAAAGGAAATCGACTCCAAATACGTAAAGGACTAACGTTTGCCGAGTCAGCACTTTGGTATATTGCAGTTATACTCAATAGAAGTGATTAATGGAAAAACGTTAAGGACGTGGATATCCTCAATCCCAAAGATATAGGTGCCAAAGCGCCAAAACAAATTCTCAACGAGTCCAAAGGTTTACCAAGCAACCCAATTATAGTGATTGACGTAAGAAAACTATTTTCAACATCGTAACAACACAAGTTTAAAAAATAATTAGACAAGAATATGAAACACTTGGCCCATTCAACAAAGTTTGACAGACAGCCTGACGAATGGACGGTAACTGTGTAGATATTGTCACCGATTGACGTCATCAGTCACGAGACACCGAAACTCGTTAAGTTTTGTAGAAACCAAAATATTCTTCTTACAATTATGCGACATTTAAAAAACAAAATTATGTGTTAGGGCACACATAATTGTGTTTTTTTATGCTTCCGTCCGCGGCTTTTGTTATTCGCGTGGTACGTTGATAAAAAGCAAAAGTTAAGCCAGAATATCACCTATTTCTATACTAAACTAGCTGACCTGGCAAACCACGTTCCGTCTCAAAATTAACCTAATTTTTCTGACCTCTTAAACCTTCCCTGGACTTTCACGAATAATTCAAGACAGACAGAAATTAGTCAAATCGGTACATGCATTGTTGAGTTATAACATTAGAACGAAAAGTGGCATTGCATAATAATATAGATACATGTCAACCAAATCGCTCCGCTGTAAAAGAATAATAAACATACAATATTAGTAAGATATGAGAGAAATTAACGAAACAATTATTTCAAAGTAGCAATAATTTCTTATGAAGTGCGACTGATAGTATTTGAAACGGGTATTAGCAACCGACGTGTACTTAAGCATCATTAATCAATTATCCACTCAATTGTCTGTAACAACTTGTAAATGGGAAACTAAAAAACAAACATTGTTGTGTTGGTGAAAACAGCCAAATGACGATTAAAACAATCCTATGCCAAACTAGCAACCACGGGTGCAATGCTAATACTAAATTTCTCCACAGTTTAATGAATATTATTATACATATAAACCTTCCACTTACCTACTCTATCTATTAAAACCCTATCAAAATCCGTCGCGGAGTTTTACGAGATTCAAGCGTACATAGGGACATAAGGACAGAGAAAGCGACTTGTTTTATAATACGTAGTGATATATCCAATTCCAAATTGAAGAATATATTTCCGAATCCAATTTGGAGTATGAAAGGACAAACTAAAATTACTCTTCAGATCCCGAATCTAATGTTACTATAAATCATAAAACAAATTAATATAACTTTGAAGCTGCAGAAGCCAAAACAGATGCAAAAAGACACCAAGATGGGACCATTTTCTAAAATAGCAAAAGATCCTCATCCTGAGAAGTTGAGGTAATAAATTAAACTAGTGTACCGTTACCGGGTGTGCAACGTTAAAATTATCAGGTCCTGGGTGGAGACAAAGAGATCTATGTCTATATCGGGTGTGGCCATGTATGGCTCGGCGGGGAGCACTGTCCCGGAATAGTTGGTGCATCCTTTCAGGGCTTTCAGAGGGAGAAATTGTAACTGATTTTTATTTATCGGCTACTATTGGTCGTAGGGTGATATTTAATAGCCTATAGTACTTAGAAACATTAGTGAAAGAATTTTGGGAATCCGACCTACGTACAAACTTATTTCAAACTTAGGTAATTAAACATTTATTTCAAGGCCTCTGTCCAAAGCAGAATGTGGTTAGAGTACTAGTAACAATGTTAACCTAAGTGTATAGGTATCGTTAATTCTTAATTTTACACAAAATATAAACAATTAAACCTCTTACTATCTCTTTCTATCAAATGTATACGAGTATGTGGTATATCACATAAACAAATGCTAGAAATAGATTCTGATGAAGGGCAGCTAGGCCAAGATTTGTTTATTAAAACAAAACTGATCCCTTGTTTTGCTGTGTAATATTATAAAAACGTGAAAGATCTGATGATTATAGTAGACTTAGTTGACGATGTAATTTTCTCTTCAAGTAGTAATAGCACAGCACATTGAAAATTTTGATAACATTGCAAATACATTTAAGCAAAACCTTAACCTTTCTTCGTTACAAGGTAATAATAGGAAATCTAATCATCAGGTTCTATAAGGAAGGCATAAAAGGAGAATTGTAACGACTCTAGGTAACATATGGACTTCAATAACGTCAGTCATAAAATTAATGGGAGGTAGTGCGATATTGATCTCTATGACATACAATTTCCGCAACTTATTATACTCAATGGAAGGTGAGGCCTGAGTGTATGGCACTCAACAGGTCAAATCAAATGGCTCTGAGAGTTATAGGAGAAGCTGTTAGGAACATTGGTTGCTGGCTGATGTTAATTTACTTTGGGTTTGAAAGGATTCCAGAAATGAGATCTAGAACCTATGAACCAGTTCGAATAAGATTGTACTATCTGGTATTCGCCATCTTAATCTGACTAATAACTCGGATAGCGTTTATAAATAACTATCTACCCTCGTGCGGTTTCACCCACTGCTCGACTCCTACAGATCAAAGCGTGATGTTATATAGCCTAAAGCCTTCGTCGATAAATAACCAAATTTGTTTCAATTCGAACTAGTAATTCTTGAGATTACCGCGTTCAAACAAACAAACTCTTCTGCTTTATAATATTAAAGTATAAATATGGATTGGCGTATTGAAATATTTTTTTCTTATTATTCATATTTTTCCAAGGCAACCCTGATGCATCACGTTCAATGCAAATAAAGTTAAAACATGGCGGACGCGGACGATGCGCGCGCGCATTTAGAACGTACCGGGCCGTCTCGAAATTAACTACAAAACATTTGCTGTTGCCATGCGCGTGTCAACGCTTAGATATGCCCATTAGTTTGAGGAAAATAGCTTTCGTTATGTCTTAGCACGAAGATAAACAATTATAATGTGTTCAGGAGAGTTCTGAGATAATTGAAGAGTTATACAAAATTCTTACAGTGATTTTAAGTCAAACTCGTTTGTTATTTTAGGAAGTATTTTATTATTATTGGGATGTAGCAGCTCAATCGAGAAAATAAGGACAGTTTTTTTTTAATTTACGCACAACATCAAGTTACACCTAGGATTAGGATTAAATTTGTAGATATTAAGTTGTTATATTTAAGTACTTATAAATTAGAGCGCCTCGTACGCCAAAAAACTGTGTGTGTAGTTTGGCGTTTTTGTTTTATCGTAACAGAATGTGTTTTGTTGTTTGAAGATATAAATTAATTAAAAAAACCCTTCACTTACAGGAGCACTACAGATTGAAAGTTAATGGATATAAAAGTAAAGTAAACTTAACCTCCTGAGGTTAATTTAACTTTACTTTTACACCCATTACACCCATTTGACATTTTACACCCATTACTTACAACTTTAGTACCTGTACTAAAGTTGAATAAAAGGACGAACAAAGCATATAAATATTTTCATCAAGGATAATCGATTTTTCTATAAACTAATATTACACATGGTAAGGTCCCATACGATCCAGACATGTGGTCGACGTAGCCGCCACTTTGCATGATTTGACGAGCCATTAACTTCAAATTACTTCCAAGGCCTATAAATTTCTAAGAACTGATTGAACAGCGGTTTGTATCGATTTTCCATTATACCCCTTCTATTTTTAGTCAGCTAATAACTATGGCAGAATGCGGCATTGCATTGGTCGTAATCTGTTTGGCATTTGTTGTATTTCCCAGATATCATATCTGAATGTATTGAATTGGGTATTCTATGGGGATTCATTATTTAGGTAACTATTGTATTCTGTTTGACACAGAAATGTAGCCTCGGTCTGGAGATCGGGGTAGCGGGTTTTTAGTCAGTAAGAGTCTGACACGCTCTCTCTCGCCTTACCCTGTGCGGAAGTCATTTGTTAATTTTCTGGAGTATGAGAAGAAATATGGCGGTTTTAAGTCAGTACGAGTCTGACACTCTCTTTCGCCCCATCCTTGTTGGGAGACAATGGTGCTGGTACAATTGCAATCCAAATCATTATATGCATTTCAATTCTAGACTTCGTTTATTGAATACGACGAAAATTGCACCAGTTTTGTTTCTATTTCTGAGACATCAATATCAACAGCGCTCCATAGAAACTACGTGACACACAACAACCTTTGACCTTCAGAAACGACCTCGTATAAGAAATATAGGTCATGTATGATATTAGCAACATCACTTATAATAATACTTTGCTGAAAAGCGATGGATATCAAAAGGCTCCACGCACGACAAGACACGACCCGATCAATTTCCTCAGGCTTTAGCTAATATCGTGATTGTTGTGACTGCGTGGGCGTACAAAGGTCCCACCGTCACGCCACATGAACTTTCCCACGGTATCAAGGACGGGAGGGATGTCATTTCATACCAATTTGACATTTTGTTAATAGTCTACGTATGTATATACTGAAGCCAACCAATTTAGTGGGCTATTCAATGAGCTACCTAGCCTCGTATGGCATAACAATACAAAATTGTAAAACAAATCTGTTAACTGTTTACTTCTGATTCGATTTTCATGTGAGTTGCAGTCGCTAACTTTAGTATGTTAAGTTAGCATTTTGGTACTCGTAATTTTTCGTAATTTTTCTTTAGGTCTTCCGACCAATCTTTCGTCATCATATGGCCCGTCCCACCGGCATTGGTTGCATAGATAGGGAGTGTCAGATGGGTCTGACTAAAGCCACTGCGCTCTTTCTGCTCCTGGCTGGGACCGCTATTAATTATAAATGAGATTACATTAGAAATATCTCATCATCTATACTTAATATTATAAAGCTGTAGAGTTTGTCTGTTTATTTGAACGCGCTAATCTCAGGAACTACTGGTTCGAATTGAACCAATTCTTTTTGTGTTTGTTAGACCATTTATCGAGGAAGGCTATAAGCTATAACTCATCACGCTACGATATGTAGGAGCCGAGCAGCGAGTGAAACCACGGGACAGTAGCTATTTATAATATACTAGCTCTTACCCGCGGCGTCGCTCCCGTCATGCCTGACTGACTGTCTACCCTACTCTACCTACCCTACTCTACCTACCCTACTCTACCTACCCTACCCTACTCTACCTACACTACTCTACCTACCCTACTCTACCTTACCCTACACTACCTACCCTACTCTACCTAACCTATTCCACCTACTCTATCTTATGTCCTTCTCCTGGCTCTAAACTACCTCCCTGCCAATTTTCAGCTAAATCGGTTCAGCCGTTCTTGAGTTATAAGTGGTGTAACTAACACGACTTTCTTTTATATATATAGATATACAGTAACAAGTTGTCTCTTATCATTCTGGAACATTATAATGACGGAGATTCCATTTATCAATATTAGCATCAATTGGTATTGACGTCTTTAATTACATGCGGATCGTGCGCGATCGCGATGATCTACAACGATTCAGTTGCGGTAGTAGGTATAATTCAAAGGAAATATATATCTATACTAATATTACAAAGAGGTAAAATTTGTAAATTTTTAAGTTTGTATGTAGGGGGTAATCTTTGGAACCGCTGGTCGGATAGCCAAAATTCTTTCACTGATAGATAGCCACAATGTTCCTCAGTGCTATAGGCTATAAAACATCTCGCTTCTATCAAATTGCAGCCGAGCAGCGGGTGAAACCGCGCGAAAGTAACTAATGTGAGTGAGGATAAGGACTTTGCAAAGAAGGTCCAACTTTTCGTCAAAAGAATGTTAATGTTACACACATTCTTCTGGCGTCATCCCCTATAAAGGGTCTAGGGTATTGGAATCTTCTTCAAAACCAACTGTTATAGTATTCAGACTCATTAGAATCAAATTATTTAAAAATAGAATTGATCTTCCATTACGATATGTCATCTGTCATTCCTCATTGATCTAGTTTTGGCATTGGCATCTTCTTCTACGTAAACTGTTATGGCATTTTTGAGGTCAGTAGGATCAAACTATTAAAAAAGAACTTGTGTCATCAAGAACCCTTTGTATTAATCAATTGTTTCAACACTATATAGTGCTTCCCGCATGTTACTCAAATCATCATAATGATTAACACTAAAGAATTGAGAGCCCGTATCCATCGAATCAAGCGTCCCAATCCCACCATCATGTCATCATCCCGTTGATCGAATAATTCAATTAAGACTATATTAGTTTGCACGTATTAATTTAATTATCAAACAAATCGCTTCGGTCTAGGTCAAACGTTTCGTGCCAATTTGGCCAGTCTGAGCTGGATTTAATGAAGTCTCATGAACCGATTGGCAGGATAGTAATAATAATATAGTTTCTGGGAAGATTCACTGTTTTGATCAAAAATAGACTGAACTAGCTAGCTGCTTTTGAATATAACAGTACAAAACTAATTACGCTAGGTCAATCCTTAGATAAAAGTAAAAGAAAAATACAACAAATTGTAAAAAATATTAAGTATTATTGCTGCATTACCTAACTCATCTCTCTCGCAAAACTTCAAGATTTCTAACAAAATAGTCTTCTTTCGCTCGAGACCACATCAAACTCTGGCTTCTTATCCAGGTATCTGTTTATTAGTTTCATCGTGCGCGGAAATGGGGATTACTATTTATGTCTCAATCTGTATATAAATATTTAAATAATGTATGTTTTAATTTACCGCATTTCTTCGCAGAATTAAGGCTTTGTAACGCCTTACAGAGCGCTAATAAAAAATAAGGCATTGTGCCCTAATTTTGCAAACGCCGTAATAAGAATTGAATTTTTAAATATGCAAACCTTCTTTGATGAAAATGTAATCCTAAATTACTTGGAATAAATAATAACGAGGCTGACCATCATTTTAATCTGTTTGAGACCGTATTTCGGTATATAAATAAGCAAATTGTATTCGTTAATGTAACAATGCTGCTATCACATGTATGTTTTATACTTGCACATACATATGACGAATAAAAAAAAACTGTAGAGTACAATGATTGTTATTGTAATGACAATGAGTCACTAAATCATAGTTCTGTCAAGGTTACGCGGTGGAAACATCGCTAGCTGCCTCGTTAAACTAGTTGGTACATATTGTAATAATAGATTCAGATGCTGGGAGAATATATGCATATCAATTGCAGATTTTACATCTTACTAAGATCATTGGAAAAATAAAACCGATGCCAAGTCATTAAGAACTAAAATGTGGTAATAATACACATAATAGATCCGCAAGGCAGCTTGTGGCCAACTGTTCGGCAGTGGCGACCCCATGGACCAGACTCCTGGGAGGTGTCTTATATTCTTCATCTCCAGTTAGTCTTCGTGACGAGCTGGAGTGAAAACTGATGAAGAATAAGCCCTCCTACTTCATTCTTGCCTTAATTGGCTGGCTTGAGTGAAGATTCGCAAGAGTAGGAGTTGAAGGAGGTTCGGGGAAGGATGTATCTCAGTAAGGTGCTGGTAAGGGTCTTAACCGTACTTCCGGGATTGCTCTGATAGCCGTTGGATGCCTCTCCATTCAACTTCGGCCGTTTCTGGGGGCCCATTAATTGAGTTTGCCAGTCACCCCCTGCCTGATTATCCGTATGTATCAATATTGGTCATGGTCAGGGGCCATAGTATTTCCCTTTTAATTATTACCACAATTCGCAATAGTCCTGCATCAACCGGGGATTATCCTTGGGTGCACTTTTATAGTGCAAACAGGGATAATTGCCGGCTGATGTCCCATTTTACTTATATTACAGTTGTTCAACGGGCCTCTGCGAGTTGGCTTCGGCCCCTTGTACGCCTTCTAAAGGTCCAGGATTCTGTAATCCCGTGAACGGAAACGAATACATAACAGTAATCATGTCAACAAACATTACGCTACTGACAGATAACCGATAAACCCTTGGAAGTATGGTCCGACGTAGATGTAGAAAAATTTAAAAAGGTCTTTTAAGGAGTATACGAATTTAGTCCAAGTTTTCTAGACATTTATTTACACGGATTCTGATCGGGTGTAGTGCGGATGCTTTCTACACCAAAGTACGCTTATCATTATATAACCAATACTTGTAACAGAAACACATAAGCTGTGGACCTACCTTATCATAATAAATAAATATAAACTTATCACTTAAAATTCGAAAGTTGTTAGTTGAAACATGATCTATGAGCGTATGTGTAAAGCGGTTGCCACTTGTTATCACAGTTAAACCCTACACTATACCAGTATAAGGCTTCAGGGATTACCTACTATTAAAAGAACACTCGTTATAGTAGAAAGGCAAACGAACAATATCCCATAAAACTTTTTGAACAATTTTCTCAAGGGATCCTTTTCTCGGCGAACCCGTAATGAAAATAATGGAATAAGTAGATAATGATTTGAAAAGAGTTTTGTATGACTCTGAACTGAATTACTTATTCGGGAGTATAATCATTTTATTTTATGGTTCAGGTTATATTTTAGACGGACATGAGTTTGAGTTAAAGCAGCTGCTATGTCATGTAAAAAATAAAAAAAAACTGTTATGCTTGTAAATTTTACAAGCATAACAGTTTTTTTACAGGGCAGGTTTCAATTAAAATTGACAAAACGCTAAAGGAAAAGCAAGGTATCCTAATGCCTCATAATCCATCAGCTTCTAGCCTAACAATTTTAAGTAAGTAAATAAGTAGCTGATCTAATTAATTGACGTTAACTAGGAATTAGAAGAAGCCCTATTCAAATGGGACAAGGTCGAAACTTGGTAAACTACCAACATTAATTGAGTCCCATGACGACTTGTTGTAATAGGTCAAACACATGTACGAACGTTTATTACTATGATGATGAATCGGAATGCTTACACTAAAGAAAAAAAAACGGTAAAATTACTGAAGAGGATCAATCTACGATGCATAATGTAGGAAAAGATCAACAGGCAACAAGATTTATGAACATAGAAAGAAGAAATTTTCCGAAGTCAGATAAAGATTTTGCAAAGTCCTTAAATATGACAATATATCAACCATGTAAGTATTCATAATCTACTGCAGTGTACAATTAGTATTTGAATGGGCAATAGAAAGCTATTCCATAAGCTTATTCGAATAGAAATCTCTATAAAGTAACGTTTAACATTATCTAAACCATTGCCTTTAGTTTTGTGTCTTTAAAACCGTCTCAATCTATGAAGACTTAAGGATCATAATATGTTTCTAGTGCAGTTCTGTCCAGTTTGATCAATCAACAACCTACCCCAAACCGTGAAGATCTTTACAAGAAATTCATCTTTATAGTCTAGTAGCAAAGTCGAAAATGTTTTGAAGAAACTTGACAAGATGGAGTTGATCTAGTGCCTGTATTCTACATCTCCGGTGGCCTGACTCACGTCCTGTGTTGCTTCCCGTTTTAGGGGTCACTGAGAGAGAATGTTGCGAATCTGATAAAAGACTTCTCGGTGTAAATGTATGCTTGAACGAAGATATCACATACATGGTATATCTTTTTATGATTACCTACTTAAGAAACCTTATCCTGTCCTAGGCACTGGCCAGGTCATGTATTGTCATTATCTTACAATAATTGAGATCGAGAAGTCGGAAGGTAGTTTCATAAAATTTTGACTGACTCCTGAGTAATAATAACGAACACAGCAAAACAAGAGTTGGTAAAATTGATGCAGGCGTTTTTGAGTTATGGGCTATCAATCCATTTTGCTATTAATTTTCATATTATAAGATATAAGTATTTGAGTCCATTTAATTAAATGGACTTATTAATAATAAGTAGCCAACCAAACCAAACGAAAATCCAAATCCTGCCAGAGATATTCTCGGATAAATTATGGTGTTTGAAACCATTACTCAATAAGTCAAAGCTTCCTGCATTTCAATTGGTTTTGGATGCAAGCCCAAACATTTTAGGTTAATTCAACCACTGTTATGAACTCCAAAGTTTCAGTCAGAATGCACATAGATATCTATTTACTGACGTTGCTATACGCAAAACTGCAAGACGGAAAGTCAAAAAAATTACAAAACATTTAAAAAGACAAAATATAAATGTCCCTCTGTTTATCGATTAGGAAATAAAACATGAAATTCTACTCATCTTCATCAGGTGTGAGAGAGCCATTATTCGGCACGAATGTGTCGGACGGAGTGATACCACGGCCTTACAAAAAAGCTGCGTGTATTAACCACAGCGTTGTTCGCCGTGTGAGCGCGGTTACTGTTGGCCCAATCCTTCCCCTCTCGATTTCCTAAATGTCCAAAACCCTAATCCCCAAAATGTTTGCATCGGCCTCGGTAACTTCTTCGTTGTTGCGGTTGACCACGGGCGGCGCTGATTACTCACCATCAAGTAATCTGTCTGTCCGTTTACCGCCCTATCATATAAAAAACAATAACCCTTTAAAAACCACCTAGGATAAAAACAAAACAGATAATCACAAAGAATTTTACTTAAACCCTCTTCATCCACAAGACTGAACTAATTTGTTCCTAAAAATGAGACAGAAAATTGTGAAGTCAATTCGGTTGCCTTGGAATGTGCAGCTAATAGGCATATCCGCTGTAGTAGTTACGTACATTGCTCGCCATTGACTCACTGTGAACTCCCACTTATCATATACACTGTACAATGTACATGTCAACTGTCTGGATATCTCAATTGCATGCTTATCAACGATAGGCATTGCGAAGGATAGGATAACATTGACGTTCAAGAAATAGATAAGTGATATTGAGAATTTATCACAAACAAGGCCTTTCTAGACGAATTTAGAGGTCACAGAATCAAGAATAGCAATTGATGAATTTAGATTTCTTGAGATGAACAACAATATGGCAATGGATTTGGTATTATTGTGATATCGCAGTGGTTTCATATCCAAAATTTGAAGTTTGGATTGTGTTCTGTATTAGCAATAGAATCAGTTTCAAAAGTTTTATGTTCATATATCATGAATTTCAGCTTATGATAGTGTCTAGTGCTGACTAAAGAGCTCTTTTTGATAATCTTGGAATTTATACAAAAGTTGGAAAAACTGACATTAGTATTTGTCAGGTTGCGAAGCCTCGCCAATCCATACACCACCATCATCTTAGCAAATTCTATACACGTGTACATATTGAGAAAAGCTCTACTAGTTTCGAACCACAGAGGGGTTCTTCCTCATGAGCAGCGTGCGCGGACGCGGCGACGTTGCGCAGCCTACTGTCTTTAGTTAATTTAGTATGTCTCACGATAGTTATTATAAAAAATTCTATACATATATCGAGGAATGTCTAGTAACCATTCTGAAAGAATTTGCAAAACAAAGTTTAATTCTAAACATCAATTTAGAATTATCTCAACACGCATCTCACAAACCTGTGTGATCGTATTTATACAAATGAATATATATGAGCGAAACATTTGTAAATATTTGAGGTAATGTTTTAGTTTCTGCTCCTCAAACAGAAATATTTACGTGTAAAACCGTCGGATGTTAATGATGATTGAAACATAAAGATCTTGATCTATTTTTCCTGTGTTTTCTGGGTGGTATTCTCTACGTCACTGGTTTCTCTTGGCCGGTCAATGCCTTACTTGTATTCGATAAATGTATTACAGGTATTATTGAATCCAGGATATACGTCATTTGTTACCGTTTTCTCTTCATAAATGCATTAAGCATTGAAGCTATCATTGAATTTATTTTTCTTTATTATTCTATTATACTTCGTCAAAAGGCTACAGATATTGTTGTGGTGCATAGAGCAAAAGTCATAATAAAATTTCCTACGCAAAATTTTAGACATTTAAAAGATCCATATTTTTTTAATGTTAATTTATTTAATCGTGTGCAAATAACAACCGTTATTTTCGAATTTGGAAAACTGTGAAGGTCTTATTTTAAATGAATAGCAGAACAAAACTAAAAACCGTTAAAATACTTCAAATGTAAACAAGCCAGCTCATTATTGATTTTTATTGGCAATTAGTCTGACAGATAACCGATAACTGATTACTTGCCCCTTAAGCTACATAAGGCGAGGAATTTGCTTACCTATCTGATACTATCCACCTGCAGGTCTTAGGTGATAGATCAATAGGTAAGTCAGTCTAGTCTAGCCACTGAGGTAGACATAACAATATCGCTATCATTACTCATTTACAATAATGTTGTTTATTATACTGCATGCATATTCTAGTCATCTTTAAAATGAACATATAGGCATTTTAAGATGTGGATTCTGATGTAAAAATTGGTTGGAAGGTTGATGAAGTCTAAGTACCACGTAAGAAAAGCAATTTGGTTTGTTAATTATTCAGATGACAAGAACTTCTTTTGGGATTTCGAAGAGTGCTTTGTTGGCCTTTTGGAGGTTACGGATTTGAGGATTGGGCATGGGAGGGGGAAAGATTGGAGCTCTTGTTATCTAACTCACACAGCTCAAGCTTTATTTCATGCCCGAATCTGTCACACCGGTCGAGCAGGTCCATTCGTGCTGAAGAATGGCTGTCCTACACTTTTTTTTGTAGGGAATCTTCACTTATTCTGTCTTTTATCCATTTCACTTTTGTGTCTTTTGTAATTGAAACAATAGTCGTTTTCTAGTAATTTCCTACAAAGTTAATTCGAGACGAGCTATCTAATATAACAAAGCGTGTGTTTGTGTGTTACTCTGTATATGAAGCCGAGGCCGGATATAAATCTGTGTTGAGTGGACGGCAGCCCGTCCAAACTTCTGACTACTGTAAACATCGAAGTATCGTGTCCATTGCTTTACACGTCACGTTTTTGTATAAGAATTTTTCGCTATAAAATTGTTACATAATATTTATTATCTGTGGCAAGGTGGCAAGTTGCAAGTGGATACGCCATATGGTGACTTTAGTTTTATTTTTGAATTTGGTACTGTATGCTCACGACTAGTTTGTTTTGTTCACAAAAATAAAACTGTATTGGAGTTAAATGATTAGGTACGTTCAAGATACATACTTTGAGGAGATAGCCTAGGAACGGAAAAAAAAGTCTTACTAATCGGCTACTTAATTAATTTAATGGACCCCCCTAAAGAGGAGTTGCAAATGCGTAGCAAGCATCATGAGGGTTACGGATTTGAAGATTGGGAATGGAAAAGGGCCTAAAGTAACCACACTCACACGAAAACCAATGTAAGCGTTGTTGTATGCCAGTTTTCTGTGTAGACGGAATCACCGGTCGAGCTTTAAAAAAATACCAAGAAGAGTAAAATATAAATATATTCTAAAAGATGACCTGGCACTCAGATAGCCTTATGAGTAATAGAAATCAATGAAAAATGTTAGAAGAAACCTGCGTCAAAGGCACACTGAAATTAAATGATACTTTTTTTAGCTGGGAAAACATCTGGTTATAATAAATGGCATTGCTTGAAGATAAAAAAATCACGTCGCCTTACAATGGAGCAAGAAGCTCTTTTTCATTTTGAGGTTGGAAAATCATCATAATATGATGATAAAGATGAAGTTGGCGAGAGTATCAGATTCTTACTGACTAAAATCCACCCCGTTCCTACTTCTGCTCCAAGCCAAGGCAGCATTACATTATTTCGCTTCACCTGCTACCTCGGCTTAGAGCAAGCTAGGTTATTTATATCAATGCGATGCATTGATGACAAGCCATCCTAATCCTTGGTATAAAAGGTGTATAGCTCCATCCCTCTCATCATGGTAGGCCCTCTGGTGTTTTAGATGGTCGGAAATTGGAACTACCAAGGATAAGGATGGCTTGTCATCAATGCATCATACACCTTTTATAGCTCCATCCCTTTTTCTCGCTCGAAAGATTCACACTTTAACACTTCACCGAAGACCCCACAAAACAAAGGACGTAACGCACGACAGATGATAAAAAGTTGTTCATCGTAGTACAATGGAAACAATTTTACCAATAAAACAAATACCCGTACGTTTTGGCAACGGTTGGTGATCTTTATAATTCTGATGAGAGGCCAGCCGTTATCTAGGGAGTCATAGAACTGTACGACGATTAAAACCCTTTTGAAATAAATGACATTTAGATGCTTGATGTATAATAATGCAGACGCAGTGTCACCAAGTGTAATTCCTAAAACTATTAAGGTTCTAGGATTGGTAAAAATACCATTTCTTTGATAGATCGATTGTTAGGATGACTGTGAGTGAGACAGACATTTGGCAATTTATTTATTCTTGTTTTTTTCCAGCACCAGGCCATGTGATATTTAAGAGAATTTCAAAGATCTCAAGACGAACTATGTAGGTTAGCGAGACAAAACTTATGAGTTGAATGAATTTAATTAAGTAATCGGTCTTTTTCAGTGCCAATACCCTTGCGGTCACCTCATCATTAAGTCATCAAAACACAACAAAAATCCCCTTCACGCCTATTGAACAAGTCATTAGTAAAAACAATACCGAAAAACTTGGACAATAATCTCTTGTTTTGTGGCATTTGAACAACCTTATCGCGTTGTAATAAGTGTTAGTTTTACAAGTGATGTGTCCCATGATGGATGGTAAAAACTTTACTCATTATCCGCTACTTAACGTTTCAATTCAACAGGGACGTGACATTTTTTATGTAAATTGGTCATCAAAGGAATTGTCATAGGCTTTTGTAAGAAAATTCAAAGGTTTTCCTAAATCGACGGACATTATGAGTAGTTGGAAAATAGGGCATCCAGATCAGAGATCTGGATACCCTATTTTCCACATTTTAATCTTCTATTCACATATTATTTTAAGATAGCAGGCATGGCAGTAATATTCATAAAAAAGATCATACTTATTGAATATGATAATATGGAATGCTCTCGCTATTGTCCATTGCGCTGCCTTATATACCTAGGTACGTAGTGCAGTGGCTATTTATTACATGTATAAGAATGAGTTAGCAATAAAAAAATGATATTTTGAATTATTTTATTTTAAATATACAATTTTTGATATTTTTATAGTTGATATCTATTCATTACTACATAGGTACACTTATAATTATTTACATAAACTTTTTTAGAAAATTAAACATACATAAGTGGTAAACGGTAACGTCTATACATTTTAAATTATTAAATCTATACTCTTGGTTCGATGTCATCCTGAATTTTGGCAATTAATTCTCTCGTACTGGTATATATATCATCGTATAATATAGTTTTCACAACATGTTGAACACACACATCAGCCTCACAATTACACATCGGCTGTTCGGATTTTTGAAAACTGTCTGTATCATAGATTTCTATTTTTATTATTTTCGTTCCACGAGAAACAGGCTTCTTTATAAATTGATAGAATGTCTGATCTGTTTTTGATCTCTTGCGAGCGAGACCCAGCGTCTTCTGTCCAGTGGTTTGTTGGACTGGTTGATTCATGGGTACAAAATTGAAGAGATCCTCCGAGTCCTGAAATAACAATACAATATTAATTTAAGTTACACTACAAACGTTACGATTGAAATAAAGGCTTATGTGGAAATAATTAATGCTGTGATGCTACTTACTACTATTGTTAATATTAATACATTTTTAAATTGTTAGTGAATGTATTAAAGTAACACTTACCGACATTCCGCAATTATATCAGTCTGATTCAGTCTTCACCATCAGATTCAAAGATGAAATGGATTTCAATTTATTATATCCCCCTTTTATATTTTTAAATTTAATTATTTCTTTTAATACATAGAGTTCAATATCGTATATTTTTGTTAGATGTTAATATCTATACAAAAATGGTATGGTGAAATTGAAACCGCAGACATTACGACGCCTAACATTTTATTGTTTATCGAAAATATATATCGACAAAATAATACTACTGTATTTTTGTTCACGGTTATTGTTTTCATACATTTTATTAAAATGATTTGGCAAGCAAAATCATGGTATGTTAATAGTATATCAGCGTTAGCGAATTTGCAACGTAGCTGAATTCTTTTTAAGGAGACGGATCATAACAATTGATCAATATCGACATACAATTATTAAGCCTGGTTTTACCTGCTATTATTATTATAAAGATTAAAAATAAATAGTTTTTTGTTATTAATTTATTTTTTTAATAGCTTAGATGTACCTCTATGCTGGAATAAAACACAAGATTTACTTAATCGATCTGATTATTATTGTAGTAGGTACCTACAATTAGTGAGCATCGACACGTTTTACGTTTTCATACAATTGTTCAACTTCTTCTATATTTCA
Organism: Spodoptera exigua; assembly: GCA_902829305.4. Classification (NCBI taxonomy): domain Eukaryota; kingdom Metazoa; phylum Arthropoda; class Insecta; order Lepidoptera; family Noctuidae; genus Spodoptera; species Spodoptera exigua. The sequence continues at coordinate 14,683,586 of LR824603.2, forward strand.
TAAAAACAAATAAGTTATCATAGTAATTGTGAAAAAATTATAAGATAAATACAAGCTTATTTTTACATACCGAAATATGAGATTCTGACTAGTCATATCTCCATTCCTCCACATGTCTAGAAGTTGCATGCGAGCGTGCAAACCGCAGCGTTTGTACCGTCGCCTGACGTCAAAAACATTCAGTAAAAAACAACAATCTTCAAACTTTTTTTCTAAATATGAAATTCCCCTATTGTTTATTTAAGTAAGTATCTATATTCATCATCCGTCTACATTATCTATCTATACATATAATAATCTACACTAATATTATATAGAGGAAAGATTTGTATTTTTGTATGTTTGTAACGAATAAACTCTAAAACTACTTAACCGATTTCGATGAAACTTGGCATACAGATAGACCATAACCCGGAATATGACATAGGATTTTTTATCTCAGTATTAAGTTCCCGTGGGATAATTTAAAACTAACGCGGGCGAAGCCATGGGTAAAAGCCATCTTATATAATAACACTAAGCTTAAAACCTTAACCGCTCAGATTTGTACGCTCGTGTATGCAATTTTTGCAAGTATGCAGTTTTACAAATTTGGATTGAATGATGTGATTTTAGGCCTATAAAAACGCATAGCAAATTAGTCTCCGGTACAATTCCTCTCTGGTACGAATCCTCTCTACAACGGATCAACTCTCCGAGCTCCTGATCAAGCTACCTGTCTAAACACCTATCAAGAATGTAAGTATCTATTCATAATCATTTATCTAACTATTAAATGGTCAGAGCAATGTATTAGTTGATATATTCAAGTATTCGAATGTTGACCGTCAATATTGTGATGCAGGTTCGATTCCTGCACAGATCGAATATGCTACTTTGTGTTGAAAAAAAAATGAAAACTAAGTACCAGTTACATAATTATTTTAATTTATTTCAACTATAACACAATGATAATTATGACTGCTTATGAAAGATTGGACAGTCGAGGGTTCCATTCTCGTAACGTTTCAAGTCTAACTGTGACATACATATAGTTAATCTGATCATTATTTCTTATCTCTGTAGCATAGATAGAATATTCTAGTTTGACGTTAAGACTATGTGTCTGTACCTATACCAAGCATTGTATTTGTTGTTCATCGATTTTTATAATTTTTAATATTAGATTTATACATAGAAATATTTAGAGATATAGCGAAACCTAATCAACATAAACACCTATACATATGTAGAAAATAAAATTATCGATTACAGTGCACTAATAATATATTATTTATACACAGGTCGAAGCTACTCGCCAACGATCTCTTTCTCTCCAGCGACGATTCTGAAGCGGAGGTGAAGCCGAAGGGGAAGTCGGAGGACAAGAAAATGAAGAGAGAGCGATCCGGCAAGTCGAGTGAAGGATCTAGTTCGAAAAAGTCCAAACCAACTATCTCCCCAATTTCTCCGCCAGCATGCGTTACGGCCAATGAATTATTCGGTGACGAAGACGATGACAAGAATGAATGTGTTAAGAGCTCTACCAAAACGGGTAATGTCCCACCTATACATTCTTATTTTACGAAAAGGCTGCGGAAGGGCTATTCTCGGCAAATTAGTGAGACGAAAGAAGGAAAATATTACGTCGAGTTAAAAATATATGATGTCGAAGAAATAAAAAAAATTATGCCGATAAATAGATGGCGGCATGCTATTACTACTATAAAAACTAAACTGGATGAAGATAAGGAGTCTTGGCACCATATAAAAGAGTTCATCTTAGCGACCCAAAAAGATTTTAAAAATTGTCCGCTGTCGTACTTAGGATCCTACGAAACTTAACGATTTAACCTATTGTTAATCAATTTATTATTCCTGTACACATTTTTATATTAGGTACATGATGCATAGTTATATCTCTATATACAATATAATAACATTTATCCCAGCATTAGCTTTAATTCATAGGGTAATTCAATGTATTTTTGGTTATTTCATTATATTTTATAATTATTATCATTGTTTTTTTTCTTTGTTTCACAGCTTCTACACACCTCACTAATAAGTCAAGATCTAGAAAAATAAACTGTGACAAATGTAAAATATTAATTCCAGAAAATCAGTATTCCTATCATATGAGAACTAATATACACAAAGCAAACTGTTTATTGAATACCAAGTTCGCAAATATTCATATTATTGCGACAGCATTCAATAACAGAATAATGACATACAGATTGAATGTCACTCAGGAAGACGAGTACCTCGGTCTAGAGGCGTTCCTGAGTGATCACCAAACCAATATAGCAGAATTGATTACTATGTCACTAAATAAACACAACTGCATAAAAGTTAATTTCGAATTGTTTGCATATTTTATGCTACCAACTTTAGAAGAAAAGCAGCTAAAGTCATTTAATACCAAGTACAATATTATTTATAAAAACACTGATTTGAATGAATTATTAACTAAAGTAATGAATGCATTGAACGAGAAATTAACAGAGTTCCAACACTGTCAATCTGGTTGGACGTTTGTTTCTATGAGTCATCTCGAAATTAATATAAATAAGTATTCACCTATGAGGGGTGGATCTTATATAGATTTACCACCAGCTATTAAACATTCTAGAAGTTGCATTAATATAAAAAATGAAGATGATTGTTGTTTTCTATGGAGTATAGTTGCTGGATTATATCCAGCGAAAAATAACGTGTGCAGAACAAGTTCATATCCTCATTATTCTTCGGTTTTAAATATAGAAGGAATGTCATTCCCACCCACAATGAATGATATTAAACAGTTTGAGAAAAACAATCCAAATATGAGTGTAAATATATATGGTTTGCAAAATAATATTGTAACTGGACCTCTTTATGTATCGAAGCATAAGAGAGAACATCATTTTAATTTACTATATATTGAAAACAATACTGTTGGACACTATTGTTTAATTAAAGATCTTATACGTCTTGTACGACGTCAAGTAACTCATTATAAAGGTAAAGTTTATTTATGTGATGCATGTTTACAATTTTTCAGTAGCGAAACAAGATACAAGTCTCATAACTGTTCTAAGATATTGTCTATTTTGCCTGAAAAAAAATCTATATTGAAATTTAAACATTTTGAGAGGCAGCAGAAAATTAATTTCATCATTTATGCTGACTTCGAATGTATGTTAATTGACTGTAATGAAAGTAACTCTTTAAACACTCGGAAACTAAAGACACATCAACCTTCATGTTTTGCTTATTATATCTGTTGTGCACATAATAATGAATTAAATAAGTATGTCTCATACAGAGGTACAGATTGTGCGGAAGTATTTGTTAAATATTTAATAAGAGACGCTAAACGTATACATAGAATTTTAAGTAATAAAAAGTCTATGACTCCGTTAACAACTGAGCAAGAGATGAATTATCAGAACTCGAATACATGTCACATATGTAAACAACTATTGCTTAATGACAAAGTCCGAGATCATGATCATATTACCTCAGAGTACCGTGGGGCAGCGCACTCCCATTGTAATTTGATGTATAGAGTTTGTTCATTCATTCCTGTCGTCTTTCATAATTTGTCTGGATATGACTCACATTTATTCATTCAAGAGTTAGCAAAGTATGAAGGTACTATTAACATAATACCGAAAACTAAAGAAAAATACCTCTCAATAACGAAAGTAATAAAGACAGAAAAATATAATCATCCTATTCAGATAAAATTTATTGATTCTTTTCAATTTCTTAGTTCTAGCTTAGATGCATTGAGTGATAGTTTATCAGAAAACGATTTTTTAAACTTATCAAGAGAGTTTAGCGATAAAAGAAAATTTGATCTAATGAGAAAAAAGGGTGTTTATCCTTATGATTATATCGATTCTTGGTCCAAATTTGATGAGACGCAACTTCCATCAAAGTATCATTTCTATAACAGTTTGTGTAAGAAGCATATAACTGATGAAGAATATTTACACGCTCAAACAGTTTGGAATGTTTTTAACGTTAAATCTCTTGGTGAATATACAGATTTATACATAAAATGTGATGTGCTTTTACTATGTGACATATTCGAAAAATTTAGAGAAACAAGCTTACAGTACTATAAGTTAGATCCAGCTTATTATGTTACTTCACCGAGCTTAAGCTGGGATGCAATGCTTCTATATACTGACACTGAACTGGAGTTAATAAGTGACTTGCAAATGTATGAGTTATTAGAAAAAGGAATTCGCGGTGGGCTGGCACAGTGTTCTCGACGTCATGCTGAAGCAAATAATAAATACTTACCACATTTTAACGAGTTAGAACCAAGCAGTTATTTAATATACCTTGATTGTAATAATCTGTATGGCTATGCTATGATGAAGAAACTTCCTATCTCAGAATTCAAATTTTTAACTCTCGAAGAAATTAGCAACTTTGATGTAATTACTATCTCTGATGATAATGATTACGGTTATATTTTGGAAGTAGACCTGATTTATCCGAACTATTTACATAACAAACATAAAGATTTACCTTTTGCAGTTGAAAAATTAGTACCACCTTATGGAAAATCAGCAAAATTGATTGCGAATCTTTATGATAAGCATCATTATGTGATTCATTACGTGCACTTAAAAGAGTGTTTAAAAAATGGTCTGATTTTAAAAAAGATTCATTGCATACTTAGCTTTAGACAAGAATGTTTTCTCAAAAATTACATCGATCTCAATACTAGACTTCGTCAAAATTCCAAAACTGCATTTGAAAAGGACTTTTTTAAATTATTGAATAATGCGATTTTCGGAAAAACTATTGAAAATAAGCGCAAGCAAGCTGATGTTAAATTAGTAACAAAATGGAGAGATACCACCAATAAAACAAACAAACATCTTGATGCTGAAAAATTGTTAGCTAAACCAAACTTAAAAAGTGTATCAATATTTTCAGATAATTTTATAGCTGTAGAATTATATCATGAAAAAGTTGTTTTAGATAGACCGATTTATATCGGATTCACAGTTTTGGAATATTCTAAGCAACACTTATACCAGTTTCATTATGATTTTATAAAGAAAAAATATGGAAATAATGCAAAGTTATGCTATACTGATACTGATAGTTTGTTATATTTAATATATACAACTGATTTTTATCAAGATATGCATGATGATCTTACCAAGTTCGATACTAGTAATTTTGCAGTAAATAATCCTTATCGCATACCACAAACTAATGCAAAAGTTCCCGGATTATGGAAACATGAGATGGGTGATGATTTAATTATAGAATTTGTCGGTCTACGAGCTAAATTATATTTTATAAACAGTCTCAAAACTCAAATTAAAAAAGCTAAAGGTGTTTCCAAATCTGTCACAAATAATCTAAAATTGAATGATTACAGCAATGTTCTGTTGACCGATAAAGCGCTAAGATGTAAAATGAATATGATAAAATCAATTAAACATGTTTTATACTCCCAACAAGTAGATAAACAAGTTTTAGATAGAAACGATGATAAAATTCAAGTACTACAAGATCAAATTCACACATTACCCTGGGGTCATTGTGATTCTATGTTTTTAGATTATTCCAGTGATACGTAATCTATAACTATGTACACGTTTAGTATCTATTAATTTTATTAGTGATAATTATAAATAAATTTATGCTACTTTCATGTATGTAATGTGTATAGAAATGATGTATGAATAATTCTTAAGAATAAGTAATGTACTGTAAATGAATATATTACGCTACTATTATGAGTGAATGTATACGCTATGATGAACATTTATAATAAAATGATATTTCTTAAACAAATTGACTTTTATTCAAACGTATTCAACTTCCTAAACGTTATCATCAAATTGTAAGTTCATGCTTATTCTATCATGAGGTTCATGTAGTAACGAGTATATAAGTGTACGTTAGGTGGAAATAAGATTAATATACAATATGAAGTTGATCAAACAACCCATATCTCTCAATGTTAATAATATAAGATTAAGTGACTCTGTTCACCACATCAGACATAGCGCTTTACTGCCAAATACTATTCGCTGTATAATATGTGGCCCATCAAACTGTGGTAAAACGAATGTAATGATCAGTTTGCTGCTGCATGAAAATGGGCTCAAATTTAAAAATCTTTATCTTTACTCTAAAACTTCTTTTCAACCAAAATACCGTTTCTTGATCGAAGTATTAAAAAGGGTACCACAGATTAACTTTTACGAGTTCAATAATAACAACGATGTAATTTCTCCGAGTGAAGCCTTAACAAATTCTGTATTTATATTTGATGATGTTGCTTGTGAAAATCAAATAAATATTCGCAATTATTTCTGTATGGGTAGGCATAAACAAATAGATTGTTTCTATTTGTCTCAAACCTATTCTAAAATTCCAAAGCAACTGTTACGTGACAATGTTAATTTTCTTATTATATTCAAACAAGATGATGTAAATTTAAAGCATATTTATGAAGAGCATGTTAGTTCTGATTTACAATGGAAAGAGTTCAGAAATATTTGTCAAACTGTTTGGAGTAAACCTTATAATTTTCTACTGATTAATAAAGAATCGTCATTAAATAATGGAAGGTACAGACAGAATTTTGACATGTTTTTTAAATTTGACTGACTGTTTACATGTGCATATAAGTAATTTCCATGTAAAATCAAATTCAGTATAATTTGTTCCTTAGTTGAATGCAGTTGTTATAATAGATAATTATAACATGGAGAAAAATATTAAAATAGAATTAATGAAGTCTGTAAACTCCATAAAGAATAAAATAAAACAAATGAAGGATCAGGAACACTCAATGAATTTGTCAATTGATAAAATGCTAAAACCTGTCACAGATCCTCTTAAAACTCTAGTTGATTCGAATAAAACAATAGAAAAAACACAAAATTTAGAAAATACACACTCTAATTTTGAAGACATGGAATTGAGTGATATTAATACTAGCTCATCTACAAAGTTTGAAGAATGCTACAATCCAGAACCGAATTCTGTGCAGTTCGTTAAAAAGTCTCCCCAGACGGAATTATTAGAAGATTTAGAAATATCATTAGAGGGTCATGATATCCATGATATTTATGAAGGGGTAAATATACCATTTGGAATAAGAAGTGCAAACAAAAAATTACTAATGGGTAATTCAATAGTTTCATTTTCTAAAATAGATAGTGTGAATGATGATAATGTCATTTTAATTAAAATTGGTGATAAAACCTACAATTTAACCCCTGGTTTAAAAGAACTTTTACTTCGAAGAAAACCAGATTTGAAACTAATATCGAGCAAAGATAAACTTGTCTACAAGGATATGTTGCATTATACAAATGCACATAAGAGAGATTTCAATCCTAATGGACAAATTAGAGGCGATAAAGGTATAAAATATCGTGAAATAATTAGACCATTGTTTTCTGAATCGTTAAACAGTAATATTGTTACTAAATTTGGAGGAAGGTTACCAACGCTAAAGAAATACAAAAATAATACTGACTTAGTATATTGGGATGATCCTAACGAATTGGTTGACAGATTGCAACTATTAATTGCTTCCCAAGATGCTGGTAATACAAACCATGATAATGAAATTTTATCAATAATCGAAGAATTAAAAGAAGCTGATATAATTAAATAATAAATAGTCATAATAATATGATTTTTATTCAGTATAATAGCTGAGTTCAAGACAAGTATACTGAATTGTGAACATGAGCAAAGCTGACGTAGTAAACGAAATTCATAAAAATGCGAGGGTGAACTATCCACGAAGACGTGTTATCATGAAAGATATAGATGACTTGTGGCAAGCAGACTTAATTGATATGCAATCAATTTCAAAAGAAAATAAAAATTACAGATATATTCTTGCCGTTATTGATACATTTTCGAAATATGCTTGGGCCTTTCCTATGAGAAGTAAAACCAAAGAAGATGTGTGTAACTCTTTCAAAACTTTGTTGGATAAAGGGCGTGTTCCTAAAAATCTGCAAACGGATAATGGAACAGAATTTTATAATAACAAATTTCAGAAGCTTATGACATCGTATCATATTAACCATTATTCAACCTTCTCAACAAAAAAGGCTTCAATAGTTGAACGATTTATCAGGACATTGAAATCTAAAGTCTATAAGGAATTTAGTTTAAAAGGCAATTACAATTGGGTAAATAATACCCTCAATGATGTTATTTACAAATACAATCACACTCACCATCGCACTATTAATGAAATCCCTGCTAATGTGGACAATAATAATAAAAAAACGATATTAGAAAGGTATTTAAAGTTGCTAAAAAATGATAATTTAAAAACCAAGTACAAAGTAGGTGATTATGTGCGTATCAGTAAATACAAAGGAACATTTGAAAAAGGTTATACTCCCAACTGGTCAACAGAAATATTTAAAATCCGTAAAATACAAAATACAACTCCTATAACTTACTTAATCGAAGATACTATCAGAGGTCAGCCTATTTTAGGTGCATTTTATACACAAGAACTTCAAAAAACAAAACATCCCAATGTATATCTAGTCGAGAAAGTTCTCAGAAGAAAAGGTAGTAGGGTTTTAGTAAAATGGCTAGGTTTGTCTTCAGCTGAAAGCAGTTGGATTGATAAATCGAATGTTATATTATAAATAAAATAATATTAACAACAAACTCGAATCGCATAACTATTTATTAAATTATTCAAACCGGAACCATCAGTCTTATAATGTGTTTTGGAGAGAGCAGTCTTCTCAATTGGCTTATTAATAATTTACCATTTGAATTACATTTACCAGGATATAATTACTGTGGTCCTGGTACTAAATTAATAAAAAGACTTGCACAAGGAGATAACGGTGTAAATAAGTTGGACGAATATTGCAAAGATCACGATATTGCATATCACAAGTCATCAAACTTAAAGGATCGACATAAGGCTGATTTAATTTTGTTAAAAATGGCAAAACAGCGAGCGGTTGCTTTCGATGCCAGTACAGGCGAAAAACTCGCGGCACGCTTAGTAAGTAAGGCTATGTCGGCAAAAATTAAAACTGGTTCTGGTTTGAGCAAAAAGCGTTCTCCCAAAGTTACATCTGGAAAAGGATTAAAAAGCAAATTAAAAACTGTTATTACAAAAGTAAAAAGACACATAAAAAAATTAAAACCTAAGACCAAGAAAATGGCTATAGAATTAGCTATTGCCGCTACCAGAGAATTAGCTAATGATTCATCGATTAAGCTCCCTCGCGTTATTCCTATTCCAAAAACTGGGGGAGTACTACCTCTGATTCCTATTTTTGCGGGGTTATCAGCGGCGGGAGCTTTAGCAGGCGGTGCAGCTGGTATTGCTAAAACCATAAATGAATTTAAAATGGCTAAAAAGCTGTATGAGGAATCGAGGAGACATAATGAAAAAATGGAAGCTCTATGTATTGGGAAAGGACTACACCTTAAACCACATAAAAGTGGTCTTGGAATTTTCGTATTAAAAGAAAAAAACTAAGATATCGGCTACCCAAACGGGCCTTAACTAACTTTGACATTTTAAAGTATGGAAATAGAATTCCTTATTTTAGAGGTGTCTTTATGAGAGATGAGCTCCCTAAATATCCGTATAAAAAAGAATGTGGAGTTATTAATTTAGATAGTTCTAAAAATCCTGGTTCTCATTGGGTAGCCTATGCAAAATATAATGATTATGTTGAGTATTTCGACAGTTACGGGAATCTTAAGCCACCAAAGGAATTTGTAAAATATGTAGGTTCTAACATTCAATATAATTATGAAAATATACAACGTGATCACCCCTTCAACTGTGGACATCTTTGTTTACACTTCTTAAACAATTTTTGGTCAGCGAAGCAATAAAATGAACAGGATCTTTCATAACAGTCCAGTATATAAGCATGTCTACTACGGTTACCATCTCTGGAAATAAATCAGAACTGGTCTCGTATTTTCAACCACCTCTTCATTTATCTGATCAATACGAGTGCGGTTTACTATACTTTTCAGTATTTAATTCAAGACCAGATATTTCAGTTAAAACTAGTAATCTGTCTGTGATCAAAATTGAATGTGATCTTGTGTACGGTTCATACTGCAATGGATTACCAACACATTTTATTCATGAATTTGTATCAGATACTGCTCTAAGTCATGGTTATAAAGAAATACCACAAAACGTTATTTACTTTCCAGTGAACAAAAATATAATTTCATCCATATCTGTTAAAATTGTTGATCAATTTGGTCACTGTATTAACTTCGAAGAAGAATATATTCAGTTACGTCTGCACTTAAGAAAAACAAAATGATAGTATATTATAAAAGCACTCCAGTAAAAATAAATCGGTTTATTTCTTCTGCAACCGCTAAGGCGCAAAGACGTAATACAAAAATTAAGAAACTGACTAAAGCAAATAAAGATTTTCTTAAAGCTCTGGGTTTTAAAGTATGAATATGCTACAGATTACTGAATTACCGCATTTCGACAGTTCGATTGAAAGTTATGAAATCCATTCGTACAATCCCTACAATAACAGCTTTAGAGAAAACGATGAAATCAGAATCCCCATACATCAGCAAGATATATACGTGCTACCATCAGCCAGTTCAATTTACATCGAAGGACAGGCAAGGCTGTTCGGTAAAGATGGGAATCCGATCAAGAAAACTGTTACGTTCACTAATAACCCTGTTATGTCTTTGTTTCAAGACATCAGATACGAAATGAATGGTATCGAAATAGACCGTATTAAAAATTCAGGAATTACGTCAACAATAAAAGCATACATTTCATTAAATGAAGCAGAAAATAAAGTTGCAGCCTTATGGGGTTGGAACTTAGCGGGATTCCAAAATGATGGACATTTTAGTGCTGTGATACCATTGAATAAGATTTTAGGGTTTGCAGAAGATTACAATAAAATTGTGATAAATTGTAAACACGAACTTATTTTGAGTAGAAGCAACTCTAACTTAAATAGTGTTATTCTCACTGATGATGTTGTTAATTTTCAAATAGATATACAAAGAGTCCAATGGAGGGTGCCACATATAAAAGTGTCAGATCGAGAACGACTAACACTTTTAAAACATTTAGAAAGAGATAAACCTATTCAGATGGCTTTTAGAAATTGGGATTTATATGAGTATCCCTTGCTACCTAAAACTACAAAGCATTCTTGGTCAGTTAAAACAGCTTCACAATTGGAAAAGCCTAGATATGTTATATTTTGCTTGCAAACTAATAGGAGAAATAATAGGACTAAAGACAGTTCACTATTCGATCATTGTGAAGTGACCAACGTAACACTCTTTTTGAATTCGCAATATTATCCCTACGAACCTTTGAGTTTAAAGTTTTCTGAGAACAAGTACAGTATATTATATGAAATGTATGTGAAATTTCGTCAGTCGTATTACAACAGTCCTGTTGACCCATTGCTAGATCTAACAGATTTTAAAGAAAAGGCTCCCCTTTTCATCTTAGATTGCTCAAGACAAAACGATAGTTTAAAAACCGGTCCAGTGGACGTGCGGTTAGAAGTTGAATGTTCCACACCAATACCAGATAAGACAACTGCGTATTGTTTGATTATAAACGATCGACTTGTGGAATACAAACCTCTCAGCAACATTGTGCGCAGATTATCATGATTGCTGTTGTTGATATTCAAGGATTTAGAACAGAAGCAGGTGAATTTATATTAAAAGAAATCGCTATATTGTGTAACAAAAAACTACAAGTGTTTTTAGTTAAGCCACCATTTCCATTTAAAAATTTAACGGAATCTGAAAAGAAGGTAGTTCTTTGGATTCAACGTAACAAAAAGATATACTGGAGTGAAGGATTTGTACCTTATTCCAATTACCAGACTTTGGTTTCCGATATATTAAGAGATAAATGTGTTTATGTTAAAGGTTCAGAAAAAGTTTTATGGTTAAAGCATATTTTAGAAAATAGTAATAGTAATATATTTAATTTAGAAGATAAGGGTTGTTCTAGTTTAGTACATTTATATGATCAATATAAACATTCGCAAGATATGTATAATTGTATTTATCATAACTCTGTATGTGCTTTAAAAAATATATTGTGTTTAAATAAATGGTGCCATGATAATAAAATTTTTATGAAATAAAAAAAAACTTGTTTAATTTTTTATAATATGTTTACTATCTCTCCCAATCCTGTACAATCACGTTTATAAATTGCTTGCAGCATTAAAGCAATGTCATTTTATGTTTATAATTATTAGCATCAAGAACTAGTACCAAATAAATAAAATATGTTTCAAACTGAATATAAACCTCGATATGATATGTATAATGCATACAAAATACGTGAATTATCCTTTAATTATTACTGGGGGACGAATAATTCAAAGAAAAGATTAGTGATGGAAATGGCTGATGCTGGATTCTTTTATTACGGAAATAATCCATATGATAAAGCAGCATGTTTTTCATGTGGAGGCGTTATAGAAGATTGGGAAATTTATGATGATCCTTGGATGCAGCATGCTATAAATTTTCCACAGTGTTTTTATTTGAACGCGGTGAAAGGGGGGGAATATGTCAATAAGTGGCAAAACATCATCAAGAATTGTGTTAGTGAGAAATCTTGCATATATGGAAGCGCATCGAATGAATGATGTCACACAATATACGTCTCATTAATGTAAACAAAGTGCATGAAGCGGTTCGCTATTTTGTTACATATTCGACGACACGTTTGGCTTAATGGTTAAGACCCTGGTCACAACTGAGTGCAATATTATAACACGTTCTTCAACCACAAAGACGAAGTGTCGTGGGTTCAATTCCCACACAGACAAGTTGATATTAGTTCTGGTCTGGTTTTTTGTTTGAGTTTAAATGAAGTTTTCACAATAACATTTAATTTAACCGCTGAATATTATGATCAAGAAACAGATTAAAATAATATGTTAGTAGAAGATTAAAATGTGGAAAATAGGGTATCCAGATCTCTGATCTGGATGCCCTATTTTCTAACTACTATTATGATCAATTACTTCAGTGTCCAACATTATCTGGACAAGTTCGTTTGATTTGAAAAGAGTTTACAACAACAAAAAAAAATACTGCATTTGACAGATATCAACAAAAGAACAGAGTGAAGAAGAAAACGCATTGGAAGTTTCTTTAGAATGCACTAAAGCATTTAAATGGTTGGTAATAAAAATAAAACGAAACAGCTTCCCATATTGGCACGATTGGAATTAAATGTAGTGATATAGAAACAATCGCCAGACTGCACTCATTGGCATTCGAACGCTAATCTTGCATGAAGGAGATAAAACAGAAAAACCAATCAAAGACCATTATGAGAGAAAACAAACACGGGATTAAATCTATCATGGAATACAGGACACAAAGCTAACACAAACCGACTGACTGAATTTTGAAATAAAAATTTTGAGAAAAGTCATCGCTTCCAATAGTTCTTTTTATGGGGCCGTGGTGAATTAGAAGACTGGAAACCACATTATGATCTCTAATCAGTACGACCCAAGAAAACTTGCAACAACAGAGGAGCTACAAGCTTATTGTTTAAAAGGAGTTCCATAAAATATCTTTGACAATATAAAAATGGACTGCAAAATGTGTTGGTAAGCGCATTGAGTTATGCGTCTGGACCAATTTTGGAAATTCCTATTTCGATGTGATTGTATTTGTCAGAAGAAGGTTCTTATGGAAGAAAATTCTAGAAAAGTAGAGGACAAATGGGGTAAAAGCGGCCGTATTGTCGTAAGCGAGGTCCTTGCACACCAGTGATAAGCAGGGGCTAGCGGCTAGTTTATAACTAATTGTGGATTTCAATAGATGAGCAAGAAACTTTATTATTAGGTACCCCTCTTAATGGCTAGTATGAGAAATCCTTTTCAATTCGTAATACTTTTCATTTATTTTTGTGGTTGTCGCGTCTATTTATTCCGTGCCGTCTGCAATGATGTTATTTATAGATCGACATGTTTATGTTACAATGTCTTCACTCTCGGTTTCCTTATTGACAATGACAAATTGTGTTAGAATTGCTACCTAAAGTACAATAACGCAAAAATATTCAAATGTTAGTGATCAATAGAATACTAACCAAGTGGAAAGAATGAGGGAAGATTAAGGAAAATATCCAACAAATTGATTGAAGATCTTCAAGTTATTTGAAATAAAAGTATAAGAAAGAACTTTCTAAACGTGTCAAAATTAAGGATACCTAAAATAAAATTGAATATTTAAGGTAATCTTGAGACATACTTTATTGGCTGTTAAAAAACTATCAATAAGAAACAACGTCTACGAATGAATGACGATTTTAAAATAATATAAATATGTGTTAAATAAGCTGTAATTACCTAAATTGGTTTATAGTAGGAACGAACGATGAATTATTGTAAAATCAACGTCTATCAAATTCTATTCTATCACCGTTTGAGAAATTCCTTCGATTTGTTTCGATTGATTCCAGTAAAGATACAAGAATAAGATTTAGTTGGAATAGATAGGGCAAAACTCTATAAAGATCATATTATAGCCTACGTAAAGCAGGCAGGCAAGTTATTAGCCCCGCTCATGGACGCTCGCAACATCAGAGGAGTTAGAAGTTATAGAAGCCTTATAGAAATCAGGGTTTTGAGGATTATGGAGGAATCTACAGAGAATTGGGCCTCCGGTAATTACAAACAGCGAAACACACGAAGAGATGTTCACACTAGTTCTTTGTGATGATGTAGTATCATTTCGGCCAAGTCAGCCCATTTGTGTCGAAGTATGGGTCTACCATGGAGTGCCGAAATTGCAGTGAAAAATCGAGAGCTGATTTTGCAAGTAAAATATTTTGTTGTGACTTTCACGTTATCTAAGGTCATGTGTGATTGGTAAGTAGTGGTTGTTTATTGCTAGTTTTTGAATCCAATTTAATTGAGTCGCCGTCGATTTATAGGCTCACAATTACAGGCGTCATTCGACGTAACCATTTTAATGGGCTGTTGAGTAATTGTTAGAAAATGGCGGGTTTCAATTTAAGTTTTTTTTGGCGAAGTTAATCGTTATATATTTCTTTCTTTTAAACTTCTTACTGGATCATTTTCCTCTTTTACTCTTCCTATCAACTATGATTTTAAAGTTATGATGACTTTGAGTCTTATCAGACTAGTTTGGGTGTTACTATTTTACATGACCGTGTCATGTCATCTGCTCTTCACAATTTGTTAAGTTTTACAAAATCCAGACCAATTAGATTTATTATCAAGGGTTTTAGACTGGACTAAAGATTTAACAGCTCATAAGATGCTTAAACGGCACGGCGTAATTAAATGGCAGTTACTAACATATATCTCCCGGCGAATTCTGGTAAAAATAGTCCGATCGCTTGCTCCCTCGTCTTGTTCCACACTCTATAGACAACAACTCGCTCGCGGGCGCATTCTACAGCTAACAGTTAGGTGTTATCGTAAACACTGGCACGTCTCTCTCTGGACCTACGCCAGGCAGATTATAACCTGCATAGTCGACGATAACAGATCTCGTTTCAATTCGTTTTATTGTTCGCCCCTGCAGCTTCTGCGGTTAACGCGATTTTTGTAGAGTTTTGATCCAGTATAATAGTTTTTTAGTTAGTTATTTTTAGATGTGAATTTTTTTTTTCTTTTATGCTATAACTCGGATGAATTTGGACTTTTACTATTATTGGATGTCGTGTGAATCTAATATAAGACATTCCTCTGATTTGCTTGAGGGAAATGTTGTAAAAGTGAAAGGGTACCCAGAATAGAGAATTTCACGGGAAGGATTAAGCGTAATCATAGGTTGATAGTAATTTGTTTTATTAGTTTTTAAAAGTTAGCAAGCTGTGTAGCTAGTAAAAAGACATACAGATGGACGAATAACAGTTTCATAAAAATAGGGTTCCCATTTCTACTCTTTAGTTACGAAACCCATAGCTATCTATAATGAAATTGTGCAGGCAAACTTTTGACGTCAATTCAATAGCGAAACAGTACATACTTGATTTGTATGTACTCTTCACAAAATGCGCAACAAAATCTCACAAAAGCCTTTCAGACTATCACAAATGAAGAGATGTACGATGTACATAGGTCCAAAGTCGCCCAAGTATACAAAGCTCAGAATACCTCATTATGCCATAGGAACCTAGTACTTGTGTATTTGGCCTAGATTTGTGTGGAGAGCGCGCAGGCGCGGATTGCATAACTCGTAACGACCCAGGAAATACACGTTCAGCATCAACATCTAGGTTCGTACAGGCTTGGAAGGTCGCTGGATATCGATCCAGCTTGAGATTGCGTAATGCCGCGGACGGGACCAGCTATGTACCAACATTGAAAAGACATTTTGAATACTGCATAAAATTATGCAATAGGGCAGTTCAGAAATTGTTTGCAGAAGAGTATTAGAGGGCTTGTAGAATGTTCTTGGATTGTTGAGAGTAGGAAGTGTCCCTTGATGCCAACTGCCAAATTTTGAGAAACGCTATAATAGTCATACCTAATTTCAATATTTTATAACTGTAGGCAGGGCAGGGCAGTGGCAGGGACTACCACAATATCGACATCCGGCCTTTATTCCTATTTTGAGTCTATGATTGGCTCAGTGGTTGAATTACCAGCTGCTGTGCTAAGTGTCGTCGATTCGGTTCCTGCACAGAACTTTGTGTTATTCATAAACGTATTATATCGTAACGTCATTGCCTCTGAATACAGTCCTATTATTAATATTATTTAGCTGTGCGTAAATGTCGTTATAAAAATACGAACCTATTCGTCAATAGAGGCTTCCACAATTTTCCTTTTTTCGAATACTTCAATTTCATAATTCGAATTCCAAACTTACATTATTGTTTCAAAATGCTCCTATTTCGACAACCAATAAATTTTATTCCAAGTTTATTGGCCAGCAATAAATTACAGTCATTCAACTTAAGAACGGTTTACATGAACGGAATGAACGACGTAAATTATAATGAGTATTGTTTGTGTTTTATTTGACGAGTTGATAGAATAAGGATTAAACAGGAGCTTTTTTCTAATTTGATTTGAAACTCAATGTATTGCACGTTGAAAAGAATTTAAAATCTAGTACAACATAGTGATTTTACAAAATATTAATTCGGAATCCTTCAAAGATCTTTTGCATGTGACCTGCGCCGAAAAAGTCTAAGTGAAGTCCGAAAACTCGGAAGTAAAAGAATTGCTTTAGAAGGTCACAATTCCGACAAAAACGGCCCTGCCACTCATATATTTAATTGAGTCGTTGTTTTAAACATCTACGGAGAGGATAAAATACCTCCAAACTTTCCTACAACTTTTGTTTTTTTGGATATAACAGCATAAGCAAAAAAATAGTACCTAACTGCATGACATTTACGGTGGGGAAACTTAGTATCACAAAAACTGATATTTTTGGAAGCCTACCTTGAAGGGGAAAGTTGTGCCTAACTCTAAATGCCACTTCAGGAAGGCTGTGCAATTCTTTAATAGATTTGCCATGGATACCTTGAATGATTGTTTTTAGTCGGCTCAAGTCTACACCAAGAATTATAATGAAATGGAGTAAGTGTTCAAAACTATTAGACGACATAAGAGGTGCAAATATGGACATGATCTATGCCAAAAACCAAGGACCTAAATAAGACTTTTTGACTGCACGGTTGGCGTGGTGGCTGGGCAACTGGTTGCCGCGCAATGTGTCGCGGGTACGATTCCTGCACGGAATAACTCTTTGTGTGATCTACAGATTGTTGTTACGGGTCTGGGTATGATGTGCATGTGAATTTGTATGTTTGTAAACACACCTACGACACAGGAGAAAATCCTAGGGTGGGGCAACGTTTTTCCCAAAAAAAAGAGAGAGTCAGCCGGGGTTACGGGTACAAGCACAATAATGTACCGTGACCCTGGCCTGGGTCAGGAGATGGAACTGAAAAAATAAACAAAAGAAAGTGAACTAACTTTATCCCAAAAACCAAAAACAGTTTTCCCGAAATAATCAACCCCTCCTAATTTACGTTATAAATACATACCTATAAATTTTATAACTGAACACCAAAAATCCTCAAATTACGGTCTTGTTACATACTGTCGCATAATATCTGACCCCTGGCTGAAACGCAAAGTTTAAAGGTCGCCTCTACGGGGGTGGGACCTTACGTAACCTGACCTATATGCGGACCAACTGGGACTTTAGCTGGAAGCAGTTGTGTGAGGTCGCTTTACCGGCATTGATATTACTAAGCTAAGTAGAATAAGTCTTATTTAGTAAGTTCTTATTACTCTGTGGACGTACGTTTAGTTTGAAGTGAGAATTTTAAACCTTGGGATAGTGTTGTCGATATAATATTAATTCGAAGCTGTTTGTTTTCTACGCATATTCATAAAGATTTTTTAGCACCGCGACTTCGGCCCAGAGCAGGAGAAGGAACAGGGGGGTTTTTAGTCAGTAAAAGTCTGACACTCCCTCCTGTCCGACCTTGGGCTCTGGGAGAACTCATTTGATGATTTTCCCCTCACGAAAAAAAAACATGGTAAATTTATAAAGGTAGATGCCGTGGCATTTAGAATTGAGTCATAAATGTAATAATGACACAAAATAAAATTAAAGATAGGTACATTTCAGAAGGGCCGAGCAACAAAAACAAAAAAGACCGCCATTATAATGTCGCTTTGAAAACACGGTTACACATGAGTGAAATATAAGTAATTAGAAGTATAAGTCAACAATAGAATATCGTTATTAGTTCAACGTTATTGCATTATAAGAAATATGTAAGGACAAAATCAATAAAGGAACATGTAGGAATAAAAACGGGAGTAAACGACCAGTCAAATGGGGATTCGGCAGTTAGGCTAGACATAATTAATTCAGGACCACATGTGGTCTCGTCACATGGTCTAATTTGTAACCCACTTGTGTTGCGAGACAGATTAATGTTGATGGCATTATTATAATAGTGATTATTATGTGTAAACAAGTAAGTATCAAATCAACCAGATAAAGATAGGTAGGTAATAAAGATAAAATAATTATAAATCTTAATGCAAATGTCTTTTGTTCTATTTTGAATTCAAATAATGCAAAACTTATAAATAAGTATATGCACTTATTAATTTAAAAATATATTTTAAAAACCAAACTATTATAAATGATATTCTTTTGTAAAGAACAAGTGCTCGCGGCCGTGGGTTTCAATTTTGTACTTATTCAAGTTTTTTTTTCTTATTTTCTCTACATTCAAACCTTCTCTGGACTTCCACAAATAATTCAAGACCAAAATTAGCCAAATCGGTAAAGGTAATATGTAGTTATAAGGTGACAACGAAAATTGGCATTGATTTTTATACATAAAGATATTATTTATCAGTAACAAACTAAAAAGATAAAACGGTGTTGGCTTTTTGGATTACTAAAAGAGTGTCATTTTTATATTAAATAAGTTAATTACCACTTAAAATTCATAAATTAGTACCGTAAAATTTGAGCAAATTAATTCGTAAAAAAATATAAATGTAGAAAACAAAAAAGCACTCACATGAAGTAGTTGTATGCAATCGCAATGTACCACAATGCGAAAATAATGATTCCAGTTGTTTCGGCCATACTGCCTGCTTGCGTTGAAATCGATCGCGTCCCACCGGAGGATCCGCCACCAGACTCGCCACTCAAGAAACCAGAACTACCACCAGCAACACTGCTTATGCCACTGTATACGGTATCGGCAACGATGCTAAGGCCACTATATATTCCCAAAGCAACGACGGCAAGCCCTTGTAAGATACTTTCGGTAACAGTGCTTAATCCACCAGATATACCTGCAGCGATAGAGCCAACCCCGCTCGCAACATTACCGTAATCTCTACTTGATGCACCAGCAGTATTAGTCACGGTTGAAGTTGCACCAGCCACGCTACCAACTCCACCCGTGATACCACTTGCTGCTGCACCGGCAACATTGGATATACCAGTAGTGATAGAGCCAATTCCACTAGCAACAGCGCTAACTCCACCCGCGATGCTAGAAGCAACAGACGTTATTATCCCTTTAACCGTTGCAATGCCGCTGTATGCTCCACTAGCAATATTTGTAGCGCCACCAACGATACCACTAGTAGCCGCGTCTGTTCCTGTAGAGAAGCCACCAGCAATGTGGCTGAGACCTCCACCTGCTCTACTTGCGAGATTACTTACACCACGAGAGTAATCTCCAGTATAACTATCAGTCTCACCAGAGCTGGAGGTAAATATTGGAGTGACCCCACTACTGGAACGATTGGAGACGCCGCTTGAGTTGATACCACCACCACCACCACCACCACTAATACTTCCAAAAGCACCAGTGTCAGCACTTTTGCCTACTACGATATTACTGATGCCAGCACTTTTACTCCCGTTGGCACTCTTGTTACTACCAGGTTTCTCCGTAAAGGCACCTGTTTCTACACTTTTGCCATCCATGTGATCAATGACGCCGGCACTTTTGCCCCAAGTAAAGAAACTTTTGTCTCCAGCAAGAGTTCCAGGAAATTCACTGATATTAGCACTTTTAGAACCTTTGGCAATACTAGCACCACTAATAAGACCTCCGGCAAAAGCGCTGGTGTCAGTACTTTTGCTCCCTGTAGAAGTAGTTGTATCCCCCTTAAGACCACGTGTAAAAGGACTGACATCAATACTTTTGCCACTCATAACAATACTTGTACCTCCGGCAAAACCTTTTGCAAGGCCACCAGCATCGGCAGTTTTGCCCTCTGTGAGGTTACTACTTTTGCCACCAACGCTTCTTGGAAAAGAACTAAAATTAATTATTTTGTCACCCAAAGCGATATTGGTATTATCACCAAAATCTCCTGCAAAGGCGTTAGTGTTTGCACTTTTATCAGTATCTTCACCAAGATCACGTGCAAATTCACTGATATCAGCACTTTTACCACCCGAAACGATAGTAGTACCACCAGCTAGACCTTTAGCATGGGCTCCACTTTCTGTAGTTTTGCCCCCAGTCACGACACTAGCACCACCAACAAGGGCCCCTGCAAAGGCACCAGCATGTCTGCTGCCTGCTAGGGCACTGGTGGCACCACCAGCACCACGAACTGTCGCGGTGTCAGCACTCACTCCTTTTGGGGCGATGCTGGTGCCGTCATTACTGCCAGCCACAAAGGTGTTTTTGTTCCCTTTAAATTTACTTGTACCGCCGGCGCCAACATGGACTTCTTCAAATGCACTGTTATCTACAATTTTGTTTCCTGCAAAGGCTCTAGTGTCTTCACTAAGGTCTGTAGCCAGTGTATCAGAATTTATATCTTTATTTCCTGCAGTATCGCCTAGAACTCGTGAAAGGGGAGTATCACTTCTGGTAATTTCTCCCCTATAAGCATTAGGATTGCTGCCAGGACCTCCCGTTAAGGTACGGGTACTGCCTCGAGTTTCTCCGAAAATGCCGTTACCGTTAAGGCCATTAGTGAATCCACTGGTACTGCCACCTTTAGGCCTTGTGAAGACAGTAGTACTGCCAGGAAGGCTTGCTGGTTGCCTATTTCTACTGCCGTCTTGTAGTTCCTCATAGGAACTAGTTCTATCACTACTGGCTCCTATAAGGTCGTCACTGCCACCGTGGGCGCGCTCTGTGTTGCTGATGCCGGAAGCTATACCGCTGATGGTACTGGGAGTCGGGCTGACGGCACCGTAAGTTTCAAAGGCGCGACCCTTTTTACTGAATTTGTTACCACTGGTGAAATTGCTATTGCGATCTCGTTTTTTAATGTCCGGTATAGATATACAAGAGCAAGGAGGAATGTTAAGATCGGTGTATGATTTCTTAAATATTTTAAAAACTTTATATTTTTTGGGATTTTCCTCCTCCTCCTCGTTGTCGTAGTCGTAATCGTCTGGAGCGTAGATGGAACGTCTGAAATATATTTATTTAAATTAAGTACTGATCTATTGGGATTTTTAAGTACCTATTATTTTTTTATATTTATGTAATGCGTAGTAGGGTCATAATACTTTATTGCAAATTAAAAATTAGTAGGAATGTATGAAAATTATTTTTTGAATAATTAGATACTTAATCGTAATATACCTAATAAACAACAGGTAGATACATATCGGAGAGTCGAAATTCTTCGAGATTTATTTAATAGAACCTACCCAGATACATGCAAAAACTCTAAGTGAAGTATCATACCTACGAAAATAAGCGGGTGACTCTTTGTCCGGTGGGAAAATTGTAGTGAGGATGATTTCAACAGGTTTCAGTGCAAGATACAATATGCTTATCCAGTCCATAGACTTTCCGGGCCGAACGTACCGGTGTCATACCATTCAAAATAATTATTACCTTCACTGATAATTGGTCAAGACTGGGGGTGCACTGGTGAACATTTTGCCTATTATTTTCTGTGCATTATTATTATTACAATTTTGACACGCTGAGTTTGTAAAGACGGACCATTTTGCTTTTTTGATTGAAGGATGTTTTTTTCCTTAGTAAAATTAATGGCATTTGATATTTGGATTCTCTATTGTTTGTTCTTGAACGAGATCCTAATTTATTTACCTTACTGATTTTAATAAATGATCTGATTCTCAATTCGCGCAGCGAGGTATGAAAAGGGTTTTGCTCGGAGTCTCTCTGAAGGATCGAATTCGAAACGAGCTTAACAATGTTGTTGACATAGCCCAGTATTATCAAACTGATATGGCAATGGGTAGGTCACATTTGTCGAAGAACCGATGACGGTAGACATTTTCTAGAATGAAAACCACGTCTAGGCAAACGTAATGTAGGGCACCCCCCAGCTAGGTGGACGGACGATATCCGATGGATGCTGGCAGTGGTTGGATAAGAATAGCTGAAGATCAAGGTCAGTGGTGTGTAATTGGAGTTGCTTATGTCCAGTAGTGCACAGAAACTGATTGAATATGACTTTCATATTGACAAAGGTACTACATTATGGTACATTACACCGATATAAGCATAAAAGCAAACCGGA
Source organism: Spodoptera exigua (assembly GCA_902829305.4). Taxonomy (NCBI): domain Eukaryota; kingdom Metazoa; phylum Arthropoda; class Insecta; order Lepidoptera; family Noctuidae; genus Spodoptera; species Spodoptera exigua. The sequence goes on from LR824603.2 coordinate 14,706,613, forward strand.
ACATTTGAATTCGTCGTGAGATTGCTCATTAATGTATTTAGTAAAGAAGTCTAAAAAGAATGCAGGCCGCATAAAGTCAAGGCGTGGGTCGCGTGCAGCTTGCGGGCCATTGTTTGGCCAGCTCTGTACCTATGTTAAGGACCACAGTAAACATATCTTCAAAAATACAAGCCCCATATTTAGTAAGTGGTGTTTTTGGAGGATAATAAAGATTCTACCAACGAATATGCAATAATTACTTACGGCTCAGACGGTGTATCTTGTATGGAATACAAAATATTCTGTTGAGAATCACTTTGGCTACGGCGAGTATGTCAAATAAAAAAGTTTACATTGAAGAGTACCTATGTATTAAGAAATCTCCTAACATAAGTCTGAATGGAACATGACTTTGTGTGATCCACAAATTGTTGTTCGGAATCTGGGTGAACCCGAGCGTACGGCGCGTAGCGTTCCGCGCACGTCTCAAAGAGCCAATAGACCACCTCATACGGGGTTCCTATATAGCGCTGACGTTCAGCCAGGGTTGCGGGATAAGTTCAATGCTTTAGGCTGAGTCCGTGGTGCCAACCACGGACTCAGCCTAAAGCAGAAGAAGAAACAGGGTTTTTTTTAGTCAGTAGGAGTCTGACACTCTCGCGTTTCCCTGGGCGGGAGAAGCCATTTGATGATTTATCCCTAACAAAAGAAATAAAAATACTCACGGACACTGAAAAAGTCCTGGTGTGGGTCAACTCTAAATAAAATGGTTATCTGTCTATCTATTTATAAATATAGTGGACGAAAATAAATTACTAATGAGTAAGAGTGAAATAAAAACAAAATAAATTGAAAACCAATATTTATTATTAATATAATATAACAGAGAAAATATGAATAACAACTACTTTATACAAATATTAGGCACTGATATGTATAGTATAGTATTACCAAATATATAACGATTTATAAAATTTACTATAAACTAATATCCTCATCTGTCTGTCTGTTTGATTGTTGAGCAAACTTTGCTTTTTCAAGTGTGTTACTTTTTTAATATTAAATATTGCTAGTCATATTCGAGGCGCATTAACAGACGTAGTAATTTAGACTTTGAGAGGATTGTAATAAGAATCAAATATATTTATCACATAGAACTTGTATTGCACAATAGTTGGCCAAAGATGTCTTTGTTTTACTTAGCTGGACGATTTTATTACAGAAAGTGTAATTTATTTACATTAAAAAGTACGGAATATTTTCAAGTCTCCGTAATTTACTTCAATATGGTACTAGATTCCACTATTTATCTTATTTCCTATAATCACTACATAGTATAAAACAAAGTTTCTTTGTCCCTATATCTTTATGTATGCTCAAATCTTTGAAACTACGAATCGGATTTCGATGCGGTCTTTTTTCATAGATTGATTGATATAATATTCATTAAATAGTTGAGAAATTTAGTTTAGTATCAGAATTGCTCACGCGCGAAGCCGGGGTGAGTCGCTAGAAAATAATTGACTCGACATAATCACAGTGGTATGAAATCAGATTGAAATTGCTAAAAATGGAATCTTATGATAACAGCTATATTTAGAAACCAGGGGAATGGTAGAAATAGATTACAATGGAGTCTTCCCAAAATTATAGTTTGTACTGTAATTATAAAGAATTCTAATATCTTTATTTTATATTCGATACATTCATTGCATTTTTTGTATGTAATGGTATGGCATAGTAGTAACTTCACATAATGAACCGCCTTTTGGGGATTTATGAATTGCATTGGGCCTTAGGTAATCTCATATTAATATTAAAATTAAACAATAACATACATAGACTGCCATAATATCAATATTATAGAATAATATTCAGTAGGCTGCGCGACGTCGCCGCGTCCGCGCACGCTGCTCATGAGGAAGAACCCCTCTGTGGTTCGAAACTTGTAGAGGTTTTCTCAATTTATACACGTGAGTAACCCGCGATTTTTAGTTAATTTAGTATGTCTCACGATAGTTATTATAAAAACATTCTAGAATAAACTTAAACTACTATTCAAGTATTTAATATCATATTATTATTGTGGTCATAGAAAGCGAAATGAGTTTCTAGTTTCAAGAAGTTAGGAGATAAATGAGTTTCATTTTCGTTGCCTCATCGTAGTTATATCATACACTAGAAGAATTCTGTGTAGCCGGTCTCTATGAAGGATTTTTTTTCTTAAAAGTGTTATGATTTTTTTTGCTTAAGTGTTTTAGGCAAATCATAGGAAATTTAGTCTATACTATGTATAGACTTCATTTCCTTTTTTATTTCTTTTAGCATTAATAATATTTAACTGTGTCGGTTATCAATAAAAATAGAAAATCAAAATTTATGTAATCACTTATCTGTGGAATAGCACCAAATTGTATAATTTGATTTTTGTCGTGTTCATTATCTTTAGGATAGACAATGTGATAAAAATGAATTTGGTACATTCACCGGGACTACCGGGAAATAGCATCGAGGCGAAAATTGGGAAGACATGTATCTCGCTCTTTTTAGTCAAAATTTGCCATAAATGAAATATTTCAAAACTTTTGTCTGTTTAGTAACATGGAACACTTGACTATCTTCTTGCTATCTAGTCCATATTCGGTTGTTTAACAAGCGGTGACAGGGAATCCTTTTGCCAGCTTTTCAACGTACTGCTTCCGAGCGTCCATGTCGTCAGCGGGGCGGTTGTACGGCAGCCACACTGGCTCGCCTATGAAGAATCGCTTCGCCTTTATGAAGTTCTGGAATTGAGAGAGAACTTCGTTAGAAAATATTTAAAATACATTGAGAAACATGTTGTGTTTTGCCGTGTTCAGTGACGTTACTAGAGGCCCTTTCCCTAAATCTTCGAAACCCTAATCCGAAAGGGCGGCAAAGCAGTCGTTACATCTCCGGTATTGTGGTTTTCCACGGGCAGAGCAGATTTTTAACCATCGGGTGACGAGTCTGCTCGGTTTCCGCACATTTAATAAAAATCTATTAAACATTATGATAGGTCTTAGTACACCATCATATTACTCCCTTATTTAACACTCTGATTGTAATTATTATAGATTTAAAAATAATGCTGCGTTGCTGATTACTTATAACATTGAGAGAAGCATTCAGAAATGACGGAACAGGAACATTTCTTCAAAATGTTTGTATGTTATATTAACAATATATAAAAATGGATCGCAAAATGTGTTGGTAAGCGCATAACTCAACAACGCCTAGACCAATTTTGGTAATTCTTTTTTTGTTGTGTTTGTTATTGTCAGGAGAAGGTTCTTATGAAAGAAAATATTAGAAAAGTAGAAGGGAAGATTAGGAAATGACCCTTTGATAGCGATATAGAGAGCTGGACCCGTGCGAAGCGGGGGCGGGCCGCTAGTTAACAATAAAGTTGTACTTTTTTTAATAGTTATTTGGTAATTTTCGTAGTCTTAGCAATTATCACAGTGATTACCATTAACTTATTTTACAGTTCTTTATTATAATGTTATCGACATTCACTGCTGACTATGACTATTTTGTTATGTTGGGTTATAATATTTCACTTAGGATGAATTAGAGTAAAACAGCTTTATGAAATCCAGCTTTTTTTGTGCCGCCGTGTGAGTACGCTTACCGGAAGTCCAATCCTCTCCCTTCCCTCATCTCTTATCCCCATAATCCCCAATAGGAACACACTCACTAGCGTCCATGGGCGGCGCAGTCTGCTTACCATCAGATTGATCCATCAATCTGTTTGACCCGCCGTATCTTAAATAAAAAAAAATAACAAAATACTAACGTTAGTATCAAGTGTAAACCGGTGGTAGATGCCACTGGGGATGACGATCATGTCGCCGGCGGTGACAGCGATACGAATCCATTGGTCCTGGCCATCACGCACGTCGAAGTATCCAGAACCAGCCAGTACAAACCTGGAACATTACAATTAATGATGTCAGAATAGTATTTGCCAAGTATATAGAAAGAAATAGTAAATTTATTACATATACATATATACATGACTACAAATAGCATTTAACAATACAATTTAAGTACTTATAATTTATAATATTGTTCTAGAATATGCTTGCTTTGTGCTCGTACCATAAGTTTATCTCTGCATCACCCAAAGGTTTGACTGGTAGAAAATATTCATTTAATTTGGAAAAGACTTAAGAAAACACTTTATTTCCTAAAAGGAATGAAAAGAGGCCATATCATTGATCTGGTTGCATTATAAGATAATTAAATTTCTTAAACATATGCTTGTGATTACCAGTATTCACTGGTTGTCAGAAACTTGCTGTTTCTTGTTGGCAAGAAATAATAAATAGCAAATAAAATAATTATTGGCAGTTTACTACTCTATAGATCATTTAAAAATTTTCTTTTCATCAATATTTCTAAATGGTAAACCTGAAAGAGTTTCAGGTCAATTATACAGCCAATAAGTAGGTATATATATACATATGTATGTATACTACTTACTTATTATTAAACTTTTTTTTCATAATAATATTTCATGCAGTTTACCTAATCTCCTCATCAGTGTGCAGGTGCTCAGTGAAGAAAGACTTGATTTTTTCCTCATAGTTGGGTAAACATTCTTTGGAGCAGGTCATCTCATCCTCATAGGTGTAACCTCGTTCCTGCTTCAACTTGTCCAGAACTCCATCAGTTGTGTATGTGTCCACATTCAGCTGGAATAATTAGAGATGCATCAATTAGGACTTAATATGACTAATCTCTACATAGTATAAAATAAAGTTGTTTTCGCTATTCTTATATCTCTATGTATGCTGTAATTTGCAAAACTTCACAACACATTTTAATTCTTTTTTTTAAAGAAATTTTGTATCAACAATATTAATATGCAAATCAGGGTGGGTGACTAGTTAGTTATGTAGATTAAATAGATGATGATTCTGTGAATAGATATTTATTTATTTAATAAATGGTGAATCAACAGCTACATTATACAATTTTAGCAGAAAAATAGTACCTAACATTGAGCCACTTACAGATTCACACAAATACACTTCTACTGATCTTGTCCTGACATATTTTAACAAAGTTCCCCATTAATGTCATTCAGCATAGGACCATTCATTTGGTATATAATTTAAAGTTTTAACCACACAAAGTTGTAGAAAGCTAATAATGTTTGTACTACTGATAAGTAATTTGGAATAAGGCACTTGTCCAATTTCAAATTTCTTGTTTAATTACTGACTAACCTTAGATAGTGATATAATGAAGCAGGCTTCTTGTCATTGCCTTTCACCACATGCTATTTGAGACAGATGTTGAAGGTTAAAGTATACACATTATACAGGGAGAAGAAGTATTTTAACAAGAGCCAGAGTTTATTTTATTATGTCACTTAGTGCAATAGTATCTTTCTCAAAACAATATTCATTCCATTTGAATATGAAATTATCTTCATAAGTAGGCATCAAGTAATTTGAAATAAATATATAAGTTATATTATACTAACATTATCCTAAAATATTTGGTAATAGTGTTATAACTTTTTATAATGAATGATGATGATTGGCAATTTTTAGACCAACCAGTGATAACTACCGTTATCTGTAAAATGTCTTCATTAATTAAGAAAAAAATTGATAACAAGCAATTAAACACGAGAACTACGCAAAAAGGAACTAACTTTAAAATATTCAACGCCGGTTTTCTTGTACAGATCTTCGAGAGAAATGAATTCGGGCGGGTTCTTGTGATGTTCCAAACGCTGATCAGTTTTCTCTTCATCCATGTACCACGCTTGCACCATTTTTAATGTTTATTTTTTTAATCAATGGTAAATAATCACAGCAACTTTTCGCTTATGCGAATTTATAATGACAAATAAGTAATGACATTACTATCATAACATTGACATTGACAACTACAAAAAAGTTAAAAGTTTTTTAAAAAGCAATACGGATACGTACGTGGCTTTTGGTAAGAGGAATCACCCAGAATCACCTGACACCATTAAGTTGGGTGATCAATCTGTAATGAATTCATACAGGACATCCTAGATTCGTGGAAGTTCTTTTATGAATTGTTGAAATAAATTTAAAACGTAAACTTAATTGTTGTTAGGTTTAAACTTATAATTGAGTTTTCATATCTATTATTACTGACACTGTTTGATATTCATGCTCATGCTCATGTTGCTAGATATTGTATATCAAGCGCATTGATATACTAATATCTGGCAACAGACATTCTTTTGCGTCAGGGCCGAAAGGGTTAAAAGGTTTTGCTTGCTTTGCTTTCAATTATATTATACAAAGAAAACCATTTACTTACCTCAGTTACTTAGCCTCAGAAACGAGGCTCCGATAATGGATCCCGGAAGCTTTATTGGCTACTAGTTTCCTCTGATTGAATTAAGGTTTATAGAGGTATTACTTATGTATACATATGTAAATTGTGTATCTTATGTGTTTAAAAATGTTTATTGCACACTCTATCGCATTAGGAATCTGTAGAGCTAAACGTTGATAAGAAATAATAAATAAATATTAAAATGTTTAATAATAAAAAAAAACTTAATAATTAAGATTCCATCTTAATTATTAAATGTTGAAGGTCCGACTGAACAGGTTTTAAGGTTGTTCATATTGCATTCCAAGAGACTTATTAACTTTTCATAAACTGACCAAGGAAAAAATATAGGTATATTTCAATTTTCAATAGGTGCAATAAAACAAATTATCGTACTTATTTCTTTCATTAAGTTGTGCGTTTACAAATATACAACGCCGGTTGCAAAGAATTTGCGGATCACTCTGTGATCTACTCTATTTGTCGCAAAAACGACGAGGGACTGGTGGATTCTTAGTACAATTTTTGACGTTTAGATCAAATGTACAACAGTACTCGGTCCACCGTATGACAGCCTGATAAATGCGTATTTGTCTATTTTTTTATCAAGCTATACTGCAGCAATGACAGCAAACAACAATATTCGTAATTGAGTGTGGGAGAGCCATGCTTCGGCACGAATGGGTCGGCTCGACCGGAGTGATACCACGGCCTCACAGAATACGGGCGTGAAACAACCCACAGCGTTGTGTTTCGCCGTGTGAGTGAGGTTACGGAGGCCCAATCCCTCCCCTTCCCCTATCCCTTCTTAATCCTTATAACCGCAACCCCCATCCCCAAAGGCCGGCAACGCACTCGTAACTCCTTTGGTGTTGCGGGTATCCATGGGCGGCGCCGATTGCTTACCATCAGGTAATCCGTCTGTTCGTTCGCCGACTTAGGTATACCATAAAAAAATAGAGTCTAGACCCTCAGGACGCCTGTTTAAAGAAATGTAAAGTAGTGTAAGGCGCAATAAAAGACATTATTCCAAGTAAAAATATATTTAATGATACTAAATTATTACTATAGTTATTTTGGCTTATAAACCAATTACACATTATTGTAAACTACATAAATTGGGGGTTCTTAAGTTTCTTTCTACTGACAATAATCTCCTAGCACCTTGTACTGGGAACTTTCACATTTAAACGAAACATATTTTATCTATGGCAACTATAATAAGTACAGGTTACTGTGGGGTAGTTTCAAAAACTATTATCTCACAACTCATCGGTATTAATTAAACAAATTAAAGTACATTCATGTTATTCTTACAAGAAAAGATGGTAGTCTCGTTTATACGTAAACATACATATTTATTTACCACTTGCCTCTAGTACTCGATTCTACACGAATTAAGCTCAACTTTCTCGATTTTTTATTAAGTATTCAAAAACATCGAAATTGCCAGACTAAATAATGTTACACGCTTAAATATTTCACACAGTGTTAATGATTACACATACAAGTTAATATATTCACAGATAACATTTTGATATGACTGATAAAATGACAAATAAATACGCTAATGAGTGATATAGGTATAAATATAGACTTTTTGATCAATTTAAAAAGTTTACAGAAAACAAAATCTCAATCAATGGACGGATCTAGAATCACAATAAAAATATACATTAAACAAACATTAAATTAAAAACATTGTAATTGATTAAGGAAAACGTCAACAAATAATTCAGGAATTAAATTTAAATAGTCAATTATTCCAATTAAAAATTTAAAATATATATATATATAAATATAGATTAATAAAATAAAATATGACTGACATTTTTAAGTATGAATTTGCGAAGAATGCGATGCATTTAAATACATAGGTACGCTGTTAATATACATTATAATAATAAAAGTAAATTGGAAACATTAAAGCTATCACACACACAGATATTTCATGCTTATTCAAAAATGATATATTGAGATCACATCCTTATGTCTAAAGCTTCCCATTGATCCTAAGACTACGAAATCACATCTCGATTTTTGTAATAAGAATGTTGACTTTCTTGAATTGTCTTAGCATGAATGGGGCTTATGAACTATGTTACATGAATATTGATGGTGGAACTTTATTTGGAAAAATGTTAAAGAATAGTAATCTTCAATCTTATAACCTACAAGTTTAGTCCGAAACACTTTTTTAATAACCTTCCTCATAATACATACAAACACTAATAAAAAACAAACTGTAAAATCAATTTACAATGTATCTTTTATAGATTTAATGTTACTGTTGGGAAGTGTTTTAAAACAGTGTTTTGTTTAAGCTTCACACAAAGGGAATATTACAAAAATATCAAATTTACACGTAGTTACACGTACGATCTACTGGGACACAATGGATCGATACTAAGGTGGCACAAGACTCGATCAAAAAATATCGCGACAAGAATATTACAATATTCTTTGCGTCATTTTTGTCGTAGCTTCTGTACCATTCTTTATGCAGATGTGTTTAACATTTGGTATATTTTGGTAGTTGGGGCCGTTTTCATATATCTTAAAATAATATTAAAATTTTCAAATAATATTAAAATGGCCAATAGCGAAATAAAAATACATTTTAATTTGGGATTTAGTCGTGAGGGCCATGTATAAATATACAAATATTAAACACAATCGCTCACGTACCTAAACAAAACAAAAAACTAACGAAAATTATCACAACAATTATTATGTATTTACAATTTCACGACAAACCATAAAGGTAATATATTAAAATCTAATATAAATTAGAAACTACACATAGGTATGTATTTATTAAAAATATTAATTACTCTATCTTATTTAAGATTGCATCGTATTATATTAATTAAAATTTACGTTTAGTAAAATGTAGAAAAATGTCGTCATTGCTTATTAATTCCAAGTTTTTAGTTCTGCATCAACAGTTCATATAGTGAAATAAATATATTTGTCATTTGTCAAAAAATCCATAATTGATATAATTCTCCCTTTGAGTGGGATATTAATAAAGCTTTTCTCAACAATGAATCTAGATTTTTGGCAGATTTCTTAGAAACCTAAGCCCTAAATCTAGGTTACTTCAAGAGAGCATTTACTTCTAAATGTTTTCTCGAAATAACTTTTTCATTGATTTTATCCATTAGGAGAATAAGAAGAACTTTTTTCAAATATTTCAAGAAATAAAATTTCAGCTAAACATATTTCTGTCTGTTATACAGAGTTAATGGAGACGAAATTGATATTTTTTATGTCAATTTTATTTCCTCTGTGGAATACCGTTATTTGTTCACTAGATGTCGCTAATCTGTCAAGAGGTTACGTTGTCCAATCAATGTAGCAGTCAAGAATTGAACGACCAATGATGTGACTACCTATTTTCCTAGTGGACACCACGACACTAGCGCCATCTGACGAGCAAGAAAACGTTAACTCCATTGATCAATCTGAACTGCTGATGCTACCGGCTTTGGTCGATTTAAATAATGCTATATAATGTCAATATTTTTAACTTTGCCACCACAAGGAGTTTCTCTCACATTAAAGATTCTGATAGGCAGGCATTATACCTATTTTTAATGAGGTCAAGGAGAGTTTATATCTAAAATTTTTGTCCTTCTCAAGTCGGGGTTTTCATTGAAGTATAATGAATAAATTCATTGCTAGGCCTTTATGAGTTTTGAAAACCTTTTGTAAATAAGTCTGTATATTTTTGCAACCGTTTCCGAAATCCATGTCATTTAACGTACCTACTAAGAGTTTATAACTCCGAAATAAAATCAGAACAGCTAAAAAGTTAGAACTAAAATCATTAAAAAAAAAAACGTTACAATTCATTAAAATAATCACAGAAAAAATTGAATATCGAATTATTTGATCAACTTTCACAAAGGCAGAAATGTCATACAAGTTCTTAATTTAAAAAGCAAAAATCTAATCAGACAGCATCAAGTTGACATTTAGTCTTGTTTTATCTAATCTGTCTCAATTTTAGACGTATGTTAGATTTTAGATAGTAGTCATTTACTTAGATATCTTTGACAAAACAGCTCTAGTTGGCCTGTGTCGTCATAATATCCTCATTACAATCATAGTCATCTTCAATTCCCAGTTATGATAGAAAATAGTTTGGTCCGTCATCTTGCTTGAGTGACGTCTTTACGTGTGACGCGTTCAGAGTTTGGTGTGCTTGACGGTGTCCGTCCAGTAGTTCTGTATGGTCATCGCCTCCAAAGAGTTTAGGAACGAGTCGTTGTCTAGGCTGTACATCTCTTCGGAGTTGTCCTGAAAAAAAAACACGAAGTTATGTTAGAAAAGCAATAAAGTGGCGCTAGTAGAAATCACAAAAATACTAGATACTTATTCTAAAAACAATTGGGTAGTTTCCTAGGTCAAAAATAAATTAATTCGACGTTTTAATACGATAAAATATTGAAAAATAACTATACTTTTATTCATCGATCGATTGATACACTAAGTTTTAGATATTTTATAGCTAATTTTTTAAAAATAAGTAAGCTATTTGACGCAAAAATGCTATGACGTCATAATTCAATGTTTCATACAATTTTCATAAAAAAGTATCGTTTTTGACATTTGGATAAAAGTATTGAATTTGACTAGTTGGAAACAACCGTATTGATTATTATTAATGGTTTACTTGTAATACTTACTCTTATCGTACTGTCATCCAAATAGCCGCTCGAATCAGGGTTCGAGCACTTGTCATTCAGGGTCTGCGGCTTGTTCAGGTACCTTCGCCGGTACAGCACAAACGCCGTGCTTCCAGCCAAGGCCGCAAGGACTAGCGCAGCAAACGATATTCCAGCTATGGCTCCCGTATCCATACCTCCGTCACTTTGGTCTATCACCCTTCTAGAAGACTCTACGTTCGGTGGTATCCGAGTCTGCAGGAAAGTAGTCTCTAATGACAAGGGCTTTTCTGTCACGATTCTACTCTCCGCCACGTTTCCACCGCCGTCTTTTACAAAATCTGGTCTAGTCAGATTCCTCTTTTTAGACGCAAACGTTGTATTCTGTGTATCCGTCAAATTCGTGAACGGAGCCACCGTAGCGGTGCTAGTGTTTACACTTGGAGTTTGCGTACTGTTTGATGACATGTCAGTGATATTGACTACTGTCCATTGTATAGCTGGATGGGGCACTTCTTCTGTTTTATTAGTGTCTGTTGTATTCGTAACTGGTAATTCTGGTGGTTTATCTGTATGATTGTCTGTTATGTTGGAGGTCTGTGTGGTGACTTGGGTTTTTGTGTAGTACATGGCTCGACTCTGTCGTTCAGAGAGCCGTCGGTCCAGCTCGGCTTCAGCGCTGATGTGTTGGAGCTCCTCTGACTGGGGCGCCGCGGAGCTCAGCCCGCTGTTCGCTGGAATAGATAATAAGTAAATTAGTCATTGGATTCAACAAGAATTTTACGTGTTAATATTTACATATGACATATTGCGAAATCAATAGATAATACACGAGCCCGAGTTAGTAAATTCAGATTACGTGAGTCACCATATGTATCGGTTATAATAAAACTGATGAAATCATTACAATTATTTGATCATAAACAAATGATGGAGTGTGAAATAGGCAGGAAGAGCGGGGCCCTTGATCTAGTTTTGCGCTGCTCGAAATTGTTGTAGAAAACGCTAGAGATTTAGCTACAACGGTCGTTGGCGTAAAAAAGGAATATTCTAGCAGGCACGGCTGGAATTAATGAAGCTAGCCAGCTGGGTATTTGCATAAACGGAGGCACTGTAGTCACCGGCTAAGTAAACACCGTTGATCAAACTGAAATATTTTACACACAGAATTTTAACAAGGCTACTTTGTAGCGACTAGTAGACAACTATTTTTTAGTTCCGTTATTGCCTCATTACATGAATCATTGTTATATTGTATGAAACGTGACATAAGTTGTTTTATTGCAATCTTTTAATTAGAAGATTATAAATATGAGTAATGGATAATAATCTTATTAATATGTGGGAATGGGATGTTTAAAAAACGTCCAAACTACATGAGGATTTCACTTCACATTTCTGAAGTATGGTAATTTAAGTTGAATTTACTTGTACATAAAGCAAACCAAAAATAAATAGAAAAGAAAATAAGTAACTAAAAAGTATGTGACTACTACCATTACAGTAAACTTGGTTAAAATAATTGCATTCAGAGAATAGTTACACACAGTTGGTTAAAAACGTTCAGACGGAATGTGAACATTTCTGTTCAACTCTCAAAATTTCCTACGTCATAATGTGGCTCTGAATAACACATAATAAACTCCAGTCAAGTATAAAAAAATAATTTTAAAACGTTTCTATACAGGTTGTGCATAATACTTTTGGAAATTCGAAAATTTTAATCATGAGAACATATGGTATCGTTCAATTTTTTCACAGAATCGACCAAGCCTCCAAGTCATCTGCTAAATGCAGTGCAGTGTAGGTATTACGTCCCAAAAGGAGGTCTTTGTTCAGTACACAGTAGACTTCGACAATCATGACCCGATGATTGTATCCAAAATTTGACGTCGCATCGTATCGGCAAATGATAAAAATCGTCGCAAAATAGACATTGTGTTTGAATATCGTTTCGCTATTCTATCGTCGCATATTTTATGGCTCCATCGAGATTCGGTTCCATCCAACTGAGTGTTGAATTCGATTAGGATGGCACTGCCTCCCATGTGACCTGCCCGTCAGAAAGGTAAAATTGACGACTTCTCAACTAAATCTATCAATATGGAAACGATTTTCTTTTTTAGGATTTCTATTGTCGGAAATGGGTGGAGATTTTATGTGCTACAATTTTATTCCTTGTTCGTACTTTTAAAACGTTTAAGTGGAATGAATGAATTACGAATAATGTAAGCTTAGGTTCAGTTACATAATGTAGAATACTTGTTTTCTTTTCCTTCTTTTCTTTATCTACAAGTCTTCAACATAAGAGACAAAAAAGCGATAAATAAATTATAAACATCTTCCCTACGGGAAGATATAGTATCACAATCTACACCTACATCTATATATCTATACTAATATTATAAAGAGGTAAAATTTTTAAGTTTGTATGTAGAACCTTTGGAACCGCTGGTCGACTTTCCAAAATTCTTTGACTGATAGATAGCTACAATGTTCCTGAATGCTATAGGCTATAAAACATCACGCTACGATCAAATGGAGCCGAGCAGCGGGTAAAACCGCGCGAGAGTAGCTAGTTATTTATATACAGCTTGTTTATCAGCATTTAGCACCCAAGCAAACACACGCCAACATGAAGCAGTCACGCCGTCTAGGAGGCCTTACTACACATCCAAACGATATTCATAAATGTCATATTATAAACATGAAATGAAATTTCCTCGCGAATGCGGAAATTTAAACGTCAACCCCTGTTAATCCAGTGACGTGTGTATCTCTCGTGCTTAATGCAATCAATCTCCGAAACTTCGCAAATACTTGTATACCTTCATTATATTTGCTAAATCAACATTTATTAGTTCCTTTACTAGTGTATAATTAGTACCTACATATTTTTAAGCTAATTACTAATTCTCTCTTTATAAGCTATAGACGGTAAGCCTATTGCCATGCATCGGGCACGTTTATGATTTTTTCTTTTTTTATAAAAACTTTGCCTCACACTTGGATTTTCTCCTGTGTCGTGGGTGCGTTTAATGGTGCGTAGTGATTTTTTTTTTTCAAATTTTATCGTGTTTAGACCATTCAAGCAACGAAGGAAAAAGAAAACATTTATGGAATTGACATTCAAAAATTTAGGTTAATGCACAGTCCTAAAGTTTGTAAATAGGTTTTAAGTACTTATTGTGAAAAAGAGAAACAATATGAAAATAGCACACTGGAAAAGGACAAAAGATTCGTTTCTGTGGTTTAAAGCATGGCATTTGGCTTGAAATGTCAGGCATTTGGTACCACGTCACCTCTTTTAAAAAGGTGCCTCGTAAAGTGTCTCCGCTAATTCGGATATTTGTCCTATTCTTTTTTCAAAATTCTATTATTTTTTTAAAATAATTGAATAAAATAGAATTTATTTATTTTTGAGATACAGTATACAGTATACAATATGTATATTAAATTTCTAACAACTAAGGGACAATTTTACTTATTCAGTAAGTTTTCATTAACACTGCTTATTAGGCATATTTAAAAATAAGAGGAATACATTCTACCCGATTATTATCAGTTACTACTAACTTGTAACTAAATGACTTCTGTTTAACGAGCCCTAGGCATATCGATTTAGTCCAATATTGAAAAGGTTGACATGAGGACGTTAAAAATTACAGTCAGTACCTTTTTGTGGCGTTTGTTGCCTGTCCTCCATAAACAATTCAGTTGGATTTTGCAACGAAGTTGAAGAATAAGGAGGTTGTAATAGGATGACATTTCATAGAGGAGGATGGAGCAATAAGAAATTTCGCCGTCGTGTAGCTTAGAATAATGACAGATAAGAGAAAAAGATTAATTGTTGGAATCAATGATTTTGACTTTGACTTTTTTGTCTGATTTTTAGGGGTTTTGGTCATCTGTATCAGTCCATATAAACGTTTATGGTTGTGGTTGTGATCTTACGTATTTTATAACAAATTCACTGGTATGTATTAAAGTCACACAATTATTATTGATTAAGCGGTCGCATGCAAGACACGTTATTGAGTCCGAGTATTTGATCCTTATTTTTAGACAAAGAAAGGTATTAATGGAATTTATTTCAATCTTGTTCTTAGTATAAGTGGCTTTATGGTGTAGGCAGAGCAGAGTACATTATTCACCATCCCTCTTTCCGTCATAAGAGACAACGAAGACACAGACTTGTCAGAGACTGAGCAGCGTAACGTATATTACTTACGTCATAAAATGAACAATAAATTTTCTAAAAATTATCTTTGGTGTTTATCATGGTTATTACCCATCCACTGTTGGGCATAGAGTTCTAAAACTCGCCACTGAGCTCAACCATATTTTTCTACACCGTTGATGGGCTTAACCACTACTATCGCGAAATAGGAGTGAGACCTCGTGCCTTTTTTTGAAGCTACCCAGGTCACACGGGGTCGAGGACGTTGTTTCATCGAAAATGCGCAAAAAAGCTTCAGTTCGACACCGTTCAATTTATACAGCTTGTTTTTCAGTCGTGGAAAATAATGAGAGTGAGTATATTTGTTGATAAAATAGGGTCTAGGAATTCTCGGAACATTATTTCGAAGGGTCTCTTTAGATAACTTGCTCTCGACAACATTAGGGACTTCGGAGAGATTCAAAGTTGAGCAAATTGTATTATAGTTGTTGGGCGGGGCTGTTCCGTGTCCTGATTCGAGGAAAAGCGTTCCAAAAACTGTTTCAACTTCTGTTCGAATTATACAGAAATAATGTTTTGATTCTTTGATTGCATAGGGTTTATTTGTGTATTTTTTAAGTCTCGTAAACTTATGAATATTGAAAATAAATAACAACCTTTTTACCTATTAGCTTAGCTTAACAAGACTGACAACATAATGTCGTTTTACTATTCTCACTACCCATCCTCGGACATCATTGCTTTGGCGGAGTAATATAAGGGCTGTATAGTAGATTGTAACTAGAACTATTTAAGTGACACTACGAGTAAAACATATTTATAACAGAACGATTTATTACAGAAAAAACCTTACAAATAATATAGACAAATAATAAAATAAATACGAGTACGTTTAACTACACGCAGTATTGTATTTTGTCAAGATTACTTTTGTAGTGTGCCAGCCCTATTGTCGTAAATAAGTTACACATTCTTTTGTGATTTGTTGGGATCCTTTGATAAACACAACGCAACTCGTAATCTAATAAATTTGGTGAAAGGTAAATGTATGTCGCAGACTTCGGGATTTATTTATTTATACATAAGTATTGACGCGACAAAGTTAACTACTGCCATTTGTTATACTATTCTAACTCACAGAGCCTTTGTAAATAAATGATGAGAATAGAAGTATATTGAATTAAAGATAAAAGTTTCCTTTTATCTATGTGTATAGAGTCTATTATTCTAGGCTTTTTAGATAGACTACACAGTTCTATGTATACGTATATGTATAAAAAGGACTAGCTTATCGTGTGGTTGAACATATTCTGTTTTCGAATGAAAAAGAGCGACTGTAAATTTAATTTTTAGGTTCAACCTGGGTAATAATTTTTTAACAAAACCTTTATACAAAACAAACTCATAAACTTTGTTAGTGTTTGTCAAATACATAGAGTATATTGTATTTACTATACTGTAACAGTTGATGTCGAGTACATGTTTGCCCGGAGCGCGGAGGGTCCCGCAAATTGGCCCGGACGCAATTATGACAAAGTTTGAACTAAACGGGCCCGACTCTGTGGGTACATTTAATTATTTCGAAGTACACGTAGAATAGTTACGACGCCGAGGTATGACTATTTAAACCTTTCACGGCCTTTGCTTAAATTAAAATTGGTTGGTGTATATTTTGATGAATTTAGGTAAGTGTATTGCGTTCAGGGTGCCTACTTGTCTTTGAGTGTTCACCTAAACACTTAACTTTACAGTCTACACTTGAAAAATAAATGAGGTAGTCGAATGAAATAGACTTGAGAGTTTGTCTTCCAATCAATTCCTTATAAAAAAAACGAGATGATAAGATTACATTAGTTCATAAATGGAAATAATGACTAGAAAGAAAATAAATAGGCTAATACCGCACTGCAAAGAAATATTTGCATGGACTTGTTTCCACAACGCGCCGCGTCAAATCTACCTATTGATAATCATAGAACTTTTATCGCGCGATTTTTATTGTCTGTGCGGATACTAATATATAATACAGAGTGTTATAGAATCACACAAAAAATCTTGCGGTGAAATTTGGATGCGCGGACAGGCTCTAAAAAAGTCGTAATCTTGTAAATACGTAATATTTGTAAGAAACGTTACGGTCGACGACTTATCCAACAGATAAGTAGTAACAACATATAACATTGTCTATAATTAGGTAGATGTATAACATCTAATAGCTAGGGATACGTGCACATACACCACTAATGTAATAGTACCCTATAATTAAACGTGCCGATTAAACTTATATCTTACCGTAAACTAATTATGATTTAATTTTAATTGTACGGTTGTTTATGTAACATCAGGTAATAGACAAAAGTTCTTGGTTACTTGTGAAGATGTGGGTATAGCGAGAGTATTATGTGTGTGTAAAAGTGCAGCAGCACCATAATGCACGATATATAATTAACATTTGAAGAAAATAATGGTGAAGGGTAATATGGATACCTGACTTGTCCGAGTAAAATCGTATAGGTAATCCAAACTAATATTATAAATGCGAAAGTAACTCTGTCTGTCTGTATGTCTTTTCTTCACGCCTAAACTACTGAACCGATTTATGTGAAATTTGATACAGACAGTTTGGCACTCGAAAAAGGACATAGGATAGTTTCTGTACCAAAAATCTGCAGAAAGTCACTATTCCACGCGAACGAGGTCGCGGGCAAAAGCTAGTAAGGAACCTCCGTGTTATAGAGTCAGCGACAAACAAACACACGGGTGAAAACGAATTGGTTTGGAATGACTTTGAGTGTCTAGTCATTTTTGGAATGAGAAAGTGGAGTACTTATTTTGTGAAGAAAATCATCAAAATACTTCTTTCGCCCGGGGTAAGAAGAGAGGGATTATCAGACTCTTACTCTACCCCGGTTTCCGAAAGGCCGATCAATGTTAAAATCAATTTAATCTTTTGTCAAGTCATCTGATTGGTTGACTGCGGCTGTGCCTTGCCTTGCCCAGTAAGATAATGTACCATTCACATTTGTACATATTTCTTACATAGTACACACACAAACACACATAGAATATACACGTCATACATTTCTACGTTACAAAGAACTGGATCACTAACTGGATTAAAATGTGTGTTAATACAAAAATAGAACTCTTTGCAAGTGTCTCTGTAAGGGCTGGTGCACAGCTGCAACAATACGGGCTGTGCATTCCCACATTTTTTTTTTTATTCTTCGAATGAAGGCGACCTAATTGTGCCATGTTCGTGTCTTGGTGGCCGAGAGGTAAAGGCCCGCTTATTAGTATTAAATTACTAAGCGTGTTATCTGGCAAGTGACAATGTGACTTTTTTATACTTTCTAAGCCTATACAAACCCGGATTTACAACTTCTAAATAAAAGTTTGAAATCTTCTCTATATGTATGGGTTATTATATGTCTTTTGGACACAAGAGACCGGACACACGTGTGTCCAGTTGGTGAAACTCAAAGTTGAGATGAGACCTTTGCTCAGCTACGGACTTACATACAGTTTGACGAGGAAAAAAATTCTGTCATAAAAATACATTTTGATAGATTTATATGGGATGCCTACTAGTCACCTTGGTGCACGGACAAAAGAAAAAGTTAGAGCACCTACTTTTTTCTAACGATTTATTTTATATAATTCCACAGTTATGTTTCATTATTGTAGGGTATTCAGTAGTTAAATACTATTTGAAATTAACAATTATGTTATATTATAGGTAAAATTGGACTATAGGAATAACAATTTTAATGTTTAAAAATTAAATTGTAAAATTGAAAATTGAATTTAGAACTCTGTTTGTCTGCAGTACATTACAAAAGCAGTAATGTTATAAAATAATATGGAGTGGAAATATGTTTGTTTGTTTACTACAAATGTGAACGTACCTTAATGACAAAAGCGAAGTCTTTTGAACTAGGTCGGGAGTCGGAAATAAAAGAAAAGTAGAATGTAAGTGATATTGTCCGACTTCTGTGGTTTGCTACTGAAGAAATGGAATGTAAAATGAAATAAAACCTAACATTCAGAACTTAAATATGAATGACACTAGTTTTTATCAGAGGACTAACCGACAGACTGACACTATATCTTCAAAATTTTGTTTGACGTTCAAGTGCCTGTAAGGGTCTAATTGGATTAAATGATTTTCGACTTTTTGACTTTTGACTTTTTATCTATTTTAAAAGTATTTCTAGTACTCAGTAGGTACCGACATTTTTTTTTGTACTTCAATATTTTAAAATAGTAAAACTACGACGGCGATCTTATGTATCTGTTTCGTATTTTAAATTTAAACTAAGAACAAGTTTCAATGAAATTCAATATAGATAAAAAATGTTTTATTTCAAGATACGAAAAAGAAAAAGGAGGAATACATTTCCTCCTTTTTCTTTTTCGCAATTTTCATCTCTAAAACTAGAGTATTACGTCACAAATTGCATGTTAATATGTGCACAGTTGTAATTACTTTGGAGACGACTCGTTAATTTGGTAATTGACAGGTCTACTTACATCACAAGAGTTGAACGAACTAATAAAACAAATTACGCTCTTGTAATGACACTTTCTCTTTGTATTTATTGGCTTAACAACAAGTAAATGGAACAGTCAATTAAGTATTTTTTTTTTCTTCTCAGAAAGGATAAGCCGTGTTGTGTGTGAAACTGATATTTTCGCAATTCGAATATTTATCTACTTTTGAGGTAAAACTATATGTTTTCGTTACATCGAAGAAATTTTGGTTATACAGTAAACGTTTTCTGTGTTATTATGACAAAGAAACTTTAGCTCTCATGTCGCTTTATTCTTAGAGTATGTACAGTCAGGGGTCAAAAATGCAATTGCACTCTACCAATTTTAAAAAGATCAAAATATCTTTGTAGAATAGAGTCAATAGTTGAGGACTGCTTTAATTTATAGCATAGAATCTAAATTATTGAATAAACTAGCTGTGAACCATTGAACTTTTACTACAAAGAAATTTTAGTCATTTTAAAATTGGTAGAGTGTAATTGCATTTTTGACCATTGACTGTAAATGTTGTCTTTCTTTGGGATAAGGCGGCTGACGATAAGATGGACCTGAACAGTAGTATATGGTAAGCAATGGACAGCTGCCATGGAGAACCGTAACACCAGAGGACTTACAAACGCATTGTCGGCTTTTTGGGGTTTAGGGTAAGGACTGACGACATCCGCAGAGTGGCTGGCAGTGGTTGGATGAGAAGAGCTGAATCGAGCTCAGTGGCGTGAAATTGGGGAGGCCTATGTCCAGCAGTGGACGACAACAGGCTGATGATGATGATGATGATGATATGGTAAGGAGTGGGGAAAGGATTGAACCTCCGAATATGTCATCTTTAATATCATCAGAACAAAGAGGTGAGCTAGTATATCAACTAAACAAAAATTACATTTATCCGCGCACGAACAGTTTTTGAAAAAGGTAGACGCAAATACAAATAGCTGTCGATACTACAATCGCACTTTCCAAACGATCACATAGCAACAATACAGTACATAACAAATGAATGGGGGCCCGGGTTACAGGTACATAAATAAAAGTTACAAAATAAATGAAACACTCGTGTGAATATTTATCAGAAGAATAACGTAGCTGACACTATAGTATATGTGGGTCTTGTGGCGCAATTCACATCAATACATTGTGACAGTCCATTGCCATGTTAATGCCAAAAGATGCATGCAAATATGCACTATTAACGACTAGATACTTCTCGTATGTATTAAATGCATCAAAACTTCCAAAATTGTACCATTGTGTTTGTTTCACCAATAGTAGTTTCGCCGAGTGAAGTTACCCGAGACTCAATCCTTTCCCTCCCCAATTCCTAAATCTCGAAATTCCTAATTCCCAAAGGTCGGCAACGCAGTTGTAACTGCTCTGTTGTTGTGGGTGTACATTGGTGGTGCCAATTGCTTACGATCAGGTAATCGGACAGGTCGTTCGCCGTAAAAATTTATGAAGATAATTTTGAGAAACGACACGACATTTTTCACTCTGCATACAAATGGGTGCTGAGTGAGAAACTTTTCAACCTAAAATAATAAACAACGCTATACTTCCTTGTCGGTTGTAATACGAGTATTATGTATGTATGTATAATGACTAAAAAGAATTGAATTTTGGTGTCACAAAAAAAGTCTAAATATAAATTTACTCCGCTAAGCTTAAGTGCCACTTACTTTACTTAGATAATAAGTACAGGGATTTCTTAGCAAGTCTTCAGTTATTTTTACAGTAGGTGACTATCGTGAGACGCTATAACGACTCTTGGCGACATGAGTAAAAGTCTCCTTTTCGCAGTTAATTCTAGTGAGAAGTAGTTATTTTACAGTAAATAAAACAGAAGATTTTTTTTCTTAAATAATGAAAAATCTTTCTCCCTCACTAGGATTTTCTCCATTGTCATTTTCAGTCTTATTCATGATTTATGACGCCAATAGAGTTGCGAATAACCTACAATTAGTAAATCATATAAATTCATTTGATTAGACATCTACTTACATAGGTAATTTACTTTAAAAAAAAGGTATAAGTTATCCATATTTGGTAATATTATATTTCAAATACAGAACAAAATAAAAAAAGTATTTAAGAGACATATTATAGTTTTTGTTTTAAATAAAATCTCCTTTTATTGATCCTCTTCGCGTGTCTTAAAATTAGAAAAGCAGATGATATAAAACAGATTGAACTTTCAACAGGCAGAAAAGACGACGAAAATACGAAAATAAAAGATCCAATTAGAAATCTTGAGTCTATAGAGATACCCAATTTACCTGTCTACAAGCAAACACCATTAAGTCTCCCAAAATATCTATTAGGCAAAGGTAAGCTCGTTTAAAGCTTAATAGCCAGGGTTTCGGCTATTACGGCTATCGGTGTAGCCGGTGTTGGGTGATTGGCCTAATCATTGGGCCTAACCAGCAATCAGAGGCCTCACACGTTTTCTGTGAATTTGGCCTCATGTCCGACAGCGATTGTTTTTTTTATCGTAGCAAAGGCCTATTAAGGTATGCGAATAAATGAAAAGGACATGGCCAACTTTTGTATGGGCGTTTGCATAGTTATTGAATTCAATGTACATCAATGATTTTTGGTGTTTACATTCGTGAATATTATTAAATTAAATTGCAAAAAATAAAACACATGAAGAACTCGTAATTATAACAAACAAGACGAAAATAGTTTCACTAAACCTTTAGTCAGATTACTGGCCATAAGTGCACGAAATAAGATTTTGAAAGAATAATGATTTATTTATTAAGGAGAACAAATAAAATAAAACTACGTAATAATTCACTTTTATATTTTTATTATACAGTGTATTTTATTATGTTTGTGTATGGAATGTACGTTTCTTTAATATATATTCTGTATAATTGGGTAACAATATGGTAGTACTTTCCATTTGAAGCGGCCTGCTTAAAACAGGTGGTAATGGTGGTGGCTCTGGTGGGCTAACCACTTGAATATAAGGGGCTACTGCATTGTTGTCCGAACCCAATTCCTGCAAGTTTCGTGATAAGTCCTGCACTGTCTGTCTATTTGCCCGCATACAGCACACATGACAAACATAGTTGCTTCTTGAGGTCTGAAAATAAACCCCAGTTAGAATAAACACATGTTTTCAAGTTTTATGTTATTGTACAGTGAGAAGTATTATGTTACAACATGCCTATTTTAAAGAAGTCTATGCAAACATGGAAAATACATAAAGATAGATATTACAATCACACATACCTACTATGAGTACTTTTTTTATAGATTAATATAGATAAATACAAGTACATATATAAAACAATGAACAAAAAACAAAATGCTTACCACATTAATAGTATTTTGTGATATTAGGCCAGCTAGCAATGGAGAGTCCATACTGACATTAAAGTGTCTTATTTTTCGAACCGATTTTCCACAACCAAGGCAAGCCATGTTATGCCCCAGTAGTCTCTCATGTTCACCAGCCTCAGTATTCAATAATAAGAAGCGTGGTTGACAAATTAATGTCCCCAGAGGCAACTAAAAAAAAGATGCACTATTTAAAATCGCATACCATGATAAAACATAAAAAAACAGACTAAGTATTATATATTCCGACTTCATACCTGGGTTTGAGCTGGTTAACCAACGTGAAAGTTTTGTTTGATGGTGTGCAGAAAGCGAGGATATAAGACGCCTCTGCAGCCTTTGTACGCCTATTCCGCAGTTGATGCACCTCATCGTAATCCACAAAACAAATCCAAAACGCAAAACAGTTACTCCAGTATTATTAGCAAGGTTAACAAAAATACGCTGTCAAAAGTGCCAAACACGTTCCGTTTCATTTAAGTTTTTTTTTTGGTGAATTGGATAAAAATAAAACATAACATTATCTTAATATGAGTATATTTTAAAATGCAACTAAAACCAATGAATACAGTTTCGTATGCATAAAATGTTCCTAGTGTAATGCATTTGTCGATCATATCACACGTTTTCTACGAGTGTAGTTTAAGACACGTGGTTTGGAATTGGAACGTCTTTTTATTTATCTTTCTCTATGGACTATTGTGGCGAAACTTGACAAACGAAGTTGATTTTGTTGCATTACTTTTACAGTTTTTTAATAATAATTGTCAGGTCTGGAGAGGCTAAAAACTACGTAATAATTCATATTTCTATTTGTATTTTACTGTGTATTAATTTTGTTCGTGTACGTGGAATGCACTTTTTTGGCCATGTCCTTTTATGTATATTTTTTTGTTTTTAATTCGTTGAAGAAGAATTGATTTTGTTATTGTTTTCTATTATTATTAGTTACAGGTATTTTATGTAGAGGAAATAAAATCTTGTAATTAATTTTACAGATGAACATACATACATAGCTTGTCAAAATCATAACCCTCCTTTTGTTTTGCCGTAGTCGGGTAAAAAGGTTTACTAAATCTGTAGACTATCATAAATTGACAATAAATTAAAATTATTCAAAGTAAAAGTTCAGTAAAGATAACTATCAACACTCACTAAGCAGCACAAACACTATCAGAATATTACGTCAAAATACTATCATGGCCGTTATCTTCACAACAATTCATAACACAATATCTCAGAGATAATCATTATTTTCTTCATTGAGACGTTGACAATCGATGATTGTGTTGCTGTTACAATCGAGAAGACATCATTCGATATGGTCGACACGCTGTAACAGCTTGGCTAAGGAAATTCGTTGCAGCGATAGTGATAACAACAGGTGAAATGAGACAAATGAAAATGAAATTGCAATTGATAAAGATTTTTTTTTAAAAGATTAAGTTCCTTCTTGAGCGAGGCGAGAGGGAGTGTCGGACTCTTACTGAGCATAAACAACTACGAATGGCTTTTATTCTGGGTTTTTAATGGGTTTCACTCGCTGCTTGGCTCCATTTAATCGTAGCGTGATGTTTTATAGCCTATATCACTCAGCAACATTGTAGCTATCTATCAGTGAAAGAATTTTGGCAATCCGACCAGTGGTTCCAAAGATCACCCCCTACATACAAACTTACAAATTTTACCTCTTTATAATATTAGCATAGACGAGTCTGATACTACCTTTCGTCCCATCCATAGGGAGCGAAGTCATTTGATGATTTTCCCTTCTATAATAGCCCATACCTTAGGGCTACTACTGATTGAGATTTTTGTCACTGCATTTTTTTGTCAATATGTTCAGTGCAATGAATGTATAGGAGAGTGCGTTCCTATATCAATATGTTCCTATATCCTGTGAGCCTATCATGACGTGATAAAGCTGTCGGGCGAAAAAAAGGGATGGAGCTATACACCTTTTATAGCTCCATCCCTCTGTACATACAAACATACACTGTGATTTACGGAAGTCTGCTCACAAGTGATATTCTTTTGTTTTTCTGTTGCTTATTTCATTTTGAAATACATTTTCCAAATGATAGCGATTTGTAACTTACGAACTGTTTCAGTGACGGCAGGCGACAGTAATAAAAATTACAGATCCAAAATGTCACAATAAGCGGCTGGCAGTACGACGATTGAAATTCGTGACTTATGTACCTACTTACTAAGTTGAACAAGAGTCCCGTTGTGAGTTGAAACTAGTCGAGTTTTTAAGTCGTTATTTTCCATAAATTAAGTATGCTTTATGATAGCTAAGCTAAGCTAAAAAAACTTGCGCTCATCGTAATCGCTACCGCCTTTTTCTATGGCCGGACCGTAAAAGTCAAAGAATGTCATGAAATCAATGCTCTCTGCAGGTTGATCAACTTAGCTGACGAACAATGATTAATTCATTGACACATTGCATGTAACCGTCGTGTTGCATTAAATCAAACATTGTTTTTGTCATTGATTTAATTATTTGTGTACTGACAGATGATGGGAGTTGCTGATTCTTATTTAGACCTGTAGATATTGTTCACAGATCTTTTTCTTTTGACGTGGATTGGTATAAAGTATCAAATAAACATACTATCTTCTCATGATAAGAAGTTAAGAACTGAATATTGAGCTCAGTGGCGTGCAATTGGAGAGGCCTATGTCCAGCAGTGGACGAAATCCGGCTGATGACGATGATGATGAAGCATACTATTGGAGAATTTCAAAGAAGGGTTCCTTTCAATGGATGAAGGATGAGGATGTATGTTTACCTGTATATGTTTACAATATACACCATATAAGCAACGGTAGATAAGGCGGATTTAATGGCATATTGCATTCTCTCCCAGTCATCAAGTCCTTAGTGGGAAATGAGCGAAACTAGGCTTCTGATACAGCAACTCACATATTTTAAATATACATTCTTATTTGAAAACGAATTTAGAACACGGTACAGTATGAATACATAACTATATAATATAATACTTACTATCTTTAATCGAGGGTTTGAAGTCACGTCATAATTAAGAAATATAAAAAATAATAATTTTATTAAAATATGTAAGAACAAACATAGATACAGTGTAAGTTCTTTAAAATGAGAACATTGCTTGGTTCTAAATTTGAAACCTCGTAATATTTAATACACGGAGGTCATGTACGCATTAATCCCGCTAATCTGACCACACACACAGACCTGTACTTTCCATATCGAATTACCAACAGCTCGTCACCACAAGCAGTGTGACCACATCTTTGTAGCTAGGCAAAGTAAATAACTGACCTTTGTAAAAGAAAACATAGAGCTGCTTTTTCTTTTTAGGCACCCTCAATAACAGAGATTTTGAGAAATATGAAAAATGAATTTAATATCTGTCTGTACCTATAGGATGTGTTTTAATTTGATTTTCTTTTGAAATATCATGGGACACAAAATGCAAAACACTTCTGAGGCTCAGGTTAGTACGAGAGCTTTTTTTTATGTAGGTCGGCAAACGAGCAAACTAATTACCTGATGGTAAGCAATCAGCGTCGCCCATGGACCTTTTGGGGATTTGGGATTTGAAGATTTTGGGAAAGGGAACGGATTGGGGTAGGGGAAGAATTGGGCCTCCGGCTAGCTAGTTAGCTAGTGTAAGACAAACTCTTACTAAGTAAAAACCACAGCGTGCCTGCTCTTGCTCCACGCTAGAACTGCTGTGTAATGTGTCTTAGGAATTATTGGTCAAGCTGCTAGTGGCTAAGTACCTTAACTACATTATAAAGGCAAATAAAATAACAAACCTTCATATAGATATCACAAAGACATAAACCCGATTTACATAATTAAAAATACTTCAGTAATATACTTGTCCTTCTGAGTTGAAACAAACATCAATCTTATCTTAGCACTGCCGTGCAGTTTCATTAATGTCGTGTCTGACTTAATTCTCGATGCTAAATGGACAATGCGCAAGTCTAGTAGTTTATAAATAAAACATAAACCAGTGAGTTAAGAGTTGTCGTGAGCAAGCAAAGACAGGAGCATTGACCCTAGCTGGAGACTGCACACAATTATCTTTGCACTACATAGGCACAGGCTAAATAGAATAGACACGGAGTCACAGAATAAAAAGGGCACAGGCTAAAAATGTGACAAAAACTTTTTGTCCGCAAATTTCCCTTGCATTGTGTTAATTTATGCTTACATCAAGAAAAAAGAACGGCGTTCTTTATTTGAATTTAATATAGTTCAGTGACTTTACGAGTGGAACCAGCAATTTGGTTTATTGTCAATCGATGTCATTTTATGTGAATTTTAAGTGTTATAGAGAGACGTAAAATAATAATGAGGACAAAAAAATTGAAACGAAATATTAGATAAGAACGAAAATAATACATAAATATCAACAGCCATTTGACTATTCTAAACGAGTAATAAACCAATAAGAACTTCAGGAATAGTTTGATCTAATTCGAAAATTGAATACCAAAACCCACCAATAGACTGCAATAAGATTCAGTCAGGGTTGCGGGGCTAGCGCAAAAAGGTCGGCCTAAGGCAGGATAAGGAACGGGAGGTTTTTAGTCAGTAAGAGTCTGCCTCTACCTCTTGCCTCACCCTGAGCGAGAGAAGTCATTGGGTGATATTCCCCTCAGAAAAACGCTACCCCAAGGCCCCGACCCCAGCCGGGGTTGCGGGGTAAGCGCAATGAGGCACCGCGACCTCGGCCCAGAGCAGGAGAAGGACAGAGTGTCAGACTCTTACTGACTAAAAACCCCCCGTTTTTAGTCAGTAAGAGTCTGACACTCTCTCTCGCCCGGCCCTGGGCGGGAGAAATCATTTAATGATTTTCCCCTCACAAAAAAAAAGGCTCCGACCCAAAGTAGGAGAATTTAATTACGAGGTGGTTTTTAGTTAGTGACAGTCTGACATTCCTTTTCGTCCCAACCAGGACAAAAAAGGCATTTAATGAAAAAACGGGCTACAATAAGATTAGAATCTCTTTTGTCCTCAAAGCCACTTTATCAGCATATGATTCGATGACATCGACACATGTAATAAGCACGTACCGTGTACTCGATACATGCAATATGAAGCACCTTTATCGCACTACGTAAGCGAGAAGCCTTTCTCACTAATCTATTATTACGCTGACTCACGAGTTACGGAGGTATCAGTGTGGGTGTCTATACACCTGACAAGGTCAGGGCATAAACCATGACTTGAGAAAATTAAATTAATATTTATTTTATTGACTTTTTCTCATAGGCAGCGGCTGTCTGGACTGTCGTAGAATGTTTTGTCTTTTTCATTGTGTTACTGAAAACGATCGATAAACTAACAAACAAAAGGTTCGTCGTGTTTGCTAACTTAAAAGTATAACGATTTTATTACGAATGTATATTTGTCATCTATCGGCTAACTAGCGGTCCGCCCCTGCTTTGAACGTCCATAACAATGAAACGGTAGGTACTTTTAAAAGCGCTCACTATACGTACGTTTCAAAAAATTATTAGCATGCATAAGAGCTTTCACCAGAATTAGCTAAATCAGTCCAGACTTTCTTGAGTAGAGCTTGCCTCGACAGGAGGTATTACGGCCTCTCAGAAAACCGGCGTGAATCAACGACAATGTTATGTTTCGACGTGTAACTGAGGCTACTAGAGACCCAATCTTCCTTCCCTTATCCTTCCTCAATCCAAAAACCCTAATCACCAAAAGGCCGGCAACGCACTCGTAACTCAGTTTTGCGGGGGTCCATGGCGGTGCCAATAGCTTACCATCAGGTAATCCGTCACCGTCAATCCGTAAAATACTAAAAAACATAATAATATACTGTCGTCCCAAATAAACTAAAATTATAAGCTATAATTATTCCAGTTTAATAGTAAAATACTGAAGCCTTTCAGTACATAGTATACAACGGTATTACGTCGGCACGTGTCTGAATCCAGGGTTTGGGTGTCAAGGTTAAACCTGTTAGGTAAAATACAGAGTGAAGGCAATTTATCGGTTTTCCCTTTATTTATAATGGTATCAGTTCACGCCATTAATAGGTATCGATCGCGACTTTCCAACGGCTACGGTAATGGAGGCAACATTTTATTTACTTTTTTTAAAGGTAGACAAGTCTAGTGATGAAATGAATCAGTAGGCATTTGTTTCACGAGATACGATCGGACGGATCGGAGATACGACGGCGAGTAAGGGTAGCTCGCCGCCCGACCAGAACTAGACTCGAGCGTACGGCGCGTTACCATTCCCTACGCGCCGTACGCTTGAGTCTGGTTTTGGTCGCACGCGCCTCAAACAGCCAATAAACCACCACAGACGGGGCTCAATAGGGCTGATGCTCAGCCAGGGTTGCGGGGGTAAGCGCAATAAGGCACCGCGACCTCGGCCCAGAGCAGGAGAAGGAACGAGGGGTTTTTAGTCAGTAAGTGTCTGGCACTCCCTGCTGCCCGGCCCTGGGCGGGAGAAGTCATTTGATGATTCCCCCTGTTCCTTCTCCTGCTCTGTGCCGAGGTCGCGATGCCTCATTGCGCTTACCCCGCAACCCCGGCTGATCAAACACTTAAGATGAGAACAGACTGTACGATCATCCATGACATACAATTTATGAGTATGCATTAAACAAAGCTGTTCCCACACTAATGTCGACATGTGACCGCTAAGTAATGTTGATACGATATTATATTAGTAACAGATCGGTTACTATACACACCTACCTACATATTTGTCATAACATGCAATCCGAGTCATATGTAAGTAGGCCTTATGGGTAGAGTTACTCGTGCATTTCTCTCATATTTCAATAGAAGAATAATTGAACTGATTTTTACTCAAAAGTTTCTTTATAAACAAGAAAAACTGATCCAATTATGCTAAAAAAAATTATTATCAAATATCAAACTACATATGTATTTTTTTACATTTAAAATATTGACTGACGGCACGGTTGGCGTGGCAGTTGGGCAACTGGTTGTCACACAGTGTGTCGCGGGTTCGATTTTCACACGAAACTACTCTCTGTGTGGTTTACAAATTGTTGTTCCGGGTCTGGGTGTCTTGTGTAGTACGTAAAATTGTATGTTTGTAAACCTATGACACAGAAAAAAACAAAAGTGAGGGGCACTGTTTAAAAAAAAAATTCTATACGTACACGGCCTGTCTGAGCTAATTAACAAATAAAAAAAACTGTTGGTCTGAAACTTTAATATTATATCGTGACATTTGGTCAAGTAATAACAAAACGTACTATACTAATGAAGTGCATCACTTGACACCAACAAATCATGTGAAAGGTTTGTTTATGTACGAAGTTCTCATACATATGGAACCACTTTACACATAGTCACGAACTCACGACTAATTGTGTAAGTGAAGCTTGGAGCTTACAGAGTTGTGTCACGAAATCTAATTTTATCTCATCTCATTGCACACAACATAACTAAACGTGATATGTTGTGGAACTGACAACACTGGCCGGTTTGAAAGCCATTTTTAATTTCATTTAAATATGGAATGCCATGAAAAATTTCGTGCCTGTGATATAGTCTATATTTTTTTATTATGAAATGGCAAATTATTGCAAATAAATATGGACAAACATGTTTACAATTCGTGATGTTTGGTTTAAATACATATACATAGAATAAATAGTACCTACATGCATATTCACTGAAAGCAGATTTATAAATTAAATGGGGAGTTTGCCTTTGAGTTGTTTATCGTGAAACATTCAAAATGTTTGAAAGTAACGACTTACGTGAGTAATCTCAGAAAATGTTGTTACTAAGTTTTAAGTCACATTAGGACTCTCATCACAACATCGTCATCAGCATCACCATGGACAACAGCGCGTCAGTCACTGCTCAAAGTTGCCGCGTAAAATAGTCTTTATTTTCAATAAATAAAAATTAAATCACCGAGTTCTGACTTGGTACAATAGGGAAAATAAAAATATCGGAAACGATGTTTTCTAAATCTGAAGTATTTGGCAAACTCATCAACGTTTCAACTAAGCGACAGCATCAGATTCTACTCGTTTAAGAAACCTACATCTCGCCAAACAAACACCTGACACGGTTAAAGGAGGTAACCTAAATACAATTTTCTAACAACTATTAGCCATTTATAATAAAATAGTTTATCGTTATGTTCAATACGTAAATCTCAAGTAACTACACGTTGACAGCTACAATAGTCAGTAACAACCTACGCAGCACTAAAGTTTCATAAACTAAAATACTTATGTTGAGGCATAGTTAGGATAACGGCTTTAGAAAACTTTAATTTCATTAGAATGTGGCTTCAAGACTAGTTTACGGTTGACATTGGGCGTTTAGGGTTTATATTGTTGTTGGGGTCATAGGTATGAATTAGGTGGAACTTTGTTAGTCTATAACGGCCAAGTTGAAGACGGTTGCTCATTTGTCAGCAAGGTTTAGCCAAAGAAGAGGTATACCAAGTGATCTGCTTCACAATGCCGATCTAAAGCAAGAGGGTTTTCTTTGATTTTCGTATGAAAGTGAATGTTTTAAAGATAATCGTTGTAATATCCTCAAATATTTCTTGTTTGGTCCCAGACAAGTTTGTGTCGTTGGTAGTTGGTAGTCAATGCCAGTTCAAGGCCGCAACTGATGCATGACCGGTAAATTTTACAAGAACATTTTTCACATCAAAAGTTGACTTGAAAGATATAGACTGATTCAATTTATCAACAACTATATTTATTTTTGGAGTAAAAGTTTTTATCTTACACTTCCAATTATAACGCGCCTCCCTCAAATTGAAGCACCCATTTCTCAGTCTAACAGCGATGACCTTGAGAACAAAAATTAAAAGTTGTAAAAAATTCAAAAGAAAACAGCGCTTTTTATTTGTCGGAGAGCATTTCAGAAACAAGCCTCGGCTATTAATTATTCAACAATAAGGGTCTGCTTGTAGATAGCGCTCTTGTCGGGGGCCATGGCGGGAAAAGGAGTGCGGCTTTTATTGTAAGTACTAGAACAGTGTTTCTCAAGCTTTTTCAGCGCGTCGGCTCTTTGGAAAATGAAGTGTAACATCAAAGAACTCTTAATACAAGTCTCCAGGTTAATTTAAGTAATTTATTTCAGTATTAGGTTTTGAGAAAATGGTTATCATGTGAAGGTTGCAGTTCCTTTTTTAAATTGTGTTAAATTCAGTTGCCTGGTATTTATTATTTAAAAGATAAATAAAATAATATACATATTTCAAATGCCCATAGATAACTTGGCAAACCTCTTTAGACATACAGTCCATAGATTAAGAAACACTGGGACTGAGCGTGTCAGAAGGGCTAATGGCTTTTTGTATATGTTTTGTCTGTGAGTGGCGCCGGCATTTGACATTACGTTTGTAAGAGGTTGTATTTGTTTGGATATATAAGACTGGACGGTGAAGAGGAAGCAATTAGAGCTAGAGGTACTTCACGAAAATAATAACAGGTACTTGTTAAACTGTTTGGTATGTACTCTATAATATTTTCGGATATTTACGAAGATTTTTATTATAAAATGCTGTTTAACAATTCTTACACCTTTAATATTTTTGTTGTTCTCCAAACATCATAATTTCACATTGAAATAATCGTTATTGCTTAAAATACTAGTTCTCCAAATTCAAAATCAAGGAAATATGCGTTGTTAAAGGAATACTACTTTTAGATATAAAATACAATGGTGTGCCTAGTTTAGAATGAACAATAAAAAGAGAGTGGATTCATTGAGAAAAATGCGTAGATATAAAATTGTTTCAGTATTTCACAAGGAGAGACAATGCCTGCTTTATATGCCAGTTAGAAGCGCGAAGAAAATTGCCGACTGTTCGTCCGTATGTTGAAAATTTACGATCCCAATTTAAAGAGATGGTTTATGCAGAATATATTTGAAAGGTTTATTGATTCTAAGTTTTTGGTTTGTTACTGGCAAGTTTTAATTGAATTGGACGTTGCTCAAAATTGGAGGTTGGTCGCTACCGCTATAAACAGTTATGAAGTTCTTCAAACTGAAAAAAGGAATTATGTATTCGTTCCTTGTTAAGTAAATATACCCAGACTAACATAGTAAATACAAAAAAACTAATATTTTTGTGTATCTGTAGTACGGGTAAGAACTACTAAGCCGATTTTCAAAATTCTTTTACCATTCGAAAACTGAATTCAAACTGAGTAGTAACATGGGTTATATTTCTTGCATGGTAAAATAACTATGGCCGCTAGTACTCTATAAATCAAAACATGTAAAGGAAACTTATAGCAACGTTAATAAATAAGGTAATTAGTGAAGCCCCAACACATGAAAGCGAACCCAACACCTAAAGTGTCTGCTAGCAAAACATTCTACAATTACAAGTACAACGTCCAAACCATAATTTGAAGTTTCCTCATTGTTACACGAACATAATGAATAATTTACGTATTATTGGCATCGAGTGAGCCTTGACCCAGATCCTTCAAAATGGCGGCTTGTCTTTGTTCGGTTTCGTTGCCTATAGGGTTCGTGTAATTAAAGTTTGATATTCGAACTGCTTTCAAGACTAAATAGCTATGGAGTCTCGTGTCTGTTTGTGAAGGGCATTCGTGTTGTGGAAAGGCAGTTTTGTAAGGAACTGTTTTCTTTTGTTCCATATTTAAGAGTAGAAAGGAAGGAACCATTTTGAATATAGAACCCGAACGATCCATTTTGTTTTGTCGTTCAAAAATATGTTTTTTTCTTTACTAACTAATCTACCAAAAGATGATTAATATTATATAAACAAAGGCACGAATTTATCGTCCGATGATAAAAAAATATCTGGATGCTATTTTAAATTCAAATTCCTTTGAATTACTGTTCTTGGATTTCAAATGTCTTTAAATAGAAGATTGTCGAATAACCAATATTAAGACATTCAATGACTTATTTGAATTTATATGGATGTTTAAGATTGTTAATTGATGTCAAAATAATATTCTTATCACTTACAAAACTGTTAAGGATAGGCATCGAAGACTGGAGAAAAATATATAAAGGTAGCTTAAACCTACAATATACTTAGAAGAAAATTGCGTAGGTATCTTTCACACATTCATATAACTCAAGTCATGACTTATAAACTCATAAGTATTAGAAAGAACAACTTTTGCAAGTGGCGAGATTCATTCTACTTTTCTCAATTATTAAAGTTTCAAAGTTTGTTAGTTACGTAGAAAGATATATTGTTTCAATATGGCAGAGGCTATTTACAAGAAGTAAAAATAAAGCAGTGAGCAGTATAGTTCAGGCTGAAATCGGATCGTGCTTTTCGCCCTTAAAAGATTAGATTAGTAATTAAGATGACCGATACTTCTTAATAAGTTTCTGATACACAACACAATCGTGTATTGTTCAGTCTACTTACAATGCTATCATTCTGAAATAAATTGGAATTGAGCTATTACTGTTTTTGCG
This sequence comes from Spodoptera exigua, assembly GCA_902829305.4. Lineage (NCBI taxonomy): Eukaryota > Metazoa > Arthropoda > Insecta > Lepidoptera > Noctuidae > Spodoptera > Spodoptera exigua. Next base: position 14,741,155 of record LR824603.2, read on the forward strand.
ATTTCCTCTTATTTGGATCGCGCTCGTAGTTTCCACACAGCCTTATCAAGATCACCTTTACCTTCGCGCGTAAGTAATACAAATTCTCAATCACAAGAAATAAAGTTCAAAGTTTCTGTCCTCCACAAACAGACGTGGATTTATAAAAAAAACTGGTAAGTTCTACCTGAATGTCGCCAATCGCCATCTTTTTGGCAATTTGCCCCAATCGGAAATGCGCTGGACTGGAAAATTTTACGAAATGGCTCCAGTGACTTTGCGATATTGCCAATAGAAGGTCTAAGTGATCGTTTGACCTTGAACTTTGGTAAAGGTAACATCTATCCTGTATACATCTCCTCACCTGACTGATGGTGAATTGATGTGATTATGTGAATATGCATCCAGATTAGTAAATAAAATATAAAACAACGATATTTCTTTGATTTCATTAATAACAATTTTTTTGGGTATTTATACATACATCCAATCACATAAAAACCGTATAAAAAAAGAAAAAATATTGATTTGATCGCATCCTATCATTCCGTGCTGCCGATGGACATAAAAACTATTTTTATAAAGTTAAAAAAAAAGAAACAAAAATTTTAAACAGCTACCAAAAACAACATAGACATCAGTAAGCTTTATAATTCGCATTCCTAACAAGACTTGCTACAGTGTTCCACAGATTATTAAATTGTGAAGAAGTAATAATGCATACTTGAAAGTGAAGGCTTGCGAAGTATTCTTTATTAAATATCTTGGTGCGGGACGGTATGGTAAATAAATCGGAAATAGCTTGCAGCGACCGGAAAATTTATCGTACTGTATATGCGTGTGCATTGAAAGAATTGCTTTTATTCATATTTAATGCAAACGTTTAGTAGAACAGTATTTGTGTTTTACGTGTTATAATTTAATGACTATTACGACCTCCTACTTTCCTAATGGAAGATCTCACTAATATATTAGATATTAGTCAAACACGAAAGTTCAAAATAAAGCTATTGAACAGATTTGAATGAAATGTGGTATAGATATAACAGGTTGATTGGAATAAAATATACATAGTTTACTTTTTACTCTTTGTAAAAACTGTACTGCCAGTAAAGCTGCCGGTGGTGCTATTTTATTTGAAAATCAATGTTAATTTTGATTGAATAATTCTTTGATGATTTTATTTTGGTCTGCATTTACTCGTCTCTAGCTCTATAGCAAGTACATAGGTCAAATAAATGTAAGTAAATACAAATTATTATTCTATTTACGTCCATAATTTTCGAAACCAAATAACGCAGACCGTGAATATTCTTTCAAAACAACTACAACCAACCATTACAGCATAATTATGTATATTATATTCTGGCTCGAAAAAATACTAATTTCTGAAGACTTATCAACCAACCATGTTGACCTTTTTACAGATATTATTTTAAGACCCATTCATTGGTTTGAAAGGGCTGGGGATGATCACTAGGGAATTTGAGGAGGCCAAGTGGTTGTGAATAGACCTTGACCTTTTGAGGAACTCGAGGGGCATCTTAGAAAAGCCTTCATAATAAAATATAATGAAAGAAATGAGTATCTATTCATTAGAGGATTAGTGGTGGTGTGTAGAAAATTACAGTAATAAGACCTTTTTATAATTTTGGATGACTCTTTTAGTAATTGATTGTGACACTGCAGAAATAATACTATACATCGTGGTGGTCAAGGCACCCGCTTCCTTCAAAGTATCCTACTAATGTGATTTATACATTCTTTTTACGGTTATTTAGAGTGCACTGATACACGGTATCGGAAAAAATGTAAGGAAACCTGATGTCTAATTTTAATTTTGGAATCGCCAATTCGCCTCACCTGCACCCTTGAGCAGGTGTGGTGAAAGCCTTCTCCGAATGAGAAGAGTCCTTTTTTCAGCATTTACATATAGGTCGATGATGTTATAAATAACATGTCTTTTCAGATTTATTAATAAAGGTTTTCATTTTTACGATCGTACGTTTTCCGTAGAACAGAATAGCACATTTTCCTGTATTTCGCAGGAAGGATGTAACTTATTATTATTTTATGTATATTTTTATGTTACACAAATTATACAAGAATATTTTCCTGTACACCAATGAGTTTTTCATTCTCACATGATAGTAAAAACCAGAGCGAAAATTGGCAAATATTTTTTGTTGAAAATTGAAAAAAAGCCGACATAATTTGTTGTTTTAGTGAAACATGTTATTCGCTTTTAGCAATAGCAGAATTAAACAATTGATTTTTTCGTAGTTATTTTGATAATCCTATACATATTTAAGGCTTCTTGTCGATATATCGCCGAGATATTTAAACAGGTTACAGGATATGAGCTAAATATCTCGAGTACTATTTCATCAGAAGAAATTGTGTAATCGACAAACTGTTAATCGAAGTCTGGGTGCGATATGCTTGTGAATACATTCACCATAAAGGAAAAAATTCTACTGCGGGGCCGTGTTTTTAAACCCAATAACTAGACCATTGACACACATTTAGCTACATTTTCCAAAAGAAAAAAACAATAATTATTCAACAATATCGATGCTTACCATGGATGGTGAACAGCGTTGTCACCCAGAACCAGTGCATCCACCAGTGTAGCGTCATGACGGCAGTTTGATGAAGATTCTCTGATTTAATCGACCTGGAAATAAAAATCGAAATTAATTTCGAATCTTTAGCAAAAGCGAAAGTGCGTTGATGTAAGTGATTCTTGGATGCTGTTTTTACTTAATATTATAAATGCGAAAGTTTATTTATTTATTTGCCTTCATTTAGTATCATAATGGAAAGTTTTTATAGTACGACTTTCGTGTCTAGAGATAAGTCACGTAAGCGAAACCACGTTTGGAAAAATATAAGCAAAATCATGGAAAACTATTCTAGTCATTTTTATAAACTAAGCTTTTATCTTCAATTACTAATTTAAGATTATTCAACTTAGCATAAAGGGCGCCATAGCTGCCTTTCCAACGTCTGCCATCATTTCTAGTTGTTTAAACTTGTTTGTTCTGGATCAAAAGGCAAACTATTAAGTACCGTTTACAGGAGAATCACAAAATATAATTTAATAAAACTACAATGTTTGCTTTCAATTTTTTAAATTTTAATCATTTCTCTAATCAATTTGCAATATGTTACACAGATAGCAATTGCTTAAAAATAGAAGAAGAATTGGGCTGCAGCTTAAATTGTGAGTTTCAGGGAGGCGGGCAGGCTGGCGGGCGTATGTATCGGGGTGGGTATGCGAAATACATTGTACCTACATATGTATATATATGTATAGGGAGCTGGTAACGATAACAAAGGGTATTAAATCCTACGCTTCCGCATCTACTGTCTCATTAACGAGAATAAGGTGTCAAGTTGTGAGCGAGAGAGGCTTTTCAGAGTTGAAGAGAACTTAGCCAAAAAAGATACCATGGATCTTGATATACGTGGCGTAAAATGGTTTTGGAGGCAATAACTGGCCCTATAGGAATGGTTCATCATCATCAGCCCATAAGTGCCCACTGCTGAGAAAAGACCTCTTCTCACACGGAGAAGGTTTGAGCATTAATCACCACGCTTGCTCAATGCGGGTTGGCGATTTCCAACTTATAATTAGAAATTCTAAGTCCAGGTTTCCTCACGATGTTTATCTTCACCGTATGTCAGTGGTGTCTAAATAATCATAGAAAATACATATAACTCGGAAAAAGTCATATTGGTACTTGCCAGGTTTCGAACCCACGCCCTCATGCATGAGAAGCGGGCTCCTTAACTTCCGGCCCACCACGACACACTGGAATGGTTACTTGATGGAAAATAAAATAACTTATCAAAGATTGGTAGCAGGCTCAAGTAATAATGGTCAACAACAAGTTCTCTGGTTAATCCTAGAGTGATCCAAGATCCAACTAAAGTTTCACTTGTTTTTGTAATAAGTCATTATCTTAGTAATCATTACAAATTGCTTCATGTTCTGTAACAAAAAACGTCTCCTTAATCTCATGATTTTACACTTTGCAACCTTGAGACGGACAAAAAGATTGTGATTCAGCAAAAACTGAAACTACCAACAATTTGGAAACGACATTAACAGTTTTAATAATATTCGTTTCTCGTTCTCGTTACCCGCTGAAAGGGATTTGCACAGAACTGTGCAATTCACATTACCTGAGTTTCTGGTCGTAAATTTTCGCTCATTAGAGCCGGAGACGGGACTACCGCCGCGACTGTCACGGGTTTAATTAAAATTTTATCAGAGTTATTTCTGACAAAGTTTTTGTCAAATAGATTTAGTCGAACTTTTGTGGGAGTCGGGGAAAAGTGCGTAATTCCATTTAGTATTTTCCCGCCGTTTCTGTTTTTGTTTGCTCGTTTCATAAGTATGTTTGTTAAGGATTTTTGGGCTTATATGTTTGTTAGCAAGGTAATGACGAATATTAAAGACTTGTTAATTAGTATAAAAGACGGAATAGACTAAAAGTCTACCTACCAGAATCGAGTGATAATTATGGCCTTTTTAACATAAAGATTTTCATCTACAACAACAACGTTCTTAACTAAAACAATTTTGCCCAAATAACAGAAAATAAACTATTATCGACACACTATAAAAACTTTTTCAAAGCGACATTAGATTTCGGATCAGCTAGAGTCACACTTTCTTCGTAGATCGTGACAAATGATCGTTAGCTCAGCACATCGTCGAAGCCAGTGAGCTTCGTTGCCCCCCATTTGCAGCAACAGCTCGTGAATACGCCCTCTGTCGGTAATTTGGGGGGAACATGGCGGAAAATTACAGGCAACTGACTTATAACGACGGTGACTTGATGCCATAGTGCTGTGCTTTAAAAGCTTTAGTGTGGAGATAAGGGTAATGTAGCGTGAAGGAAAAGTTGTCGAGTGGGGGATAAAGAGTGTATCTATATGAAGGACTCTGTACCTTGCGAAAACAGTTGAATTTATTCGATCGGCTTCCTTCTTTTCTTTGGATGTAGTAGTAACATTTTTGACTGTTCTGGTTTTTATATTGAATGGCCAAATGGATAGAATTAAACTTTCACACATATAGACCAGTAAGATAGAAGTAAGGGGCAGTAATAAAAGTTTCAATGCTAATCACCAAACAAGGTTGTTATGACGTAAGAGGCAAACGTGCAGACGGTTAACTTGGATAGTCTGAGACACGCACAGCACCAGATGTGTCATAAGTGCGTTACCGCGAAAAGAGGAATGCATTCGTTTTTTGAAAGTTTAAAGGTCGGTTCAGAAAGAGAAAGAATTTGAATAGACAATAGGTTAAACCAGCCTGACCATTACAATACGGTAGTTTCCAACTAGTCAAATTCAATACTTTTATCCAAAAGTCAAAAACGATACTTTTCTATGAAATTTGTATGAAAAACTGAGCTATGACTCCTAACATTTTTGCGTCAAATAGCTTACTTATTTCACAATAATTAGTATCCATCGATCGATGAATATAAGTATAATTATTTTTCAATATTTTATTGCATTAAAACATCAAATTAATCTATTTTTGACCTAGTAAACTACCCAATTCCTTAAAATATATCCTATATAACTTAAACAATTTTCTTATAAACGAAATTATAAATGTGCTACTATAAATAAAGGCCGACATTACCAGCGTAATATAAAGAAGTATATAAACTTTTAAAAGGCTAACGACAGTTTTTTGTTTCTCTAGTTTTTCCCGCACTCACGCAGTAAAAAAGTTGCGGAACCTATCGATCGAGGTGACTTTATTTGTACGAAAAAAAAGACAACACAAATACCTACCTTATCAAATTTTTTATCTCATTCACTGATTGACTATTTTTAGGGTTCCAAGTATCTGGTGAAAGGTATGGAATTGACCAATAATTTAAATTGGCAGTTTCAGATATTAAAGACTGGATGACTGCTGAAAATTCTTTGAAATATGCCCCGGTAAGTTATTAGTATTATTAGAGTAAGTTAGCAGGATACAATAATAAAAAAAACATATAGTGTCTAATGTAAAAGCATTTTTCCTTTCGAAGGAGTACAGGAAGAGATTCCAAATGTTAATATGCAGTATCTTTGTGCCTCTGTTTCTGTGTTTGTTTTCCTATTCATAGTGTGTGTGATGTGCATGTATAATACATAAATAGAGAAAAAATCCTAATTTATACAATAATAAAAGTATATAGTTTTCATGTATCGGTAACTTAATTGAAGGTGACGTAGCAGGCCCTTAATGTTAAATTATACACATAGAACAACAATAACGCAATTTATTCACAAAACAATAAAATAAAACACGTCTTAGGCTTTGAATAAAATTAAAAATAAATTCGAGTCGTCATTCGAGCTGCGTAAGTACAAAATAAATTAGTGTCGACCCCATTAAGTTGAAGTGAGCGTGGAGTGGCGACGCGTAGGCTGAAGGGCCCGGATACAAATATAGAAATACAGCCTTACAAGGAAGTTAACTCAACACATAATAAATAGCTTAAAACATTAAGACAGAAAAAGGAAAATATTATTTTTCTTATTTACAGTTCCTATAAAAAGGAGGTGGGCTCATTCAGCATTTAAAAGATCGTGTTGGGTTGGTAAAGGCGCTCGCTCCCCATGCATGGAGGAGCGGGTACCGGTCGAAACCTGGCAAGTACCAATGTGACGTTTTTCGAATCACAATATGTACTGTACTGACTTACGAGTACGGTGGAAAAATAACGTAGTGATACGTTTGAAGTTGCCAATCCGCCTTGAGCAAGCGTGGTGATAAATGCTCAAACCTTCACAATGTGAGATCTCTTCTCACTGCTTTTACACTAATGCTTTTGTTCAGCAGTAAACACTATAGGCTAATCATGCGAATACGATATGCATTTTACCCTAAATTTACTGCTATTTAATTACCTTGAACTCTTATTGGATCGGCTGTTGTCTAATAGGCTTATCCACATTTACGTATCATCCCTATGGACATAGCCTTTCTGAGACTTCTAAGACAGCATTATTAAGTAGTTCCAAGAAAACGCTCTACCAATACGTAAATAGTGTACAAAAACAACCTCTCATTCTAACAATGAACACCAGTAAACAAGGTAGATAAATAAATAATATTCTCATTGAAGATTCTGATTACTTTAATTACCGTGTAGCGGGATCAAAGAATATAATTAAAATCACTTGATCTCCGTTCACAAATAAACACAGAGTTTATTAAATATTCAGAGTTAATAAACATTTTACGGGTTCCAGGAGGTCTTACGAGTACCTAAGATATTAAACAAATCATTGGAGCATGTTATTATTTACGGAAATAGGAGACACAAATGAGCAAGAGGAATTGATTGGTATTAAGCTTATGGACATCCGCAAGATTAAAGGAGTCATGCGTGCATTACATAACCTTATGAGAAATATACCTTTTTCGTAAAATTAATTAAAAAAGTTGGGAAAACCAGGTAGGATTATTATTTTGTATGCACACTAGTAGAATGTATTTTTGTTTTTTGGGTTGATCATTTGCTAAGTACTTAGGTACATGGATTCAAAACTAATTATCGGATTCGGCTGAATACGTACTGGAGCTTTTTGGGCAAGTCCTTAAGAATGAAAATGGAATTACTTTTATTTTATCTAATATCGTCACAGATCTAGCCGTAGCTCCCGTTAATCGTTTGAACAGCTTGTTATCAACTTGTGATAACTATGCAGGTATGTAGGGCGTGTTAACAATACTGACTCTGTTTGCTAAGTTGGTACAAGAAATTACATCTTATATTATAATGGATGAAATGAAAACCAATGGAGATATCTACTCTAGGAATGATTATTTTATATATACTACCTTAGATTTAGACGAATTTGAAGTAAATAGGTGAGCAAGGGAGATCAGGATGACTATGTTCAACAATCGGGAAGTTTAGATTATTATCACTTCAGAAGAATATAATACAGACTACAAACACAACAACAAAAGTACAAAATGTAAATTTCTAGAATATTCTCTCAAATTTTGATACCATAAGTAGTTTTTTTATGACTTGACGACTGGGTGGACGAGAGAGAGAGAGGCAGTCTTACTGACTAAAAACCACATCGTTTCTTCTGCTGTTCCGGGCTGAGGCAAGAGAAGGGTCGGCGACGAGTTACACTTGCTCGTCGTAGACGTGCATTTACAGTGGCCGGAGATCGTCACACAACGCCATAAGTCGCTGAAGGATTATCCTCAGCCGCGAGGACACAACCCGATACGGACGGACAAAGTCCAATAATTCCTTTCACGAGCATAAATATGTGCGAACCTTCGGTGGTCCCACGAACGAATATAAAGAGCTTTCGTATACACATATACCCGACAAGAGGATGAACGTAAATCACCGTTTACACACCACCGAAACACACCTACAAATATAAAAGCACATCAAGCTATACAATCCAGTATAATTTGACCTTGCAGGATATTCAATTTTCATTGAATAGGAGTTTGGATTATACTGGTATATGTAGTGTAATGTGCTGTTTCATTGTGGGTTAAGGTGCGTTTTTGTGACGTCATTTGCGGTTAGCTGAGTCAGCTCGCTCGGTTGATGCTTTTGTTTGGATACTTGGGCAGGCTAAAGGTCGTCCTCCATTTACTAGAGATAGCAACCTTTTTATAACAATGGCCTATTGAAAAATGGGATTAAGCAGGGTAGAAAAAGTACGAAAAAGGTTGAAGGGTAGACGCTTCCATAATTCATCTTTATTTTATTTATTAAAAAGTTTCTTTTGTTTTTTGGACTCATATTAGGTAAGTGATACAGCTGTTTTTGAAATTTTGTTTTGACGAGGGAAACCGTCAAATTTCATCTCCTGAAAATCTGACAAAAAGCCCCTGCTAGGAGACGAAACGTTTTGCTATTTGCCCGCTATCCCGGTCGGGTTTTAGAGACCCTGAGTTATATTATTTAAGTTCATATCGGTAGAACTAGGTATTGTCTTTAAATTTTTTTATTTATTTTATTTTTTTTATTAATAAATAAAATTGCAAAAAAATATAAATGTACATTAAGTGGACTTAATGTATTGAGCATTCTCTACCAGTCAACCTTTGGGTGATGCAGAGACTCCGGTACTTGTTAGTAGATGCAAGAGGCAAGCGAGAGAAGAATTAGATTAATTTTTAATAAGTTGTAGTAAAACATCTATGTATATAAGTAGATAGACCAAATAGAAATTGTGTGTTAGGTACATTGAATAGAAGTTTAAGAAAGCTGTATTCTTTCTCTTTTACTTCTAAACATAGTGTTCAATGTCTACTACATTTTCAAAGCTTTTAACAAGACATTTTTGCAAAGCGACGGTCTTTAGTCCTCCGTAATCGTTATCGTAACCTTTTAACTAAAATACCTGTTAAGTAGACTTCAGAGAAAATACTTAAAGCGCTTTTGATGTTGTTAAATTAACTGTAATAGTTTAAAATGTAAACCTTCTTAAGAGTTTGTTTGCGAACGAGAATAAAACGGTTTTAAACAACAGTTTAAGTGTTGTTAAATATTACAGTTAATAAGTTTTTCTGTTAATAAAATTGATTTAAAAATTCGTGTCTAGACTAGAGGCTAATCCAAACTAATATTATTAATGCGAAAGTAACTCTGTCTGTATGTCTGTTTTTTCTTCACGGCTAAAATACTGAACCGATTTCTGTGAAATTTGGTACAAACATTGACTTTACAAACAGTCACTTAACAAAAATAAAGTTACTATTCAACGCGAACAAAGTCGCGGGCAAAAGCTAGTATTAAATAAATAGGGTTTGTATGGGAAAACATTGTTTGTCAATTTAATTTCAATACACGGCCACTAAGGAATCCAGTGCTAAATGATCTTTACAAAAAAACACACATTAACATTACACACTGACAACATAAATGTGCAAGCAAGCACTTATGTTGTCAGAGTGCAATGTAGGTACTTACTATACAAATCGAGTTCACGTTTTCAATGCGTTTGTCTGAGATCACGAGCCGTGAAGTGATTATGTTTTTGGGTGTACTCGTAAGATATGGCTCGGTACGCACGACCTGCTCTTAAAATCTAACCAACAAGCATTCAAGATGCTTAAACGTTTTATAAATAGGTGGTTAACATTTTTTTTGAGATCCAAATTATATTTTATCTGTATGCAAGACTTAAAACTATAATGTTCTTTGCAATTTGCCAGTTGGCTGGATGTTGATTCGGTTGCTAGGCAACGTATCGTACTTCGGATAATAGGAATATTTTGTGTGATAAGCAATGATGTATAAAACTATAGATACGTTGTCCGCGCTCTAAAATGACAACATGAAATGAAGGCAATTGACCACATCGCGCTTAGTTACGCACCAACCTGCCGCGCGACGCTACGTTTGTTTTTAATTTATATCGTGTGTAAACCTGTGCGAAACATAAAGAAAGCATGTCGTCGTGTGTGTTCAGACGATGTACAAATTATACTCCAAAAGTTAAAGACAAAAATGTGTCATTTCATGCGTAAGATCACCAAACAACCTATTTTTATTTTATTTTATTCGACGCCGGCGCCCGCCATCTTATGGCGGCCGGCGCATGAAGGTATAGTCACGTGCCGTCGGCATAACTGAAGATGTATATTTATCTCCCTCTAGCAAAGGCATTCCACTATACGATGTCATATTTTCTTTCCCTTTCTTTACTCGTAGAAGTAGTTATCTAGTATTTTCGCCGTTTTTAAGCGCCGCGATGTTGGTTCATGACGTGTCTATATATAATACGTCATTGGTGATAAGTAGATTGTTGATTGATAAATTATATAATTAAAGAATTAGCTTAAGCGGCCTCACTGGTATTTCCAAGAAAAAAAATACATATAAGTATACACCAACAGTGGTATCTATATTGAAAATAACTTACCCACTTGAATTAACTGAGAAAAGCTCGACTAGTTTCAACTCAAAACGGGACTCGGGACGGGAATGTCGTGTAGTCCACTGAGCTTTTCTTAGCAAATTCACGTGAATAATATTTTCAATAAATGTCTCACGATAGATACTAAAAAAAAATGTGGTAAGTATAGGAACTCTTTTTATACATTTTTTATCCACAATATTAATTTTAGTACTAGTTATTCCTAGGCTGCATTATTTTCTACATATAAACGCCTTTGTACAATTTTAATGCCTTGTAAGGCACCGAAACATACACGTGTATTCATTCTTGTTCGCTATTAGATATCCAAGTTTGTTGTGCTTGGATACGCATGACCTGATCCAAGTGAGCCGGCTTAGCCAGCCATCAGTCTAGACACCAATTATGTGACAAAAAAAGGCTAGACTTGTAAGGAGAATGGATTGATTTCTACCAATAAGGTACGCTTTATTTCTTACTTGCCAGCGACTCCGTTCGGGTGGAATAGTGACTTCCTGCAGATGTACTTACCAAATTGCACAGAAATCAGTTCAGTAGTTTAGGCGTGAGGAAAAGACTGACAGATTATTATTTATTATTTATACTATTAGTTTGGATTGTTCAATTCTGTGTAATTGTTTGCTTTATTTAGTTTTGGTGTGAAAATTACATTTTCTGTTTAATATAGTAGCTACACACATTTTTCAAGTAGTAATACGCTTACATAAAAAAAGAAATGAAAAGACACGCACTTAAAAGCAGTTATTTCAAAGTGGAAAGAGCAAAGAAAATTGCCTGACAACGTGAAAAACTTGAAGAATCCACTGTAATCAAAATATCTCCCCTCTTTATTAAAGCCTCCGTACCAAATTTAAGATAATGAAGATCCTTTAACAATAATTTAGGAGCAGTAATTGCTTCTAGGTTAATACTGCGTCGTGCTCAGAATAATAAGGCGACGCAATTCCGTAATATCTTAATTCGTATCCGAGCTAGGTACTTCAACATCATTAGAATGCATATCGAATTACATATAAGGCTATTTCATTATAGCAAACAAATCCTACACGGAGAACCGAGCTATATTTAGAGGATTTGCCCACGTAATAAGGGCACAACAACGTATTTTTGGTATTATTTTCGCGTGGCAAGAAAACCCGTCTCATTTCTTTTGTTCTTGAAAGGGATGAGCTGCGGAAATAGGCGCACTCCTATCTGAGTCTAGCAAACACTGGGACTGTGAGAGTGCGGTCCTCAATCTTTTCTTTGAAGGCATACGGGTGTACGACTCAAAAGAAGTTTACCTGTACTAGTGTAACTCACGTTGAAATAGAATTTGATTTTTATAGATCCCATAAGACGAACATGCATGCAGAGAATGCATGAATCATTATGAATGTATAGCCTGAATGGTGTCATTTCATTTTACCTTTGTGCGGCCTAATGAGAGACAGGCGTTTTTTTTTATGTAATTGATCGGCAAACGAGCAGACGGATTTCCTCATGGTAAGCAATCAGCGCCGCCCATGGACACCCGCAACGGAGGAGTTACGAGTGCGTTGCCGACCTTTTAGGGATTAGGGATTTAGAGATTTAGGGATTGAGGAGGGATTGGGGGCGGGGAAGGATTGGGCCTCCGGTAACTCACTCACACGGCGAAACACAACGCTGTGGTTGTTTCACGTCGGTCTTCTGTGAGGCCGTGGTATCACTCCGGTCGAGCCGACCCATTCGTGCCGAAGCATGGCTCTCCCACACTTACAATACAGTACTTGGGCGTTACAATTTTTAACGTATTTTTGTCACCATGTATGTCCAGTTAAGTTTAAAAGGTCAGAAGAATATATACATTAGATAATGCCGAAGCGATACGGAGGTCGCTGGGTCTATTGGTTTTTGTTAAATTTTCTAATAATTTCAATAAGTTTATTTTAAAAGAAATATGTTACAGTTGTTGTCCCTTAGTAGGGGACATCTTTTGTTTGTCCAAGTAGTTTCTGCGGCTGTTGGCGTGCTATGATAACGTCGAGTCTCGAGATGTGCCGAATAAGTTCACGTAGAAAGCGTATTGTTGTGTGTCTCTTTATACAGGTGACTTTATTATGGACGCTGCTTTTTAGGAACCATCTGTATATATTTCGTCTTATTAGTATAGTATAGACAGTTTTAATTTTAATGTCTGCCAAGTGCACACAATTAATAATTGGATATGTGTTAAAAATGTAAAGTACAAACATGTTCCACTTGATTTTTCAGTCTGTTAATAGTAATTAGTTGAATAAATAAAGGCTTAAAAATAAGAATAAAACTTTTCAGCAAAAACATGTTTATATTTACGGTATCTAGGATAGAATGGGGTGATGTAACCGCAATTATAAGAAACTAGGGGATTGATCGATAATCCTCTTGGCTCTTGTGTCATTGCTGGGCTGTTCCATTAAATGAGGTCGGCACCTGAGAGTATTATCGTAATGAACATTGTTTTTTTTTATATTTGTCGCTAAACCTATAACTTCGCTTAGCAAAAATATATTTTGGACGGTATTGCTCGCAGTAAAAACTTAAAATGCAAGCCTGTGAGACGAAAATCAAGCAAAGAATAAACTGACTGACTACAGATCTTTGAGAGTCGTAAAAATATCAAAAATGGAAAATTTCATCTCATTCATATTACATTAAACATTATTCATATTAAACTCACAAGATGGAAATACGATAAGAGTCATTTTTAACAGAAAAATTGATAAAACAACAACAAGTCCCAACTAGTATCAGAGAATGTCCATCATCAGAGATAAAACTCATGTCACTGGCAATGTTGATTCTCCAAAGCGAATGGAATCAAATAGCGATTTCTGGAACGAATCCAAGTCTCGACCGATGAACCGGTAGTGTGTGAGACTATGGATGGCAGAAAAATACATGGCTATAGTTCATAGCAAAAGTAAAATAAAATATTCAAATGTTTGACGTATTTTTGGATTTTTAAAAGGCGTTTGCTAGTACAAAGTGGTTGAATGATATCCAGGATCTAATTATTATGATCATATCAATGTTCAAGTTTAATTATGGAAACACCAAGAATATTTATTTTAATTTTGGATATAGCAAAATGTCAGCAGATAACTTTTTACTCTTTTAGCTGTTCACCTACGACGGCCTGTCTCTATATCATCCTAAGGTGGAAGAAAATGCTTTACGCATTAAGTCAAATGTGCAAAAAGTACTTAAATAAATAAATATTTCTTTGATGACATGGAATCTTTATTGTTTTTTTTTTATGTAATTGGTCGGCAAACGAGCAGACGGATTACCTGATGGTAAGCAATCAGCGCCGCCCGTGGACACCCGCAACGGAGGAGTTACGAGTGCGTTGCCGACCTTTTAGGGATTAGGGATTTGGAGATTTAGGGATTGAGGAGGGATTGAGGGAGGGGAAGGATTGGGCCTCCGGTAACCTCACTCACACGGCGAAACACAACGCTGTGGTTGTTTCACGCCGGTTTTCTGTGAGGCCGTGGTATCACTCCGGTCGAGCCGATCCATTCGTGGCGAAGCATGGCTCTCCCACACTTTATATTTGTGGCCAATGGTAATCGGTAGGCTAGTGATGTAACATGAGGTAGGTAGATAATAATATGGGGTGCGCTACACACATAGAACCTATTTTACAATATTTGGATAGCCAATATACAAAATTAGAACGTAATTTAGAAGATGTATGTGTCATAATTATCATACATCTATTGAGTATTTAAATTAGGGTGATAAAGCAGGTCTATGTCACACGTATATGTATTTTCGATAGATCTAGAAACTATAGTGTAGCTATTTTCAGATACTATTTGGAAATTGAAATGTCTGTTACGTATTAGATGGACCCTCGTCATCTTGGACCTATACCTGTCTTCTGTTAACCTTGAGTGTAAGACAGGTAATATTATGTTTATTGAATTTGTGTTTTCTGACGGTGATTGTTACGTCTGAAAGCAATAGTAGAATATCTTTCCAAGGACAGTTGGTCTGGTCTGAAAGCTTTGTTACTCATTATTAACTGTTTTTGACAGAAGATTATTTGTGATATTTCCTTTTAAAAGCTGTACAGGATGGATCAGAATTGTAAGAGGCAGATAGATGGTGGTCTTTGGATGAGGCCTTTGTCGAAGGAGAAGCGGTTGTTACAAGAAATGGTCATCAGGGATAGTGACTGTTAAAAACAGCAATGCAAAATGGTAAAATCACCAACAAAACAAAAGGTAGGTAAGCCGTAAAGGCTTAAATTATTATTTAAAAAACTATTTATTTTAAAGACAAATCATAGAATACAGGGTGTAAGGGACAGCCCTTTACAAATTAACAGGATGCAATCAGCTCCTTATTCTGAATCATATTCCAGTAAAAATTCTTTCAGGAAAATTTTCAATTTTTTTTTCGTTTTTCCAGTTCCTACACCTCTATTTCTATGTATAATTACATTCTATGTATGAAGAATAACATTAATGTAAATAACACAGCTAAAACAAAAAAACACGCAATGGTTGTGTGAATTCTCTAAAGAACTACGCATGAAATCAGCTGTTCAATTTCTACCTAGCTAGAGTCGTTTGAACTCACTGCGTCGCGGTCACGGCGCAGCGGCCACGGCGCCCACCGCGCCGATCGCCGCTCCGTAGGTATACCTACGATCCCGTCCAACGTACAGAATAGCTGCGTCCCTTTCTATCGCCCGGCCTCCGCGTTTCCCCGATTGAACCAGTGTTGCCAACTTTTAACTTTTGTTACCTCAGGTAGTAAACGAAAATGTTAGAACTATCGAAATTTAAACTAAAACTTGAGAACTCCTTTGCATTCATAATTACATTGATGAGATTTTCATTAATCAATTAATGAAAATCTTGTCGTGCACATAAATTGAATAAAAAATAAATAAAGATTAGTCTAGTTTTAATTTTAAAGCATTTACAAATACTACCTAATTTATTAATTGATTGTTATTTTCAAGCGATTACTGGCTAGTTTTTAAACTACTTACAGATTTTTACATGGCTTCACAATAGCCATGAATTGATAGTCGAGCCAGAAATTAAACACAATCTCCCTGCAATGGAAGCACGGCTTTCTATCACACTGCACTTTTATTATTCTAAATTTACTAAACTATGAAATTGGAATTAAATTGATTTAATCAATTCATTTCTCTACAAAAAATAACAGAATGATAATTCACGACCATGCATAATTTTTTATTTTTTTCCCCGAAATTTTGTGATTTTCGTGTAATTGGCAACAACAGATTTATGTTTGTGTGTGTCTCATCACATGCAGTCGCCATTGTGCCTTGCTAGTTGCTGCGATGTTACTGTTTGTGTACCGCGAGCGTGTGTCGGTACGGATCGCTCGCGCATTCGGCTTAAAAGTTTTGTTTTAAGTAGTGTTGTTAAGTTTTATTAGTTATAGGAAGTGTAGTGAAGTTTTGTTGTAGAAATTGTGCGAAATTACTACGTAGGTACGTTTAGCGCGCGTGATTATGGGGAGATGATAATGTGTAGTAGTGTAGGTATCCTGACCGTCGGCATCCATCAGACTCCAGGATAATTACTGGTGCCTATCAACGCTTGCTAGAAAACCAGCCCATTGTTCCCAGACAAAAAGGCGCCGAAAGACCAATACCTACGTGAATTTTGGAATTGGTTCGCTAACGTAACGAGACGCTACCACTTACCAGTGCTTTCCTATTATTTAACCGTAGTTTAGGTAGGTTTGGACCGCAACCGTGGCCAGCACGATCCCCAGACCTAGCCCATTTGGACCCCTTTTTGTGGGGTTACGTAAAAGAAAAAGTGTTTGTGAGTGCGTGTGCAAGTGAGTACGAAATGCGAGACCGCATCACAAATGCTTTCCAGAGCCGGAAACCGGAGCGATTCTAAGGTACCTACGCATTTTTCTTTTTTTATCATTTATCAGTTACCATGTTATGATTGTTAGATTTTCTTTTGTAAGTAATGCGGCTATCTTTTAAATAATAATTTATTGTTATTAAAACGTGGCGCGAGCGCGATTATTACATTGTCATTTGTAAGTAATGCGGCTATCTTTTAAATAATAATTTATTGTTATTAAAACGTGGCGCAAGCGCGATTATTACATTACTTTAGTAAGTAATGCGGCTATCTTTTAAATAATAATTTATTGTTATTAAAACGTGGCGCGAGCGCGACCGTTTGTCCGAAAGGTAAGGTCGCGGCGCTGCCCTTAGTGTAAAGTAATAATACTAAAAGCGCTGCCGTTCGCTGCGTGCGTTTGCGGTGGTAGCGATACATTGCGTGTAAGGTAATGAAACAAATCGGTTTAATTGGATTCCCATAACGTTCCTGAAATAATTTCATGTACCGGTTAACTTAAGACGATATACTGAATCCACCCTATCAGTTTGCGGAAGGCTGTCCCTTACACCCTGTATATTGAAAATCATATTTGAATAAACTATGTAAGATCCAGCTGTAGTCCCGAAAGATGTATTATTTCCAGTTTTATGTACGTCAACAAGCTGATAGGTAATGATGGGAGAGAATTTTTAAAACCCCCTACTTTTGTATTTTTGTCAAATTGCGTTGATGCTTTCTTATAACAGAGACAGCAGGGCTGACAGAGCAAAAGTAAGTAATCCACGTGAGTTTTAACATATCACGATAGAACACCGCAACGTACGTACAGCTCAAGAATTAGCTCATTTCAATATCACTTGAAAAAGGTAACAAAACAAATAATAAAGTGCAATAGCAAGACACAGTATTGAAAGGAATAACTTTCAGAAGAACTTACCGACTACTATCGGCCGAGTTTCCTCACCGTACGATCATAAACACGCTCTGATGATGTTCACACCTAGAACAAAGAGATAAATCTCATTAATAATGTAAAGTGGTGTTTGAGGTTACTTCATAGCGTCATGCTGGCCTTGTATCACGCGATGTACAACTATGTTTCAGTTGAGAAGGACCTTCAAGGATTCAGTTTTTGCATTGATTTGTTTAATTAATCCTTATTTTTACATCCGTACCTACTTTAAAACTAGTAAAACTATTCGAGTAATTTTAAATTGAAATAAATTTACCATTTCATTAGTAAATGTTTTAAGGTCAACAAACGGCCAGACGCATTACCTGATAGTAAGCAATCAGCCGGCCTTTTGAGGTTAGGATTCCGAAGATTTAAGGATTGGAGAGGGATGGTGGCAACGGAAGGATTGGGCCTCCGGTAACCTCACTTACACGGCAAAACACAACGCTGTGGTTGTTTTACACCGGGTTTCTGTAACGCCGTGGTATCACTTCGGTCGAGTACACCCATTCGTATAGAAGCATGTGCGATATCTCTGTGATTCCTTTTTAGGAACGTTTGGTATACATTTAGACCTACAAGATTAAAGACTGAACTTTAAATACAATTGCAACTAACTGTCCAATAAAATTTTACATCCTTAATTATATTCTCATAAGGGGTCAACGAACTTACTATAAATAAAATCGACTGTACCTTGTAGACTAATAACCTTGTACATTTATTTGAATAACGTGTTTATATTCTGAATAACGAAAATTTATGAATAACTTAATTAGCAGTTATGTGAATAACTATGGAGGTTGTCGTGCCTATAATCGTTTTAGAGGGTGGCAAATCTCAATGACGTAATCCAAATAAAATAATTGAAGTCGACGGATTATTTATTATTAATTTCATATGTAAGTAGAAGTATGAAGAAATTATTGGTATTAAGGTAGGTCTAGGTAGATACGGTAGTCGTCAAAGTGTATTATTGTTGAATGAATGGGAATTTGCTGATACCTACGCAATACTTATCGATACTTATTTTAAGGACATTGAGTTATGATTCTTTATATTATTAGACCCTTTAGTAAGAAGTGTATTTCTGTAAATAGGTATAGCAGGGAATCTGGATTATTAGCCTACATAAAGTAATAACTCGGAAATATTATAGAGAGGTAAAATTTGCAGACATTTGTTGACAAAATTCTTTCACTGATATATAGTTACAATGTTCCTGAGTGCTATAGGCTATAAAACATCACGCTACGATCAAATGGAGCTGATCAGCGGGTGAAACCGCGCTAGAGTAGCTAGTTATTTATAGTATTAGACCCTTTAGTAAGAAGTTTATTTCTGTAAAATAGGTATAGTAAGGAATCTGGATTATTATAGTCTACAGACAGTATAACACGGAAATATTGTTATCGCCAAGGTAACTAATCTCTTATCCACTTTTCGGATCCCTCGATCAGAAGCAATAGAAATTCATAGGCATTAATTTATTCTTACAAAATATTTTGACAATAGTTTATCGCTTCACCCCTGATTGGGCATTGAAGCCCCGTCCTTGAGGCGAGACATTTGACAAATTCAATTATTTATCAGTTGAGCGAGAACAGATTGACGGAAACTAAATAATTGGATGTAGCAATTGCTAACTAAATTAGTTGTGACAGATTTGACCATCATATTACTTCATGGATTTCTATTGTGGTTTTACAATTTTAATTTTATTGTATTGTTAGTACGCAAGTGAGGTAACTTATTTTTTATTTATCTTTATTTGCCGTTCTTTATTTTATTGAACTTTCATTAATGGCATTGGGCGTCATAGACTAATTTCACGAGCCTTTAATTGATTTCTCACAAAAGTTAAAATAGTACCAAGTAGCAAACATTTAATTGAAGTAGAGCCAAGTTTTGTCATGAATAAGTCAGCTTGAACGGAGCGATATCACGGTCTCACATTAAAACCGACGTGAAACAACCACAGCGTTATTTCGCCGCGTGAGTGAGGTTACCGGAGTCCTTTTTCTCCATCCCTGATCATGTAACTGGTGTTGCGGGTGTCCATGGGCGGCGGCGGTTGCTTACCATCAGGTAATGAATGAAAAACGAGCAGGCCGTTTACCAACCTATCTCTTAAAAAAACTATTTAGTACCAAAACAATAACTCATACATCAAATCATATACCTACAGTAACAACTGAAAACCAAACGACAAAATTCAATAAAAAAACCTATACAGATATGTAAGCTACAAATAATAGACTAACCGGAGCGGAGGTTAACAAAAAGTTCGCAACAACAACGGTTTTAATACAAACCGGATCGAATTTCTCTGGAGAGCTGGGACCTGTGGTCGATTTACAAACATTGAACAAAGGACACAAAGGCACTACACTACACACACATACTTCAAGCTAGGCTACGATACGGCCACTGAAGATAGGTTTTTCACATAAGGCTAACAACCCCCGGTTTCCGAAAGTCCGATCAATGTTAAAATCAATTTAATCTCTTGTCAAGTCATCCGATTGGTTGACTGAATTATCAACAACCAATCAGATAACTTGACAAGAGATTTAACAGGAGATTAGTTAATTTTAGCGTTGACAAGCCTTTCAGAAACCGGGTGTGATAGTTTTAGAAACTGGTTGGTATTATTTTCTTTTGCTTCGATCCTACTTAAATACAATTTATTGCAAATCGTGCTCCCACAAACTTCAAAATGATATGACTAATGAATTTGTTCGTTTTAATGGGATGATTCTTTGATCAATTCGTATGATGAAAATCGATCCAGCCGTTTTCGAGTTGTGATGGTAACTAACCACGCTTTATATTTTTTAATAGTTTATGTAATTTACAACAGCCTTCGGCTGTACATTTGAATAAATTTAATGTTTTTTAAATGTACAATCTCAATATTTAAGATAAATATTTACTTTTCAATGCTTGTCTTATGTACATACATAACACGTCGTATGTAAGTACATAAAGTCAAACGCTTACCTGGTCATAAATATTTTATTATTATAATTTTAAGAAGCAAGAGGTCATTTTCAATATTTTTTGAAACTGTATTTTGTCTTGTAACGACATTAACAAGTTTGGTACGAGATGAGGCGCCAGCGTCATAGTCATCCGCAGCGCCAGAAACGTTAACAGCGCGTTGCCAGTTGTAAAAAAAAAATTGTTGAAGATCTTTTCAGTTCACAAAGATTGCAAAGCAACAATCTGGTTATTCTACAGAATTTTAGTTAAAATTTGGACTATTCATTTCAGGTATGGTATACTAGTCTGAATTTCTAAATTTACCTAGACGCTGTTCAAACAAAACGCGAATAGTTTGGGGAAGTGCATAATAATAAATTGTACCATATTCTTCGAAAACAACTTGTTTTGTCTATAATGGCTTCTTCCATCCTTAGTGGACAAGGAGTGCCAGACTCAATGTCTAAAAACCAACCCTAAGTCTTAAGAGCGTAGGTACATTATTGTGACTACACCCCCGGCTGAACTTTTCAACAACTAAGATCTTTCTGTTTGCATGTTTAGACAAAACAGTTCATTTTCCATATATTATCAGATATATAATTAAAACGTGTTAAAGAAATGGATGATTCATCCCTATTTACAATGATCTCATGTATAGATTAACTGACAAGCCAACACGTCATTACCAATAAAGGCGTAGTTTAATTCATTAACAGTATAACCTTTCGCTAATATTTGCTTTTTTAAGGAGGAGGGAGGAGGGTGTTAGACTCTTACTGACTAAAAACTCCCTGTTCCTTCTCCTGCTGTGGGCCGAGGTCGCGGTGCCTCATTGCGCTTACTCCGTAACCTCGGCTGATATTACTACCTACTACTGTTCTTATTTCGATTTTTTTATGGATTTGGCGCAAACCAGCTAACAGACTGCCTAAAGGTAAGCTACTTAAAACCTAAATTCCATTGAAATAAAGTTTATTTGCAGATAACTCCTAACTGGTGTACAAAGAAGAAGAAAAACCGGCTAAGTGCGACTTAGACTCGCGCGCGTTGTAGCGGCAACAGAAATACCTCAAATATCCAAATTTCAGCTGTCTGATGGCTTATGAGATACACTCTGATGGCAAACAGACAGACGGACGCATATATAATTACAGCTGGTTAAGAAGTATGCAATGGACGATCTAAGAAGCGGTCAACTGTTTTTGCTTCAACTTGGACAATGAGGTGTCGTCATGTCCCGGAGGTTAAGGCGCCTTCTGTTCTGGAACCTGGCAAGTACCAATGTGACTTTTTCCGAGTTATGTACTTTCTAAGATTATTTCGACTCCGCTACTACTCACATACGTTGAAGGAAAACGTAGTGAAGAAACCTGGGCTTATAATTCCTAATTATAGGTTTGAAATCGCCTATCCACCTTGAGAAAGCGTGGTGGTTAATGCTCATATCTTCTCCGTGTAAGAAGAGGCATTTGCAGCAATGGACACTTATAGCCTGATGACGTGTTTGATGTTTAATGCAAAACAAAGGTCACTTATACAGAAGTATGTCGAACTGTGGGATGTTTTAGCCCAATTGCGTCACACTGTGGGCAGCGCACAACAAATATTGAAATAGTACCAAACGCGTACAAATACAATATTTGTACAAAGTAATATAAACCTAATAACTATTGTATTAAGACCACAAGTACATTAGTTTAGTCTATGTCGTAGTTTCGAATTATTTTATTAATTGGATAATAAATTCTCTACCAATGGCATATAATTATGGATGTATTTTTGAATGATCAAAGTGCATCTACAGACCGAAAAAGAAATCATTAAAAAAATACAAACGTAGATACCAACACTCGATAAATAATTATGATGAAGATTGACCTTTCTAATTCTTAGGCGTTTTATATATACATTCAGATTGACCAAGAAGATGACTGCACGAATGGCGACGGGCGAACAACTCTTTGTGTGAATCTACATTTGCAACAATTTAATCATTGACACGAGAATTTTATACATAGGATAGAATAATAACAAAAATATTAAAAAGAAAAAGGAAAGAAAGCCAATTTCCGTACTCATAAAACGAGGTCTTTTAGTACAAATAACACTGGCTATATTAGGCAAAGTCCTTCAAAACTCAGCTGTACTCCACGTACTTACTTCACACCCGGAACGCACGTATTTTACAAGGAAGATACACCGCATTATGCTATGACACGCAATTTTATACGTTATTCTTAAACACAAAGACTCCATATCGATTGTGCACACTTTGTGTACATGTTTGTAAAACAGTCGATTGAAAATTGTATTTAAGACTATGTAAACAAGATTGTTTTTCCTTCATAACACGTAACTGGTTACGATCTGACGTACGCTGTTTGGTTTCGAAGATCTAAAAGACAGCGTTTAAACATTTATTATACACAATATGTTATTTTATGGTAATAACATTACATTTTTAAAAAAAAGTATGCATGTGCACGTGCCTACTGTTCAACTATTACCAAACGTCTGATAATTAAAAGTGTTGCGACTGCAAGGTTGACGCGGTGGTTTCAACCTTTGTAGGTTTGATCCCGCATGTAACAACTCTTTGTGTGATCCACAAATTGTTGTTTCGGGTCAAGGTGTGATGTGTATGTGAAATTCTATGTTTGTAAATGTACCCACAACACAGGAGAATATCATAGTGTCGGGCAATGGAAACGATTTTTGGGAAAAGCTATAAAAAATCTAGATTATCTATACTGATCGATTTTATCTTCAAGGCTTGTAATTTGCTTTTAAACACGATAACTTTTGGAAAACATTCTATAATAATCTGGGTTTTTATTTGCATTAAATGTTCGGAAAGTAAGATCAAAAAAGCTTACGTTGTAGAACCACATAAAATACAAGGGAAAAACGCGACACAGAATTAATTAAAAAAAATGACGTCACACAACTCTGATCGTTTTTACTTGGATAAAAGTGATTCAGCTAAAATGAGTCATTCGTATCTTGATTTTGCAGATCAACGATTACTTTGCAGTGCGTCATCTTATTGCCTGATTAGTTTTAAATAAATCAACAAACTTTGACATAGACATAGATTTGAAAGAAGATGGAGTTATTTTTAAACAACCAATGAAGTTGTGAAAAAGAAACATCAAATTCATAATAAATATTATTAACACGTTAAGCGCCATGGGGGTCACCGGTGACCTCCGTTAGCGGAGGATTCGCCTTCAACATTTTCCATCGGCAGTCAAAGGCTTTTTTTATTAATTAATAATGAGACGAAAATTGAGAAGAAGCTGAAATAAATAGTAAAAGACAAAAGCAATTAGCCAGGATTGCGAATCAAACTAAATAATGTTTTGCAGCTCCAGCCCGGAGCAGGAGAAGGAAAGGATGAGTTTTAAGTCAGTAAGAGTCTGACACTCATTCTCCATCCAGGTAGATGGAAGTAACTTCATGACATTCACTCCTTGATAAAAAGAGACAAAAGCAATAGAAATTTCATTAAATGTCCTGTTTGCGTCTTGCATCTGCCATCTCTTTCTTCTCTGTATCACCCAAAATCATCACTCAATGCGTTAAGGCCACATTGTGTACATTTGCTTGAGCATGAAGCCATATCGTATAAATAAATAAAAATATCCTAGGTCCACTACTTCGCAGCCACTTTCCCATGAAAGAGGTCAATAATTTTATTGTAGTGTCTTGTCTAATTAAACTAAGGACCTTTTAGCACTAGCCTCGAAGCAACAAACGTGCGGTCTGCAAACAGCACTGGTATTTGATCAAGAGATTACTTGTGTACGTTTAAAGTTAAAGTACCCCAAGCTATGTTGGCGAGAAACTTAATTATTGACTATCCCACGGGAATCTCGTGAGATTTCGTTTTACGAAAAGAAAACGCTTCGAGTTGGTTTAATTAGTTGATTAGTACTTAAAAATTCTTTTGTTTGTTGCAATGAAAATAAAATGTTGGAACATTTTCAGAATTACCAGGGATTCCGCTAAAATTTAATAAGCATACCTAATAACTTTTTTAATTTACTTGCAAGAATTACAAACTTTTGAGGATGTCTTTTTGGTATTCTGAAGAATGATAGTCAACGATTGTTATGTATGAACCGAGGATGTGGGAGTAGCTTTACTTACACGGAGTTATCATTTTTATAATCAGACGTTAGGTGACATAAAAATTCTTCCCTGTCTCCGAAGGAATGCATTTCGAGCCGTGGGAAAGTAAAAGAAAGAAAAAATACACGTAAATAAAATTGCACTGCATTGAAATTTGCACAAAGAAAGAATAAAACTTTCTAACTTTAGGGTTTTTTAAAGGATATTATTCCAATAACAATTAAAGATTTCCATTTTAATCTACACTTAAAATAGGTGTCCCAACATAAATACTTACTTGGTTTTAAAAATATATTTTGTTGTGAAAAATTTTCTTCTAGATTTTACCGGCATGGTATGATCCTAATTGATTTTCAAAACAGCTCGAGTTTCCTTATAATCTTTTCAATTCTTTATCTACATAAAAACCAGGAATAGAATGCTAATGATCCTTTTGTTAGAAAGTCTTTCTATTCATAGTTATTCTAGAAAAATATCCGTTGAAGTTTGTACAAAAGAAAAATAACCTTTTCATAAATCTGAAGCCAGAATACATAAAAGTTTTAAAATTAAACATTGTCCTACTATATTATATATATATTTTAGAAATTTTTAAAATAACGTCAAAAACAGAATGAAAAAATCTTTCAGTACAATATTTGTGTGATGAAAACAGAAAGTTCCACTGAAAACATTACGTGCCAATTACCTAAGTCTAATTACTCGAAATTGTACCATCCTAATTATAATTATCTAGACACAAGGTCGAAAAACAGTATAATTCTAGAACAGCCATCCGTTTTCAATGTCAAAGGATAGTTTAAAAAAAGTTACATATTTGTGTTTTTATTGTGTGTTTGGCATCAAA
Organism: Spodoptera exigua; assembly: GCA_902829305.4. Taxonomy (NCBI): domain Eukaryota; kingdom Metazoa; phylum Arthropoda; class Insecta; order Lepidoptera; family Noctuidae; genus Spodoptera; species Spodoptera exigua. The sequence continues at coordinate 14,766,872 of LR824603.2, forward strand.
ATAATGAGACGTTATTTTTGTTGATAAAAAACAAAGCATCTAAAACTAAGACTATAACTATTTTTCAGAGTTTGGAGGAAAAACTGGTTTAATTAGGCGGTACTACTACAAAGTCATTTAAAAAAAATAATTCAGCGATAATATTGACTATGTGTGCATCCGTGAAAGAAAATATCTCAATAAAGTAACCATTAGCACATTATTATGACCTGGGTTTTCTTGACACGAAGATCACATTATAAGACCAGAAAACTAACAAAACAACGACTGAATGAAAACTGGCTAATTTTTACAACAGACTTAAATAAGAAAGGGGTTTGCAATTCAGGTGGCAAGCTACTAGCGAATTTGGTTGCCCTGGCTTAGCTTAGAGGCCAGCCCAGGGATAAGTTCGGTTAAGTAGTAAACTACCGTACCATGATAAACTATGAGTGGTCCTTTCAAAAACAAAAACGAAAAAATCTAGTGGCAAATTATTTTTCTTTAGGAACCATTTGCACCAGACGTATTATCTATATATTTCTTTTAATTTTTTGTTTTACCTTTTATAACACACACCATGACTCAACGCAACGATGTAGTGTTTCCACGCAACGTCAGCAGAACAGGAGTGTCACCTAGTATCTACAGACATTGTTTGTTCAGGCACGCAATACACAGATTTCATGGAAACACTTACGGACATTCTTTAGTACAATAGACGCCTCGATCGGTTCTCGGAAAATGATGGGGGTAAACCAAACAGACGACTATTCAGTAAACAATAACAATTGAGCGATGTGAAAATCTTTATGAAGAGTATAACATCCTAGGACGTGTTAACATGATGTATGTATGGTTAAAGACTTCAATTCGATTTCTATGTTACATTTAGCCTTATCCATGAAGAAATACACTTTAATCCCTATTTTATTTATCTTAAAGAACTTAGTAAAAATAATTTTGTTCTCAGCTTTGAGCCATATTCATATCTGCAACTCAAATATTTTCAAGTAACTATGGTGGCATAAGCCAGTAAATATTGAATGCGAAAAAGAAACCACGAGTTAATTGGTGTCAAACATTAGTACAGTTTAAAGATAACCCAGATTGTGCCCTGAATTAAGACAATTTTCAGAATAAATGCTGTGATGATGGTGATGATATGAAGGTTATATGCGCATATGTTGCAATGATTTACCCCATTGAATGATTTAAATAAAATACATACGAAAAGACATAACACAAATTGTGTTTGAACAGCGCACTACTGTCTGCATTCGAGTATAATTTAATCCTGTCAAATACAGAATCTCAATGGGTCGTAAATCTGAAAGTATCGAATCGACCTTCGAGACTTCGGCCAATTTGTAAGTTATGACCACCGGAGACAGTCCAATGCAGGCTACATTCAGAATGAATTATTACACTATTATTTTAAAGGTATTTGAAACCAACCATATTTACCAAAATTATTAGGTTGAAATTGCTTTAATTACCTATGATTTATATAAATGTAAATCGCAAAAGCACCAATTACTTAAATATACACGAAACCACTTCAACATTTGGACGTTTATATTTCGATTTATGAAACATTTCTGAGATATTTCCCAGTTATTCCAAATGCCTTAAAACAACATTGGATGGAAAAACTTAAATCGTACCAGTAAAAGGAATATTTTTTCAAAAGATTACGAAAGTATTGGAACTTTCAAAGCCTTTCGTATCTCTTTCAAGAGCGACGAGCCTTAAAAATATATTAGAATTTTATATGAACGCCTGCTAGGATTACCTTCGACTTTTTCTTACAAGTAAATGAGGGAGGCAACTGCCTAAATTATGTAGATGTTCGATACAGATACTGTTGTATTTTGTCTTGTTTATTTTGTTAATACTAGAGAGTACAACAGGTTCAAATAGTTATAGTTTCTTCAGCTTCGTTGGTAAGATCCATTTCGGGTGCACGGTTGATGCAGTTGCTGGGTGACTGGCTATTATGCAATGTGTCGCGGGTTAGATTCCCGCACGGAACAAAGTTTGTATGATCCACTAGTAATTGATGTTTCGGGTCTGGGTGGCTTGAGTTTGTAAACGCACCCATGACACAGGAGAAAATTATCGAGCGAGCCGAACGATCGTCTTATAAAAAAATGTGCTATTATAATTGTAGACCCTTCTTCATTCAATAATCTAATAAATAACTTGAATTTAACTACCTACAATCATGAGAGAGAACAAAAAACGATGCTTTCAAACGATTTACATCAACAATTATCGTCGACATAAAAATCAAGTGGTTTATGCGAAAATATATACGAGTTGTAATAAACACGCAATAGATGCACCAGAAGTTGTTTGCAGTGAAATAATAAATGTGAAATTTACAAGAAATAAAATAAAAAGTATGGAAGTTAAAGTAAGAGACAATAAATTTAATTATTTGGTTACGATCTTAGCCTAAGAGACTGGAAGTGAGAACTATGTGACGAGGATAACGAAGTCGACGAACGAGGATAGTAAGTTAAAGGATACAAGAAATTACGCATACTACAATAATTAATTGTAGATGCAGATTTAAAAAAAGTCGAACATATAACCTAAGCAAGTTATGGTCAGGAAACAAGTTGCCAGGAAGCCGTAATTACAGGACATGTGTCGGCATTCAAGTTTAGGTACATTGCGAACGCAGAAAAACATGTTTTTATTGCTTTGGCAAAAATTTAATATCGTCCAACCGAAGTTCAATGATCACGTACAATACAAATCATTTGGTATAGTTCACTAGGTTTGAGTACTCAACGAACAAAATTGGTACTCGGTATGAAATTAAGTGGACCATTCATAAAGTTTCCTGAATTTTCCAAGTGAATAACATTGCCTTTATCAAGAAAACTCATTTTTTGTCAACAAAGGGTCCTTTCTATCTACATAATGGTCTTTACAATAGAAAGAAGCGAAAGATTAAACGTTTTCATATATCAATAAATGTTTCCGTACCTTTGGTTTACTTTGTCTCAGAAATAGATTTATCATTTTTGTCTGAGAACTCATTTTACTTTCTTCGCATTGTCGGTTGCATCAAAAATGTCTTTGTTTTCAATTCAGATGGAGACACATTATAAACTTTCTCCAATTCTTTGAATATCTTAATATTAAGAAAGTGAAGTTATGAGTTTAATTGCTGCAGCTGGTCGTAATGTTTTTCTTGCAACTGATCGACTAATACCTTCCGTCGATGTTGCCGATTGCGGCCCAGTGACCTTGATATAAAACTTGGGTATTTTAAAGAGAATAAATAGCGATTGCATTGTTACAGTTAGGTCCGAGTTCACAATGTGTGGTCACGACTGCTCCTATTGCAACCAGCTATCGCATGACGGCGCAACTACAATAACTGGCTTGACGAGAACAACAAAGTTTTGATTTCTCTTGTCGACTAACTGTCCATTTAAATTGCGACTTTATACTGTTAGGGGGAAGGTTCGAGAAGATTAGTTTCGCGTGTCAAAATAAGATGGTTTTGGAAGTTACTCTGAAGCAGTTGAGGGAGCGGTGTCTATGACAGCTTCAAGAACATCCATTGTGTTGAACATAATGGCAGATTTGATGTCTAATGTTGTATTGGTTGGTAAACAATGTAATAGGGTGTAACGTACATGACTACCGGCAATTTGGATGTACTGTTGCACCGTGTTCTGCTACAATTATTTCGGTTAACACAAATGCTAAAACAATAGCTCTATTGTCACCAAATTACTGTTACTATTAGGCTTTTGTTTTGTGTATTTTTAGAATAGCAACCTTGTCATGATTGACACACATTTTGAGTTTGTTGACTTTACATTGTATCTATACAAATCTTGAATCTCTTTTGAGTTGTGAGTTTTCAACTTCACCATTTTATTTGCAGTTACACCTTTTCCACATTATCAAGATATGCTAAACTGGGGCTCATTTGTTTACACCGCCCACGGGTGTGCCGATGACACACAGTGATGCAACTCGTCTGATTGGCGGTCACGTAACGAATATAACCGTTAGGACCAAATTCGGTTTAATATCGGAAACTTTTTGCGTAAAATCTCTGCATTCAAGTCGTCTGGACGTGATTTGTGTTTGAATTTATATTTAGGTATGCTGTGTTCTTTTCTTGTTCTTCTGAGTCATGGGCGTAGGTCATTGTCGTGGCTCTAGTTTTAAATTGCTTGGGGTGAGATTCTAAGAATATACATAAAGATGTGTCAGTGCTTCTTTAGTAAGCTTATTCAAATCTAGCTTATTTAAAGGAGATAGGTGAGTCAGGAAACGGTTGCGGAGAATAAAAAAGTTGAAGATTTTAGTAGATGAGACGCGAAGGGTTCAGTAATGGTTGTCGCATTAAATAGTCTATTAAGTATCAGTACTTTAAAAATCTGATGTAAAAAGCTAAATTCTAAACACAAGATTAAATGAAATGATTAATTGCTTATTTTTTATTTTGAATCTGGTATGACATATTTACCACTTCCATCGTCTTAAGACTTCTAGTAAAACAGACTCGATTTATAGCTGAACAGTAATTACCATGTTACTTTTATTGTCTTAATTACCCTTTCTCAATTGAAAGCAACATTTTAACAGGCTTTCGGTACTTCGTCACGAAACACATTACCCTCCTTTTTACGTCAAAGTGGAGTAACAACAAACGATAGCAAGATAGAGAGTTCGCGTGTTCGCTACCAATTGATATGTATCGCGTGTGTTTATGTAGATATATAATGTAGTATGGAGACAAACGTACGGTGGTATCGACCCTGGTCGTTCAGAGTATGGGCTACGGTGGACGTAGTAGGTGCATATGTTAAATTGGTCTACGACAACCAGTCAGGTTTAATCATGAATGAATCTGCGATTTATTTAGGAGGGTCGTGTAGGTTCAATGAACTTGGCGATGTTTCTGCTTTTGAGGGCCACTTGTCATGAAGTTTATGATTTGTAGCTTTACGCATTTTTGTAAGTACAAAAAATTACTAATATAATACCAATTTTTTTTTCATTTACAGAGCCATATTATTTTTTACTGTCGGTGCTAATAAGGTATTGTTTACATATGACACGATCGTCCTTGAGAGAAATCGAGGAGATACGCAACAATATCTCATATATAAAGATTTTTCTGTTGGCATAGGATTTATCGCGTCACTTCCTACCTTTAATTTCCGCTACAATCGATTGAGTTCCTTTATCCTTGTTTAAAATGGAAAGCCGTGTATTTGGTTCCACATGTAGACACAGACTTTATTATATTTGCGCAAAAGGCAAATCAATAGTATCGCCATTATTATAACTTGTATGAACAACTGTATCTTTCTTCCTCTTTGGATTCGTTTAGGTAGAAGATAAAAAAAATTATTCAATGTAGACTAACTTTTATTCAGAAAAAAATACTTGTTTAACTATTGGTGAAATATAATTGAAAATGTATTTGTGCAAAATATTGATTGACTAACTGGTATGCTAATGATTCATGCACTAAACAAATTTAATATGGTTGATCTACAAGTTCATTTGGCTGTGTATTTAACAGAATACAAGGAACACGACAATTTTCATCGTGAAAAAAAAATACAACAAGGTAATTAATTCCTAACCTAGTTTTAACTTAACAATATTAACGAGTGTTATATTATATTAATAAGGACTCATTAATATCGCTTAAGAGCCCCGAACTTAATAATTGAGATCCATCATTTACCGCCTTCTAATTTGAAGAGGGCAAAGTAATTAGAGATCCATTTTTAGGGCAACATTAATTAAAGCTGTGTCAACGAGCGAATTTCTTTTCAATTTTTACAGCCAGCTATATAATGCTATCACATACTAATTTCTTTATCGCATTTTCAACCTTAGTACAAAAAGAAGGGATGATGGGCTTGCCTTAAAAATGTAGTATAAACTCTTACTGATTAAGAACCACCCCGTGCCTTCTTCTGCTCTGAGCCGGGTCCGCGGCACGTTATCGCGCTCCGCCATCCCGGCTGGACAGCGGCCTTAGTACCTATGCCCCGTCTGTAGTGGTCTGATAGGTAAAGACCCGCGCATGGTCATCGACTTTCTGAGGCGAAAAGCTCGCTCCCAATATTTCATTCTGAACATTGTCGTTGTTTCGCAGGAGGAGACAGCTTATCAGTTCCTCTCACTCTCAAATTACGTGAATGGGGTTGTCGTCATAGTCGTATAACATGATTGGGATGAAAGCTAAAGACGTATGTAAGTCTCTGTGGTTTCTGTTTACACCTATCGGATAAAGGCGTCAAATCATTGATGATGAAAAGTCTTGAAAATACAGCTTAACAAGCTCGTGTTAGTACAAAATACTTGTTAAATCTTTGGCCTAGATTTTCTGGTCCTTAAAACCGTATGTTGAGATCTGAGGTAGAACTGAATGAGGTGTTCTCAAGCCAAAAGCAATTAAAACCGAGAACTCGAATACTGAAAACTGGCACGGGACTTATGAATGAGAACATAAACTGCTCGTGTATAAATTAAAAACTTCACAAAGTTTTGGGTATTTTTAGTGATATTTGATATGTCTTCTTTGCGCTTGAATTTACTTTTATGTTCATTTTAGTAATTGTATTATGCCCTGTTCTACAGATATTAGTGTTCTATGGCATAAGAATTGCATCTATCTAGCTATAGGTGGTGGAATAAGATCTACTCATTCAATTAGAAGTACCAGTACATCATCAGCATCTAACGTATTCAGTCACTCAAAAACTCTTCAAAGTTTATTTCCATCCACCATACATTGAGTTTTTCTTCACATATCTTCATTCCAATCTACCCTGGAGTGTGGACTATGCAAAGTAATTAAGGCTACATTTTTAGGTCTCCCGTTAATTAAACTGAGCATTCTTGGCTAAACTCTATGCATATTGCTTACCATACCTTCACATGGTTGGCCTATATTTCTCGATTGCTTGCTTTAGACCCGGGTGCCTAGTTTTGTTTACGTTGATCGACACGTTTGTGACGATCGACGCTCTGATTGGTCTCCTCCAAGTGCTCAACCAATCACAGTGCTTGAAGCAGAAACGTGTCAATACCGTTAAAATTAAAATAATTCGCAGTAGGCATTCTGATTTTGGAATAAACTTAACAGCTCTTGAGTTTTTAAGGGTTTAAATATTTGTAAGCAACGTAGTTGTTTTGCAGCGAATCTTAGCGTACTTTTTCATGTAATAGGTCGGCAAACGAGCAGACGGATTACCTGACGGTAAGCAATCAGCGCCGCCCATGGACACCCGCAACAATAGGAGTTACGAGGGCGTTGCCGACCTTTTAGGGATTAGGGAGTTTTTGTGAAGTATTCATCAATATCCAGTAGATTTTTCTGTTGATACCATTTTTTATAGAAGCGTAATTAAGTTTACTTTGTTAGGAAATATTTATCACCATGGTTTACCATATCAATAAACAACAGGGTAAAGCAGGATTAATTTTAGTAATTTTCATAGATACTATTTGTGTTCGAGTAAGTTATTTTTACTCAGCAACAAATATCATCAAGTAAATAGGTATACGAAAGTGGATAGAACTAAAAATAAGTTCGATTTTGTATTATGTTACCGTCGAAGGCCAATTGATTATTGATATCTGTATAATTCATAGAGGATTAATCCTGACCTAAGTCAAGGTTTTCCATGTTTCGGCATTGTTAAGACAATTACACACAGTAAGACAAAAATGAGGTGGTTAAATTAATGGTAAAACCTGCCGCTGATTGCGACTTTTTCTGTCCGCGACTTTTGTTATTGTCACCAACTCTCACTCATGATGCGCCCCCTGAAACTATTCGTGAGTAACAATGTAATGAATTTCTAAATGAAATAAGCAGAAAATCTACACTTTAAAACGAGCAAATAGCTTCACTAAGAGGAGTGTGTGGCTTTTTTATTTTTAAGTTTTGTTTGACACGCCTTGTTGCCTTCAAGGGCCTAATTCACTTTTTTTATGTGACAAGGTGGCGAACGAGCATTCGGATTACCTGATGGTAAGCAATCAGCGCCACCCATGGACACGTTTTTTTTTTTTTACTTTTTGACTGGTGAGCAGGCTCTTAAAGTGACACACAGGTCGGGCGAGAGTCACTGCAAATGTTAGTCACCGTATTGTCATGTCACCGCTGTGAGTGATAACTTCATTACATTCGACTTAGGGACAAAAAATGGCGTTAACAAGAAATTACAATCAGCAGCGGGCCTGATTGGATGTGTCTACCAAAATGTTTGGATATATACATCGTCTAAATGGAATAAGCCGCGGTGGACCGAAGGTTAAGGAGCCCACTTCTCATGCATGAGGGTGTGGGAGTTTTATGTAGTTTCTATGGTTATTTAGACAACACTGACATACGGTGAAGGTAAACATCGTGAGGAAACCTGGACTTATAAGTTCTAATTATAAGTTTGAAATCGCCAACCCGCATTGAGCAAGCGTGGTGATTAATGCTCTAACCTTCTCCGTATGAGAAGAGGCCTTTGCTCAGCAGTGGGCACTTATAGGCTGATGATGATGAAATGGAATAAGCTGAATTGTGTCTAGGTTCTTAATTATAGTATTAGCACGTTTTATTAATAGCTTGCAATAGAACGAGAGACGAGTCTTTACTTTTATTTCGTAGACTATACTTTTATATATAGCTCTTGGAACTGTGCTTAGGAGAATTTTGTACTAAGTTCAATATGTAATTTTGTACATCATAACTAGAAGAAAAGTACTGATATCTAGGAACTCTTTGTCTGTTCTAACAAACAACGTGAACAACAAGGTGTCTTGATAAGAATATCGTCAGATTTCTTCTAACACGATATTTCAGTGGCATAATCCAGCTTGTTAGCTACAAGAAGCAAATAAAATATAACAACCAACTAGCGATGTTTGTTTCCTCTCATAATAACCGGTTTCCATAGGGTGCGCTGTGGCATCCGCTCGGGACGATACGCCCGTGCCTGTGGGATCTAGATGTGGAATTTCAAATATTTCCATTATACTTCATATCACTACATGTTATAAAAGAGGAACATTTTCAAGTAAAGCATAGAGGACTCTAGAGACACGGACATGTTTTTCGGGTAAACTTTATAAAAATACATTGTGGTCATTTTTTGTTTTATTAGTAAGTATCTGACTACGAAATTAGCACACAGATTTTTATTTTATAATACTTATAGTGTATCCTCCTAATTCCCAGTATAAATTTATACTCAACTCAGGATATAGTAAACATACTTCAACTTAGAGCAATTTTGATTGCAACGCAACGATGCAAATACTTCCCTACATCACTTGCTCTAGCAAAGTATATACTTACACACACACACAAAGCCGCATTTCGCGTGTCCTATAATGTTATTTATGTGACACTGAAATACGTATCGTAATATCGTTTTAAAAGCGCCGCGGGCACGCAACGTACTCTGTTACAAAACGCTCGTGTGAACATTGCTTTTTATAGACGACTGCTAAACAAATATTGTCTTTGTTTTGTAAACTTGAAAAAACTGGTTAAACAATGGACCTCTTTGGTGGAAGTTGTACTTGTTGACATGTGTAGTTTAACTTTTTTATGATAGGGTTGAGAGACAATTCAATAAAATAGAGCGAAACTCGTGGATTAGTAGTTTGATCCAGTTGTAAGGCAAAGTGATTTCTCTGACAAGACCGTAATCGCTAGTGGCGCCATCCACGAGAAGTGAAAATAAAAAAAATGATTATTTTTATTGTAAACCAGGACAAAACAGCGTTGGATTGGGTGACTTGAATGGGCATATTCACATTCGTCCATTATTTTGCAATAGCTACTTAGGTGTGTAATTTACACAGAGACGATTATTTTGACAGGTTTATTCACACGTAGCAATCCTAACATTGTGAATGAAGTTGTTGATTAAATATTTAACGATCAATAAAAAACTCATGAACTATCGTTTAAGTTAATTTGCAATGCTAATCCTCAAGGCGTCTCGTTAGACGATAACTGTATTGATGCATCGTAAGTAAGTTTTAATTAAGTTTGCGAAACTTGTGAGAAATTCACGAGGCTCTTAATAGCAGATAATGTGTACTCGTGTTTCAATTTGAAGGTAAATTTATTTGGTTATGTTTGACAAGGAACCTTGAAAGTCGTATAAGTCGTCAGCATAACCGAAAACAATATTGGGAATTTGGAACTATTGCAATCATTCGTTCTGATGTTGTTGATGGAAAGCAGAACGAAAGAAAAAATCGCCGAATATAAAACCGAACACAATATTAAAACCGTTCGACATCAACAAAAACGAAAAACCTTTAAAGAAAAAAATAAAATTTTAGAAAGATCCACAGGGAAACGTCGACAGTTACTGGCATGGAATAAAAATCAAAATATCCTGACACCAATTTCCAGGAGGCAGATGTCGGAACAATTTATTTGACCGCGGGATCAACGCTATTCAGAGGTCACAGGGGACATCAGCGAGGAGTTGTATAACCAAGCCAATGGAAAGCGAATCGAAACACACTTTGTACAAACGACCTGTGTTGAATGTAACGCAGTAACTAGAGTCCCATAGGAACGATTCTAGCGAAAATATTTCGCACGAGTTCCTTTCAAACTTTTTGAGGACACGTTTTGGATGGCTGGGGAGTATAGCTCTTAAAGGCTAGAAAGTGTAAGCAATTTGTTAATACTTATTTCTATATTGCTTTCGAAGGCTTGAAAATGTTCCTTTTTGACATCATTTAAAGCCTGGACCGACACGAGCTTACACAATGAAACGAAATTAGTTCGTTAAGTAAACCTATCAATTATCCAAAACTGGTGGTAAAGCAAATAGATAATTTAATTCTGATTTTCAAACTCAATTTAACTTGAACCATGTAACTGACACAACTGCTCCAAATAACACCATAGTGTCATCAAAATCGCTTCAAATCCACAGTGAGTTTCGCAAACCTTGGTTACTTAATACTGCAGCGTAGGCGTACTAACTGGGAACTTTAATCCATAAATTTTGACTGTAGCAGTTCCAACTTTAAGGTTTGATATGCATTAATTAGTGTTGGAGTATGCTATACTAACACCGTACTATTATGCCAGAGCCTGTGTACATATCGTAAATCCTAAAGGTCACGGTCGCTTGTCCAGTAAAGCGTTGACAATTTTAAAGTTTTAATGGCGTTAGTTTGGAACGTTTATCTAAAGAATAAATATGATATCGTGCTTTGAAATATTATATCTTTGACGTGACTACGAAAGTGAGAGTTGTTATAAGTTTGATTCCAATTTACCGTCTCATATCTGTAACTTCATAACTCGCGTTATGTGACAAACTACTCCAGCTACAATTAGGTATTGAATTATGTTCAACCATCGCTTTGCTAGGCACACAGATGTAATAGTGCTAATCTAGCGAATCGTGTAACTATTGCAATTCTTCGAAAAATTAGTCTTAAGTAACATTGTTTTCATCGACACTCGGTAATCTAAATGCTAAGTAGCATGAGTTCATCATACTTCATAATTTACTTTGACCATTGGTAGACACTACGACATTGTCTGACCTTAATGGCAAAGTGACCCACTTTAAGAGTTTGTCTCAACTTCTTAGCATTTCACAACGTCTTTAAGTGGTGTCACAATTTTATGTCACAGACTAATCGAATGTGCATACTTTGTGATTGATGACCAGCTAAATACCGAACTAAGTTTCCGCCTACATCCAAGCTGACGGATATGGAAATACCAAGAGTAGGAACTGAACATTCATTGTATGAGTCACACCACAAACTTGCCGCAGTCTAGGGCTATCAGTAGGTATGACAAAAACTAACAAGAAGGTTTTACAAAAAAAACAGCGAACCGGTACAAGGTTCACTTTTACTGTAGATAACAATAGTTGGCATTGGGTCGGAACAATTTTAGTTATCAAAGGAAATCATTAGTCCCACCCTTGAATTTTAAGGTATTATCGTGAAGACAATTGTGTAGTGTCGGAAGATAGTGGTCTAATATGTCAGTTGACCTTAGTTCTTAGTACTATGTGACCTAGTTGAAAAAGGATATTGTTATTCTGTGGTTACTGATGCAAGCATTCGCACAGCTATGCTGTAAGCTGACTGATCTGCTTGCGTAGTGTGACGGGCCAAGGCACTGCACTCCATACAGAGACAAAGTACCGACCGTCTAACAAGACTTGGAGACGGGAGTGTAATTCACTCTGATTCACTGGAAAAATCCATTAAGAGATTATCCTGCCCCTGTCCCTGGTGTCACAAATGTAGTTGGTAAACATAAATTGTACTTTCAGACTGGTGTGAAACCCAAAGTCGTATCTAAGCCATTAACAGATTAAAATTGAGTTGACAGTGAAATTCTTAACACGGATTTTTGAAATGGATTGGAATGAAACTGGGAAGCTGGGAATGAAACAGTTTGTTCTCGTTGACATAAGTAGTTCAGTGACACATAAAGCTGAAGCTGTTGACGTCAAAAAATAGCCAGAAGCTTTAACAAAAGGCATTCAGAACGTTAAAGATGAATTTAAATAATGACTAAAGCCGCTGTTAATTAAGTATTCTTTTGTGTGTTTTAGCAGCAATGGTTAATATTATAAATGAGACGATTTGTGAAATTATCGTATTCGAACAACTTGTACGGTGAGTGAATGGTATTAATGTCATTGACATCGCGAAATGAATGAGCGTGAACCGGTGCGTTGAACTGCGTGCGTAGGATTCGATTTGCTGAAAACTATCGTATGCGCAAATTACTGTAATTAAGTTCCTTATGTATATTGGTTATGTCAATGTTTGTTCATAGTAGGAAGTGTCGATTAAGTAGTCGATGCGGGCAATGTTCCACTTTTATTAGGTATTGCACTATTTACATGTCGTATTATGTTCGTATTCTTAATACACAGGCCACGTTAAAGAAACCGGTTTTGAGATGGAATACAAATGCTAACATACTAACAAGTAATGTTGCTGTCGTTTTAGTATTGAATGCGTCATTTTGCGGTAAATATAAGAACGTAAGGTCTCTAGTTGAATGTCAAAGAAAACGAAAAAATATTACAATGCAGTGAGTAATCAACTCAAGGTCATCGGCATCTTATTACTTTATTCGTTTTGTATTTTTTTCCAATCGTGTTGTGTAGCAATTGCTTTTTGCAGTGAGAGAAAAAACTTTAGAGTACCTGCTTAATGCTACATTTTGTCAAAGGGTTGAGTAATGTACACTTGATTTGCTGTTTACTATACTATATATGTATACACAATACATGTGATTAGTTAAAAAGCTCAAAAAATATTCCTAGACAAGACCATCAAACCTTGCTATCATTTCGATAGCCATCACTACATTCTATGACAACATAAATTACAAAACATTTTAACCATTTATGTTTAGGTTTGATTTCGGAATCCTTCGTCGTCTTTAACGGGCTCCTTTTTACAGAAAAATATATCCTCAGACTTTTTTTTTATGGAATAGGTGGCAAACGACTCATCTAATATCAGCTATCATATAAAAATAACCTTATACCTCTATATATACCTCATATAAAAATAAGTTATTTTTCTCCAAGCGCTTTAATGTGATAATCTAATTTGAACAAAACGGTTTATAATAATTAGGCAGTATGGTGAACAAGCTATTGTTCTCCTTCTGAAGCTGGCTCATAATAACATTGATAAGGGTTGTTAATAAATTTAATCCGGGGATAATTAATGACGAAGTGTGGTGTAGAAATTGGTAAGCTTGTAAGTTTAAAGCGAGACATTGTGGTAAATAATAATATTTTGTGTGTATTGTTTTTATTTGGTTGGTGCTGTCACGACACGACACTTTTGTGTGGCCCTGAGAACCTGACAAACGAAAGCAAGTACTAATGTGATTTTTACTAAGTTAAGTGCATTTCCTAATTATATTTAGACACAACTGACAAATGGTACAGGAAAAGATCTCGAGGAAACCTGGTATTAAAATTTGTAATTACGAGTTTCAAATCGCCAATTTCCATAGAACAATCGCAATTATTAATGCTCAAACCTTTTCGGTAGGCAAGAGGTTTTTGCTCAGCAGTGAGTACCTTAAGGCTGAAGACACGATGAAATTTTTTTGTAAATTTTTAGGCAAGAACAGTCTTAGTTTGGTACGTTGGGGCAGTTTATGACTTATCCACAAATTCCTTCGGTGGCTTCTGCAGCCATAGCTTGGGTAGCAAAAAGCTGCTTATTCCCAAATCACCTTATTGCTGAGAGCAAATCTCGGATCAGCGTGGTCATTAGGCAGCTGTAGGCTGGGTCAGATTATTGTATGAGTTTGTAAACGTTAGATAAAGTGCCTTCGAAACTGGCATGGCAGAAACGCAAACCTGCTTACAATAAAAAAAATATCGATAAAATAAAAATGGCTAAACAATAGTTGCTACGAAGAGCGGTATGTATAATAAAAGACGAGAATACGTCGCTATTGTATAAAGTTCACAATTTTGAAGGTCGAAGAAAATAAACATCGATATTAATATAAAATCCATTCAATTGACAGTGCAAATTGATTACCTGGAACTATTGCGATTGTGAAGGAATAAATCATTGAGTAAAGTTTATTACGTAAAGGTAATATATCTTGTTGAACATAAACACCAGTGTACATACACATTTCCATAAGTAAGTTTTCTCGCTAGCTTTTGCTCTTCGTTATTATGTTTTGTAGTAGGAATTAGAACTTGGCATTTATTGACCACGTATAGTAAGTTCAAGAGCTATGCTTCGACACGAATGGGTCAGCTCGACCCAAATGATATCACGACCTCATTGGCAACCGGCGTGAAACAAAGTTACGTTGCGTCTCCCCGGGTGTGTTTCCCCCCTGACATCATCAAATCCTCAATTCTCATCAATTTGTAACAATCTCCAAAACATATTTGGCGTCCTATCACATTATCCTGAATAATGTGATGAGTGAATCATAAAACCATTCAAATAGGAAGTAAATTTAATTGCAGGTATCCACTTATTTTTAAAGACGTCTACTCCGTAGTCGGATTTACAACCAATAAATCAGATTTAAAGCCGTGAAAAAAATATCAATTTGTTGTTGCTTACAGATAACAGACCGGTGTTAACGAAACCAAACAAACTCCGTAATCCTATTTCAGGGAACCAATTTCAGCATAATCCAGTTCAAACATAACAAGATTAAATATCTGTATGGGCTCAAACGAAATGCAAACAAAGTGAGAAAACAAAAATATATTTAAAAGGGCAATCTCTGAAAAGATTTAATCGGAAATAATTAAATTTGTAGTTGCTAATGTTATCTTGATTGCTATATTGACATACTATATTCACTATAATGATTATTTAATCGGGGAAACTACGTATAAAAAACGGACCTTGAAGAAGAGCCTTACCTACTACAGGAAAAAATCAAAGGCCTTCTCATACCATATTTGCATCTTAGTCTAAGTATTTTTCACATATTCAAAAACATTTCATAGAACCTATGGATGTAAAAACGAAAAATTAATGCGACCAACAAAAACTTGGTTGGTTCTTGAAATTCCCCTTTTACTAAAAAGCAACTCAATTTCCTTAAACATTTAATTTTGTGTACGGCGCTTTAGAAAATATTTCAATAACCAGCCTCGCTTTAGATTAACAAGTTTCTTAGATAAATAATTTTAAAAGTACACGGAGTTTCTGAACTAAAGTAAAGAACTTCATTTAACTACTTTTAAGTACAGGATTGGAGGTTTAAAGGCTTCTTTGAAACAGTTTTTAAATTAGTTACTTTATATAGGTCTTTTTTAATAGGTCAGTGATTTCAAATTCTGTGTAGATTATTAAGGAAGAGATTGTACGTATTTAGGATGATATATTCCATGATTTTAATGCCTATTAACCTGGTAGAAGGGATACAGAGCTTTATTTAGCAATAAATTATGTTTGTTATGTTCTGCAAAAATTTGTCATTCTGCAGCTGCAGCAAATGGTCACTATAGCTGATCCTGATCACCTGAGATCAAACACTACGAATACAATTATTATTAAGGTCAACACACTTTATAAAGCTGTTATTTTCAAAAAGAGACAGGGATTTGTAAATACAGCAAACCAACTCATGGTATCCATCGGCAAAATATACCTGCATGTTGCCAAAATCGATGCTGACCTTGAGTTTAATGAAGCAGATATTAAAAAAGTTAAATATCATATAAAATAGTATAATGGTTCTAATGCAGAACTAGATGTGCTCCTAGTACAAACTGAGAAGAGCTGTCACATTACAATCATTTGTTAATACTAACAATGCAACCGAAAGAAAAACTGCAAGAGCATGCGTGAACGTATGCCAGTATTGTTGGCAATGACACAGTCTGAATACTAGGGTAACATGGCATGAACGATTGTCGCCGCATTTTCTTTTACGATAGAAAGGTCGGAAACGTGACGTATAGTTGGAGTACTAACTTATACAGAGAATGTTTTACATTGTGTTCTGAAGTTGAGATGTAAATTGTTTTTATTGAATTTCCGGGAAACATCATAGGTTCAAATGCTAATACTAAAGTAAAGGGCGAGGAGTATAAGTGTGCTGGATAAAATTAAAACTTTAAAGAGACATTAAATAAGATTTCGTTCGTTAAAGGAGATTCGGTAAGATTGTGTGATTATAAAAATGTTTTTAAATTTGCTATCTTTGCGTTACGTTAGAATTGTGGTTTTACAAGAACGTGACCAGCAAATTAAAACATATTATTTTTAATACAACATTTAAACATTTTCTTTTCATTAAATAAGATATTAATACTTAATCTAGTAATCAACTACTTTAAATATGTGCTATCACACTTGCGATGCAATGATGAAAATTTTAATACACCTCTTAAATCCCTGGTAAATAAATGAGCGAAAACTAGTGTAAATGGGTAGGTTCACGGAAATGTAACAGGCTTGTAATAGAACGGACGGACGAAACCTTATACGGGGCATGTTGTTGGGTAAAATATTGCAATAACGCTGGATACATAGGAAGCCATGATTTCGCTTTTAGATACCATGTCGATACTGATTGAGGATCAACAAAGATAGATTTAACTATATGTACATCGGCTTTATATCAAACTTTGACTTCTAACGCCTAATAAACGAATTACAACAAATGGCTCTGATTGAGCCATTTTAATGTTGTGCATTCACTAGTAGCAAACCCTTTCTAAAAATTAACTACTATATTTAACTTATAACAGCTGAGAAAAAGTAAACGCCGACGAGTAAAATTAAAGAAGAATATGAGTAAAAACAGCAGTAACGTAAACTATAAATGTATCCACGGCGATAACAAAACAAAAGCATAAATAATGTTCTACAGAGGGAAGCGGGTTCAAAATCGATAGCCTGAAGCGATCCCGGTATTGTAATCCAAATTACCGTTTACCGCCTACGCCTCGGTCCAGACGCCCACGGCTCAGCATCGAGGACCTATATTCCGAAGCCTTCATTTAGGATTGTAGGCATTGCTTTTAGATAATGTATTTTGTAAGATCTTCCATGAATTTTGTATTATCCTGATTTAGGAATATGACTTTTAAGTGTTTACTAGTAGGAACCAGTATTTCATCTATAGTTTTGTGTTTGTCTCATACTGACATTGTATCTGTCTTTATTACTTTTTGTTAAACTAGGTAATAGTCAATCTTACTCTTCAATGTTATTGTCTTTGGATCACCAATGACAAAATGTATGTGGGTCCGAATTACTGGGCCTACTGTAAAAATAAAAACTTCTTGAAATTCTTAATCTATAGTCAACTTATAACATACACCGCTTAGCAAACATGCAATCAGCTTCATACTTACAAGTTTTTCCGCGTGTGTTGTTGTTGGCAATTATCTGCCACCGAGGTGAGGAAAATCTCGACTTAATTATACATTCAAAACGTGCGCTATGACCTGACAACTACATGCTTAGTTCGTCACGTGTGTTCTAGCTAATTTTCTTACACGGCTTCGTGAGATGAGCCTAAGTATAATTAACAAGCCCTTCTGAATGAATATTCATCATACTTCTGAATTTTCGGTATGCCCAATTATTGGTTATTTTTCTAATGCCTTTAAATATTATATGTGTTTTGCACATTTGCTTCTTTTCTATAGTTACAAGTAGCGATCTTGTAGGGTCAAAGTTTATCGACTAGATTTATAGCATTTACTTGAGTTATTGCTGATGTTGCTATAATATTTATTGGTGTTTCCACAGCAAATATTGTACCAGAAAATTTGTCAGCACTTAAACTAGTAATAGTAGCATTAGAATTCAGATCACATAATGTCTCAAGGCTAGAACTATCAGGTGTCCAATAAGATTAGGTACATATCCGATATTTATCGCGATTTTTTTTCTAGAACTTTTTTGGATTAAGCGTTTTGTGAGGAAACTGGGATATATTGGGTCATGGACATCTTCAGATGAGATTCATTTTGTAAGGATGACCTTAAGGTATAAAGTTTTAGTAAGGTCATGCGGATAAAAAGGATATTTCGAACACCTCGCATTTAGTACTCAGAGGTAACTCAAAAAGGAAAATTACAAAGCAAAAAGCCAAGTAGGTACAATGTACAAATCAAGGAATGTTTTTAAAGGACAGAGAAGTAAAACAACTCAATATATCAGATTTATGCTAAGTACCTTTTTCTGGGGTAATTTCTTTGAGATCTACATTCATATTCACTAAGTGGAACGACCTTAAGATTAAGAAATGCGTATCGATTAGAATGTACGTGAATGAGATGCAGATCAATGCATAAAAACAAGCAAAAGTTTTACTTTTTATTATTAAAGCGACTATTCATTATTAAATATTTGCAAGGCTGAGTATCTTTTGAAAAAACAAAGTTAGTAAACGACGTTCTAATACGAAGTCACATTGCTGTGTCTATAAATTCCACCTCTATATTGGTTACCACCAATATAGAGATTCCTGACTAAACTGTATTATTTGTTAATGATATACTAGAAGCAAAGAATAATGTTGATGTAACCGAAAAAGTGACTGCACTGGAAGACAATAGAAAAACATGCGACTCAAGAGAGTAATTCAAATATCCATAAACATAAACCTAATTGTTCACGACTGTGAACAGTCTCCCAGTACTTAGTCAGTCTCACCGTAATGGGGACAGATCTCGTACAATAACTATATGAATGCATTAAACCCTAAAGAAAAACAAATAAAAGTAAGTAATACTGATGATACAACACTAAACTATTACGGCTCACAAAACGTGCTAAATGTATTAAAGCGACATTTCACATTTCTACATAGTCTCGGGTTATAACTGCCTATTTAGAAAGTTATAAGCACAGGTAACTTCACGTCCCTAACATTTAAAACGACGAGGTAGCGTGCCCTCACCCAGTGAAGGGTTTGACTTGAATGTTAAGAAGTTACTCAAGTTTTTTTCTCCCTTCTAAACTCCTCGCGTTTCTCGGAACATCCCTAGAGAAAGGTCGACGAACGAATAGTCTCACGTTTTATCATCAATATTTTAATATCTCCGAAGGCCAACAAAAGAATAGGCATAATAAAAACAGGAATTTAATAAAGATTATATTTCGTCATTTTGCCGAACGACCGGCACTAGTTCGTCGTGAATCAAGGAATTTGTTATTCAAAGTCTTGTCCTTTAGATTCTCATCACAACAACGCATAAAAACTACTATCATCATACGTAATTATCCGTCAGTAAATTGTAATAACAAAAACATCCTTTATACTATTCAAACGTAAATCGCAACCGCTACTACAAAAAAAACAGCAATAAAAATTACCTTTCAACTTTTACGTGAAAAGCCAATTATGTCGACACGCAATTCAGTCAAATCCAATTCACTAATATTACAATCATTCACACAACACAAAATTCAATACATATTTTCTAATGCCGCGTCGCGATATGAAACACTACGGCACGAACCACACGTCCGTACGGTTTGCGCGCCAAACCGCGACTGGCAGGCTGCGTTCACAGCAGGTCCACCGGCGACGAACCTCCACCAATGGACCGCCTCTATTTACCATATATTATGATAATCCACTTGCATTACTAATTTATTACATAGAACAATACCGATGCATTATACGGAACCGGTAATGTATTATGCACCAAATTAAATTGCTTAATTAAATGCCGCAAGCGAATTTTAATGATTCCGTCGATTGGTTAACACCGTAATGACGAGGAAGCACTAGTTTCACGGGGCTTTAAAATTTATCATCTGATCTAGATGACATAATGGTTTCTATAGAACAATGGGGTGAGCCTGTTAATGTCTTGTATCTTAAAAAATGTTTTAACAATAGAGAATAAAGCTTAGATCTCGGAGCGAATGAATGCATTAGAAAAATATAATGAGTAAGGATTTCCCATAGCAAGAATCTCAGTGAATACGGAAACTGGGTACGTATTTGAAGATATTTAACACAATGCTATTTCGACTGTATCTAAATTGAAGTGTTATAGAAACTTGATACTACATCTGCAATAGAAGAAAAATATCACATTGCGTGGCTGTCTGTTTCTGTAAGAACCGTATCGCGTTCGAACACTAGAGTAAAAGTGTTTTGGCGCTAACTCTATGCGGTGTCCCTGACCTGGTTATACAGCCTTCGTGTTTTATGCTAGCCTAGTACTTCACAATGCAGACTAGACCTGAATGATATATGAAAAAGCTTAAAAACAAATGGGAAAAGAAAAGCAATGGTCGAATTTGTAATTAATATTAATAAAATAAAGGTTGATATCTTTTTATATGGAATTAAAAACAAAAAACTATATGTATATAATAAAATGTCATGATACGATATTTTTTTACATAGCACGCATTAGTATATAGGATATCCTTTTATTGAGTTTTCGAGCCTTTGTTTCAAAAAGCGTATATTTTATCTAAGCACGTAATTTAACACAAAATTGTTAATAAAAGTATTTATTGTATTTAATCTATATTGGTGTAGTTATTTCACAAAATCACTTATCTTCTATGTAAATGTAACAGGCTACGTAGCATCATCCATAGATATTAGGATGACGTCAAAGCCGGAGCTAATCGTCGTAATCCGTCCGCCTACTGTGACATTCTAAAGGCATGGGTATTCACGAGAGAAGCGGATTAGAATCGCTGGGACAGAATTGGCTGACTGGCCACCTTTGTAGATTTACTTCGTAATTCCGGCCATTGCAAATGTCAACATGCGTGCAGGCTGACACGTTATTCGGATCCAATTCCTGCTCAGCGAAACTGGGACTTAATTACAAGTTGCAAAGCCTGTATTAGGACAGTCTGATTTTGTAATGTGAATCTGTGCGCTTTTGTGTGTATGTACTTTGCTAGTTAGCTTCATTTGTATACTGTTACTTTATGACACTATACTAGCTTTTGCCCGCGACTTTGTTCGCATGTCCTTTCTCGAGTCCAAACTATGTCAGTACCAAATATCACACATATGGGTTCAGAAGTTTAGGCGTGAAGAAAAGACAGACAGCATTACTTTCGCATTTACAATATTAGTTTGGATTTGAATTCTTGTTGCTAACCATGGACCGGTTTTGTCACTTGTATCCACAAAAAATATATTACACTTTTGCCTTTTTTATTTATACATGTAATTTATTACACTGAACTATATCAATCAGTTTAATAATTCACAAAAATATTAAAAATAGCTACATAAATAGGTAATTTTCAAATCATGTTTTACCTAGAGCTAAAATAAACACGCGCCATATTCGGTTTTGTGGTTTTCCCTGAGGAAAATTTTAGTTCTAGAAGGATCCGCCGTTTTCAAAGTAATTGCTTTCAGCTGTATGTATACTTGGCCTGTACTTATATTAATCTAGTTCTCGCAACTCCATGGTAGACTAAACACCTGATTCTTGGTAAGTGGTTTTATCAATTTGACTACATAGTAGGTATATTAAGTACTTTGGGGATGATTTGCGAGGAGTTTATTTGTACATTGTAATTTATTTAGATAACTCCAAGATAAAATAAGATCTATGCTAACCTTCAATTAAGTTTTCGCATCATATGGGTTTAATAAGAGATAATTACTAAATTGTAAATGGAATATTTCAGACCTTCATGTTAAGTATTTTTATTTCTTCTACATGTGTTTACTCAATAATTACAAACAATATTAAAATCTACCTTTCAATAAATCTATTTGGTAATAAAAATCATTTCACCTCATTGGTCACTCAATCACATTTCAGAGAACTTCTGACCTAATTATGGCAACAAATAAAAGTTGAAACAATCTATAGAATGCAGCTACATTGTTTTTATTATCGTTCCGCTTAACTGGTCCTCATAGATCGCTGGCTTCCAGTCTTCCACTACGATTAATTAAGCATTCGGCGACGCTTCAACGGACTCCTGAAACCGTTTGTTTATCGGAGCGGGCGAAAGTTATGCCTGTCTTGTTTTTATGCTTTCCTAGTACCATCGGGCTGGTGGATGCTTGGAAATGTAACTGTATTTCAAGTAACATAGATTCTTAGGATTATTATATGTGGTCATAATGCTGTTTTTATCTGACGTCATCATTTCAAGTTACTTTTCTAAGATTCGAACGGGTTATAGTCTAAGATCCCGCTGCGGGATTGGTGTGCTCATCGATTTTTTGTTTAAAACCAAATTTCTATGTTTATTTATAATTGATAGAATATATATTTACTAGGGTGCCTATTAAAATTTGGCCGCCTTTATTTTTAATTAAGCCTTTGACTGCCGACAGAAAACTGTTGAAGGCAAATCCTCCGCTAACGGAGGTCACCGGTGACCCCCATGGCGCTTAAAATAGGTTATAAACGTATAAATTTATCGAAATCATACCTGTTTACACCTGGCTGCAAAGAGGTGCGGCCAGGTGCGCAACGGCAACCGTGATTTTTTAGAATCTTAATATTAATTACCGTGATGTAGACGTTATTTTATTTAAAAAATAAATAAACGAAATTTTTTACCAAAAATCAATTAAAAATAATGGCGGCCAAATTTTGATAGGCACCCTAGTGAATATATATTCTATCAATTATAAATAAACATAACAATTTGGTTTTGGACAAAAAGTCGATGAGCACACCAATCCCGCACGGGATCTCGTACTATTACAACAAATATATAAAATCTAATCTGCATTCCAGAAGCTATTTACTGTTTTACCATACATTTTTCAGCAATAACATTAGATATGGAGATACACGTGTCTGTAAGACCTTGGCACTACTTCAAAAGGTAAACAAGAGCTTATGTTTTAAACTACACAATAAACCGGTATTGTCCGTTTGGTGCATAAAATCACAGAGACGTGCGTGTTGATCAAACGTTTTGCATATATGAATATTTTGTCAGCCCACACCAGTGAAAACTGTTCGTTACTTACGGGTAAAAAATTAAACAAACTTGCATTTTGCTTTTGAAAAATACAGCAGAATTTTATAGCGGGATGTTTATTCTAGAGTATATTTTTGTTGATCGTTTAATTTTATATTTCGTGCAGTTTTATGTAGGAAGTTGTCGATTTCACAGATCTGTTTACACATTTTTGATATGATTTATTCATCTATTTTAGAGCAAAACTTTTAAGCAGACCATTTTTGGATCATGATTAGAGCATTGTTAACATGTTCACCGACTGCGATCTTAAAATACTTTTCCTTCCTCCGTAGCTTTCATGGTATAGTTTAAAACGTAGGTGTGGTGTGGTGATGGACCGTATATATGAATGTTTTCATCATTTTATCCTTGGTGGATCCAAGATGATGTTCATGATTAGTAATGAATCTAAATTATAAAGACCTCAGTCCCCAACAGAGGGAACCCTGACACAGTTGTCACCGCGACTCTGTAGGAAACGACCTAGTTCACATGATCCACGTGTATAAACTTTTCTACAATTCTTTTTAATGCCGTTGTTGTTTTGTTGTTATAAAGACTGCATTGTGGTTGTTTGCTGCGGCGATTTAACTCTAATTGACATAATTTCAAGTCATCCTGGCTGCATTACGACAAAGACGAGATAACTGTTAAATTGTTTATAAAAGAGAACTCAGACATTTTATAAACTTAGTCTTAATTAGGTAATAGGGTTTTTTTTTAAACTTAGATTTACTAATAGTACTTATAAAAATCAAAAGATTAATCCAAAATTGTAACTGGCACGTTTATGAAATAAATAAATCGACTACACAAACAAAACAAGTGAGAATCTTAACACATGACGCCTGGTCATTTGTGTTTTCTTCGGATGGGAATATGTCCTTATGTCTACGGTATAACCAAGCAACATTCAGTTAGTGAACCAAGTTAAGAGAAGTCCTGCGGAAATTATCGTATGGTCCTTTGCACCTCATTACAAAAACTATTTTACTCTCAATGTTTCCCTCTCAGATTGTTACACATGGCTACAAAATTTTATTACTTTTCCATAGGTAAATATAAATTTGAAGAAATTGACTAGAAGAAATTTCTTTTGTATTGTATATGGAAAATTCTAGAATATAGAAAGACGCGCCGTGATCTCGTTTATTTCACGCCAATGTAAAAGCATGGAATCGATTACCCACTTGAACGCGAATGAAGATATCGATCAAGAGTGTTAGAGCAGATTTCTGAAGTTGCCTAAAGCTATTAATTCCAAAGGTGGATATTAAGCATTTTTTGTTTTAGTGGTTGTAAAATCCTCAATGACTTCTCGCGCTTTCCGAGCCCTTTGATGGAGTTAGGATAAGTATATCTTATCTAATAAAATATTAATAAATTAAAAATTAAAAAACACCCCGACACAAATGACATTAGCTACCTTTTAAAAAGAATATAATACAAAAAAAAACTTAATTGAAATCGTTTCATTCGTTCAGGAGCTATGATACCACAGACCCCTCTTTTTGCGTCGGGAGTTAAAAATCACCCTGTGCTTCTCCTGTTCCAGGCCGGAACTGCATAATGGCGTTTGCACTCCGTAAGGCAAATAAAAGTTTCATGATTTTACCCCTTAAAAAGGCAATTCGTAGACAAAAATGCTTACTTAAACTATAACAAGACTATTTATATCTAGTGACGATGTTATAAACATATTAAAGTCAGAAAATTAATTTATATTCGAGTCAATAAATAGACTAGTAGGTAAGAACCACTTATTTTTATTGAAATAATCCATTGGCATTCAATGCCTGCCTAAGCTAGACTCAAAAGTCGAGGTACTCCATCAAAATAGTTCTGTTTAATAAAATACGACCAGCTGGCTGCGTTCCAGGTATGTAAGTGTGGGATTTATATCAACCGACTTATTTGAATCAATCGGGTTATGACAGCCATTGCATCAATCACACTTTGGTACCAGTGAATTTTTTAAATGTGACTTATCTTTATTGCTTACTATACTCGTATATCGTATAAGAACATACCGGCGGACTGACACACAAACTTTTTGATATTTGTTTTTAGTTTGACGTTCAAAAGTGCCTAGGTATATTGGTCTATTCGAAATAAATGATTTGACTTTACCTTTATGTGTTCTGCAAATCTATCAGGAGACTGACGAAGATGATGGGACTCTTTGGAACAGTTAAGGTTTTTGCTACAGTGACTTGTGTAGGTTTTTCTTTATTACGAACAATATCATTAGTAAACATTTTGGACATAGGCAAATGATGGAGGCGATGAAACTGCATGCACTCAGACGTCTTTTATTTCCAATTTTAACAATGTTTTGAGATAAGTTATTATGCTTACAATTTCATATTCAATACTATATTATATATTCCATACTTTAATACTAAAAATAAGTAGGTACTATAATTACTCTTACAACTTCTGATGTATTGTATGCATCGATTAATAAACAAATACTTTATTCGCCATCGCGTCGAATAATCGTCGACTATGGCTATCAATCGTTACAATCGACTACTGACATCGATAACATGTAAAGCTCTAGTAAACAACTCGGTAATATTAGCTCATTTGAGCGATCTTATGTGTTGCATGTAGTAAGAATCATCGCAAAAACTATATCGATATAGAACATGGCAGTAGGTTACTAAATACGTTTGTTTTGTAATAGTAGTGTTTTTAGTCGATTTATTTCTGATTGAACTAATGAGATTGATTCGATTATCGACTTATCGTGACTGCAATTATCGAGTTGTTGGAACGGGAGGTCAAAATCATGAAAATTTAAGATTTTTTATATCAAAGTTTGGAATTACACTATGTATGGTGACAGTACATATTTTATCCTCTTACATCTACATCATCTCTCTTATAATTGGTTGATGCAGACTTCGTGTACCCACTTGCGAACACTCCTTCGGGGAATAAGAAGCATGACGTTACAAACTAATGAGTCTGATTAAAATTCCATGATGATGAGATAAAAATTGTTAGCAAATACTGTTTCTTTGTCGATTCGATCGATTTGCATTGAATTAATTCGAGGAATTTCTTTTGCTGGATAGTTAAACATGCTATTTGTTGTAAAGATCTCAAAATATGGTAGAAATGTTTATTGTAAGAGAATACAGTATAAGGGTACCTATTGTGTAAACAATAGAAGAATTTTCTCTTCGACAATAGTTAGTAATCCTAAGCTCGTTAGCTGAGTAAACGTCTTGGAATTCCTGGCCGTGCTAGAAATAGTATTATTGGGTCATAGTACACAAACAATCTGTATTATGTAGCCAATAGTCGATAGACAACAGAATCCTCTCAGCACTTGATCAAATATAACTTGAAAAATTAAATGATTAAAATTGTCATTTTTAATATGCATGGGACATATTAAATAAATTAATTAGTAAACGGTTCACTCACTGACGTGATTTTGTTTAGCGAAATAATACGATTAGTTTCAAGCCATGTTAGGGGCTCATATTCATGAGCAGCATTGCGCGATATTTGGCACGTCGAAGAGCACGCGGGCGACGGAGTTGCTTCTCATAATGAGCCCATAGCGTGGCTGTAAGCCATAAAAATAATTAAATGGCATAACATAAATTATGTTAATATTATTTAGTTTTCCTTTTCATCATACTTTCCACAACCGTATCATAAACGGCGTAACAAATAAAACCGAGAAAAAGTGAAAGAGTAGTGTCAGTTTTAACACAGACACCAGCACGTAAAGATACACCAATTATCAAAATTGTTCAAACGACTTTTGACTTTACTGCGAAACAATAAGTTTGAAAATATTTTAAAGACAGTAGACTGTTTACTATATCTTGAAGTATGAGTTCGAGTTGCGAAAAATTGCTCACTAATAGTAATGAAAAAGTCATAGTTTGGTTATAGGTGTCATTATGTGTCTAATTGCCATGGGATTAGAGCCACTTTATAAGAAAGGGTGTAGAAAATGTAATATAATGTATAATGTATATGTATATATTTATTGATATATATGTTTGAGCCATAATTTTGTAGCATGTGTTTTTTTTTTCTTCCTTGTTTTTATCAACAGAGATGCACCTACCACTCCTATTTCTCCACCACCCAAAGGTAGACTGGCAGAGAACGCCTAAGGCGTTAAGTCCGCCATTGTAAAATAAAATAAATAAATAAATAAAATGTATCTTCATTCAATAGCTCTTTTAAGGAAAATTTGCAACTGTAACTTTATTTGATTGGCTTTAGTTTACTGTGCTTGCCCTGCATGAGAACAGAGTGAGTGCCATACTCTCACTGACTAAAAATCTCCCTCTTTTAACCTTTGCTTCGAGTTGGACCGCGGTACCACATCGCTACAGTCGCAACCCTGGCAGGGTAGGTCTAAACGCTTAACAATGAATTCTATTATACGTTCCCATGGTTTCAGCGTTAAGTTTTTTATGTTTAAAAGACCTGCTTAATAATCATTTAATCGTTGTATGCAAAAGCATCATTTTTCGCATGAACACAATTACATGCCGAATCTCAATTATCTGTTTGCATGCAATGAACATTAGAGTTGACCTTCTTTTCTTTTTCCTTTTTTGACTTAATGAGAAAACATCTTATAGAACCTCTTCACTCGGAGAAGACGAAGCAAGACCCTTACCGGTCGAAAACTATCACAGTGTTCTATAAATCACAATTGTATTGTTGTAAAATTAAAAATTCAAGAAAGGTTGGTTGATTGATCATTTGCTAGTCCGTCAAAAATATTATAAGTGTGGGAAAGACCGGAGTGATACCACGGCCTCACAGAATACCGACGTGAAACAACCGCAGCGTTGTATTTCGCCGTGTGAGTGAGGTTACCGGAGGCCCAATCCTTCCCCGATCCCTCCCAATCCCTAAATCTCCAAAACCCTAATCCCTTAAAGGTCGGCAACGATTACTTACCATAAGGTAATCCGTCGGCTCGTTTGCCGACCATAAATAATAGTTGAAATAAAAATATTTCAACTATTGAATAGAATTAGATATAAAAAATAATTGTTCCATTAATGAATCTGTCTATATGTAAACTTCATTTTTTAAGATAACATTTTAAGAAATAAGCACCCAGCAATTAAGGTTGTGACGTCAGTATCTCCAATATGGATAGATAATTGTCGTTTTGGGCATATCGATAAAAGTACTGAATCGATTGGGCTTTGTTGTCAAATCGTATTTTGTACTATGCAATAACGCCCGCCTACATCCAAATAGTATTTTGTTTGCAGTTAGTTTAGTGCGCTTGTACCTACCTACTGTGTTATTACTATTTCCCCGTTGCACTATTGCAGTATAATAGTTTTAATTACTGGTGTGAACTGTAAACGTTGTTTATTTTGTAATGGCTTGCGTCTGTTTGCGTCAGTTCCTTTCCAAGTTTGTTTGTATAATGTTTTTGCTTTATTTGTCTACTGTTCTTGGGACTTTATTTTGTTGTAAGCTACTTTAGACTAAGATCGTGATACTAGTATCTTAAGTAAGTCGCTAATTGAACTAAGATAATCCTTTTTGTCACCTTTTTAACATGTAAATGTACCATTGTAGTTGGATGGAGTTATAATTTTTTGTCCGCTCAAACTCCGCAGTCGATTTAAATCCTGTGCATTTATATATGATATCTTATAATGGGGCTCTATAATTCTTAACAAAGTTACACGTATCTAGTGTATTGGCATATGTAGAAACCTATCACGTATTTTGTTTGGAATTATTAATATAGTAATAGCCCTCATAAAATATTATACAGGTCTGTCTTACCAAATTATTTCCAGTTCTGGGAAGAAAATCACTGCTCATTATTTCCAGCCAGTTAGTAGTTCAAAGAAAAACAATACTATAATGATATAACAATATAATAACACCGCCCACTTACCACATACATGTAGGTATACATAAGTTACGTGCACATGTATAGCAAATACATATTAAAGGTCAAACAAAGGTCTTCGATTATTAGATACTTAACACGATCGTATAAATTACCACATATTAGTTGATGGTTACTAAACAGGTAACATAACAGTATCACATCTTTATTTTGAGATTATATTTTTAACCGTACAAACAACAGTCGTAACAGTCGTAGTGGCCCTGAGGTTAAGGCGCCCGCTTCTCATGCTCTCATGAGGGTGTGGGTCCGAAACTTGGCAAGTACCAATGTGACTTTTTCCGAGTTATATGTACTTTCTATGATTATTTAGACACCACTGACATACGGTGAAAGAAAACATCGTGAGGAAACCTGGACTTCTTATTTCTAATTATAAGTTTGAAATCGCCAACCCGCATTGAGCAAGCGTGGTGATTAATGCTCTTGCCTCCTCCGTATGAGAAGAGGCCTTTGCTCAGCATTGGGCACTTATAGGCTGTTGATGATGATATTTTTAACCGGCTATTATACATATTTTTTAGGCAGTCCACCCCTATATTTTCGTGCGCGTTTTGAAGACTCGATCAAGGGACTACTGCGGACGAAACGTTTTGTTTTAAGAAAAAAATATTAACGAGTGAGCTAGATGCTTAACATATTTGTACGCTTCCAGTTTTCTGTTTAGGGAGGAAAATCGTCAAATCACTTCTATCGTCCATAGTGAGGCGAGAGGGAGTGTCAGAGTCTTACTGACTAAAACTATTGCGCTGGACTCGCAACTTTATTTCATTTTACACCTGTACGTGTGTTAAAACATAAAAGTATTCATAGATGATTTTGGGAATTAACGTTTTTCTGTTTCATTATTAAATATCGATAAAGTAATATATAGGTACTCTTCCATTGCTCTATAAACCCAGAGAGATTAAACTGTATCAGCTATGTGATCAGACCACAAATAGAATCAAGTCTTACTAATTTATACTTTGAGAATTAAGTTGTGATTAACAATATGTCCCATGTGCATCATTAACTTCTAACTCAAGATACTACTAGTCAGCTCTCTCGAGAATACTTGAGATATTTATTGAGGACAGGTGGATTTATAAGTCGACAATGATTTAGAAGCAGCTGAAAATGAAATCCGAACTTATATTATAAATGCGAAAGTAACTCGGTCTGTCTGTCTGTCTCTTTTTCACGCCAAACCACTGAACCGATTTCTGTGCAATTTGGTACAGACGTAGTTTGGTATATGATATGATAGTTTTTATACCAATTGCAGGACGTCACTATACCACGCGAACGGTGTCGCGGGCAGAAGCTAGTGTCAACATATAGTTTTCAATAAGTACTTACATACATTGAAAGATCCATGTTACTGCGGAATGCTTATTGCTATACAATATTATAACGTGTACAGACTTTTTTAATATGGAAACGAAAAATGTTGTGTTGTCCCTTGTCTCGCTTGCACAAGTCCAAAAAGGAATTGAACCATTTCACTTTTCGATTTGCAATATGCGTTAATGTCAGCAATTTGAAGATGTCTATGTAAGCAAGAGTTATGTAAAGGTGAGAAAACACTTTAATTATGACATTTTGAAGTTGCCAACACAGAGACATTACGAGCGTTGATAGGCTGCTAGTCTTTAGGTCAAGTACTAACAAGTCACATCATCAGCCCATAAGTGCCCACTGCTGAGCAACGGCCTCTTCTCACACGGAGAAGGTTTGAGCATTAATCACCACGCCTTGCTCAATGCGGGTTGGCAATTTCAAACTTATAATTAGAGATTATAAGTCCAGGTTTCCTCACGATGTTTACCTTCACCGTTTTACGGAGGTATCTAAATAATCATAGAAAGTACATATAACTCGGAAAAGTCACATTAGTACTTGCCAGGTTTCGAACCCACGCCCTCATGCATGAGAAGCGGGCTCTTTAACCTCCAGGCCACCACGAACACTACTAGTAACAAGTGAACGTGTTAAAAATTAGATCTTCAGTTAGTATTTGAATAAGGTAATGTATGGAACCTACATAGGACTTATCTTTAATATTGAACGCTGAACGCTTTAGTTTATATGTTATTTCTAAGTATATTTAAGTAGAACTGGAGCCATATTGACTTTAAAAAAGATAAAGACAAAGTGATAATCCTCACTTCGTCACCGTGAAATTCTCCATAAAAACTGACCTAAGGGCTATATCCTGCAGTAAGATTAGGACAGTTAAAAGCTGATTGATTAGCTCATAATTTATGTACTGTAGCTTCATAGACGTGACAGGTCATCTATATCAATTGACTGACGTTACCGGTTACACTTGTGACGTGTCTGTCAACTTAGCCGTAACAGTTAGCAAATTCGGTGTTACATTACTGTAATAATGTGTGAATATGTTTTGCAATACACAGACCGACTACTATGTTGGAAATAACTGGTTTTTGATGAATGAGTGCATACTGTGTAGCGCGAAAATGATGGCTTGATTGATCTATTGATTTTTAATGCTGTTTGTGATTAGTGAATCTTAAAAAAAAACTCCAAACTTATACTAAACTTGATAAACAAACAAAATTTGTTTCCATGGCTAAGTTTAGTAATACAAACAAAACCAAATTTTGTCATCATAACCGAAGTGATCATATTTCTAAGTTTGGTAATCCCTAAACCAATCACTATCCTATTGTATATATTATTTATTATGTATACACAAGTATATAACATGTAAGTATACTTACCTAAAACTTGTATCTACATGCTCAGGATCCAAAGAACCCATAAAGACATTTATGAATGTCTAAAAACCAAGAGAAGTATACTGCGAATTTGTATTTTACCACTTTAGAAGATATCATCATCATCATCATCATCATCATCAGCCTATAAGTGCCCACTGCTGAGCAAAGGCTTCTTCTTACATGAAGAAGGTTTGAGCATGAATCACCACACTTGCTCAAGGCGGATTGGCGATTTCAAACTTATAATTAGTCCAGGTTCCCTTGCGATGTTTTCCTGCACCGAACGTCAGTGGTGTCTAAATAATCTTAAAAAAACATAACTCGGTATTAGTCACATTGGTACTTGTCAGGTTTCGAACCTGCAACCTCATGCATGAAAAGCCTGTAACCCACCATGGCCACCATGACAGAAGAAGAAGGTATGCGTGATAAAAACACAAATAATAAATATTTTTTATGTTTTTTAATAAATGTTATCTGAAGAATAAAATTATTGCTGTCAATCTCTTATACAAACATTTTAACGCGTCAGCATCATAATTATTCCCCAGGTTACTTTTATCTAACCATTGAAAAATCAGCCCTAAATCTTCTTTGCAATTGCAACTAGTTTGTCGATAAGTCCATATAAATTCCACGCTTGTGCAAGCTACGTATCGAATCGCATATGATTTTTTTTCTGTGTTAGTTGGCAATCAGTGTATATTTCCCTTTTTGCATAATAAATGCTGTATTCGATACCGTTGGTAATCACTGTCATATTTCAATTATTCTGCTGTGGCGTTTATTGCCAATGGCTATGACGTGATTCACCTACCATAATTATGTTATAGGGAAAGTGTTACAACATATCTGTTTTTTCCGTTCAAGGTTATTTCTATTAATGTATGTCATTCGTGTACTTCAGTCTATAGAGACAGATTAAAAATAATTTTGTTGACAAATGTCATCTGTCTGCATAGAAAATGTGGGTCATACATTAAATATGACCACATTCAGGAAGAACGAAAAGACAATCAATTCATTATTTTCGATTTATTTTATTTATTAGGTCAACCAACAATTATTTACAATTGTACATATACACTAAAGCTATTCCATTCATACATTGACTGCACTGTGCAACAGCTACCTATAGGAATACATGTTATGAGCAAAAACGCAAGAACAAAACATTTGCACAAAAAATACCTAATTTGATAATTTTCGGTGAGTTGGATAAACGGTCTGGCGACAGACTACAAATCCAAACTAATATTGTAAAAGCGAAAGTAAGTCTGTCTGTCTGTTTTTCACGCCTAAACTACTGAACCCATCTGGTTGAAATTTGGTACAGACATAGATTGGAATTCGAGAAAGGACATAGGATAGTTTTTAAACCAAAAATCAGGAAGTCACTATTCCACGCGAACAAAGTCGCGGGCAAAAGGTAGTAAACTTTAAAGCTAAATCAGGTCAAACGCTAGAACTATAACCATATAGTAACCCAATCACCTACATAGAGATGTAGCAAAAACAGTCAATTACCCAAACCCATTCACACTACGAAAGAGCAATTTTATTGAGCATCAAAATTGGACGAAGCTTGAACAAAACAGCTTTACGCCAAATTAAATAGCCCGTGCCTTCAATTCGGGTTAATTACAACGAGCCGAGTAAAAGTAAATCACATGTAGATACGTTATCACTTCCATCGAAACACGCATGCGTACCATACATTTCTCCATCTAATGCATTATTAATTGATGTCGCCTAAATAAACGATGAAATGGAAAGCGTTTATGTGAATTGGGTCGTCTTTGTCTGTGCAAAGTGATGTAACACCATTGTCATTACATGCAGGATGGGTGGAGATTATAAAGAGGTGAATGTCATGGATGAATTGCTTCGAGGGAAATGGGAGGGGTTTTGTAAAAATCTCGTATGGTCCCTTGTTGGATCACATAATTCGAACAAGAATGTTTAAGTTGTTTTTCTACATGTTTGTCTGTCTTTTTGTGTAGTTTATCATTCATGCTTGGGTAGACTTGGATACGTTCTTCGTATTATCAATAAGAAGCGGATATTTAGGACCAACTTTAATAAAGGTTTTTTTGATACATCTAATTATTCCTTTAGACTTATTTTCTTTTTCGTCTCTCTTTGTATCTTTCCAAATTGTTTTGGTATCGGTTCTAACTCTTAACCAAAAATCCGCCGAGGGTTCACAGTCGACATTCAAAAGTGCCTTTAAGGGTCTAATTGAAATATGTGATTTGATTTTGACTTTGACATCCTTGGCAGCCGTTGTCAGATATTTGAAATATGATTGAATAGCAAGAGTTCACAACAATGGGAATTTTTCTGTACCCATTCATTCATGGGTGAAGAGAAATGGTGACCTCTCCTCATTCATGTTAAATGGTGCAGTCACCGATATCCTCCCTACATGTACCCAACAAAGCTTGGAGCATTATCATTAAGAGATGAGGACAATTGAACAAAGGTTGTCCATTACTTACCCTTTATTGTGATGGCTGAGTATTTCACCTGCAACAATAAAAACATATTTAGAGGATAGGTATAAGCATAAAGTAGGGGTATTCTTACAATTAATAATAATAGGAGGTTACTTGAACCTGCGCAATATGTATATCCAAGTGGAAATGGAACTAGTACTGCTTGCACAACCAATGGCTAGTGGTCCTATTTCTCAGTTAAGGGTAACATTTTATAACCAGGTACTTAATTACTTTTTATTGCATGATATTCAGATGGGCACTGATAAACAAAGGATATTAATAACAAGAAAACCAAAATTATGTTATGACTGCACTTTTGACGCGGTGGTTGGGCAACCCGTTGTCGTGCAACGTATCGCAGTTTGATTCCCGCACGGAAAAACTCTTTATGTGATCCACAAATTGTTGTCACCGGTCAGGGTGTAATGCGTATGTGAAATTGTATGTTTGTAAACGCATTCACTACCAGTACCATAAAATTTTATACATTATATTGATATTGGACAATCAAGTCGGTAGCTATAGGCAGCAATGATTGGCTGGAACATAACGTATTGTAGTTTGTGTACAGAACAAATATTTGTATGACCTACTAGTAGTTGAACTTATTTTGGTCAGTGAACTGGCTGTTTGGAAAGGTAAAGAAAAGGAATTTCGAGGATATAGTTATTGCTTTTCTGTATAGACATTTATTTTCTATAAAATTAAAGATAATTGTCTAAGCCTGGTTATTGCTAGGTAGAATAATTTTGTCAAGAAAGTTAATCTTGTATTTTGATTGAAATCAATATTATTTTCTTTGAACAATTGATATGTTCAGTTGAAATTTCGTGTTTTAGTCTGTTTATGACGATGGATGGTGATCGATGCAACTGGAAAAATTGTGGGTGGCTTAGTTGTGGGGCCAACTTCTGTTCAATTATTATTTTGCAAAAGTCAATTAAATTTGAGACGAATTATATAGACTTACTACCTCCAAAACATAGGACGTAGCAATTAGATAGAACAGGCGTTCAATTTACAACAGTCTTTGTATAAATTCGTGAGATTACCAACTATCAGTGGGATCACCATAATATATTTGTTATACGGTCCCTTGGGTACGGTAATGGCCGGAGATGTAGAAACTAGATCTCGTTACGAGGCATTTAATTCTTTGTTACTAAACACTGACAAAGCCAGAGGTTTTTGTAATAAATCATGTTACGTCTGTCGCAGAACAAAACGTTCATTTGAAAGGATGAACTTAAGGACCAATGGTTTTTTTCGTAAGCGTCGACACGCTACTTCACCTGACTGGTTTGTTTTTTTTTGTCAATGGAAAATCATCCTCCAATGACTTCTCCCGCCCAGAGTAAGGCGAGAGTGTCAGACTCTTACTGACTAAAAACCCCCTGTTCCTTCTCCTGCTGTGGGCCGAGGTCGCGGTGCCTTATTGCGCTTACCCCGCAACCTCGGCTTCACCTGGCTGGCTGGCTGGCTTTTCTTCAACAGTTGTCTTGTGGCTGTTGCGATGTTTATCATCATCATCGCCAAGTCTTTTATAAAGATTAGATTTATACACCCTATAAGTGCCCACTGCTGAGCAAAGGCGTTTTCTCACACGGATAAGTTTTTAACATTAATCACCACGCTTGCTCAAGGCGAATTGACGTTTTCAAACATATAATAAGAAAATAAACGTATAAAAATAAATGTTGTCGTTCACCGTATGCAGTAAGTATGATTAAATAATCATAGAAAGTACATATGGAGAAAAGTCACATTGGTACTTACCGGTTTGAATATTTGGGATTGGGATATCTCTATTGCCTATTTCAATTGTTTACTTTTTCCATCTAAGCTAATTTAAATTTTACCAGAAACAAAAAAGGTAAGTATTTACCCCGACTTAGTTTATTTTTAGAAACATTATACCAGAGTGAAATAAAATATAAATATGCGGGTTTAATTACTATTTATGTAACGTTATGGGATTGAGTTAAGCTGGGATCCTTTCAAATTGAATTTGTGGGGAGGCTAGCTAATCTCGAGAGGGACTTATAAAGTAATTTATTATGAAGTTGAGTTATATTATACCTTTCCTTGAATATCTTTATTAAATTATACATGTTTTGTGGTTGTTGTTTTATGTCAGAATAGTTTTTGACGTGGAAGTATCATTAAATTAGTTTTCGCCTCTGGTGGGGCTTTGGGGTCTTACTGACGGAAATATACTACGGTCTTTCTCCTGCTTTAGGCCGGGGCCACGGTACTGAATAATACTGGTGTGTCAGAATAGCAAAAAAAGTATTACACATATGAGTAAACACTGTGTTTTTATAATAACTATCGTGAGACATACTAAATTAACTAAAATTCGCGGGTTACGCGCACGCTGCTCATGAGGAAGAACCCCTCTGTGGTTCGAAACTAGTAGAGCTTTTCTCAACATTTACACGTGAGTAACCCGCGAATTTTAGTTAATTGAGTAAACACTGTAATACTTTTTGAAAGAAGTCTGGACTTGAATGTAGTCACATTGTTTTTCATGATAAAGAAATACAATTATTGCTGGCGCTATAAAAATATGATATAAATACTTACACCGAATGTTTTTGTCAAATGTGTGCGTTTGTCAAAAACAACGTAATCAAAGTATGCATTTCTATCAAAGCAAGGGACAGACGTTAGTTAAAGGGCAAAAGCATCATTTTGTTTAGAAAATAATAAAATTGAAACCAAATAGGTATTATGAAATATAACATTTTAAAGAAACAAAAATACAAATGGCAGAAAACATAATACCGATAGAGGATGATCACGCTTTCGCCAAAGTTGGCAATAAATCACGATTTCACGACGGTCGGATCACGCCCGGCAATGTAACGAATAACAACGTGGATCATGATCGTGAAATTATTTACATAGTTCCCGTAACTCGGATTGCAGCCGCCAACACAATCACTATTGGTAGCATGATATAATATCTTTTTGAAAATTCAAAAGGAGGATACAATACAAGATAAGCATTTTTTAAATACTTAATGTTGAACAGTTTTATCCCAATGGTG
Organism: Spodoptera exigua; assembly: GCA_902829305.4. Classification (NCBI taxonomy): domain Eukaryota; kingdom Metazoa; phylum Arthropoda; class Insecta; order Lepidoptera; family Noctuidae; genus Spodoptera; species Spodoptera exigua. The sequence continues at coordinate 14,804,535 of LR824603.2, forward strand.
GCCCGAAGGTTAAGGAGCCCGCTTCTCATGCATGTGGATGTGGGTTCAAAATCCAGCAAATACTAATATAACTTTTTTTAGTCATATGAACTTGCTAAGTTTATTAAGTGAGGAAACCTGGATTTATAATTTGTAATTAAAAGATTGAAATCGCCAATCCCGCCTTGAGCAAGCGCGGTGATTAATGCTCAAACCTTCTCCGTGTGAGAAGCGGCCTTTGTTCAGATCTAGGCTAATGATGTTGTATCTAAATACTTTTTCGCATCAAGAAGGAAATAAGGAGTATTAATTTAATTGTAGCACTAGCTTGTTAAATGTTTAAATTAGATAAGCGCTTTATGACGTTTATAGTTGATTTGTTAAAATCAAGAATGAAAGATAAATAAAAATGGATCGTAAAAGAAAAATATTACTTAGTAATAAGAAATATCTTCAAGAGCTTAAGTTTCTTTCTTAAAGCAAGTTCTTTGAATACGAGTATTTCTATTCTATTATTTTATTGATAAGTTTTACTACAAGTATTCTTATCGGAAAACTTGCCTACCGAATTTTCTGAATGGTTTCCCAGAACTTTTATCTTTGTAGATGTGATCTAATATTATTAGAAGATTAAGTATAATGGAACAAAGAATTAATCACAGTTAATCAAATGGTACGGTAAGCGCAGATAATGACAAAAACGATGATCAGAAATAAATATACAAGACATGTGTAAGAACCCTTAACCCTTTTAACGCGAAACCATGCACACAGACATAGAAGACAACAAAGTGTCGGATCAAACGGATATAACACTTTTAGTCATTCAATACAAATGTAGCTAGCCAGTCCACATGACCTCCATGGAGCATGGTACTGGAGTAAAAGGGTGGATCTAATAAAAATGGACGAGAATGCCAATGTCAAGGGAGAGTATATAAGCTTAGAATATCACATTTCAAGAATTGAGTACGAGGAATAAACAGATTAACTCCAATTCAATTGCTAGTAAAGAGGACGATAAGATTGGGATTGAGGATGAAAGGTTCGGACTGAGAGCTAATAGAGACTAATGTATTATCCGCTTAACATGTTTTGATGTTTCATTAGTACCTGAAAGCACTAAAGATTGGCTTTACATTAACCTTTTTAGATAAAAAGGTAATAGAAAAGTTTTGGCAATTACGTAATGACTTCCTGCATCAAGCATCAGTTTTTTAAGAAGAAAGTAAACTTGGATATTTGAAGATTAATTTCTGAAAAATAACGATAATTACGTTAAAAAAACATAGACGTGCTAAGGGGGCCACATACTGAGTTTAAAACGATAATCATCATTGTTAAACAGTAGGGACATTAAACCAATAAACCGAACGAATCGACGTTGTGATTAACGATGTGAAACTCGATTCTTCCGTAATCGGTCACGCGATTATCAATTCGCAAATAGGAGCTCTTACACGAATTATAACAGAACTATTCAGAAGCATTTTCATTGTGTGCTATTGTACAATACAATGTCATATTTGCCAACTTGCTGTAGGCTATAATGGTGTATTAGTAATTATGGTGTTGAAAATTGTACTCGATATACTACAATTTTCTATAGTATTTTTTTTTTTTTGATGTAATAGTTCGGCAATCGAGCAGACGGATTACCTGATGGTAAGCAATCAGCGCCGCCCATGGACACCCGCAACGGAGGAGTTACGAGTGCGTTGCCGACTTTTTGGGGGGGGTGGGGTTTGGAGATTAAGGGATTTGGCGAGGGATAGGGGGAGGGGAAGGATTGGGCCTCCGGTAACCTTACTCACACGGCGAAACTCAATCCAGGCCGTGGTATAACTCCGGTCGAGCCGACCCATTCGTACCGAAGCTTGGCTCTACCACACTTAAACACAACCAGTTTTGTTAAATCCGTCATCAAATTAGCCTTTGTTTATTAAATATCACCAGACATTGTCATTTTGAGAAAATGTATAAATCGCTTCTCAGTTTAAGCTGTTGAACAAAATCTAATGATTATTATATAATAGGATTTTTAGTTTAGACAGATTAGCAATATCTGTTAAATTGTATTTCACCATTCGTTTGTACATTCTGATATTAAAATGCGTTAATTGTGATGTCTGTCGATAATTGCGTTATCGAAATCGAATTTGCAATCATTCGAGCGATGATAATTACTAGACAGACAACCAATCGGAACTCGTTTGTGGTTTTTCTGCTTTGTTCTACTGCAGTCTATGTATGCACCAACTTAATTAAGCCCAATTAAGCTAGCAAAAGTGCAAGCAAATAAGTTTATCAAGTAGTTTATGTCGCAATTGAATGAATAATAAGACGCATATAAAATAAGAAAGTAGGTTTTAATAGGATTGGTCGATAAACGAGCAGACTGTACACCTGATGATATGAACAATATTTAATTTCATCTGATAGTTACCGTGGAGTTCCTTTTGCTCGTTCTTTTCCTTCGAAATCTATCTACATTTTGGAACGATATGACCGACGGACTAACATTTTACATCTTTAAAAAAGTCGTAAGCACACATATAGGTAAGTAATGACCGGATTGTTGTGGTAAAAATATCAAATATCACTTAATGAAAATGATTCACAATATGCGCATGTATGTGACGTAGATGGACTTTTAATTCAAACAGAAATTTACTCAAATATCCTGTATTTATTTTTCAATGGCTCATAATAATTTTAATATTAATATACCTACATTAATATATTATTATGTAGTTATTCACATTATTAACTATGAAGAAACAGTGGACACGCTTTCCTCACTTTTATAAATACAGTTAAGATTTACAGCGACCCTAAGCACTTTACCACCATTTACAAAGACACATATTCCTGCCTGCATTTAAGTGATTGTAATTATGATGAGTGATTGTACTTGACATTGATAGTCCGACCATCATTAATTTTGTTCCACCATTCTCCCAAGGAGTGTTAAGTGAAATTTATTGGACCGTAGCCTATCAGTGGAACTAACTGATTCTTAACATTACCAACCAGTTTGTTTTGAGAAGACATTTTGATTGGAAGATCAGCTTTCTTCCATTTGCATTAAGTTCTTTTCTTTCTTTAGAAATCTTATAATTTATTATTTACTGATAATAAATTTAAATTCATTTTCCTTTTCAATTTGGTTTAAAAATAGAATAAAGATTGTTATCCTACATCTGTGGATATAATACGCGTACGCTGTCCCTCGTTACCCACTTTTTATGGGCCAAAAAGCTTTTACGCAATTGAAGTGGTAATTGTTTACCCGATACAGTGTCTGGGTCATATTTTCATGTTGAATGATGCTATTGTTCTGTCTGTGACGTACAGCACAGTTAGGTATTAAAATAATGAACGAGGAATATCGATGAGTCATCGTGGACTGGATTTACCTTTTATGGAAAATATTTGCAGAACTTTTACAATCTGAGAGTATTAAATTGTATAAAGTTAGTCAAGCAATTTCGAATGAAGAATTTGCTAATGACGGATGCTAACCTCAGATGTAATTAATCCCTATCCCTATAATATAGTATATCCCTATAATATAGTAACAAGTGTTAGAGTCCCAAACTTACATATAACGAAAATTCAGAAATGTTTAAATATATAAAACCTCCATTGCTTAGTAATTCCGTTATTGATATTGAAGAGCCAAAATCGGAAATAAAGCAGTTTTTAACATCAGGACGTTCTTTCCCTTTTTTTGTGTAATCCTCTTCCGTTGCAAGGTAAAAAAACTTGTAGATATGGTGAATCCATGACTAATGGCGGATAATTAGTAATCAAGAGGCAAGATTCTTCCGATCACGCCTCATCGATTAGTCAGTCAAGGGCGTGAGTTGAAAGCTGTAGCTAGTTCGGTATTTGTATATAAAGTCTATTTATAATGTGAGAAACAACTTCAGGGCTGAGCCTTTTGCGGAAGATCGTTTACACTAGCAACGCATACATTACAATATTTTTGGAATCGAGCTTAAGCGCTTGGTGTGAAAACAAAATGTCTTTCCCATTCTTCGTATACATATAAATAAACCTGAGGTTGTAAGTATGGATGGAATGTCTTTTAATCATGTTAAAACTGCTGAACAGATTATGATGACAGTTGGGACAGATATGTTTAAGTTTAGTGTTTTTCATTCCATCGCAAGTTTCTTGGTACCATTGGAAAGCGGAAATTTGGAGCAAGTTCCTCAAATAATTTGTAGCTTGTGTTACCTGCATCTAGCGAAATATTAGCACTACAAGAACACATTAAATTGTAATGAACATCAATTTAGTGCTGCAACATTAATTGGCTTCACAGTATGGTGGCTTGGGTATGTAGTTAAACACAACACATGTTGAAACTAATTAATTCACCAACCATCAAATACTGTCCGCACAGAATACTCGTAACCGTTTCAATATGTACCAGACCCAATTTGGCATGAACTGCATCGCATAATTTAAATGCTTTTGAATTTGTAGCATCTGTTGTTCGTATTAAATTAATTTGTGCATTTTTATTTTGTAACTAGCTGTCCCAGTTTACTGTACCACTTCGAAATTAACAGATAACTATAATTACCGTTTCCTGCGATATAACGCTGATGTCACTAGTAGTTTCTATGAGATATGAGAATAGTCGTTTTTAGTCTGGTACTCGCAATTGTTCCAAATTTTATCATCGTTTAACCATCCCTGGATTTCCATATATCATTTCAGATATTTTAAGACTAAATTGAAAAAATCGCAGCAATCATTCTCGAGTTTTAAGAAAACTAACGAACAAGAAGACAGCATTATGCTGCTACTGATGTGGCGATTTCTAAGGAATATCTGGCTGTTGGATTACTATTGGGTACGCACTTCGTTTTGGTAAACAATACATACATAAAGCTTTCAGAGAGTATTGTTTGCATAACCATTATCACTACATCAGCAGTTAAATATAAATGATAGTTAAAACTTACAGATTGTTCGGTTAGAAGCGACTTGCGTCTAAATACCGTTTTCTTTATCTGGTAATTATTTGCTATAACAATGTTTGCTATCAACATTTACTATCAGAAGACAAAAAAGTAAAACAATTTTTATTGAAGTAGATAATCATGAAGGACTTAATATCGATCAGCAATATCTTCCATTTATGAAAAAAAAAAATCCGAGAAGAAAGATGATCGATTAGAATATCTAGAAAAAGACATTAAAGTGATGTATTATCTAAGGATATATCTGTCTAGAAGTTTAATGAGGTAACTTGGCTTAGACAAATGACGTTTCGTACACTTGGCACATAAATTACAGGAAGACTGGGTGAAGTAAAAAAAGAAAAGGGTTTGTTGGAAGTTTCAGATGTAGGAAAACTAACTTGAGTAGCTGACAGATGCGTAGGTGTAGGTACCTTAAGTAAGAATACAGTTTATGTACAATAATAAGTATTGGGAAACTCGTAAAAAGGCGTTTGCATCTTCGAGTTATTATTATATATTATTTTGCTTAGTAGTGATCTAAAAAAGTCAAGTCTATGATTTCGCTTTCAGCATTAGTTTTTTTGTGACTGTTTAGTAAACAATACAAATAAGTGAAATATTTAAATACAACGTTATGTAGCTTAACATTTTTGGGTAATACCAGCGATGCTCTTGTTTTTACTCTTATACCTCCTATATTGAGAAAATCATGATAAGATTATATTTATTGAAGAAAACATCTTATGGGGCGTCAAAAGACCATCTAATCTGTCTGAAACTTAAAATATCACCATCATTAGCCGTTATTTAGTACGCTATTACGCCCTTTTATATTAAAAAGAAGTTTGAGATAAATTATGTCCAAACTTTCAAAAACAGGTCTCAGCTGTTGAAGAGACTTAAGATGTAAAAAATTCATTAAGGTTATAATGGAACTCAAATATAAGACAAGGACTAGTCTTATGTCGGGGAAGTATTCAAAAGCGAAGGCCAGTCTTTGGTTTACTTATTTTAAAGAATTATTATTGAAAATATAATAATCCCCCAAGTGTGGGAGAGCCATGCTTCGGCGCGAATGGGTCGGCTCGGCCGGAGTAATACCACAGTCTCACGGAGAACCGAGTGTTGCGTTGTGTTTCACCGTGTGAGTGGGGTTACCGGAGTAGGCCCAATCCTTCCCCGCCCCCAATCCCTCCTCAATCCTTTAAAGGTCGGCAACGCACTCGTAACTCCTCCGTTGCGGATGTCTATGAGCGGCGTTGATTGCTTACCACCAGGTAATCCGTATGCTCGTTTGACGACGTATTACATAAAAAAAAGAAAAGAATTATGTTGATTCCAATATCCACAGTAAAAGCATGCCTTTTGGAATATTATGGTACGTTGACACACTTGATAAGTCTCGACGAACATTAACAAACACGACCATATGTTTGGCGGCCTGGGTGTTTGGCGTGGCTTGCATGAGCTTGCAAGAGTTTGTCGGTGAACTGGTTTTGGGACACAGATCAAAGAAAATTTGCTACGTATTTACACGTTGGCGCGTGTTTAATGGTACGTTTACATGCTTGCCAAGCCTTGGCAAACTGCAAACAGTCCCAAGCCTCCACAAATCTCGTTTGGCGTTTGAAAGGCGTTTATACGCTTGTGAATGCGTCAGTCTGCAATATACATCCAAGCATGGCGGACACCGAACTTGTGACGGCTATTGCATTTGGTTTAACGTACTTTTATTTGAAGTGTAAGCAAAGTGAAATAAAAAAAAGGAGAGCTCGACGACAGCGAAGATGGTGGATGAAAAAGATTCATCATAATCGTACCAGGTAACTACTATTTTGATTTAACCATTATCTGTTGCAGTTGAGTTATGCCACAATACTTACGATATATTTTATTTGTTACAGACAATTTATAGAAGAGAAATTTAATGAACTTTTATATGAACCATCTGGAGAGTTTGATAACTTCTGCCGAATGAGCTATTCTGATTTTGAGTTTTTACTGCAAAAAATTTCACCAATGATATCCAAGCATGATACAGACTTCAGAGAAGCTATACCAGCCAAATTTCGTCTTGCCATTACGCTACGATTTTTGGCATCTGGTGATTCTTACAAAAGCCTTCACTACTTGTTTAAAGTATCTGTCCCTATGATATCAATAATCATTCGTGAAGTTTGCCGAGCTCTTAATGAAATTCTAAAGGATCTAGTTAAGGTAGGAATAAAACACAACATTATGTTAATTAAATACATTTATTTAGATTATAATAGAATCATAGAAAATCTGTTCTATGAATGTATGTTAGCCGACTGCTTTATTGTTTAATTATTTATTAATTTAAATAAGAATTATGTCGACGAATCAAAATCTTCGAAAGCATTCAACATAGCCATGTTTATAATGTTGGTTTCACGTGGGGTAGGGTTGATGATTTGGTCCGATATGATACGAATAGATGACGAGGGTGCTGTTGATGTAGATGGAGCTGGAGCTATTGGAGTTGGTATATGTTTTGTCATGTCTGGCGCTGAATAAGAGGTTTGTGTGTTTGGAGAGGGAAAAAAACTTTGGTTGTTATGAATAGGTTCAGAATAAACACTATTAACTGATGTTGGCCGACTCGGAATGACTTGAGGAGATGGTGTTGAATATGCACCAGCCATTGACGACGGTCGAGAATAATATTGAGGGTATGGTGTATGACGCTCATTTGATTTTTGACTGATTCTGTTTATAAACAACCCATCTATTTGGTACATCATAATTTTTCGTTCATCAGTTGACAGTTCACGTAGCTTTATAGCCAATAATTTTGCGTATAGATCGCAATCATCGTCTTTGTGAGCAGGTATATTTTCATTCTGCCTTTGACCCAAAACATTTGTTAATTGTCCAAAAGCCACGGCCATTTGCTTTTCAGCCGTTTCAGAAGCTGGGCGACGACGTTTATTAGTAACAGCTTGTATGGATGGTGGTCTGGATGGTGATCTAGATGGTGGTCTGGATGGTGTACTAACTCTTATCAGAGGGTCATCCTCTGTCTGATCTGTATCTTCTTCTATTTGTTCTGATTGCTGCAAAAAAATAATATACTTAAACTTACACTTCATTTACTTTCTTTTTACAGATGCCCACCACAGCAGAAGGATGGCTTAATATAGAAGAAGGATTCAGGACTAAATTTCCACATTGCATAGGTGCATTGGATGGCAAGCATGTAGTCATTGAAAGCCCAACTCATAGTGGAACAGAGTATTTCAATTATAAGAAAACTTTTAGCATTGTCCTTTTGGCTTTAGTGGATAGCAAATACAAATTTGTATTCGCAGACATCGGGAGTCAAGGAAGAATAAGTGACGGCGGCGTCTTTAATAATTGTTTACTATGCAAAAGAATAATTAGAAACGAGATAGATTTTCCACCACCATGTCCACTTCCAGGATCGAATATTAATATTCCATACGTCTTCTTAGCTGACGGTGCTTTTGCATTGAGTCAACACGTAATGAAACCCTACCCTGGAAACCATGAAGTAGGCTCACCAAAAAGGTTATTTAACCAAAATTTATCTAGATCCCGAGTTGTAGTTGAAAATACGTTTGGAATTTTAACCTCAGTTTTCAGAATATTCAGACGCCCTATCAATTTAGAACCACAAACTGTAACGGAATTTACGATGACCTGTGTATTACTACATAACTTTTTGAGAACAAGTAAAAGTTCTTCAAATCGATATACTCCTCAGAGTTCGTTTGACGTATATGACAGTAGTGGAAATATGGTTACCCCTGGTTCATGGCGTAGAGATAACGACGAATATAATGCATTGCAAAATTTACCACAAATACCACGAAGATCTCCGGTGAACGCCAGAGAAGTCAGGGAAGAATTTACTTCATATTTTAATAGGATTGGATAAGTTGATAAAAATGTGTAAATAAATGTAGGTATAATAACCAACGGTGTTTTTTTTTATTTAGAACTAGCTTTTGCCAGCGGCTTCGCACGCTCCCCCCCCCCCCCTCCCCCCTTACTTCCTATGTCACTCAGAACCAAATCAGCTTTCAACTGGTGAAAGAATTATTGAAATCGGTCCAGTAGTTTCGGAGCCTATTCAATACAAACAAACAAACAAACAAATCTTTCCTCTTTATAATATTACTATATACAAACAAACAAACAAAAATACAAAGTATTCCTCTTTATAATATTAGTGTAGATAATCCTTATAGCATGATTCAGTATTCACGCGCGATGGCTTACTATTAGAGTATTTCATGTATAACTTTGGTTTCACTGCATTTCCCTTCACTGCTCTGCTCCTATTGATTGTAGCGTGATGAAAAGTATACTATAACCAGCTCAGGAGTATGAAAAATAATTGTACCAAGTTTCGTTAAAATCCGTCGAGTAGTTTTTGTTTCTATAACGGTTATACAGACAGACAGACAAAAAATTTACTGATTGCAGTTTTGGCATCAGTATCGATCCCTAATCACCCCCTGATAGTTATTTTGGAAATATATTTCATGTACAGAATTGACCTCTCTACAGATTTATTATAAGTATAGATAAATATATTTATTTACTTACTGTTTCGGTGTTTATCCCTTCATTGCAAGTATATACTGGTAGTAAAAATGACTCCATGGTTTCGTAAGCATACCAAGTTGGATTGTATATTTCTTCGGCACCTAAAATAAAATAAAAACATCGAAAATTAGAGCGAGATAGTTGCGGAATAATCGAGAAACTAACCAACGCTTTTAAACATAAGTTACACCTTGCTAAGCAGACTATCAAAATAATTATAAATGTATCGTAGGAACATACCTGCGCCAGAACGCATAGATTCGCGTTTTTTTTTCAAGTGCTTGCGAAAAGTAGTCATCAATATCTCTTTTTTATTTTTTATTTCCTTTACTGGCCTTCCAGTAAGTTCAGCAAGACGAATCCATGCATCTGCTTGTTTCTTCTTATCTTTATGATTTGCATCTTTCGGATTCCAGATGCATGGTTCCATTTGGTAATGTTCCAGAAACGAAAGACTCTCCTCATTCGACCAGCAACTCATTTTTTATTTATTTTTTGTAAAATCAAGCAAGCGTGTACTCGCCGCGAGATCACAATGGCTACTAAACGCGGACCAACATGTAAATGCATCGCAAGCGCTTGCCGCAAACGCCCTTTGATCTGCGTAAAAAAACCGACACTCGACTGGATCGGAAGCAAGCAGGCACAAGCCCACGCAAGCCAAGCCAAACGCCCTTTTTACATGCTTGCGATTGTCGATCCTTGCCAAGGCTTGGCAAGCGTGTAAACGTACCATAAAAAAACCGACACTCGACTGGATCGGAAGCAAGCAGGCACAAGCCCACGCAAGCCAAGCCAAACGCCCTTTTTACATGCTTGCGATTGTCGATCCTTGCCAAGGCTTGGCAAGCGTGTAAACGTACCATTATATTCGTAGCGTGACAAACTTAACCCACGGAAGGACATTTTGCAACAGGAAAAAAATTGGTGCTATATTTTGACAACCAGGAGCAAACTAACAGCTGCATATTTTTCGGTAAGTAAAATGCTATTTTAACATTCTTAATTAATTATTTTACAAACTACGAGCGTCACGGTATCGACATGGCATAATGTTGAAATCGTTGATTGAGTTCCACCCGTTCCACGATTCGTTCCAGATTTAAATTTTTTGTTAAAATAATGTAAAAAATATTGTTGTTTCAGCTACCAGATTTCTCTGTTGGTAATTTTTTTTGTAATGTTTTAATTATTTCGTCAAGAGAAACAAAATTAAACTATTAATTACTTAAGAATGGCTGGACGAAAGGTCACAATGCAATAAGTTCATAAATATGGACGACGGCACCATGGACAATCCAAAAGGTGGCGGCGAGCTGGTTACTTGAACGTGAAAATGGTTCATTGAACATAAGATTTTCCACATAGACAAAAGGAAACCTTAGTAATAACCCAGCATTAACTAAGAAAATAATTATTATAGGTAATAGCTTACAAATATTAGGTACACATTTTTGGCGGGATGGTCTCCACAAAAATAATATTTTATCACGTCTATAATTCCCTAAGGGAAAACGAGGGGGTACTTTTACAACATCGCCCAATTTTCACCCACTGATGTTAAATTTAAGTGGATACCTGAATAAAATTCAAAGTTCATAACGTTTTCCTACCGGGACCTATAAAACCTTTACTCCTATTTGATCCGAAAATATCTTATGTCAAGATTTATATCTGAAGTGTTCCTGGAATACGATATTAGGAAATATATTCGGTGAGTTAAGTCAGCAATATTTACGTAATGCAATATTAGAAAAAGCCAAACTGTTCTGCGAATTATGTATTTATACATAATTATACGTATTTTAATAGCTTTAAGACCACACCTCACAGAAGACTAATATGTTCAGTCATTTAATGGGTCCATAATCCAGACTTCAGCAACTATTTTTGGTACAAATTCGGTACCTAATACGAATAAGTTAATAATAGTTCGGCAGACAGCTTCAGCCGGAACAAAAAACCCTCAAAAAACTCTCAATTAAAGTTTACACACTTCTTTTTTTGAAATTCTGAAAAGCACGCGTGTTGAAGCGAAAGCTGTAGAAATATGTATTTTTTTTCTAAAGTCAACCAACCGAGCTACTGAAGCGTTATGAAGTTTGTTCGGTCAGTTTTCAATAGCCTCAAGTTTGTTAGCACTTTGAAACCAGACAGTTGAAGCTGATACCGTAGATTTATTGGTAGTGATGCAACAGTTCGTTATTATTATAGGAAATAAGGTAGAAAATGGAGTGTGAAATCGTTGAACCATGTACTTGTTGAAATAGGCTTGTCAATAAAGTACTGAGTTTTGTAACTCTTTGGTTCTAATAGATTGAGAATGCTCCGAAGGTATTCAATAGAAATTACAATTTTAGTGTTGCCTATTTTTTCTAAATGAATGGCTTGACAACTTTGTGATTTTTGCAAAAGTTTCTGCCTCGTACAGAAAATCTTTGGAATAATCTTTTGGTGGTATTTCCAAACCGATACGACTTGCAAACCGTCAAGAAACGAGCGTACTCTTTCTTTTTAAAGCCAGTAACGCGTTCCTCTAGTGTTTCAGGTGTCGATTGGCGTCGCTGATCACTTACCATCAGGAGATCAGCATGCACATTTGCTTCTTAAAAAAAAAACCCAAACATAACTTGTTTTTTGCCTAGATTTTCGTGTTCGGCAGTGAAAAACTATTCAATCTACGAGACGGCTATGAAAGTGGAATATAACAATTATTTATTATTTCTCATAACAAACTCATTTTAAATTAATTACTGTAGCAAATAACATAAAGGTTGAGAAAGCAATAAAATTATTTAAGAAAGCAGTTATTGTTATTTTCTTTAATGAGGAGAAAAATCTGAAAACGGATCTGTTATTAGAAAATCGTTCGTCATTACACTAATGGCCGTTTTGCAACCGCCATTTTATGCGCACTTAAAAGAAAATAGTACTCAACGATTTGCTCAATCCAAGTCTTACTGTCTAACTAGTTTATTGGTTGAGTAGCAAGGGCGACTGCCGATTAAGTATAACTCAGAGATTCTAAGCAATATACAAAATACGATATATTTAGAACCTCGAATTTGTTCAAATTGGTCCGTTTCAAAAATAAATAATTTCAATGTATATCATAAAACTATAAAAATATCCAAAAATAATCACACCTGCATTTATACTTAATACTCGTATTTTTATTGACAATTGACGACGACGTGAGTGACGACATGACTATTTGCACTTGGTACCGTAATTTATCCTTATCAACTAAGCTTAGCCTGATTAATGAATAGGGATGAGACATTTGAATAGACACGTTTAAGCGTCTCTGTTTAGTTTAACATGTTACAATGAAACATGGAGCCAAATGTATTAGGAAACTCGAATTTGCCTCGAAAGTACCGTAGAAGTTACCAGGCGCACAGAATTTCGAGGAACAGGCTGATCAAATATTGATAGTCTATTCCCGGAGCAAATTCGTCAACGATAATTGATTCTGAGGGTCTGTACACCCCGCGAGTTTGAATTTGGGGTGAATGAGTTACAACAATGGGTGTTCTAAAATATTTAAATCACATAAAAGGATAAATTATACCCAAGGGAAATTAGGAACAATTCGAAAATATACGTTTAATTGTCGACAAGGACATTGGAAAATACAAGCATTATACTCGTAATTCAAGTACGGTTTTGTCTGTCCCTTTCATTTTCGAGGAAAGGAACAAAACAACTTTGAAGGATTATTTAGCTGTAAGTCTTAATTTATTTCAATGACTTGAAGCAGAACAGAGAGATACGAAATAAGCTATTGTTTCTGGAATAATGATGAAGGGCTTTATAATTAATTTTATTAAAAACTACACATGATTTTATATATTTGCTACAATTCGCTTGAACGTAAAGCAAGGCACGCTAGAGAGCAAGCCAAGGCTCAACGGATGCTAGCTTCCGTACCGGTATGACCCAGCCTACCCTCCGGTAATGGGCTACATCGTTTTCCGCCTTTTCCTCTGGACTGGGGCTTCGTCAGATTTTTTATAATACTAAGTATAAAACCGAAAGAGAGAACCGACATTGATATCTATACTAATATTATAAAGAGGTAATATTTCTAAGTTTGTAAGTTTGTATGTAGAGGGTAATCTTTGGAACCGCTGGTCGTATTGTCAAAATTCTTTCCCTGATATATGGTAGCTACAATGTTCCTGAGTGATATAGGCTATAAAGCATCACGCTACGATCAAATGGAGCTGAGCAGCGGGTGAAACCGCGCGAGAGTGGCTAGTATGAATATAATTGTATATACTTGATTGCATACATTATTACAAATCTAAAAAATACAGGCTTATAGGCAATTATAGTGTACAATGGGCAGTTTTATCACATAGGGTGATTTTTTCTAGATAACCTTTGGATGGCTACTTAAAAGAAACTTGGCAATGGACAGTTCAATGAAGAGTGCAAAGATATTATTTCCTGTTCTGACCTTTTACGATTCTCTGATAAACACAACAGTGCAAGAATTTAAAATGAAATTTTATTTATAGGCTATGTTGATATTCAATAAACTTTTTAGAAAAATCCTAAGCCATTTTCTTGTAACACAGAATTGCCATCTAAATAATGTTGGCTAAAACTCAAACAAAAAGGACTCGACTAAACAAGTTGAGTGCGACACAAGATGGCGAATTCCGATGGAGCTGAAACGATGCGTGTAATTGAAACTATGGGAATGCTGCTGACATTTTGATAGCACCCGGAAACCCGGAACTCTATTATCCTGGGACGTATTTCGAGTACAATGAAACAGAACAGAATGGAAATGTTTAAATAAATTACACAGTTGATACGATTCATTAACTTTAGGTTTAAGTTGCTGAATTGATTCAAGCCGAGTGAAGTTGTGGTTGGAACCCACATTGTCTACTGGCACATAAATAGATAATCTAAAACGTATTTGGTATGCCAAAAAATAATTACTTGTAGAACCTTAACATAATAAGCGCTACACATAGAAATTGGGTTGTTTATGTCATAGGTCCGATTACCTGATGGTAAGACATTACCTGCCCATGGACAGTCATAATACCGAAGGAGTTACTGCAAGTGCGTTACCCGTCTCTTATGATATGGGATTCGATGATTGCGGATGGGAGGAGAGAGGGGCAAGGATTGGGCCAAGTTAAATAACCTCACTCACACGGCGAATCAAGTCTGTTTTCTGTGAGGCCGTGTATCACTCAGGTCGAGCCGGCTGTTTATGCCGAAGCATGGCTCTTTCACACTTTGCATTCTCATTAATTTGTCTGACAGCAACGCTCCGATGTATTTCTAAAGCTGACCTAACTCGTTGAACAAAAAGTGTACCATTCAAATTAGGCAGTAGACACCGTAAAAATTTTGCAACACGCGGCTGTAGTTAATTGCCACGCTGTTACAAAGTTAAAGTAGTTATGAATAAATTAACCATAATTGGCTTGTTAACAGCACGAGAGGAAACCAAATATAGGAACAGAGCCGCCAGCCACCACAGATAGAATAAGTGATGCGAGTACCAAAATGTAATCAAGAAAATTTGATTACATACCGTCTATCTAAAGGCTTTAGTAGACTGTTTTTGTGGCGGTTTTGCGGGTTGTAAAGAACTGTATTAAATAAAATAGAATTAATTAGAGTATTAACAGGATTATGAACCACTTTCTATGGTCACTATCCAACGACGATATAACCACATCATCTACGTCATTATCTTATTTGAATTTGACTAGTTAACCCTTCAATGGTGGTAATTAGAAACACAACTATAATTAGAAACATAACTATATAAGTACTCAATACTAAATACGTTTTTGTATGCCATAATAAAATGCACATAAAAACATTTGCATTTATAAAAATTATATCATAATTATAAACGCGAAAGTCTGTTAGTGAGGATATGGATGAATGGATGTTTATTATTCTTTTACTTAAAATCTACTTTGAACGGATCTGAATAAAATTAAAACACAGAGATATATGTATAGTAGAAGGATTATTATCCGGAATAACAGAAAGGCTTTTTAACAAGGCACCGTGGTCGAAGCTGCTGCTGATACTACTACTCTTCACAAATAAATCATTAAACGCAACGAATGCTGATCAATCAATGACAGCACAGTTAGTGCACTGGTCCACAAATTGTTGTTACGGGTCTGGATGTGATGAGTAAATAAAATTGTATGTTTTTAAACGCACGCAAGACACAAGAGATATGCCTAATGTGAAACCACGTTTAAAAACAAAATTAGTTAGAAAATAGAAACTGACCCACGGATTAGAATAAATTAATCTGTACACATTGTGGGTGTAACCATAAAAGGTTTTTAATGTATTCGTTATATAACATGAGTGGGAAGCATTAGGTACTTAACATCATAACGAAGCAGGGTCTAATAACATTTTACCGCGAAAATCTCGTTCCCAAAAGGACCAGGCGTTGAATAAGTAATAAAAAAAATCGAGGCGGACGACCAAAAATAGAATTCCATTTTTAAAGAGTCAACAATAAATTGTTTGAAACGTTACGATACAAGGCGCGTGGGTGCCTGGGACTAATAGGACTCAGCTGAAACGATGCTAATTTAAATGATCCACTTTTTATAAAAAAAAAAAAAATTGAACTTGAAATACTTATCTTTCATGCTGGTGGGTATATAATAATTATATTATATTTCAATATCATTAAGTTCTATCTAACGTTACCAATTGAACAATCGACATCACTGGCCGAAGGTACTTCTAATTTGACGTAATATGCAAGTATATGGCAATAGTAAAGAAATTGTGGTATGAATATGCAGGCCCAACCGGAATAATATCACGGCCTCACAAAATAACGGCAAGAAATAACACTTAGTATGTTGCCTTTTTTCACGTGAGTGAGGTTACCGAAGGCCGAATCCTACTACCACATCCTCAATCCATGAAAACCCGGCTCTCTTTAAACTTCTGTGGTATAACGGGTGTATATTGCTTGCCATCAGGTAATCCGTCTGCTCGTTTAACAACAAAGGCATTTTTTCTTAATAGTTTTTCAATGCTTTGACTAAAATGTTTCAACTAACATACAGTTTTTCATTGGACGGGTGCAATATTTCATGACGACACAACACGTAATGTACTAATAATAAATAAAAGCGATATTAACGACTTTATAACGATGGCTGTAACATCAGCCATTACCTACATGTTTTCATGTAATTGCAATCGTTTCTAAATAACATAGTTTTTCCTTTGTAAGGCTAGCTGTTTGTAATAAGTATCCAATGCTATGCAAATGTAATAAGCATATATAACATATATAATGAACGTTGATAGAAAATTATAACAGGGTAATTCTAGCTATTGGGCTTTTATTTAGACAATATACAAATTTAGAGTAGTCGTTGCGCTGCTTTTTTTAACCCCCGACGCAAAAAGAGGGGTGTTATAAGTTTGACGTGTCTGTCTGTGGCATCATAGCTCCTGAACGAATGAACCGATTTCAATTTACTTTTTTTTGCATTACAGGTTTTTTACGGGCGAGTATTCTTAGACATGTTTATTATTAATATTTATTATCATTTAAAGACCAGTTGTCAAAATCCGAGGAGACGACTTTCAATTGTTTTTTTTAAGTAGGTAACAACGATATGTTACTTATGAGTAGATACATTTTATTTACATCACATGTGTTTTATTCCTAGATATAGGATTATAGAGGAGGATATATAGAACATCCGACTACATCTACTTACTCATTTGACCTGTGACGTCATAAAGCCCAATTTACACAATACGCAATTTCAGATTCCGTACATTGCTGAAATAACTATAAAACCTAGTCATTTGCCAACTGTGCCAGTCCAGTGTTTTTAGATAAACATTGATTTTTTTTTTCATATTTAGCTATAGAGATGTAAACTGAAGTTAGGTACACAAGACAATCTATACAAAACCAGTTTATAATGACCTCGCTTTGTTTGATATTTCCACACATTCAACGGTCAACTTAAATTGGTTTTTATATACATGTACATTAATAATATAAAAAGCTTCACCAAAAAAATAGGTTCCAAGAAAAACCATTAAAATGGCGTCGTTTTACCTGTGACTCGCATATGATGCATAAACATTATGTAGAGCGTCACAAACTTCCTTCCGTGTAAGCCTTTGAGTTGACAGAATTCTGTCATCTATAGCGGTGGGAAATTGGACCTTTTGTCGACGGCATAGCAATATCACATAAAGCCAGATTTCTTAGAACCGTAACATATAGCCTTTAGTAGGTATCGGTACATATATAGTATGTTTTTGAATATCAACTATCGTTCGACATACAAAATTTATTGAAATCCCGTCTATTAAGTGAGGAATGCTCTACTAGTTCCAAGATACAACGGGACTCTTATTTATGAGCAGCGTATGCGTTGCGACGACTTCGCACAGCCAACTGGCTGGTGGAGTTGTAACTTGAACCTTATAGAGCTTTTCTCGGTAAATTCACGTGAGTGTGTAGTTATTTTCAATAAATCCATAGTGTAGAATGTAGATGATCAAAACCTGTCTCAAGTCTACTGGAAGAAATTCCAACAGGAATAAGTAGCACCTATGTACTCTTATTTTATATATGTATTTTCCTCTGTGCTATTTGTGTACATAAATTATTAAATAAATTAAATCTATAATTATCAATAATTTAATAGACGAATAGACGAGGGTTATCTCTTCTTAACGCATTGTAGACTGCTGCGCGTGGACTTGTGGTAAATGATTGGATAGGAAAGAATATTATAGGGCTTTTGGAACTGTGTCCAATATTTATGAATTGACAACTAAGTACGTTCACTATGCGCACAAACCTCTGTTAGCCTTTGCACCAATCAAAACCGACAAAATCAGACAAAATTCTGCTCGACTGCACGGTTGGTGCGGTGGCTGTGCAACTGGTTGCCGTGCAACGTGTCGCGGGTTCGATTCCCGCACGGAACAACTCTTTGAGTGATCCACAAATTGTTGTTCCGGGTCTGGGTGTCATGTGTATGTGAAATTGTATGTTTGTAACCGCACCCACGACACAGGAGAAAATCCTAATGTGGGGCAACGTTTTTTTAAAAATAGAAATAGAAAATGCGTGAAACATTTATTTGAAGAATACTTTTGTTAGCTCCAATTTATTCAGCTCTGCATTGCGTACAAGAAAATAAAAGTGAATGACGCATGCATAATTAAAACTGCCTAAACGCCAGGACCGCATGAAGGAGCGAACTAAATCTACAAATTGGGACTGACTCAATCTATGTCGTTTTAGTCTCAAACTTACATACGATTTTATACCTTATTACCTACATAATATATAAATAAGTTTTGGATAAGGATTACATTTTAGAAATGTATCTGCGGTGACCATCAATTGCTATTAGATATAAAACTGTCGTTTTTTTAATACAAACTTTATTTTCTTAGCACAATTTTAACTATAATAAAATATATATGTAAAACGCACGCATACAGCAAATCGCCCCTTGTTTTATAATCGGGGTAGTGTGGAAGGACAAGGAGTGTCTTCAAGGCCCGAGTGAATAGGTTGCTTATAAGTAGGCATGCTCCACCTTAGGTCGCATCATCGCTTAGGTACCACCAGGCGTGATAGCGCTCAAATTTGCCCATTACGATATAAACAAAAAAAAAAAAATGCATCCGCAATATGATGTGCTGCGGTTTGGCTCAAAGCAAAAGAAGGAATAGGTTATTTAGTCATAAAGAATCGTACACTCATTAGGTGACTTTACAAACACAAAAATATATTAAAAACACCTTTATGATAAAATAAAGTGTGGGAGAGCCATGCTTCGGCACGAATGGGTCGGCTCGACCGGAGTTATACCACGGCCTCACAGAAAACCGGCGTGAAACAACCACAACGTTGTGTTTAGCCGTGCGAGTGAGGTTACCGAAGGCCCAATCCTTTCCTAATCCCTAAATCCCAATCCCTAAAAGGTCGGCAACGCACTCCTTCTTTGTTGTGGGTGTCCATGGGCGACGCTGATTGCTTACCATCAGGTAATCCGTCTGCTCGTTTGCCGTCCTATCAAATAAAAAATCGAAAAGAAATATAAGATAATTAGATGAGAAAAATGACATTCATATAAAACTAATAAAAAATCTAGAATTTCCAATTCATATTCAGTGTTCCACGAATCGGCGGCGGCCGCGTGAATTGATGAGGTGGCCCATTTCTAGGTTGAGAATGGAAATTGCATTCAAATGAAACGAAAGCACTATTTTACATTTGACTTTCCTCTAGCTAATTGAGATTTCCAATAAGTTTCATTAACGTTAAGTTACAGAGTTATTAATATGTGTATTATATGTATCTAAAAAAATGGCAATCAGCTGTAACTAAGCTATACGGTATAACAACGTGCCCAGAGGTTAAGGCTCAAGTCAAATCTGGAGGTCTCGATTAAGTATTTAAAAAATGTAAGTACAACAATTTATTTATCTTTCTTTAGTCATCTTTTACCAATATTTATATAGCTCTTATATATAAAAATGAATTGCTGTTTGTTAGTCTCGCTAAAACTCTAGGAAGGCTGGACAGACATGGCTTATAGTGGTCTTGAAATATTCCTGAATATACAGCGAAGGTTTAAAATAAAAGGTCGGAAAAAATCTAAATAAAAATAATTAAGTATTAGTTATAGTCTCAGGCGTTACGAAGTTTGTCGGGTCAGCTAGTATTATAATTAAAGTAACCTATAATAAAACTTCAATTATCCCAAATACGACCTAACCTAAACTTGATACCTATCGAAGTCCAAACCAGTTCCTTGTCGGTAATACGTTACGGTAATTTTACGGTAGTTCGCTCCCAATAAATCAAACGATGTTATCGTTACCGCATAGAACAAAGATCGGTTTATGAGGGTCTGGCATAACTGTTGTGCACGAGCTTGGCTACAGATTTATTATATGCAAAAATAGTATCGAAGTTTCGAACTGGACGAAACTGAACCAAACACCGATAACCTTTAAAAAATAACATGTTGGCTTTCGGAAAACGGCTTCATACCATATAGATTATATGAAAAATTCAAAGTTATGTGTATGGCAGATGTGACCAAAGAATGTTTTTGTTTTGGCAGCAAAACCAAATTCGCTGCTCATTTATTTCGCAGAATATTCCTGTGTATCCGACGCCGGCATGCTTGTAGCTATCTAACTAATTAGTCGCTGCCTCTAGTTTCCTGTTTAATGTAACTTTTTATTGAGTTACTATGCGATTTCGCACGGATATTCGCCGTGGGAGTACATTATCTATTCGCTATTGGATAAATCTGGTGATGACCTCACTTGGTCTTGATGTTAGAGATCATTGCCTTTGCAGTCGACAATGTTTGTAATTTGTAAAGTTGCACGATACTTAGATAATAATAGAAACTGTTCTTCTTTGTAAACAGAATTGGTGACATGAATATTTTACGGGTCATAGAACTTTGGTCTACTTGGCAATGTGTCATTTGTCAACAATAAATGTATTAGATTTCTTCTTACTGTACTTGCCTTTAAATACATCAGTGGAACATTCCCCATTGATGATTTAATGAGATCTCCTACACAAAGCAGTTGAAAATAATCTTCTTTTAATCAAAATGTGTCACAAGCAATCAGATTACTGCATTAATTAAAAATCATGTTTCATTAAACCAATAGAATGGGAATGAAATAAATCGCTTTCACTTAAACAAAAGGGGTTGCAACGTATGTTTGCAAAAGTATGATTGGTTTTTATTCTGAATAGCATTGAATGTGTAATTAAAAAGCCGATATATAATCGAATGTGTATTTTTTCGAATCGTTTACACTTAAGAACCATGTAGTTCACGAAAGACGCTGACATGGCTACTGGAAGCGGAAAACATTGGAGATACTTAAACCTTGACTTGCCAGATTTAAGCGGAAAGGATACTTTATTTATAACTGACGTCCTCAACGTCAGATTTGTCTGGCTACTCAGTGAAGGATTTTTGCAAGGATATATTAAAATAACAGCGTGGATGTATTTATAAACAACGGCAGAGAACATTTATCATTATTTCTAATTTCTTCTTTAAGTCATTCCAATACAGTTCTGGAATATTTCTAATCTGCCCAACTATGTCAAAAGAATTGTTGTCATGAGACAAAAACAATAATATCATTATAGGATCCTGAGTGCTACTCTTAGCAAGTGCCTCACGAAAAGGGCTACCATAAATCCTCTTTTCGTAATAGGATCTTGAAGCTTTCAGTGTCTCAAAAATGACTGAAGTTTAATAATCACGTTAAAACGGGATCAAAAATAGAAAATGAGATTAGTTATGCGAAATATCCATGAAGGTATAAAATCAATAGGACTTCCATAAAAATCCTTCCGCAAATACAATTACATAAGACAATGTGAACAAAAAAATCTCACGTAAGTGTGTTATTAAAGGAAAAACTAGGAAACACTGCGAACACGTTACTAATCAATTTGGTAACATCAATCAACGTCACGACACGCGATCTGCTTTCATGTAACCACCAACATAGGCGACCAACTGCTACGAGTTCTATACATTGCCGGCTCTGTTGGTAAGTTAGGTATTATTTTATAGCATTGCAGCATTCGATCGAGCGCTATGTTGATCCTACGATCCGCAAAATATTCGTGGAAAAAATCAGTAATACCTAGATTTCCGTAACTTGAAATTTGTTGCCGTTTTCGTTCTGGTCTTTTTTTACTACATTAGCTTAGAATTGGTGCGACTTTGGTTTTGGATTTCGAAGCGACTTAACACCAACAAATATTGGTTATTATAGTTGAAATGACTTATTTTTGTTGCGTATTCAAGCCTGAACTGCAGAACGAATTTGAATGGATTTTGGTACTTATATATGTAGTAACAGAAAAAATCTAGGAGACGATTACAAGCTTTTTGTCCAATTGGAGCCAATAGCACAAAAAGGTTAGCGATTGAGTTGTATTAACTCTTCAGTTCATTGAAGAACAGTTTTTGGAAAAGGGAATATTGCAGAAGCAAGAATGTCTTCTTGCTTCTGCAATATTCCCTTTTCCATATTTCCCTTCTCCATATTCACTTATCCATACGATCTTTTAAAAAAAAACCTCAAATGGATGTCAAGTTTTAGTGTCTTGGTCAATTTATAAATAGGTGGATTAACACATCACAGGGCTGGTGTTCAGCCGGGGTTGCGGAGTATGCGCAATAAGGCACCGCAGCCTCAGCATCCAGTAGGAGAAGGAATGGGGGTGTTTTTAATCAGTAGGAGTCTGCCACTGCTACCCGTCCCTTCCTGAGCGAGAGAAGTCAGTTGATGATTTTCCCCAAGTCGGATAATGATGTCTTCTATGCCAGCGATGGATAAGCTTTCAACAGTTTTTGTCAGTAGTCATAGTCAATTGCATTTATTTAATAGTAAGTTCATTTTGTTGTTCTACAGGTAATACATAAATGTTATCAACCTTATTTGAACCCAGTAATGTCCCTCCTTCAATCGCAACTAGTCCATACAGCGATTTTGTACAATTTGTACCACGACGGTTATGAAACTAAATTGCCGACTCATTTATGTTGTTGCTTTAAGTTTTTGGGGTATCGTGAACAAGAAACCTTTTGTTGCTGTATTGAGTTTTGTTTTTTTTTTATAGAATATGAAGGCAAACAAGCCCTGGGCTTGTTTGCAGTAGGCGACATAAAAAAGCTACAATAAACATACGGCTATCCTCATTTTTTAGTCAGTGAAAACGATAACGATAAGAACTGTTGATTTTTGCGGTGTTCTCTAAAATGTCATCCTTGTGTTTAGACTTTGGTCAAGCTTTCTTTGGGACTACAGGACACTTTTCACTTTTAAACAAAAAAAGTTTTTCAAAAAAGTTATACATAAATCTCAGAGAAATGCATTAGCATTCGTAAAATGCTCCCCCTTTTTTTTAAGTCGGTTAATAATGGAAAAAATCATACTTATTCTGATGATAAAACATTAATCCTTAAACCTCTTCTTCTTTAACTTCAATAAATTTGTATATGCACACTCTCGTAATCCGTCACATCATTATTAATAACTAATACTTACTATATTTGTTTGTTTTTTGTCTCATTAGATAAAAGGAATTTCTTTATAATAGGACAATGGCATACTTTAGAATTATTATTTTTACCATCCATTGTTTCAGATATCGTGATTCCTTTGTCATTGTCCTGTACTTCATTATCCTGGATGATCGCCATCTGATCTTCTTTTAAGAGAGAAATCCAAACTAATATTATAAATGCGAAAGTAACTCTGTCTGTCTGTCTTTTCTTCACACCTAAACTACTGGACCGATTTCTGTGAAATTTGGTACAGACATAGTTTAGAACTCGAGAAAGAACATAGTATAGTTTTTATACCAAAATCTGCAGGAAGGAACTATTCTAAGCTAATTTAACATAAGAAGCATATTTTCTATTTCGCTATGAATGAGCTACGGAGCCCGCGTGAAGCCTAAGCCAGGCTTCGGTTGTTTTTTTCCATCAAATTACACCTCATTTTCGTAATGCTTTGTAATCACCCATTGTCTAGGGACCGAGCACTTTACCTCCGATCTGTTGGCATCACGTCTTGAGAATTTCTTTGTTTTATAACAGATTTTTGCAAACAATTTGTTGTTGCAATGCATCGGGTTGTTAAGTGTGATAGATTAAGAACCTTATCTTTTCTATCATCCTGATAATTTTCGATGATTATCGTCATTGTTGTTACAAAATATTGACTTTATTTGGATTACAGAACATGGGAGTGTTGTTTCTCATTTTGTAATACTTAATGCCAACTGTGCATATTCGAGGATGTTCATCACTTGTTGGTGGAATGCACCAGGACCCGAGCTGCTAGAGAGGTGCTGATGAAAACATTTATAATTAATTTGATGGATGTTGGTTTTGTTCAAGGCACGAGTATATTATCAGAGCCTGTTTCGAATGCAGCTATTTTACTGTACAAAATAGTATAAGTATAAGGTTTTTAAGTCGGAATAGCGTTAATCTTGTATTAGGTTACGATGGGGCTGGCGTGGTCGTATTGTAACCAAGACCTCCTAAATTTATAGTCAGCCAATCTTTAACAAGTAAATCATATTTTCCTACGTTACAAAAATCTTAATATTATACTCAGATATTAATGCCCCACAGTCCCGGCCTGGAGCTCCTGCTCCAGGCGGACATGGCGCAAGAGAAGGCAACCGATGAAATTCCGCCATTAAAAAAAAAATTCCTTGTTAACACTTTTACTCCGAAGACTAAGCGCAAGCGTATGGCAGTAAGCCCAAAAGAAAATTACAATTAATATGGAAAATAATGGTCGATTACTTAAAACGAAAGAAAATTCGAAATATTTACATGTTAATGTTATGCACCTGTCATTACCGTAGAAATGCGGTCACGTTGTTTCACTCGCGTCTGTAAATTTGTCACGGAATGATAAGGATGAAAATTGGTTTTAAAAACAAGTTAACACATTATACCATACGATAAAAAACACTGGAAACTACGAAAATATGAAGTAGGTAGGTACCTTACTCATCCTTGGTCTTAATTAATAGAATTGTAAATTTGAAACAAAACTTATAAGTATGTTATCTGACAACATCCAGAAACCCATTTCCGATACTAAAAATCTCCACAGTAAATAGAAAAAAAAACAAACATAGTAACGCAACTAACAGCCACCATTATCTGATCCACCTATTTTTAGCGAAAGAGATAGATATACTCGTAAGTAGTAAGGTAAAAAGAGTAAGAAACAGCAAATTAGACCCATAGCACCGGACGCGATAATTAGACCCGTTTCTGAAAGGATACACATCGTGAATCAGTTGACAAAAAGGTTACTTGTGATCTACAGGATGAAGGCGACGGTAGATAAGTTTTTAATAGCTTCCTCTTGCTAGCTATTTCGACATAAAAAACTAAGTTAATCCTACAATCAAAGCCAGGAAACTACGGACCCGAAGAGATAATTTGCCTGCAAAGCCGAAGTTAGAACGCGAATATAAATGGAATTTCCTTTTAAAAGAAAAGTTGGTGCGAGTTAACAGCCCCGAACTAATTGAATGATACCAGAAAAGTTTCTCGCCGATCGTTCCTGATTGTTGAATAAACTACGGATGATTAGAATATTCAAACTGTTGGTCTAACCATTGCAAATAAAATGGCTGAACATAAAAGGGAAGGGGAGGGTTCGGGTTGCGTTAAAATAGTTGTTTCGACTGTTGATTGTTCGCTAGTACAAATAGCGTAAATTTTGATTGGATTCAGTCTTCAACTAAAGAAAAATATTATAAATTAGATCAGTGCTTATGAATAGATTACAATAAGACTTGTCAATTATCATCAGATACATTACACGAGCACATATAAAAATACTATAAACAACATTAAAAACATGAGTAAAAATCCTTGACCGCTACAAAACAGTGCAGGTTAACAAAAACTAGGTCACACGGATCGCTAACGTAATGTGAGTTGGTTCCAACCAAATCTGGACGAAGTTTGAGCCAACCGCTGTAATCAGGAGAGTGATACTTAATGTGGTAAGTCATTTGGAGTCTACCATGTTAGCTTTGACGATGGTTTCGGTTTATTTTGGATTGTTATTTTCATACGATATTCGGCAATTCAAATAAGATGTTATTGAGTTGTTTATTACTTACAGACGGTCAACCGAAAAGTATATTTTTTACGTTTTTGTCAGCTAAAGTGTGCTGGATTCGAAGACGTAACTTGCTATCAATCATATTTTTTTCATAATATCCGCCTACATGGTCCTTTAGGACTCATTCAAAAATATATCTTTGAAAAAAAGGTATAAACTTTTTTATGGTATTGGTCGGCAAACGAGCTAACGGATTACCTGATGGTAAGCAATCATAGACACCCGCAACACCAAATTAGTTACGAGTGCGTTGCCGGCCATTTAGGGATAAGGGTTTTAGATATTTAAGGATTGGGAAGGGATGGCGTAGGGGCACTCAATCACATGGCAAAAACACAACGCTGTGATCGTCCACGCCGGGTTTCTGTCAGGCCGTGGTATCAATCTTGGAAGTTTGGCTCTCCCACACTTAGTCCTGCCTATCGACCTAGAGTTTAGACTAGAGTGACTAATAACACTTAGGGAAAAATATGCCTTAATGTTATTACAATTCGTAATTTCCAAATTTATTTGCTTAGGCTCCCTAGTCCTTTTTCATTAAGTTTGTACAGTTAAATGCTAAATGAGGCTTCGGCAGTAATTTAGGTTTTTGCCCTGGGAAAGGGTCTGCAGTAGGTATTTCTTCTGTCCAATCTAATTACTAGAGTTCTAAATTACCAGAGGGTATAAAATTTGTCCCTGTTTACTGTTTATGAACCAATTTGGAATTTAGTCTGTACTGGATGGACTGGAAGTATTCAAACAAAAAAGTTAATGCTATTTAAGGTTATAGTATACAATATAGGTGAAAACATGTGTGAATATATTTGCATGCCACAATGCGTAAAAGACAAGAAAAGAATCCCCAATCGTTTCAATTGAAACGAAAGCGTAAAAGTGATTGTTGTTTGAAACACATTAAATTATATGGTTGCTTAAATAACAATTTTAATAATGAGTTTTCCATATTTTCATTTGGCTCTAAATTTAACAAACAGGTGTAATACACATGACTTAGTAATAAGATAAAATATAGGCAACGTTTGCATTGGTGGCAGGGCTTCCTAAAAAGAACAGTTTACGGCATTTCATTTACGCTCCGAATAATTTCTACGAAAAAGTAATTCAAAAGAAAAATATGAAATCGAGACACCGAAAATTTTCTCTAGAGGAAGGCAAAAAAATGTATTTGGCACGAAAGCGGCGTATCTTTGCGGGCAAAGTAGACATTTTAATAAATTATTGCTCCAAAATACGAAGACTACTTATTGTGCTTAAAAGTATCACGTTTCTTCAAAGCCTTGGGAAAGTATGATGAGTTTCCTATATACGAGGTGAATTTATCTTTCATCAAAAACCTTATTTGTGTTAATTTTCTCAATGATATTTACAAAAGATATTTCATCTGATCTTATCCATAGTCTTATGTGAAAAAAACAATATTCCTAGAAATCAACAGAACTACTCCTTCGCATTCGTTTCAAGGAACCACTAATTCCTATATAGTATGTATGTATATATATATAAGCATATGTATGTATATTTACAGTATATAATATGTATTTATAACATCTCTGATGATGCTTGTTTTGTGCACCTTTATATTTATCTCTGCATCATCCAAAGGTTTGGCTGTCAGAGAATGCCCATGGCATTAAGCCCACCTTTGTACATTTGTTTTGTGCATAAAGATATTAAATAAATAAAATAAATAATTCCTATCAGGATCCTACAAGGAATTTCCTTCTTTTGAAATAATAGTGTAATAAATTACTTCTGTCGTACTTCAATGTAAACGGCATTTTAGAAGTAGTCATTTCTGAAATGTAATTGAGCTACATTTCCCAATACCAGGAAAAGGTTGTCTGCGTATGTCGGAGGTCACGTAGAAATGTCAACTTGAAACTATTGTGCGACCACAAAACTGTGGGCGACATTCGGAACGGCAACTATCCGATGTAAATGATGATGGCTAACCGATACATCGTTACGTGAATTGCACTGGATAGCAATTCTATATTTATTGCGATCGTTATCACCTTGTATGTTAGAACTTTTAATTAATCCCCAAGATAGCAACACAATTCCAAAGTTCAATAATATTTATGACTGAATTTTCTTTCGAAAACAGCAAATTTCCTGTTACAAGTTTGTTCCGTTATTTGCTGATAACATTGTGACCATGAGCACAACATGCGAAGTTTAAGCACTGCAGTACAATATCGCACGGAGAAATTGGCAACAAATATAATTTCACCGTTCCTGGTACTAAAAGCAAATTGCTTTAACATATTAATTTTGATACCCGAAAGTTTCTTTAGTTATGAACTTGGAAATGTCGCAATCGAGAACCTTTGAATCCTTTAAAGTTTAGTTATATCAAACTTGGTCGATATTGCGAACATTCTAGAGCTGTAATCCGATAATCATTTGCCACAAGTACAGTGTGAGTACGGAGGTTCGAGGACCGTTAGTGGCCCCATACCAGTTTATCCAGTGCAGCATTAGGACAGGCGAGTATAAGCCCAGCTGCCGCACCGGGAAGGATCACCAGCTGATACATAACTTTGAGGACTGTCCTATTTTTGGATCTAATTATGGAACAATGTCTTTTTATACGCATCGGTTGATAATGATGACATTCAGGATCTTGAAGATATTATGCGACCTAATTTTGGAGGCAACCTTATTAAATGTCATGTTTTATAATGGCATTAACATTTAACGATCCAACAACATCTTAATAAATTATTTTTATCATTCATACCACTTCACTGCACAGAGACAAATACAAGATAGTCTTTAATGTCAAAATTAAAGATTGTAAAATAACAAGGATAATACTTACGGATTTATGGATATCGCTACTTAGAATGGATACTAATAAACAAGAGGAAATTTCAACTTGATCATATCCCCCGGACATTTATGTGTACCAGTCATATTGAGCTCGTTAGCAATCAAACTTTAAGCCACAAAGTTTCCGTAGTTATGTAAATGAAGCCTGTTTCACAGTTTCACGCGTCTGTCATAGACATGTAGAAGGCAGAAGAAACTTCTTAGTAGACTAGATTATTTCGTTAGTCTGTTAAGTGTTCCATGGAAATGGCGGGCAAATACATATATTGGGTTCTTCGACGGTAATTTTTTTTTTTGGACTTGAGTCATCTGGCTATAGTTAGTTAAATCTATTGGTTTGTAGAAAAAGGGGAAACACCAACAAGATTAGAGGACCATAGAGCGCAAACTGCAAAAACTAATTTTGTTCAGAACTTTCTACGCAGTTGGGTAATCCAATCACCATATTCGTATATTTCTTCGGGTCCTAGTCCCTAATAACGATTTGATTTCAATAGGAATCGAAAGCAATTTCCCTTGCCTTTGAACAGAAATTATTGCTGAATTTCCAAAACATATACAAAGGACGTTGGAATGAATGTTTTATGATGGGAAAGGGCCGGGCCTTTACCGTTAGGAGTCGGTCATGATGACTTTGTAAGCATGCAAGGAAGGAAGTTATTTCTTTTAGTATGTCCAATTGATCTTGGGATATGAATACATTTATATGAAACGTGTGCCGCTATTTATGTCAGTGCCTACACTACAACACACACGTTAAGTGTGGGAGAGCCAAGCTTCGGCACGAATGGGTCGGCCCGACCGGAGTGATACCACGGCCTCACAGAATACCGGCGTGAAACAACCCACAGCGTTGTGTTTCGCCGTATGAGTAAGGTTACCGGAGGCCCAATCCCTCCCCTTCCCTATCCCTTCCCAATCCTTATATCCGCAACCCCTATCCCCAAAAGGCCGGCAACGCACTCGTAACTCCTTTGGTGTTGCGGTTGTCCATGGGCGGCGCCGATTGCTTACTATCAGGTAATCCGTCTGCTCGGGCGACGGGCTCAAAACTACAGGCGTAATTAAGTTTCAATGGTAGACCAAGACGAAAATGAATAAGACCTCTTAACTTTATATTGGAGAAGTTGATAGAGAAAGAGATGATGAACTTCATAGTACCAAATATACAAGTTTCACCGAATAAGTGACTGTTATTAACAGCAAAAAAGTGTATCAACGTGGTGAATATTGACAAATATTACGGTAACGTTGACGTTCATGCTGTTATGTTCTTAAATGTTGACATAACATTAACCCACAGAGCAAGGAACTTTGTGCAAGTAATGTGACGTGGAATCAACTTAGGCCAACCAGTTTTTCTTAAATTTTTCGTTCTATTATTTTTGAAATCAATGAAAGCGGTAGATTCATATGCCAAAATTCGTGGAATGAAATGGCTTTGTCCATTCAAAGATATAGAATATTAACTAAATAAGAGCAAAAAGGTGTTATAAAAACAAATAAAAAAACTGAACTGAACTATACGTTGAACAGTTTATTTCAGCCGAGCGTAAGAAAGTTTATATCTAGGTTACAGAACATTTATTACCAATTTTGTCCACCTAGATAGAGGTTGGCAGCACTTTAGTTCATTGATAGTTCTTTATTGATAAAAAGGTTTTATGTTGGTGCCTTCAGCTCTCGAGAGAATCGTACCCGCAAAATTGAATAATCCCTTAACGTTTAGACTATAAATCATTTCAACAAATAAATAACATTATTCCCAATACTAGATTATTGGGACTTTATAACTTTGCCAAAATATTGTTTGTTTTAGTTTAAATTTTATATTCTAACATCTGTGTGGTAAGGAGAAAATTTGAGTGATCGATACACTCGAGATTTGAGATTTGGCGAAGGCTTATTGACTTTTGGCTTTGGACATCAGTAAAACCACTTTTACCTACTTTTTTACGCGGAAACGAGCCAACGACGGCCACCTGCAACACCAGATGTTCTCGTACAAGCTCGTTGCTGGAATTTTGGGGGTTAGGATATGAGAATTGAGGATTCGGGGTTGGAAATGGGGTGAAGAATTTACTCACCTAATGAAACTTATTAACATAGTTTAAGGTTGGTATTATTCAGTCCCGTTACTGCCTACCATTTCTGGAAATAACAGTAATAATGTATAAATGAAGTTACTGAGAATAATGAATGAATAAAATTGTAAATGTATTGTACCTAAATAGAATGGATGTGGGTGGGGAAATTTGAGATTTATATTGTGTTGGTTGAAGCTATTGTACTGACTGAAGACTGGGGGAGTATGGACAGATATTAGCATATCAAGCTACTCATTCTTTAACAATCTATTTTGAGCTTCACTGTGAGGTTATAAGGTTACAAATCCTGATAAAAGAGTAAACCAGGATCTGCAATAAAACTATCTTACAACACAACCAAATAATTAGGACTAAGAATTAACTAGAAGAAAGAATTAAGATACATATCTCTGACACGTCATTCAATGTAATGAAATAAATTAGCAGTTAGAAAGAATAATTTTCTCAAAAAAGTACTTAGGTGCACCTAGACTTTGTCTAGAGCTAGTGTACTTTTTATGCTTTATTTTTAACCCTATTCCGTAAACAAACATTTATATTACAAGAGACAAGAAAAGGAATAATTTCCATGAAAAGCACCTACACAAAATACACTAGCTCCTGTATTTTTTAAAAGACTCATAAACTGTTCAAGCTTATGCTAGACGAAATAAAATGGAACACGAGCGCAAATGGGTTACCGAAACACCATTAATTAACCTATTTTCGGCAAAATATTCTCCCACTTAATCTCATCTGTCGGTTCATTTCCATCATTCTCGTTCCAAAAAACTAAACGTTACCAATAATTTTATTGGTTTCTTTATTTGACAAATAGTTAATCAACAAAAGAATTATGTTTGCTTTGCTTAAAAGTTTTTAGTGAAATAATTGCAACGATACCTAACAACATAACAATAAAAAAATGATATAGGGTAAACTCGTTAGAGATGGCCATACGGGAGAGATGGCCAATCGAATTATTTTTGGCATGCATAGCTAGATGACGCTACAATGCAGTCAGTACACCGCAAGCCACGCCCGGGAACATAGTGCGACGACGCTGCTGCGCGTATTTATGATAAAAAGTAAGTAAATAAACTTTTATTTTACAGGGTATTGCAAAATTTGTATAGTGTAGTCATATATTATCATGTAGTACTACTTTTTACTTTAATTTTTAAATGTTTGCTTAGTTTATTATGTTTATCAAATGTTTACGTCTATTCTAACCTCAAAATGGCGCCTGTCAATTTTTAACTAAATCAAAAATTTGATGTGGCCATCTCACCCGCACGAAAAGGAGAGATGGCCACATAAATTTAGGTTGAGATAGCCATATATTTTTTTTATTATTTGAAGTGATATTAATGTGTTTTATGTTTTTTACAGATGCCAAATAAGTAAAAAAGAAAAGAAATAGCCACTCGTGGTTGTTGGAGTGAAGATTCACTAAAAGCTGCTATAAATTCCATTAAAAATGG
This sequence comes from Spodoptera exigua, assembly GCA_902829305.4. Classification (NCBI taxonomy): domain Eukaryota; kingdom Metazoa; phylum Arthropoda; class Insecta; order Lepidoptera; family Noctuidae; genus Spodoptera; species Spodoptera exigua. Next base: position 14,837,244 of record LR824603.2, read on the forward strand.
AGAAATGTCGGTGTATAGAGCAGCAGTTATCTACGGCATACCTCGTAAAACACTTGAAAGAAGGTACAAGACCAACAATGACAAAAAGGGATCAATGGGATCCACCTCTATGCTTGGAGACCAAAATGAAAAAAAACTGGCTGATCATATTAAAACGATGCAAGGAACAGGATTCCCTTTGACAATTAGAGATGTGAGAGTGATTGCCTTTCAGTTTGCTGAGCAATTAAACACAAGACTCTCATTTGGGTCATTATTGAATAAAGCATGAGGCAAGGCAGCTACTGCCGAAAACGCCATTTCGGGATTTAGAGCATGTGGAGTATTCCCATTTAATCCAACTGCAATACCTGATTATGCTTTTATCAATGACCGAACCCCAGATTACACTACCACTCATTAACATACTACCTCACTAACATTCATTCAAGTTTACCTTTTTCTACAAGTGTAACGTTCATCACTCCACCAAATTTCAGAGAAACAGGTGAAAATTAATCATTAGCAATACCAGGATGGAAGTTCGTAAACGTAGCAAACAGGATGGCAAACTTTTGACATCAGAGGAGCATATAGCATTAAGATAGGATAAAGAAAACGAAAAGACATTGAAAGAGCATAGGCGTAAAGTTAAACAAGAAAAAAAAATGGTTAAACCCAAAGATAAGAAGACTGATGTCTCGTCTTGTGGAAGACTGGCTCCAGTGTCTTATTTGTGACAGGTGGGTACATGAAAACTGTACCGAGTTTGATGATATGTGCTCCATATGTAAACAGAAGAAGAAAGAAGAAGAAAAAAGAAGCTAAACAAGCTGAATTTCAGGGCAAGGGAAAGGGAAAAGGAAAGTCAAGTACTGGTCATCTATCCCGTATAGCTACGGCCAACTCACCCTGAAGCCCCGGGAGAGATGGCCAATCCTATTTTTTTTTAGAAATTGTTTTTGAATATGTTTTTAAATTATAAAAAAATTTTTTTCGTTGATTTTTACAAGAAATATTACTGTTAATTATGATAAGAATAAAAGACTGATTGTTACAACACATTTTCTTTGTTTTATTATGCCCAGATAAAACTATGGCCATCTCTAACGAGTTTACCCTAAGTAATCGACATTCTAAATGACTTATCGATATTTTAATAGACGGGCAATGCACTTGTAAATCTTCTTGTCTATGTGTGACGCCGAAGGCCGAATGCTTAGCGTCAGTTGGTTCGTTTGCTTGCTAGATACTCTATCCCATAAAAAAAACACAGAAGTTAAGTAAATTTTACCATTATAGACGATATTCGACTCTGCTGTCCTTAACCCGTGAAAAGGAGCGGACTGGAGAGCAGATCCACGCGAGTCACAATGTATTTTCTATTGTTTGTCATATGCAGACATAGCCAGACAAGAGGTTAAATCACCTTCACAATAATAAAAAAAAAAAATTTCTGCCGTACAAAAATATCTCCTCAAAAGAAAACGCATGGTCATCGTACCACGTAATGACGTTCAGATAGGCAGTAACTGAAAGCTAAGAGCTAGTAACTAAATCGTGCTGTAATAAATATCGAGAGGATCGTTCGTTAGTCATTATGTATACTGTAAATTGCGAGTTGTCCTGTACAATTCCTCTGAGTACAGTACAACGTTTAATAAATAGACTTCTCATGACATGTCTCCTAATGATATAAAATAAAAAAGACAAATGTGCGAATTCATTGAAATGCTTTTTTTTTCATTTATTTATCATATTTGTACAGTAAATAGTGCTTTGTGCGCGCCCCTGCGAAGAACGACATTGGGTGCAAATTCTCCTTGCGCAAGGTTTTGTAAGGCTATTAATGCTTGTAGTGATAGGCTTGACTTGCACTCAGATTCTATTGGCACACAAAAGTCTATTCTCTCTAGCCTGACTGATTTGTGATTTATTTAATTTAATTGTTTTTTTTTTTAATTTTATTTTTGTTTTTGCAACCCGCTTTACCCTTTATATCTTTGTTCACGACTTTTACGCAAATCCTGTAAATTAGTAGTCTCTGTTATTGTGTTATAAGTTTATTTTTTGGTTTATATTTATATCTAAATTATTTTTTTTAGTGATATCAAAAATGTGTACTGTTTATTTACATAATATGTCTATGTATTTGAAATGCTGAGTTTACCTATAAGTAATTGTTACACTTACGAAGTTATGTATTTTAGTTTGTAAGATCTTGATTCCTGTGTAAACAATTGTTGGTGAAACAAATAAAAAAATAAATAAAAAAAATAATACAGGATTATCAACTTAAAATAGCAACCAAAAACCACTAAGGTTTAAACTTGTGCTATCATGAATCTATCTCAAAATTGAAATTGTAAAGGAAAAGGTTTACAAATATTTCTATATGACGGTCTGCAATTAGTAACGCATTCCTAAATAATACCTTATTTCCGCTTATGGGGTAGGGCGAGACAGAGTGTCAGACTTGTACTGACTAAAAACCATCCTTCTTTTTACATTATTTATTGCGCAAAAAACAAATGTAATAGGTTCATTTCGTAAGTAACAATAGCTATGAAAAACGAAGTACCTATTCATCATCGTAATGTCTACTGACAGGATTCGAACTAGCAAACACGCAACACAACAGTTGTATTCACACTCAACTGGCATGGACAGTGGCGTAGTGGCGTAACTAGGCGCGGATTTTATGACCATGAACCTTTGCCCGCGACCTGTAGTGTTCAAAGTTCGATCTTCAACACTGGACCTCAGCAGTGGCGTGAAAACCTAAAAGACTTATATAAAATCACTGTGCTAAGTGAAATTTTGAAAGCGATGGGACCGTATATAGGACATATATAAGGTTGGTTAAGTCAGTTGATTTTCTTTTTATGTAATATTTCGCGGCTAACAAGCTGACGGATCACCTGATAGTAAGCAATCGGCGCCACCTATGGAGACCTGTAACTGAGTTACGACTGCGAGTGCGTTGCCGGCCTTTTGGCGATAAAGGTTTCGGATATGTAAAGATTGAGGAGGGATTTGGCATCCAGTAACCTCACTCACACGCCGAAATACAACGCTGTTGTTCTTTCACGTCGGTTTTCTGTGAGGCCGTGATATAGCTCCGGTGGAGTCGACACATTCGTGCCGAAGTTTGGCTCTCCTACATTTAAATGAGGCCAAATCTATACTAATATTATAAAGAGGTAAAATTTGCAAGTTTTTACGTTTGAAGTTTGTATGTAGGGGGTAATCTTTGGAACGGCTGGTTGGATTTCCAAAGTTCTTTCACTGATAGATAGCTACAATGTTCCTAAGTGCTATAAGCTATAAAACATCACGCTACGATCAAATGGAGCTGAGCAACGGGTGAAACCGCGCGAGAGTAGCTAGTAATCAATAAGGTTGGAGTTGATCCTGATGCTTCCAGATTCTCACAACCTAATTTACAAGATAAAAGAGATAAGAAATATCGGGGATTTTTTCCCATGTTGTCAAGATATCACTTATGAAAAATGTGATAAAGCAAAAATAGATTCCCAAGCTAGATAAATTGGTGATAAGCCTCGATTATGATGTACTACAGGCCCATCCTGGCATCGCATTTTTTTATATATATTTCTAGCAATAATATAGCCTATTTTAGTCTAGTTGAATAAAGCTCTTCATAGGATATTTTACTATTATTTATTATTTATTCAGTACTAGCTACTCTCGCGCGGTTTCACCTGCTGCTCATCTCCATTTAATCATAGCGTGATGTTTTATAGCCTATAGCACTCAGGAATCTTGTAGCTATGTATCATTGAAAGAGTATTGGCAATTTGGCCAGCGGTTCTAAAGATTACCCAAACTTACAAACTTTACCTCATTAGTTACAATATTGATATAAACACAGTGATTAATGTATATTTTCGTCCATGTTATTTAAGAGTAGATGTGGAACTAGCACAAAAGTCTTTATAAAGTACATATTATAGTATATAGATATTTCAAATCTAATATTTATGTCAAATAAATGTATTTTCTTTTTTCTGACTTTCTTTCTATATATATACCTAAGTAGATTATTACACATATGAATATTTTCCATTGGTAATTCTTTATGTTTTGCACTGCACCATGGCCATGATTAAGTGTTGTCTACATTAGAGGATTGAGACATAAGTGTCTGTGCTTTGCATGCAAGCTGGAGATTGGATATTCAAGGGTTTAGGTTCATCAGAGTGCTATTGCCCTAAATCGGCTCTATCGACACCAGCAGTACAAGGGGGAGGGGGGAGTATAATGGTAATTTTATTTAGAATTAAGTATTACAAAAGTAACGAATGAAAATAAAATAATAACTTCTTTAAGACATAATAAACCTTATTGAAAATACGAACTGATTACTAATATATGCTTATTACTCAGAAAAGGTCTACAACAATTTGTTTACAACTATAGGAGAAATTAATAACTTTGATCACTAATGATTACTTACTTATAAATTGAAAGATGTTTTAACTGCACTCAATAAAACAACATTGAGAGACATGATAAATACATATCAATTACTAAGTTATGTTTCTTCTAATAAGATAGATAAGTACTCTGTTTAAAATAAAAATGTGATTGAAAATATTTCACTAGGCAGAAAGAGGCCTGCAGTTTTTCTTGTTATTTTTTTTCAAATTGCATCACTGTTTCCTTGGTACTAAATACCCAGGGATGGTTTTATTAAAATAAATAAACATTTAATACAAAAGATTTCTTTTCTTCCCATATAATTATGTTTTTGTAGTTTTCACTTTTTCTGAGCCAAATAAAACTCCTAAAATAATTGTTTACATCAAGAAACTGAACTGAAATGTATGGACTTCAAATTCAGATAAATCAAGCTAAACAATATTTTGATAATTATTGCCTCTCCATTACTTAAAGGATAATAAATTGTAATTATATTTCTACTGATAACAAGTAACAGTCTAATTAGAATTTAAATTAATTAATCATTTTGATTAGATAACTTCTCAAGAGGAAGTAATTTAATATGATATAATATAATATAAACGTTTGCAACATCAAGAATATCATGTCAATAGCCCACCATTCCATAAATTCAAATATAAACGTTTGTGCTCATCAAACCGTAAAATTTATAACAAGATAACAAACAATACATTAATAAATAGCTTATAATGTAAACTTATTGCGTTCTATTTTACGATTGAACGGTTTCATTAATCATTATAGTACATACTTCCTGAATTTAACGCACAAAAACTAGGAATGCGATCCACAAATACAAAATAAAAACAAAAAATAACTCACCGATGCACGTTGTTCGATCTTAGAAGTAAACAATAGACACTAACCACTAACAGATACCACGAAAATTCACAACAATCACCCTCACTGTATTATTGTTCAAATAATTCATATATTTCATTCATTAATGCATTATAATAACACAACAAAGGAAAAATCGTGAAACGATGCACAGCCTTCCATTTGTTGATTTGACAGCTACTTGACAGTTTGCCTAGCGTACAGGTTGACATTTCTCTCGAGTTCTTTCCACGCAGTTACCTAAAATTAAAGTAACCATGCTGCATCTATCATTTCTCCTATTTATTTAATATAAAGAATTATCTTATAGATTTTGAAGAAAACTACTAAATTTTTACACACAATGAGAATTGATATTGTTATATAATACAATGATTTCAACTTTTACCACCCAAACGTAATGTTTTGGGAGTTGGAAGTGTGGTGTGTGTGTGTTGAAAAGTACTATGATGTACGTGTAGATGGCGTTTGAAGCAAATAGAAATTAAGTTTAGAAATAAATGATAGAGGGCACTGTAAGTCTAAAGTAGTAAGTAAAAATATTCATTTTGTAGTTGCAGTTTTTTGGGTTTCGTGTCCAGGGGGCTTTATTGTTTTATTATTATAACTATTACTAAGAATTTGCTATCTGTTTGTCTGTCTATCTATCATCAGACTGTAAAACAAATGTGATTTTGACTTTTCTAGCTTGAGTCCGATTCCACCCAGGGTGAGGCTAGAAGGGGTGTCAGACTCTTACTGACTAAAAAAAAATCCCTGTTTCTTGTCCTGCTCCAGACCAAGGCTGCGGTTTTTCAGAGGGAGAGGGGGGGAGTTTTCCTATTATGTCTCTCACCCAGGGTTAGGCTAGGAATCTCCGGGGAGGCGGCGAACCTCCTTGCCGGATCACCGCCATGGGATCTGGAAGCGAAGGCGCTCGCGCGCGTCTACAGTTTGCGCGCAGACGCGCGTCGCCGGGGCGAGGATCCTCTGCCGCGCCAAATTAGTGCGTGGCGGAATGAGCTCCGGCGAGATCTCATGGCTGAGTGGAAGCAGCGACTGTCGCAACCGAGGGCCGGGCACGCTACTATAGCAGCGGTAAGACCCCTCTTTGAGGAGTGGCTTGAGAGACGCCACGGCGTCCTCACCTTCCGCCTGACGCAGGTGCTTACCGGGCACGGCAGCTTTGGTAGGTTCCTGTTTCGGATCCAGCGGGAGGAAACGCCAGTAGTGTAGAATTGGGGTTCCTGGATCAAAAAATCCAGGAACCCCAATTCCACACATGAAATATACCTACTAGACTATCAATCAGTTGGGGCTAATCGTAAACTTATGATTCAGTTTGTAATATTCAGACTGGTTTGATTTTAAGAGCAACTGTTTTAATTCATTTAAAAACTGGCACAAATTCTGACTTGGTCTATTCTGTTATCTGGGTGTGTATTCATAATTCTAACCTGATCTGATCTGTTATCTGGGTGTGTATTCATAATTCTAACCTGATCTGATCTGTTATCTGGGTGTGTATTCATAATTCTAACCTGATCTGATCTGTTATCTGGGTGTGTATTCATAATTCTAACCTGATCTGTTATCTGGGTGTGTATTCAAAATTCTGACCCGTTTCTTGAGCTTAATATTTAGCAGGTGTTTAATGAAATACATTTGGTCTTATTATTACGATATCTTTATTTAAATAAACAGTATCGAGAAACATAATTACAAAATCCAGACCCGAACAAACATCAACTCTTGTTCGTGTGGGAATCGAACCCACGACACTTGGTTTAGATGGTTAAAGAACATGTTATATTGCACTCAGTTGTGACCAGGGTCTTAACCATTAAGCCAAACGTGTCATCGAATATGTAACAAAATAGTGAAACACTTCAAGCACTTTGTTTACATTAATGATACGTGTATTGTATGACATCATTCATTCGATGCGCTTCCATATACGGTTTTCATTGCAACATGAAAGATTTCTCACTAACACAATTCTTTACGATGTTTTGCCACTGACTGACATATTCCCCTCCTTTCACAGCGTTTAAATAAAAACACTGTGGAAAATTTATAGCATGCTGCATCCAAGGATCATCATAAATTTCCCAATCTTCTATAATACCTCCACATGAAAAACATGCTGCTTTATCATATGGATTAATTCCGTAATAAAAGAATCCAGCATCAGCCATTTCCATCACTAATCTTTTCTTTGAATTATTCGTCCCCCAGTAATAATTAAAGGATAATTCACGTATTTTGTATGTATTATACATATCATATCGAGGTTTATATTTAGTTTGATACATATTTTATTTATTTAGTTACTAGTTCTTGATGCTAATAATTATAAACATAGAATGACATTGCTTTAATGCTGCAAGCAATTTATAAACGTGATTGTACAGGATTGGCAGAGATAGTAAACATATTGTAAAAAAATGAAACAAGTTTTTATTTATTTCATAAAAATTTTATTATCATGGCACCATTTATTTAAACACAATATATTTTTTAAAGCACATACAGAGTTATGATAAATACAATTATACATATCTTCAGAATGTTTATATTGATCATATAAATGTACTAAACTAGGACAACCTTTATCTTCTAAATTAAATATATTACTGTTACTATTTTCTAAAATATGCTTTAACCATAAAACTTTTTCCGAACCTTTAACATAAACACATTTATCTCTTAATATATCGGAAACCAAAGTCTGGTAATTGGAATAAGGTACAAATCCTTCACTCCAGTATATCTTTTTGTTACGTTGAATCCAAAGAACTACCTTTTTTTCAGATTCCGTTAAGTTTTTAAATGGAAATGGTGGCTTAACTAAAAACACTTGTAGTTTTTTGTTACACAGTATAGCGATTTCTTTTAATATAAATTCATCTGCTTCTGTTCTAAATCCCTGAATATCAACAACAGCAATCATGATAACCTGCGCACAATGTTGCTGAGAGGTTTGTATTCCACAAGTCGATCGTTTATAATCAAACAATACGCAGTTGTCTTATCTGGTATTGGTGTGGAACATTCAACTTCTAACCGCACGTCCACTGGACCGGTTTTCAAACTATCGTTTTGTCTTGAGCAATCTAAGATGAAAAGGGGGGCCTTTTCTTTAAAATCTGTTAGATTTAGCAATGGGTCTACAGGACTGTTGTAATACGACTGACGAAATTTCACATACATTTCATATAATATACTGTACTTGTTCTCAGAAAACTTTAAACTTAAAGGTTCGTAGGGATAATATTGCGAATTCAAAAAGAGTGTTACATTGGTCACTTCACAATGATCGAATAGTGAACTGTCTTTAGTCCTATTATTTCTCCTATTAGTTTGCAAGCAAAATATAACATATCTAGGCTTTTCCAATTGTGAAGCTGTTTTTACTGACCAAGAATGCTTTGTAGTTTTAGGTAGCAAGGGATACTCATATAAATCCCAATTTCTAAAAGCCATCTGAATAGGTTTATCTCTTTCTAAATGTTTTAAAAGTGTTAGTCGTTCTCGATCTGACACTTTTATATGTGGCACTCTCCACTGAACTCTTTGTATATCTATTTGAAAATTAACAACATCATCAGTCAGAATAACACTATTTAAGTTAGAGTTACTTCTACTCAAAATAAGTTCGTGTTTACAATTTATCACAATTTTATTGTAATCTTCTGCAAACCCTAAAACCTTATTCAATGGTATCACGGCACTAAAATGTCCATCACTTTGGAATCCCGCTAAGTTCCAACCCCATAAGGCTGCAACTTTATTTTCTGCTTCATTTAATGAAATGTATGATTTTATTGTTGACGTAATTCCCGAATTTTTAATGCGGTCTATTTCGATACCATTCATTTCGTATCTGATGTCTTGAAACAAAGACATAACAGGGTTATTAGTGAACGTAACAGTTTTCTTGATCGGATTCCCATCTTTACCGAACAGCCTTGCCTGTCCTTCGATGTAAATTGAACTGGCTGATGGTAGCACGTATATGTCTTGCTGATGTATGGGGATTCTGATTTCATCGTTTTCTCTAAAGCTGTTATTGTAGGGATTGTATGAATGGATTTCATAACTTTCAATCGAACTGTCGAAATGCGGTAATTCAGTAATCTGTAGCATATTCATACTTTAAACCCCAGGGCTTTAAGAAAGTCTTTATTTGCTTTAGTCAGTTTCTTAATTTTTGTATTACGTCTGTGCACCTTAGCGGTCGCAGAAGAAATAAACCGATTTATTTTTATTGGAGCGTTTTTATAATATACTATCATTTTGTTTTTCTTAAGTGCAGACGTAACTGAATATATTCTTGTTCGAAGTTAATACAGTGACCAAATTGATCAACAATCTTAACAGATATGGATGAAATTATATTTTTGTTCACTGGAAAGTAAATAACGTTTTGTGGTATCTCTATATAACCATGACTTAGAGCAGTATCTGATACAAATTCATGAATAAAATGTGTTGGTAATCCGTTGCAGTATGAACCGTACACAAGATCACATTCAATTTTGATCACAGACAGATTTCTAGTTTTAATTGGAATATCCGGTCTTGAATTAAATACTGAAAAGTATAGTAAACCGCACTCGTATTGATCAGATAAATGAAGAGGTGGTTGAAAATACGAGACCAGTTCTGATTTATTGCCAGAGATGGTAACCGTAGTAGACATGCTTATATACTGGACTGTTATGAAAGATCCCGTTTATTTTATTGCTTCGTTGACCAAAAATTGTTTAAGAAGTGTAAACAAAGATGTCCACAATTAAAGGGATGGTCACGTTGTATATTTTCATAATTGTAATTCACTTTAGAACCCGCATATTTTATGAATTCCTTTGGCGGCTTAAGATTTCCGTAACTATCAAAATACTCAATATAATCGTCGTATTTTGCATAGGCTACCCAATGAGAGCCAGAGTTTTTAGAGCTATCTAAATTAATAACACCACATTCTTTTTTGAAGGGGTATTTAGGGAGCTCATCTCTCATAAAAACACCTCTAAAATATGGGATGCTATTTCCAATCTTTAAAATGTCCAAGTTAGTTAAAGCTCGATTGGGTAGCCGATATCTTAGTTTTTTTCTTTTGATATGAATATTCCAAGCCCATCTTTATGTGGTTTAAGGTGTAGCCCTTTTCCGATGCAAAGAGCTTCCATTTTTTCATTATGTCTCTTTGACTCAGCTAACAGTTTTTTAGCCATCTTGAATTCATTTATGGTTTTAGCAATGCCAGCTGCACCACCTGCTAGAGCTCCAGCAGCAGATAATCCCGCAAAAATAGGAATTAAAGGTAGCACTCCACCAGTTCGTGGTATAGGAATGACTCGAGGAAGTTTAATGGATGAATTATCAGCTAATTCTTTGACAGCAGCCATAGCTAATTCTATCGCTGCTTTTTTGCATTTTGGTTTTAATTTTTTAATTTGTTTTTTCGTTTTTGGTAATAACGCTTTTAAATTTATTTTTTAATCCTTTTCCAGTTGTATCTTTTTGAGAACACTTGTTGCTACATTTCTTTAGACCAGAACCAGTTTTAATTTTCATTGACATAGCGTTGCGTACTAAACGTGCCGCGAGTTTTTCACCTGGACTTGCATCCGAGGCAGCTGCTCGTTCTTTCGCCATATTTAACAAAGTTAAATCTGCCTTGTGACGATCCTCTAAGTTTGATGACTTGTGATAAGCGATATCGTGCTCCTTGCAATACTCGTCTAATTTATTAATACCTTTATCTCCACGTCTAAGCCTTTTAATTAAGTTTGTGCCAGGCCCACAATATTTGTAGCCTGGTAAGTGTAACTCAAATGGTAAATTATTTATTATCCAATTGAGAAGACTGCTCTCTCCAATACACATCATAAGACTGATAAGTTATAAATTGAACACTTAATAAATAGTATTGTTAAGTGAATTATTTTGTTACAATTTATTCGACTTTTCAATCCAGCTATTCTCAGAAGAAGGCAAACCTAACCATTTCACTAAAACTTTATTTCCTTTACTTCTTAGAACTTTCTCTACTAGATATACATTGGAATGTTTCGTTTTTTGAAGCTCTTCTGCATAAAATGCACCTAAAATAGGTCGACCTCTAATTGTATCTTCAATTAAATATGTAACAGGAGTTGTATTTTGTATTTTTTTAATTTTAAATATTTCTGTTGACCAGTTCGGTGTATATCCTTTTTCAAAAGTTCCCTTATATTTACTTATACGCACATAATCGTCTACTTTAAACTTACTTTTTGTATTCACGTTTTTTACCAAACTTATATATCTTTCCAGTATACGTTTTTTATTTTTACTATCTACATTTGCGGGAATTTCATCAATTGTGCGATGATGGGTATGATTATATTTATAAACAACATTATCAAGAGTGTTATCTACCCATTTATAGTTTCCTTTTAAACTAAATTCTTTATACAGTTTAGATTTTAGTGTTCGGATAAATCTCTCAACAATTGAAGCTTTTTTTGTTGAAAATGTTGAATAATGATTAATATGATAAGATTTCATAAGTGCTTTAAATGTATTATTATAAAACTCAGTCCCATTATCAGTTTGCAGATTTTTAGGCACACGTCCTTTATTTAATAATGTCTTGAAAGTGTTACTAACAACATCTTTGGTTTTACATTTCAAAGGAAAGGCCCATGCATATTTCGAAAATGTATCAATAACGGCGAGAATAAATCTATTTTTTTTATTTTCCTTAGAAATTGATTGCATATCTATTAAATCCGCTTGCCATAGATCATCTATATCTTTCATGATAACGTGTCTTCGTGAAAAGTTCACTCTAGCATTTTTATGAATTTCGTTGACCACATCGGCTTTACTCATGTTTCTTTTTGTCCCAGTTTTAATATGTCCCTTAACAAGTTTTATGTGATACTGAATAAAAGGCACATTATTCTTACTATTTATTCTTTAATAATGTCAGCTTCTTTTAATTCTTCAATTATTGAAAAAATTTCATTATCATGGTTTGTGTTGCCAGCATCTCTAGATGCAACTAATAATTGCAATCTCTCAACCAGTTCATTTGGGTCATCCCAATAAACTAAATCAGTGTTCTTTTTGTATTTCTTGAGCTTTGGCAAGTTTCCTCCATGTTTAGTGGGGGTTTTATCATTTGATATTTCGGAAAGCAGTGGTTTGATGATTGCACGGTATTTCGTTCCTTTATCGCCTCTTATTTGACCATTAGGATTAAAAAGGTATATTTACACCATCATAAATATCATGGATATCATACCCTTCTAATGAAATTTCTAGGTCATCTGGTGCTTCCATTTTAGGTGACTTTTCAAATAATTGTTCAGAATCTTGTTTAGGATCGTAACAGTCTTCAAACTTTGCAAATGAGCTAGTTTTTATTGTCATCAGATTCAATGCTGTCATTATTACTGAAAGTTGTATTTTCCACATTCCTACTTTTTACTATAGATAGATTTGAATCAACTAGGGTTTTTAAGAGGATCTGCAATAGGTTTCAGCATTTTATCGAGTGAAAAATTCATGACGTATTCCTGGGTCTTCATTTGTTTTATTTTATTCTTTATGGAGTCTACTGACTTCATTAACTCTATTCTAATATTTTTCTCCATCTTACGTTAAACGACTGCATTCACTCATAGAAGAAATAATACTAGTTTTCATTTATTTGGTATTCATAATTATATATTATATCAGTTCCCACCACCAACATTCATGAAATTTCAAAAATATATCAAAATTCTTTCTGTACCCTCCATGACTCAAAGAATATTCTTTGTGAACGAGTATGAAACTGTAAGGATTACTCCAAACGTTCCTTGACCATATATTTTCTACATGCACTTCCTATGTAATTGTGAAGCAGTCATTAGGTACATGGCAGATAAAAGATACATTTATTTATTATTCAAAGTTAATGAAATTATCAAATGATTTTCTATATCTGCCATGTTTCAAATCACAGTCTTTATTGATAGTCAAAAAATCGTATGGACCCAACCATACTTTTGAACAGAGATGTTTGAATTTGGACCATTCCATATCTGAACTGACATGTTCATCATAAATATGTTTTAAGTTTATATCATCTTGTTTGAAGATAATCAGAAAGTTAACATTGTCGCGTAACAACTGCTTTGGTACTTTTGAATAAGTCTGAGATAAGTAAAAACAATCTATTGCTCTGTGCCTTCCCATCGTAAAATAATTACGTATATTTATTTGTTTTTTCACCAACCACGTCATCAAATATTATTATAGAATTAGGTAATGCATCATTAGGATGAATCACATCTTCATCGAATTTAAAAGTAAATAGTTTCACACTTGGAATTCTATCCAGAATTTGTTTGAGAAAGCGATATTTTGATTGTGAGCTTGTTTTGGAATACAAATATATGTTTTGAAATTTTAGCCCATTTTCATGAATTAATAAGCTTAACATGACGTTAGTTTTTCCACAATTAGAAGGACCACATATTATACTGCGGATGTTATTCGGGAGAAGTACGCTATGTTTCGGGTGCGGCGTATTCTCCTTCACATCAATATTTTTAACTGCTAAGGATACCGGGTGTTTAATCCACTTCATTTTTGTGTCTGACATAAATAATGTTTGTTCTGGTATTTATATACTTACAAGAGATCAGGTTATTCTTTTTCTTTCATACAGCTTAGACTTTATTTCATATAAGAATAAAATCAACTGATGAAAGATATTAGCCAGTCAATCAAGATATTATCGAAATTAATCACCCGGGATATGCCGAATGTACTTAACATTACTCGAGGAGGCTATTTTCATGCATCGCATATACATTATAAAATCACTTTATATATCATAAATATCAAATCCTCAGTAGGTAATTAAATAAAACACATATAATTATAATTTATATCATAATAATTTATTTCCATATATATTTTATTACATAAAGCACAATAATTTTTATTATTAAAATTATAAAAGTCGTTAGTGTATAACATTAGTTAGCATACATGATTACAATGACCCCAAGGTACAGTGTCAATTTGATTTCTTAAAATTTTGCCTTTTATCGTCTATTCTGTTCAAGACTACTTTATTTACTGCTTCTGAGAATAGCACATGTTTCATTGATCTGATCATATTCATTTTACGCTTTAAAGTAAAATTTTTAAATAAAACGTGCTTATAGTTACGTGATTTTAAACTCCTGGTTATAGGTTTTGATACACCTTTAGCTTTATTAATTTGCATTTTTAGTGATTTTATACAGTACAGTTTCGCTCTTAAGCCTATAAATTCAATAATTGGGTCACCTCCTAATTCATCCTTAAATAAACCAGGTATTCTTTCATTGACCTTTGGAATACAGTAATTATTGTTAGATTCAAAATTACTTGTGTCAAATTTCTTAAATTCTGTTACATTTTCTCGTATATCTTTATATATGTCGTTAGTATTAATTAAATACAACAAACTGTCTGTATCAGTGTAACACAATTTAGCTTTATCACCATATTTATTCTTAATAAAATTATAATGAAAATTGTACAAATGTTGTTTAGAGTATTCTAATACCGCAAATCCAACATATATTGGTCTATCTAATACAAGTTTTTCTGGACTGAGTTGTATAGCTAAAAAGTTTTCATTAAATACAGAAATACTTTTTAAATTAGGTTTTGCGATTAATTTCTCAGCACCTACTATTTTGTTCGTTTTGTTCGAATAATCACTCCATTTACTTATTAATTTCACTTCGACATGCTTTCGTTTATTTTCTATTGTTTTTCCAAAAATTGAATTATTAAACAATTTAAAAAAATCTCTTTCAAATGAAGTTAAAGCTGCTTGCCGTAGTCTAGTATTCAAATCTATATATTTTTTTAAAAAACTTTCTTGTCTAAAACAAAGGATTCTATGAATTTTTTTTCAAAAGCAAACCATTTTTGAGACATTCTTTTAAATGAACATAATGAATAATGTAATTATATTTATCATACAAATTTGCGATTAATTTTTGCGTTTTCCCTCCAATAGGAGTGAATTTCTCTGGAGCAAAAGGCAAGTCACTATGTAAATTATGTAAATGATTTGGATACGTTATATCTACTTCTAAAATGTAACCG
This sequence comes from Spodoptera exigua, assembly GCA_902829305.4. Lineage (NCBI taxonomy): Eukaryota > Metazoa > Arthropoda > Insecta > Lepidoptera > Noctuidae > Spodoptera > Spodoptera exigua. Next base: position 14,852,685 of record LR824603.2, read on the forward strand.
AACTCTGAATTATCAGGAATATTAAGCACATTGAAATATTTCATATCATTATCGGTCATGAACTTAAATTCTGAAACGGGTAATTTTTTCGTCATAGCATATCCGTAAAGATTATTACAGTCTAAGTAAATTAAATATGTTGATGGCTTTGAATTATCGAAATGAGGTAAATAAACATTATTAGCTTTGGCATATCGGTGAGAACATTGAGCTAACCCTCCTCGTATTCCTCTTTCCAACATTTCGTAAATTTCTAAGTCATGAATCATTTCTAACTGAACACCTGTGTAAAGGAGCATAGCGTCCCAACTCAATCCAGGTGAACTTACATAATATGCAGGATCAAGTTTATAATGCTGGAGACAAATGTTTCTGAAGTTTTCAAATATATCACATAATAATAGTACATCACACTTTAAATACAAGTCAGTATATTCACCAAGAGAAGTAATATTAAAAAGATTCCACACAATTTGAGCATGTTCATATTCATCATCAGTTATGTGTTTCATTTGTAAAGAGTTATAAAATTTATCCTTGTCAGGGAGTTGTGTTTCATTGTATTTAGCCCATGTACAAATATATTCATATGGGTAAATACCTTTCTTTCGCATTAAATTAAATTGATTTTTTGTCCGGAAAGTGTGTGAATAAATGAATAAAATCATTCTCCGTTAAACTTTTACTCAAGTTGTCAAGACTTGAACTAAGAAATTTAAACGAGTCTATAAATTTAATTTGTATTGGTTTGCATCCTTTACCGGTATTTATTATTTTTGTTATGGTTAAATATTTTTCTTTAGTTTCTGCTATAATTCTTATCTCACCTTCATATTTCGATAATTCAGTTATAAATATATGAGAATCGTAACCAACTAAATTGTGAAATATAACGGGTATAAAGGGACAAACTGTATAATTTAAATTGCACTGCGAGTGTGCCGCACCTCTGTACTCAGATGTTATATGATCATGGTCACAAACTTTATCACCAAATAATAAATCATTACAAATATGACATGTAGTTGCATTATTATAATTATCAGTCTGATCTCTTGTCATTGGTCTCATAGGTTTCTCTGTTAATAAAATGTTATGAATTAATTTCGCTTCTTCAATCAATCTTTTAATAAATACTTCTACACAGTCAGGTCCTCTATATGATACAAATTTATTTAAGCTGCTATCATGAGAACAACACACGTAGAATGCAAAACAGGACGGTTGATGTAGTTTATTCTTTATTGTATTTTTATCATTCTGTTCCATTTTACAGTTTAACAATATACTTTCAAAGTCAGCGTATATTACAAAATTAATTTTTTGCTTTCGCTCATAATTTTTGAATTTTAATGTACTGTTTTTATCAGGTAGTACGGTTAAAATTTTAGAGCAACTATGAGAATTATACTTCATTTCAGAAGTAAAAAATTGTAAACATGTCTCACATAAATACATTCGTCCCTTATGGCATGAAACTTGTCGTCGTACTAAACGTAGCAGATTTTTTATCAAACAGTAATGACCTTTATTATGTTTTTCAAAGTACAGTAAGTTAATATGTTTATCTTTCCTGCAATTCGTCACATAAATAGGGCCAGTTATAGTACAATGTTTATCAAATCCATAAATATTAATACTCAAGTCACAATTATTTTTTTCAAATAATTTTATATCTTTATGTGAAGGTGGAAATGAAATTCCTTGTGTATTAAGTACTTTACTAAAATGTGGATAGGAATTGACCCTGCAAACATTATTTTTAGCTGGATATAGTGCTGCAACTATGCTCCACAAAAAACAGTATTCATCATTATTATGTATATTCAAACAGCTCTTTGTGTTTTTAATAACATCTGGTAGCTCTAAATAAGTACCACCCCGCATGGGGCAATATTTATTTATATTTATTTCTAAATGATTTATTGAAACAAATGACCATCCGGATTGACAATGTTCAAATTCGGTAAATTTTCTTTTAAATGTTTCTATTACATTCAAATATGTCTCATCAAAATCAGTATTATTATATATAATTTCATATTTAGTATTAAATGACTTAAGCTGTTGCTCACCTAACGTAGGCAGTAAAAAGTAAGCAAACAGCTCGAAATTAACTTTAATGCAGTTATGTCTCATTAATAACATTTTAATTATATTATAAACATCTTTTCGCTTTTCATCTAAGAACGCCTCTGGTGTGAGGTACTCATTTCCTATAGATGGATTTAAGCGATAAGTCAGAATCCGGTTTTTAAATGCAGTAGCTATAATATCAACATTTTCAAAATTTGACTTTACTAAACAATTTGATTTATGGATATTCGTTCTCTTATGGTATCTGTATTTATGTTCGGGATCTCAATTTTACATTTCTCACAATATCTTTTTAATAAACAATTAGTCTCATTAATATTCGTTTCATATTCATGTTCTGGGATCTTAGTTTCGTATAAATCATTATAAGTATCTGAACTTGCTGGTGTCGCATTACTGGCTTGTGTAACTGGAAACAAAATAAATATAACACATTTTTATCGTACTAAATACTTTAATTAAGAGATAGTGGGTTACAAAAAAACTTAAAAACTAATTCACTGTATATAATGTAATATGTAGGAGTACCTATGATTAATATATGATTATATATGTTATAAAATAACTGATTACATGTAATAATATCTCGTACCAATAATTGAGTATAATACATAGGTACTTAATTACTGGTATGAACTTATAAACGTTGGAGTACAGCGTTTGAACTCCCGCCTAGTACTTATAATAAATTCATTCAAGTGCCGCCAAGATTCAGAATCTTCGTCCGTTTTATTTTTTATAGTGATCACTGAGTGACGCCACCTATTCACGGGTTGAATCCGCTCTATCTCATCACACTTGTAAACCTTAAGTTCAATGTAGAACGCACCTTTTTTATTCTCATCTATTTGACGAGAAAAGCCATTGGCCAGTCTCCTTGTGACGTAGGAGTAAATAACCGGAGGCTTCTTCTCCGCGGGTACGTCTACCGCGTCGTCGTCGCTGTCACTCCCAAATACTTCGCGAGCCGTAGACTTGGTAACAGGAGGTATGGGGCGAATAACTGTCTTGCTTTTCTTACTGGTAGACGGCTGGGGGCTGCGCGTTGGCGTCGACTTACGTTTCTTGTTTTCCTTTGGTTTGGCCTTCATCTGCACCTCGTCCAACGATTCGTCCTCCGAAGGGAAAATATGGTCAGCAGTGTGTTTGGACCTAGAAAATAAAGATAAAAAATATTAGATAACATTCACATAAATTGCGAATTGAGTGATCGAAGAAAATGAATGAAAGTAACTTGAATGATTGAATAATAATAAAATGAAACATGAGGAACATGAATGAACATATTGAGTAAGCATGATTGACAGAATACTAAATAAAACAAATAAACAGTGTTTGGACATAGCAAATAAAAATATTGGATAACATTTACATAAATTATGAATGGAGTGATTGAAGAAATGAATGAAACTAGCTTGAATGATTGAATATTAAGAAATGAAACACTGAATGAAGTATAGCAGGTAATACTTACATTTTAGAAGATTGGTGGTTTTTAGGTACTTCCTTCCAAATTTGGATGTGACTGCTTCTAGCTGAAGAATTGTTATGATCCAGTCCCTGCAGATGATCTCTTAAATAGCACTATATCCACGTGACGGTATACCAATTAGGGAATAGGGCACGGGTTTGCTAAAATGCTTTGTCAGATCTACCACCCAAATACGAAATTGTTTAAGTTGCAGAAAAATAACTTAGCAACATACCGAGATCATGCAATATCAACTTTATCTACTTCATCTAAGACATAATATAATTTAATAACACTGAAATGTAGATCTCATTCAGATTAAATAATACATACTTATTACACCTGGGTTTGTCTCCTCCTTTACGTTGGTAAGCAAATATAATAGTATGTATACAAATCTGTCACCATTTACCTCATAAAGCTCGAAAGATTGCTTTCTAACCGACTTCAAAAAGGAGGTTATATATTTTTTTTCATTAGAGAATACATAATATATCAACTATTATATATACACAAGTGAAGTGGCGGGGCAAGCTAGTTTATTAGTATGGATGAACAAACTTACACAAAAACCGATTTCGATATATGTAATAAATTACGTTTAATTGCAATCCGAAGCGATGTAGCGCCGTGTTGTCTAGAGTGTAGAATTACATTTACAATGTTTTTAAAGTACTGATAATTTCGATGCAAATTTGAGCTTTATGTCCCTTTTAAAATGTATTTTTAAAATTCTATATAAAGGATATAATCATGCGAAAAAATAAAAATAATTTAGTTTAATTCCATCAGCGAGCGGGGGCAAAAGACTCTATCCTAAAATAAAATATGTCGGTGAGTTATTTTCTTTAAATATAATTAATTATCATATAATTTTTTAATGTAATAACTTAATTGATTGAATGCAACTTAATAATTGTTACACATTTATATTCAATATTACACGCTTCTAATAACGATCATTTGAATTTATAAATAATATATACCTATAATATGAGTGACAAATTGATATTGATTCTTATTATTATTTTTAGGACTATGAAAACGACCTGTTCAACTTCATTCCCATGAACAGGGTAGCGGAACAAAAAAAACGATAAACAGTTGAACCTAGAAGGTCCTAGCAGCAAGCAACTGAAAAAATCTTCAACGGCTGCATTTACCTCTGTAAAAAAACTTACACGAGGTGCTAAAATTATAAGGATCGAGATTTATGATACCGAAAACTTCCCTGATCATATAAGTTCACTATGCAATTGTGATGCTGAGTTATGTGTGCAGCATGTGGTTAAAAATGTTTTTATGGACGATATTTATAAATCTGTTAAAGAAATTGCTTTAAAAGTGTCAGATATAATGCCATAAATAAAGTTCAATCAATTATTATTCAATAGTATTTTTTTTAATAACCTTCTACTGAAATGATGATTTTTATAACCTCTTACGATACATTTTATTTATCATCCAGTAGTTTTGATTCCTAAATTCCAATAAAAAGTGTAGGGTTTGAACCCGGAACGCACGACTGACTGCATTCACATGTTCGAAAAATCATATGAGTGAGCCTAGCCTGGATGTTATCACGAAGTTATCACGGAGGTAAGGTAAAGGTGTATGGATTTGCGGTTGGTAATTTGGTAATGGTTGTTTGTAAGTATAAATTATCCATGTCACTATATCCTTTAGGGTTTTGTAAGCTGGTGACCTATAATTGTCCAGTTTTATAGACAAAGGCTTAATTACTCTTTCTTTTAGAAGGATAAGGGCCCTTGGCTTCTCAGCTGAAATGAGCCAGTAAAAAGGTTGATAATAAATCAATTCGCATAAAGTGCTGTAAGTATGTCGACAGTCTATATAAGGCGACTATGGAATTCATCTGAGCGCATTATAATTTCAGGGCTGCTATGTGCTGAATAGACGATGCAGTGGAATATAGAATGCACTTATAAAATAAATACCAATGGAAATAATGATTAATTATTATTAAGTTGTTATATCGAAGGGGTATATTAAGTTCTTCATTGAAATCAGTTCAGAAGTATATGCATTCATCGTTTCATATGTATAAAAATGTATAAATAAACAATATCAATAACAATGGAGTGAAGAATAGGATCCGTCATTTCGATATCATAATTAATCCATATTATATAAGTTATCATCGTGTGTGGCGCTTGGCTGTATACTTATAGCGAACCGTAGGTATGCTTGTATTCCTAATTTGGAAGACGGCTGCATTCTTTTGTTAAGTTTATTATTACCTATTCATTATGCACATATTTCAATTATAGGAGCTTTTTTTGGCCAGTTCATTACATATGTCAATCGAAGATTATACCTACTTACAAATAGGCAGACTGATTGAAGACCAGTTTAACCAGACAAATTGAATCATAAGTTTACGATTAGCTCCAACTGATTGATAGTCTAGTAGGTATATTTCATGTGTGGAATTGGGGTTCCTGGATTTTTTGATCCAGGAACCCCAATTCTACACTACTAACGCCCGAGTGTCGTCATTGTGAGGATCACCTGGAGGACACGGTGGAGCATACGGTGGCGGAGTGCCCTGCTTGGGCTGATTACCGCCGTGTTCTCAGGGAAGTGATCGGCGGCAGCGACCTCTCGCGCCCGGCCTTAATCGAGGCCATGGTGCAGCGTGAGAGGAACTGGGAAGCTATCTCCTCCTTCTGCGAAGCAGTAATGCTCGCAAAGGAGGAGGCGGAGCGCGTGAGGGAACTATCCTCCTCGCGCCCCAGCCGCCGCAGAAGGCGACATTCCGGACGTCGGGGATCGAGGGATGATCTTCGGCCACCGTAAGCGCGGGTCTGCGGACGGCGAGCAAGGGTAGCTCGCCTCCCGACCAGAACTGGACCCGAGCGTACGGCGCGTAGCGTTCCGCGCGCGCCTCAAAGAGCCAATAGACCACCACAGTCGGGGCCCTAAAGGGCTGATGTTTAGCCGGGGCTGCGGGGTAAGCGCAATGAGGCACCGCGACCTCGGCCCAGAGCAGGAGAAGGAACGGGGGGGTTTTTAGTCAGTAAGAGTCTGACACTCTCTCTCGCCTTACCCTGGGCGGGAGAAGTCATTGGATGATTTTCCCCTGACAAAAAAAAAAAAAAAAAAAAAAAAAAAAAAAAAAAAAAAAAGGCTAGGAGAAGTATCAGACTCTTACTGACTAAAAACCCCCCCTTCCTTCTCCTGTTTTGGGCCGAGGCCGCGGTGCCACATTGAGCTTACCCCGCAACCCCGGCTGTTAGATGTCTGGTATGGTGCTCGCTTGCTACTGGCTGTAAAAGGGACTTATAACATAACAAAAGACCCATAGACTCATATCTAGGTAAGTATATACCGTGACTTTTAGTAACTTAGGTATTTTCCATTAGGTATAGTCGTGATTTATAAATGTCAAAATCGTTTCCTCAATATTCAACTGTTCTAGAAACAAAATACCTAATAACTACAATCCATAACCATTTTTCATTGATATTTACTCGTGTTTCAGTACAGCTTGTCAGGCATAACTTCATCAATGTCACTATGCGTAGGTACCTAACCCTACTTACGCCACGAAAATCAATGGAATGTTGAAAAGAATCACCCAAAATCGGGTTACTAGGCAACGCGCAAACGACGGGGTCTATATTCCTATATACTAAGTGTAACGTGTATCTATTATAAATCACATGTTTTGTATGTGTATCTTATTGTCAGGGGAATAAAGTCATAAATCACTGAAGGTCAGTACTATACAGATAGTTATTTATGTAGTAAATTGCTTTGGTAATGTCCCGCTTTGGCGCTTGGTCGATTTTTCCTCGATACGTTCAGCGTATATTGTATGAGGATATTTCTATGCGTAGAGTTGTGTGGTTTTGAAAAATAGGTAAAGGTTAAGGTAGGGTAGGTAGGTTTTGAAAAATTTTACCTAATTCCCCTACCCCACCGGTAGGAGAATAAGGTAAAATACCTAATAGGATTTTTTTATGTACAATGTACATAGGTATAGACAGAGTTAATTAGGTATTAAGTTTTTCGTTGGAAACTCACACAATCTGACAAAAAAATTTTTACCTACAGTTACTTAAATTAAAAGTTTATATAGGTACTTAGTATTGGTGTCATTTTCAGCCGCTTGCTTTCCAATCCTAGGTACTTATATACTTTTTAGGTGTTCGCCTGAAACCACTTAAATACCAACTAATCATAATATATGCTTTTTAAAAACCATAATATTATATATATACGATATGTACGTATGTTATATATAGAGATAAGAAAATCATATAGACTTATATATTACGTAACAGAAGCGACATTTTTATATTTTCAAAGTAGGTATCTAAAAAAAGCATCTAAAGAGCCTTAACAGTCAATCTTCCTAATTCAAACGTAGCTAGGTAGTCCGTTGTCTTATCAATACTGCACCCGACTGACCTATTTCAATACATCAGCAATCGCTTTTATACCTCCATTTTTATCTCCTTCACATAGACCGACCATAGAACCCCCCACAAAATACAGTAAACAGTAAAAACTATACAAAAATATATTTTATATATTTGTTAACGTATGGGGACATCGCGTGACGTTGCCAGCCGTGATTTCTTATGCAAAATGATCATGCATAGGCCATACGTGCATCGATAACATCTATGATAGGTAGGTACTGATAAAATGGTTATTTAAATAAATCGTTGAACAATAAGGCTTTGCAGTAGGTAATAGGTACTTTATTATGTCAGATGTTTTAGCTTTTTTTTTGTGAGGGGAAAAATCATTAAATGAATTGTCCCGCCGTATGTTAGGCGGGAGGCAGTGTCAGACTCTTACTGACTAAAAATCCCCCGTTCCTTCTCCTGCTCTAGGCCGAGATCGCAGTGCCTCATTGCGTACAGTCCCATGTGGATCTTTTAGCCTGGGTTCTAAAATATTTGCGTTCTTAACCTGCTTTTTGTATTAAGTGCACACTAAGAAGGTGACTAGGGTACTAAACTTCTCGTTCCCCTGTACTCCTTTAGGCATTTCGTTAACAAATCCTTACCTTTTTTAATTATTTTTCATGGAAGGCTTGGTACAAAGAAATAAAACAGGGTAGGTAGGTACTGCAGAGAGGTCACAATTCGAAATTGTTATTATTTAATATTTTTCTATAGCAAACCTTTCCAAAATGTTAACATAAATCAGAGGTTTCGTGTTAAATGAAAATATTTAGGTACCAATACACAATAAGTCTAATAATTCAAATACCTAGTAACAATAATGTACCAAAATATTGCGCCTTCAAAGACAATTTAAAACGTTCGAAGTTTAATTTATGTTTATAACGGTAGGGTTATTGTTAAATAAATTTCAAGATAATTATACCTACCTCGGCTAGGGTTGCGAGTGCAAGCGTAATAATTTACCGCAGCCCTGGCCCGGGGAAGGAGAAGGAACCAGTTGGTTTTCAGCCAGTTAGGGTCTGACACGCCCTCTCATTGTCATGTTAAGTAATTCTATAAGTAGGAATATTATCGTCTATATTAGAAAGAACTTCTGTCGGTTGTAGATTTCACACAATAATGGAACTTATTAACAGCAAAATATATTGAATTATATCACCCGTATTGTCTGTTCGTATGTGTTCCAAAAAAAGAAGAACAATTTGATTACTAATTGGAGGTAGTATTATTGCGATGAAAGTGGAAAATGGAATATTTTTTTCAGTTTGTAATCTGTCCTTGTTATCCAGTGTGGGAAAAAACATTTTTTTTCGGTTTTGTAGTAATAATCTTTTACAAAATTTTCTTTTCGGTACAAAATAAAACCCGCACACTTTGTCCTTCAGTGAGGCTCGCAATATTAGATTGGTATTTAACCGACTTCAAAAGGAGGAGGTTCTCAATTCGACGCGTATTTTTTTTATGTATGTACACCGATTACTCGAAGACGCCTCGACCGATTTGCAAAATTCTTTTTTTATTTGATAGGGTAACTTGCCATTTGGTCCCGTTGTCATGAGGTCAGGATCTGATGATGGAATCCTGGAGAAATCGAGGGGAACTTTCAAAAATTGTAGGGGAAAGTAGTTCTTTTGTGTGATGTTTAAGTAGGTATTTTGAAACACTACATCTTGACGAAGGTCGAAGTCGACCTGATGTTGGAGCTGGAAGACAGTCGAGTCGTATTTGGGCTTGAATGATTTGTATTGGCGAGCACTTTGCACCAGGCTTGGTCGTAACTGTCATTAAGGGTCTGATGATGAGAACGAAGGACACCTCAGGGAACTCCTGAACGGTTTACAGTAACTACTTCATGTTTGAACTTAATTCATGTATTTTGATGAAATCTTTGTACCTGTATAGATTATAACTACTGAAAGTCTGCAGTTTACCTGATGATGGAGACCATTGACAGTCGAGAGAACCCCTTAACGATTCATAGCAGCTACCTTGTGTTTGAGCTTGATTCATTCGTTTTGATAAGAACTTTATTTACACTTAGGTGGATTGTGACTGTCATTAGGGATCTGATGATGAAGGCGAAGGACAGTCTAGGGAAGACTGAACTGGTGTTTGGTTTTAATTTATTTATATTGATAAGAACTTTCCCTCTCCTAGAGAGGAGTGTGTCTCCTGTGTCCCAGTAGTGGGAACATTAAAAAGGCATTTATATTTAAAAGGTTACTGTAGTTTACAGAAGAACTTAAAACATACACTAAAATGTAAAAAAAAAAAAACTACGTTTAAAAAAACTTCAAAAACAAAAAAAGTGTCAAATACCTAATTACAATAGATAATTTAGGTATAAAATATGTCCTGTCTGCAAATATAACGTGAATACTTACTAGGTAGGAATACTCTGTTTGACATATGAACATAGCTACACTGCCGTGTTTAACTCGTTCTGTCGAAGTTGGAAGTCAAAATTATTGAAAATTAATCACACACACACACACACACCCACACAGTACCTAAATCATAACGCGGAAACGGAATGTTTTGACAAATTATGACAATTTATTAGATTGAGAAATTCAGGAATTTTTCCCTTTGTTTTTGTGACATTGAATGATGGGAATGGAATGGAATTTTATGCAAATGGAAGTCGTTTAGGAAAAGTTTAATAAATAATGAGATAAGCCGCATAATGAGTTTTAAAGGTGCATTTCAATTTTGGTTGATTACTTACCTACCTTTTATTTAAGGACTTTAACCGTTAGATATTTTTTCAAACGCAAATTAGTGTTCTGGGGCTTGAATTATGTAGATATAAACTTTGACGACTAAAGAATAAGGAGAAATACTTATAGATTAATAGAAATAGATTGTTAGAATCGAAATGCTTAGGTAGGTACTTATTAGGTTTTTGATTGGCATAAGGCAGAAATTAGGAGTATTAGGTACCTGAAGGTAAGCAATCGGCGTCGCCCATGGACACCCACAGCAACGGTTGCGATCTAAGTGCGTTGCCAGCGTTTTGGGGGTTTCAATTTGAGAATTTGGGGATTATGGGGTTTGCTAATGCAGGAGAAGAGATTGGGCTTCCGGAAAATCAAAGTCAAAATCAAATAATTTCAATACCTTACTACACGGCATTGTTTCATGTCTGTTAAGTGTGGGAGAGCCAAGCTTCGGCGAGCCAAGGTCGGCTCGACCGGAGTGATACCACGTTGTGTTTCGCCGTGTGAGTGAGGTTATCGGAGGCCCAATCCCTCCCCTTCCCCTATCCCTTCCCAATCCTTATATCCGCAACCCCCATCCCCAAAAGGCCGGCAACGCACTCGTAACTCCTTTGGTGTTGCGGGTGTCCATGGGCGGCGCCGATTGCTTACCATCAGGTAATCCGTCTGCTCGTTTGCCGACTTATACCATTAAAAAAAAAATGCCGTTCTCTGAAAGGCCGTGACAATATTTCGACCAAGCTGGCCTATTCGTGCTGAAACATGCCTGTTCTATACTTAGAATTCGATTGCGCAAAAAAAGGAAAAATTAAAAATGCATCTTTGACCTTCAATATCTCGAGAAACCGTGGAGTCCCAGCTATGGTCTTAAAGAAAAAAAATGATCCAAATAATGGGTAGAATACGTGGCTTTCGGCTTCGTTAAGTGTCTTTTTACACGTGCCTGTATAACTAGCTTCCGCCCGTGGCTTAGGCTAGCCTATGTGATAATCCCACAAACTTCAGCGTATATTATAATATACTCTCGCGTAGTTTCATTCGCTGCTCAGCTCCATTTAATCGCAGCGTGATGTTTTATAGCCTATAGCAATCGGGAACATTGTAGATATCTATCAGTGAAAGAATTTTGGTAATCCGACCAGCGCTTTCAAAGATTACCCCCTACCTACATACAAACTTACAAACTTTACCTCTTTAAGTATAATATTAGTATGGATATAAATAAATGAATAATTTTCTGCTTCCTCTTTTTTGTGTTGACTGCACAGGCGTAGCCATAAAAAGCGGCTGATACTAGCCAGGTAGTTACATAATACAACTTTTCCTTACAACTACATATTTCATGTCGCACATAAATTATTGTTGGAAAACATAAATTTCTTGGAAACAAAAAACTGATTACCTATACACGCGTAGTTTTTTACGTAAGTAGGTAAAACACGACGAAACTTTATGAAATCTATATCAAAAGTACGTTAAACTACCGTTGTGGTGGATCCATCCGACTATTATAATGTATGTCATGCGTCGGTTTTACCTGGGATTTTTCTATTTTTGAATTAGATACTCTGCTCTTATTGGCTATTGGCTGTAGTATGTTATTCCATTATAGCCTTGCTCAAAAAATGGAGTATTCAACACAAAAAGAATAATTCTAATAATTCCTTTTGTAGTTTTGTAGTTATTACGTAGTTTAAATTTAGTTAAACTTTAGTTTTATGATATTAGTTTAGATTACGAAAATTATTGTTTTTTAGTGACGGATATGTTGATTCCTGGACATTTCTCGTAAAATTTTGATATTAACAGCCTGTTCATCAGAAAAATGTGACCCCAAAGACTGATAGGGAAATACCTTACCATGTTTAAAAATGTAGTTTTATCGATCAAAATGTTTTTTTATGCAGTAAGAGGCAAACAATTGGACTGATAGTTTAATTATAGTTTTATATGTTACTAGCAGCCCGCCCCCGCTTCGCACGGGTCCAACTACCTCGCTATCAAAGAGTCACTTTTTCCCAATTTTCCCTTCTTCTCCTTTACTTTTCTAATATTTTCTTTGATAAGAACCATCTCCTGACAATAACAAACATAACAAAAAAAAGAATTAGGAAAATTGGTCCTGTCGTTATTGAGTTATGCGCTTACCAACACATTTTGCGATCCATTTTTATATATAAGACTAGCGGTCCGCCCCCGCTTCGCACGGGTCCAACTATCTCGCTATCAAAGGGTCACTTTTTCCTAATCTTCCCCTCTACTTTTTGAATATTAGGTATTTTTTACATTATGAAGCTTTTCAAGGAGAATCTAACGACCTAGAACTTTGGCAAAAAATGCAGTTCCAAAAAGAAACGTGCAAAAACGTTGATTTTATCTATTCTACTTACATGCTTAGAAACTAAAGTTAGTTGCTAACTAACTTCGTAATTAAGCATTGTATCAGCTCGGTAATCGGCAGTAGTCGGTGCCTCGTACCAACTATTTGAACTGGGTTAGCACGTTACACGGGAATGAAGCATATCAAGACTTAATGGTTTCGAGGAATTTGTGGTACCTATGCTACACGTTCTATGAAAATAGTTCGACTTTGATAATGCGCTGAAAGAAAATTGCTACCATACGTTAGAAAATTAGATTGGTTAAATATTGTTTAAATCTCTAGCATTCTAGATCAATCTCTGCTTTTGATAGAAACTCTTAACAACTTATGTCAAAAATCTAAGTCAATTCACAGATTTCATATCGAGATGGGTTTAAATTATTAACCCACCTCTTGTGTGTGAAGATCGATTTTTGAGTCTTCGGCCGTAATTCGCCATCATCCATCTGTCTACTTAATAACAATTTCAAAAACAAATAAATTATGTTGTGCGAACCGGGCTATTTGACGAAACATGTTCACATTCACATAATTAACATTTTAAAAAGGGCAAATTTTAAACAAAAGATTTTACTAAAATGAACATAATTCATATACATATGTAACGTTTGATCATAATTGAATCGAAACTGATTTTGATAAACTGCTTGTATATCCAACAGAGAATGACATCAGACGGTAAACAGATCAGCATGGCGGCTAGTGCCATAGCTCTTCGTGGGGTCCGCTTATTCCTGACAGCTGGACGGCACGCAGCAGACCGTTCACAGAACCAGGTAGCACCACCAGCTCCGAGGCCCAAACCGAAGAGCAAGAAGCCTGTAGTCAGTGGGAAGCCACCGCAGAAGGTCTTCGAAATGCTCATCAAAACCACCAGGTTTACCAAGTCAGTTCTAGTGAAGCTATTATATTCTCATGTCTTGTGTTTTTTATTCTATTGTTGAGGCGAGCTGTGGTTTTGAATTGAATGACGTGTTGGGCCAAGTAATGGACGAGACTTCTTGTAATATAGTTTTCTAATTAGACACGAAAGTATTATTTCTTTAATTTAATACGGGTAACATATCACGGAGTAAGTACTATTATTATATAGTATATTATTTTCTGAAGCAGCAGGTTCCCATTTTACTTTACCCACCTATTCAATGTTGTTTATTGTACGACATAAATATTTTATCGTTTATCATCGTTTATAGGAGTTTTCAAACGCATTCCTTGAAGAAAGAAAACGATTTCAAAGGATGCCCATAAAACGTCGAGTCACACATTACAAACCGCCTTAGAAATGCATCGTAAACATGAAAAGGGCAAAATCCTGAGGGGCACCAAAAGCAGACCTAATAAAGCGAGCTGAGTTCGTCTAATAACACCACGCGTTCAACCCTAAATTAACCCATTGAATTTGTGACCGATAAAACATCGAAGGTTACTATTGGTTTTGTCCCTAAATCGCTCGTAGCCGTAGCTCGTTGCTCGTAGTAGCATCACAGTTCAGTAGGCGGTTTCAGGCGCCCCGAGGAGGTCGCCTTGTAAACACAAAATATTACGGTCCCGACTATGAAACGCGTACAATGACGCCCAATAAGAAACTCAAAGAAAAACATCTTGATGCGTTGTATAAACAAACTCATTTTACCAAGTGAGTGCAGCGGTTTTAGTGTTAAAATTCGATATTTGAATTTTCTATTTTAAATGGCATATTTTCTTTGTGGACAAATAAAAGTTTTTTAGTTAGGATTTGTTGTGATTTTTACGTGGAAATGCGGTAGCTGTTTTGATAGAGTTTCATATTGGCGACTTGTTAAAGTTCTGAAACTTATAAATTAGATTATTTGTTGCCAACTTGAAAATACGGCACCTAAACATTTTATAATAATTTCCTGTAATTATTGAGTAGAAAACTTTTTGTTGGCAAAAATTTTGTTAGTTACATAAGTTTTTGAAAAAGCCAGTAACGTGTAGTTTAGTGAGAATTTATTTAGAGAGATTTGTTAAAACTGTTTTCAGGAAATAATCCTTCAGCTGTATAATTAATACACAGTTTTACGTATGCAGGAAAATACACAACATAATGACAGAAGTTCGTGTTTAAGTAAACATAAATACACATTTTTGTCTCCGAACTTTTTTGTAATCGCAGTATTTGCCAAAACACTATGTTACGCGTACAAGGACTGCGTGATACCGATCTGCCTAGTTTACGACGGAACTCTTTTACTTTCATATTTAATCGTAAAACGGACAAATTATTGTGTTCACAATGAGACTGATAGGCATAGACATGTTTTTTACGAGCCTTTTTTTTACTTTTTCTTGTATGCCTATCGTTTTTTGTTGTTTATTATTTAGGTAGGCTTTTTGCCACGGTCTGTTCTGATGTTTTATCTTGTCGCGCGATTTAAATGTTCAACCTTTTTATGTCCAGATAGTATCATACTTTTATTTATTGCCTATTATTAAGCAGCGTGGAGGTACGTGAATCTATTAATTGTGCAGTACCTATTGTACAAAAATGTCTTACTAAATGTATAAGAATCGATAGTGCAGTTGGTCAAAACCACCTTTTTTAATGAATTCACATTATCTACTCGAACGATTTTGTATGTATTTTCTAATAGCAAATTTTATTTCGACAATCTGCCTTGAGCAAGTGCTTATAACTTTTCTGTGTGAGAAAAACCAATGCTCAGTAGGTACGGTAGTGGAGCCTACTATTGATACAAAACTACTTAAATATGCAAATAGTTTTTTTTTTTATTTCGAAAACGTGCTCTCTGTAACAGAAGCAAAAACTGTTGGAGATAAACACACTGATTGCCTTTCTGTTTACAGGGCTGAAATAGAAGCTCTATACACGATGTACCGCCGGCTGGTGATAGCTGCTCAGGCGGCGGCCCCAGCCTCCGCTATCGGTCATCCACCCAAGATAGATGTAAGTACAAATAAATAAATAAAAGCCTTTATTGTTGATTTTAGTTTACATCAAAAACTTTGTCGGAAGTACAAATACCTAAGTTTAAAAAGAGCTGACTGGCTTTTCTTCCTACGGACATCGACATTGATATTTTCCCTATTCTTCATTTGTTTTACTACATTTACATTTAACGACGTCGCCGCGTCCGCGCACACTGCTCATGAGGAAGAACCCCTCTGTGGTTCGAAACTAGTAGAGCTTTTCTCAATTTATACACGGGAGTAACCCGCGATTTTTAGTTAATTTAGTATGTCTCACGATAGTTATTATAAAAACACATTTACATTTGTTTTCTTTTAATTTTCGAATGTAATTAATTAATATGTCACCAAGAAAACGTGTTCGTGGTAGTTTATGTAATTAAGGAAACCTGGAAGCCGGTTGCGCAAGTGACAGTTTGATGTTATAAAAAAGTTTACCATAGGCAACATGAATGACAAGAAATCAAAAGATAAACATAAATAACCTATAGAAATTCTACAGTTTTAGCGCCTGTCTTAACCTTGACAATTTAATAACTCATTTAAAACATAGGTGATTCATTCAAATAACGTGCTATTCTTAAATTCATTTGGTACATTGTGAAATATTACTTTAATAATCAAAAGAACGGACCTCGGATGAAAGAGACTGACCTCTGATTTTGTTTCGGCATTTCTTCTCAGAGTAGTCAGATAGGAAATGTCGGCTTCATCTAGTTTTTTTTTACATTTAGACGTGTAAAAGTGTATTCACTGTTTCATTGGACAAATATCTCCATCGATCCATTATTAGATTCGGTTCCTTTACGTGTTCAATTTTGCAATACCTAAATATGTGTGTTAAAAGATACTACTTATTCCAATTTTATATATATTTTCTTCGGCAGATACCAGATTTAGCTTTTTCTTTAATCAAGCATTTTTCGCGTATAATAATGCATGTCTCTCTAAACGCTTTTTTGAAAACATCGTGAGGAAACCTGGACTTATAATATTAAATTTGAAATCGCCAATCCACCTTGAGCAAGCAATGTTCAACTCTTCTCCGTGTTAGAAAAGACCTTTGCTCAGCAATGGGCACTTATGGGCTGACGATGTGTTATGTGAAAGTCATTTATGATAGTGTACTTGATTAATTAAAGCATAAGGCAGCTACTAAGGACATACCATGATCACGACCACTCTGACCAGATTGTACGATTGCAGCGAACTTGATAAATTAACTTTTTAAATATAAAGTACGAGTACAACAATTTTTATTAAAATTGATTCAGCAGTTTTCATGATATTTGACTTGTATGTATGGGTTAAATTTAATTTAAACCAAAATATTATTTAGTTTTACATTCTATGAAAAATATCAAAATGTCACACATAGGTAACTAGTTCAACTTGATAATATTCCATACGGAACCCTGATAAAGATTGTGGGGTTTACAGGAGACCATGACACTTATCGGCAATAACATCACAGTTATGCAGTCGGGTATATCTATCTTCGAAGCAAGTCTCGCGTTGCGTGCGTTCATATAGCTAGGGGCCGGAATTAGGCCACACAGTGTATCCTTCCTATGAACTTGTAATGGGGTCATCTATGTAAAAATATTGAATGTATAGAATATTTTGTGACATATGTTATGTATGTACACAGTTATGTATGTATGTATTCAAATTCTTAAAAGCTTTTAAAGATATAATGTACTTTCTCTCTCCTAATCCCTAATTCTCCAAAATATCGGCATAGAACGCAGCACCTTTATTATTCCGGGTGTCCACAGGATTTCGCCCCTGATTGCTGACCATCAGGTAATCCATCTCCTCGTTTGGCGTCCTATCACATAATAAAAGATATTGCAAACATAACATAGGTATTCCTTGATACGTAGGAAGAATCTGTTTTTTTAAATAAGTGGATTGGAATGAAATTTATATACAGTAATAATAGTAAGGTAATAACGAACCTACATCATTATAATAGAATGTAATTTGCAGGTTTCAATTAATCCAATTTCTATCAGATTATATTATTATGTACGAGCGTCGAATCAATACCGTATCTAATTTTATTTACAGAAAGCTTTCCTTACCTACACAGTACACCATAATTATGGGGCAGGATATTGTCATATTTAATTTCCCCCGCAACAAGGAAATGAAAATGGCATTTCTGACAAATTACCAGCGCATTTTACTTAATTAAAGTCGTTTCAATTTTAAAATGACGTTGACTACTATTATGGTGGCATGATAAGGGAAATACGGAAGCAATTTTTGATAGTTATATATTGGATTATATCAAATTAATTTGCAGTTTATGTAGGTATAGGTATTACATGTTAAAGAATAGCCAAAATCATTCATTAGGTACTTTGTCACGGAATGCAAAGAAACCATGTAACTTGGCCCATGAACTTTCACGTTCTTGCATGTTGTTAAAAATATATATAGGTATATAAAAAAACAGTTTTAACCACTGAGCTAGATCTCAGATTGACTGCACGATTAGCGCGGTGCGAGCAACGTGGCGCGGGTTTGATTCTCGCACGGAACAACTCTTTGTGTGATCCACGAATTGTTGTTCCGGGTCATGGTGTGATGCGTTGTATATTTGTAAACATAACCAAGACACAGGAGAAAATTCTAATCTAGGGCAACGTTCGGGCACGCTGTTATAACAGCGGTAAGATCCATCTTTGAGGAGTATCTTGAGAGACGCCATGGCGTTCCTACCTTCTGCCTGACGCAAGTGGTTACCTGGCGCTGTCTTTATGTTCTTGTTTTATTTATTCAGTAGACCTCGTCGCCCGACCAGAACCAGACCCGAGCGTACGGCGCGTTGCGTTCCGCACGCGCCTCAACGAGCCAATTGATCACCACATACGGTTCCCTAAAGCCGTTTAATGATTTTCCCCCACAAAAACTGCAACGTATTTTTTTAAAAGTAGAAAACTAAAGTCTTAGTCCAGCATTAAAGTCGTCATTCAAAATCTGCAGGGTATAGACCAGAGCACCTTCCGTGATGTGATGCACAATACTTTCGACCTGGTCACTGAAGAAGCCATCTTGGAGCGTATGTGGATGACCTGGGAGAGGGGTGCGGCAGGTGGAGAAGGGTCCTTAAAATTCGAGTCCTGGGTCAAAGGGCTAAGCGTGTTACTCAAAGGAAACATGGAAGAACGAATCGGATATTGCTTCAAAGTCTATGATTTAAATAATGACGGATTTATCACTAGGGAAGAGATGTTTTTGCTGTTGAGGTAAGAAATATAATTTGATGTTCTTTGCAAAACGCTAGTGAAAAAATTAGATGAAAATAGATTCAGGACACTGGTCATAGTCCTCATTAACGAGGAACACGACAGCGACACAAAGAGGATGATAGGTTATTAGATAAGTTTCCCTCTTAGTTTTGTTCGACACCGTACCCTTGCTTTCCACTAACGAACCGCTTGATGTGCCTGCACCATCCTATGGTTGACTGTAACAGAATGCCTTAACGTATTAAGTCCGCCGTTAAGTCTGTTTTGTGTGAAGAAGGTATAAATAAATAAGAGTACAGCCTGGTAATAGCAGAAAAAAAAACTTCTTTAATCGTGGGTTTTTTTATTTATTACCCACGATTGTTGAGATATGAATGTTGGCTGAAAAGATGATACAAAGTCTACGAAAGCGGTGAAAAGCCAGATGTTCAAGTTTATTAATATTTCCAGGAACGCCTTGCTAAAACAGCCAGGCGATGAAGACCCCGATGAAGGAGTACGAGAGCTTGTTGAATTGGTACTTAAGAAATTAGATGTAGATAAAGATGGAACGGTTTCTTTAGATGATTACAGGTCTGTATGCTAATATTATAAATGCGAAAGTTACGATGTTTGGATGTTTGTTACTCAATCACGTCAAAACGACAGAACGGATCTGGGTGAAATTTGGATACACTCCGGAATAGGACATAGACTACTTTTTATTAACATACCACGCGGGAAAAGTCGCTGGCGTAAACTAGTAGGTATCTAGGTTATAATAACAAAAATACAAAAATGCAATTATTGAATTAAATTCCGTAGGTATAAAAGAGTTTCATTATATGAGTATTTAGCAGGTAATAAAAACTAAAAAACAACTTAGTATACATTTTTGGCTCGACCGGAGTGATACCACGGCCTCAAAGAAAACCGGCGTGAAACAATCATTTATTCCAACTAAACCACAAATAGGAACTTTTGAAGAATAGTAGTCTATCAGTCTGTTCGTCAGTGAAGCTAGGTTGTTTTATTATAATATGTATATGTATACATTAATATATATTATATAATTATTTTGGAATTAGCAGTTTACAGAAGATAAGCAATAATATCAATGATTACAATTTAAAACTCTCAACCTTAACCTTTATACTGGCTAGCCGAATGACGATGTATGTTTTTCTTTCAGAGAAGCCGTAGAGCAGGAGCCGCTTCTTCTAGAAGCATTCGGACAATGTCTACCCACAAAGAGACATACAACTACATTCCTCAAAACTCTTACTACTAAGACTTAAACCATGTTTGTTGTAGCCTGTAAGATTAGTTTAAGTAAAGTTATTGAATAAGTGTCTTTAAAAATCTAAGTATCTTTAAAAATAAATAGAAATGATCACTAGTTTGTTACCTGGTCATATTTTGACAAAAAAGTGCATTGGAAACTGTATTACCATATTTTTGTTATATTTTCTACCCATATTACTGTTGTACAACCCAAGGCGATTTCTAGATATTTTGTGAGCTGCGTGCTTAGTAACAATAAAAGAAAAATAAGAATCAAAGGTTTTATAAAAAATTAAAATGTATTTATTTATGATTATTAAAATGTACATATAGATATTATTTTGGAACATTTTCCCACAAAACCAGTTTAGCGCTTTGGTTGTGGGGGGCTTGTTGGCATTGTTTTAAATGCAGGTTTGTATTGTGTACCACTACCTAACGCCGCCTTTATGTAAATATCCAGGGTATCACTCATCTGCACCGCAGCTTCGTCCTTAAGCAAGGCAGGAGCAGCAGGAGTTTCTTGCTCGTTCTTCTCCATCGGAATCTACACTTTGGAACGAGCAAATAGCTTCACTAAGAGGACTGACCGACAGACTGACACTATATCTTCAAAAATTTGTTTGACGTTCAAAATTGCCTGTAAGGGTCTAATTGGTATAAATGATTTTTGACTTTGACTTTTGACTTTGACTTTGCAAGAGAAGGAAGGGGTGGGGCGGTTTAGTCAGTATGGGTCTGACACTCCCTCTCGCCTTACCCTGGGCGGGAGAAGTCATTCAGTCATCTTTACAACAGTCATTTTTACAACCATTCACATTATTGGTAGAAGAGTAGGAAGCATAACTAACTGCTTAAATAAAAAAAGCAAATCTTGGAAATACGATAGGAAAGAGGAAAGGAAGAAAAAAACAATTACTTATAAAGAATTTATTGATCTTTATAGACAAAAATACATTTAAATTCTGATTATAGACTACATGAGGAACCACATTTTTAATAACATTTTCTATTTAAACCAACAATTTCTTTTTATTTATGTACAAAATTAGTAATGTCACGCGTTAATGTTTTTATTTACAAAAGTTTCTTTCAAATCAATTATCGTGGGGGTCCAGACCGGTGCCGATGAAGTCAGTCAGGATCCTACCAGCCGATGGCGATAATAGGTTGAAGATCTGCAAAGATAAAGAAAAAAAGTTAATGAAGTTCAAAGGATAAGTAAGAAAAACTCTCAGTCCCATTTCATGGATAGTTAACTCAGTCTTTAACATTTTTTTCGGAACATAATTGATATTAAATATTGTTTTTTTTTGATGGGAAAAATCATAAAATTACTTGTAACGACCTAAGTAGAGCGAGGAGTACCATACTCTTCCTAAAAACCACCCCGTTCCGTTTTCTGTTGCAGGCCAAGGTCACGGTACATTATAGCGGTTACAACTACAACATCAAAACTAAAGAATAGTTAAGTTTTCATTGAAATATCTTTGAGTAGATACGCCAGAAAGATACGAAAGATTAAATGTGAGTGAGCCAAGCTTTGGCACGAATGGGTCGGCTCGACCGAAGTGATTCCACGGCCTCACAAAAAACCAGCGTGTAACAACCACACCGTTGTGTTTCGCCGTGTGAGTGAGGTTACTGCATGACCAATCCCGTCTCCTCCCCTATCCCTTCCCTATCCTTCAATATCCGAAACCCTTATCCCTCAAAGGCCGGCAATGCAGTTGTGACTTCTTTGGTGTTGCTAGGGGTCCATAGGCGGCCCTGATTGCTTACCATCGAGTAACCCATCATGTAAAATCTATATATAGTTTTGACCTTTACGCATTTTTTTCTAGAATGACATCTAATTAAAATATTAAATCTAGACTTGTCTCACCGTAGGTAGGGCCATTAAATACGGTTTATTGAGGAAATAGAAGTTCAAGGTGTTGGTATAGCAATATTACTATTATTCGACTATGTAATGTAAGAAAGACATAATAAACATTATTAATAAGGTCCATTAAAAATAAAAAAAACAAAAAGTCGGCCTTTTAGGGATAACAGTTACAGATATTTAAGGTTTGGGAAAGGGTGGGGGGGAGGGATTGGGCCTCCGTCAACCTTACTCACACGGCGAAACACAACGCTGTGGTTGACATAGTGGTCAGTATAGATAAGGGCGTCATTTAACCCTCCTGTTGTACTGACGAAAACTCCAAACTAGATCGATTATGAAGAAACGATAGAACTAAATGACGTGCTAATTAATAACGAAAACCTAAAGTAGGTATATCCATTCTGTGCACGTCTCCTAGATAATGATGACATTCGCAGCCTTGGCCTATAAACAGGAGAAAGATCGAGGGAAGTTTTAGTTATTTAAGAGTCTGACACTCCCACCCACCCAGGGCTGGAGAAGCCATTTGATGATTTTTCCCTTACAAAAAAGCTGATAATGTCATTGCCTTACCTTATTTGAGTAGTACATGTCACTAGGTATGGTAATTTCGTGGTATTCTCTTAGAACGGCGTCCACAATCTGGTCAGCAGCGTCTCCTGGGTCCACGGTCTTCATGACGGCCTCGAAACGGATGCGAGGGTTATGGCAAAGACCAGTGTTCACGATGTATGGGCAAATAGTCGTGAATTTGATCTGGAAGGAATTAATGGAATATGATTAGTCATTAATTGCACATAGATTTTTTTATTGTGTTGAAATTATATAAAGAATTAATAGAGGATAAGAAACGGAACTTTTTATTATTTTTTATATCAGGTCGGCAAACGAGCAGTCGTATTACCGGATGGATACTCCTTATACCAAATGAGCTAGGTATTACAAGTGCGTTTGTCGGCCTCTTGTGGGTTATTACAGATTTAAGGATAAGAGATTAGAGGATTGAGAATTGGGGGGGGGGGGAATTAATTGCATTCTAAGTATTTGTTATTTAAGTTAAAATGATACATATATATTATACTGATCTATTTATGTATTTGATCACCACGAAAACCTCATAATTATATTTGGAATAGAGAATACATACCCCATTTGTATTTCTAGGATCCTCGTGAAGTTCCACGGCGAGTGATTCCATGATACCTCTGACGGCGTATTTACTGCCACAGTAAGGCACGAGGTTACGCAGACCCATTTTGCCGGCCATAGAGGACATGGCGACGATGTGGCCAGAGTTGCGGTCCAACATGGCTGGTAGGAAAGCTTGGATCATCTGGAAAAGATATCAGTTCATTAGGCCTTGGTATTAATATTCTTAAAAATGCCAAGAGCAAAACTAAAGGCAAATCAAAACATTACAATTTCTTTCGAAGAAAATCACATTTATAAATGAACTTTAATATAAGTAATTTAAGAACCATTTTGGTAATTAAAATCCAGCATGACCGAGTTAAGTACCAATTTTGCATTCATAAAGGTTAAGCACTGACAATATAGAGTAAGGTTCTTTTTGTTAAAACCTTCACTGTTTAACATTTAAATACTTGGAAATCATTTATGCACCTATATTCTACAATCAGTGCACTTTTTGGAGCGTATGGTCGTTTTGAATTTTAAATACTTCGTTACAATCTTAAGATTGCTATGGATATTGAACCACTCTTAGCGATTGGTAACTTTACAGAAACACAAATGACAATATTTTAAGTACATGGCGTTATATCGGCAACTAATTCCGGACCTAGTTAAGACTTATTTTCGGCTTTACAGACAGAAAGAGAGATTTTTAGAGGAAAAAGGAATACACTAATAGAGTATGGCGTTCATTGCCGATCAAGATCAATAATAACAAGTGACCCAATTCGAAGCAGAAGTTGAAACTGTTTCTCATTTCTCTTTCCTATTAAAAAATCTCAACTTTTGGCAAATAATGGTATCTTGTTACTATGTGACGTTAAACACTTTTTAGTCAGTAACAGTCTGTCATTTCTTCTTGGCTTACAAATGACGGGAGGAGTCTTTTGATGAAGATGTAAGTAAGTAATGGTTGATATTCCAATTACAAAGAGAAGCGAACTCTAGATGTATAATACATCTTGTGATGTTCCTCACTCCTCAAGAAATGCTAGCACCATTTAGCTAATTTTCAAATGTCAACGAGTTTTGTAGCTTTAAGGAAATTATCATTTCATTCTGGACGAAATAATATAGAACCTATACACCAGTTAGCTGAGTTTGACAACAATCGGAATGCTTTGAAAGAACATGTCCAACTAGTAGTTAAACTTGAAAAACTTGATTGCCAACAACAATTATTGCGTTACGTTAGGCTTGTTTAGTTAAATAAAATAAATGCTGAACCATACTCCATTGCTAACAAGTTATTAAAGTCATTAAGTTTTTTGGCTAACGTATATCTATGTTGATGTTGTTTTTATAAACAAATCTTGTTACTATTGGATTAAATGGTGGGAATGATAATAATATGAGCTAAAGAATAAATAGATAATGTTGAATAAAAATGTAATTGCTTTTATAAAATCAGGTGAAGGGCCGGTAGGCCAAGCGAAATAGGTATTTAACGCTACCAAGAGTTGCCCGCGTTTGCCGTAAAGCGACCCGTGCGCTAACGTCGCGGGGAGTGTCACATCACAGATAAGCAGGCAGTAGGTCAACTTGTCTGACGCCCACTTGCACAAACCCGAGTTATTCTTACAACTCAAAAATAAAAGATTTAATTAATTAAAAACTCGTTTTTTAACCGACTTCAAAAAAAGCAGGAGGTATACTATGTTCGGCTGATTGTTTTTTTTTTGTATGTTCACCGATTACTCCGCCATTTATGAACCGATTTCCAAAATTCTTGTTTTGTTTGAAAGGTTATACTCCCGAGAGGGTCCCATTTTCATGAAATCAGGATCTGATGATGAAATCCTAGGGAAACCGAGGGGAACTTTCGAAAATTGTAGGGACGACTAGTGCTTTTGCATGTTTTTTTAGTAGGCTTTTTACAAAGCTACAATTTGCCGATGGTCGAAATCGACCTGATGATGGAGCCGGAAGACAGTCGAGGGATCTGCTTTATTATTTGCAGTAGTTACCTTGTGTTTGGGCTTGAATGATTCGTATTGGTGAGCACTTTGCACCAAGATTGATCGCGACTGTCATTAGGGGTCTAATGATGAGAACGAAGGGCACAGCTCAGGGAACGGTTCACAGTAACTACCTCGTGTTTGGACTTAATTCATTTATAACGATGCAAACTTCGCCCCTATAGATGGAAACCATAGACAGTCGAGGGAATCCCTCAACGATTTACAGCTAAACTAACTAAACACTGACTAACTCAGGACTACTTCGTGATTTTCGGTCACAAGTAGCAGTCGTCTTCTCATTCGAAAACCATTATAAAAAAATAATTTAAAGCAAAAAATAAATTTTCTTTGTGGAAATTAATACATGTTTTCATTTAGTATAATAGAAAATAATATTAATAACCGTTTTACGAACGCGGCGATGTCGCGCAGCCTACGCACGCTGCTCATGAGGAAGAACCCCTCTGTGATTCGAAACTAGTAGAGCTTTTCTCAATATTTACACGTGAGTAACCCGCGATTTTTAGTTAATTTAGTATGTCTCACGATTGTTATTATAAAAATAACCATTTTATAATCTTGAAGTCGGTGCCAAGTAAATCATCAAAGTCATACCAAAACAACAACAGTTTTAGAAAAATATATTGATCGGTAACTCCTATTCATCAAACTAACAATGGTATAGGTATTCTTGATGTGTGTTATAGGTAATCTTTACACTATTTTTCTTTTACTTGGCACCGACTTCAAGATTATAAAATGGTTATTAATATTATTTTCTATTGTACTAAATAAAAACATGTATTAATTTCCACAAAGAAAATTTATTTTTTGCTTTTTAGTTTACTTTTTGAAGTCGGAATATTTTTGTTAACAATTATTTATTATCAATTGTTTTTGTACAAGAAATACGAAAAACAAAAAATCTACTCGGTATTTAAATGGAATGTATTTAAATCATTCAAAACTCTTATAGTTTTTTATACAACAACCATAATAATAAATGTGTCTAAATTATTATTCATGTACTACATTAAACATCTTAAAATTCTTCAAAAGGTATTTGTCTTGAACAATTGTGTCTTCCAGAAATTATCGTCCCTTTCGATACGTTCTGTAAGCATGGGTTCATTTTCTCCACCCTAGATGCCGAGCAGAAAATCGTCTTTCAGTAACGTGAAGCTCCTTGTCCTTGTATTTGATAAAACAATTTGATTTTTTATTTACTGTGGACGTGCAAGTATTTTTGTCGTATTTTAAAATTTTAGCTTGTTATGCTGTACTGCACTGGTAGAACCTTTTTTAATTTCAATGAGCGTATCATCGCCTACTAATCCGTCAGGAGTGCCTCTAATAAATGGATAAGTCCTGTCTATGAACAAACTGCAAGGCAAAATACTTATATTTTCCTGTTTTTCAAGCTGTTGACGTGCTTGCATTTCGTGCTCTATTCCGTGTGCAACAGCAGTTACACATGTCAAATATAATTTTGTATACCTAATATGTTTTTTACCAAAAGAGCAGTATGCTATATGCTAATTTTTCTTTTACAAATTTGCCCAAAATTTGATTCGGTGATTAGGTTTTTCCGTATTTCCAACCATTCACTGCTATCTCGTTACAAAACTGTAGCCCTTTCGATAGCCTGGCTATCAGAAGTAAGCATTCTTAAATTATTTAAGAACTCTACTTCAGCTTTTTTCAGTTCGTGTGGAGACATATTTGGTGCTCTGCTCGCTAATGTCATGTTGCTTTTGATTGCCGTCTTTTAATTTCCGTACTTTTTTTTACGGGATGCCCGAAGTTTAGGTTTCGTTCTGAGCTCTCCGTCTTTCAATGATTTTGGCCCTGCCTTTAGGACTTTTGTTTAAAAAAGCTGTTTGGACGGCTGAAAGCCCCGATTGGCTGTTAAACTAAAGAACAGGTGCTGAACACCTTCCTTGATAACCTCCTTTTAATGAAATTATTCGTTTTCCACAAATGAATTTAACGATGACACTATTAAAACAGTCAACAAGTTTGTGTCAACGTCTTCGATTAGGCTGCGTGATTTTGCAGCAAAACTTGAAACAATCGCGTTTATTCAG
Source organism: Spodoptera exigua (assembly GCA_902829305.4). Classification (NCBI taxonomy): domain Eukaryota; kingdom Metazoa; phylum Arthropoda; class Insecta; order Lepidoptera; family Noctuidae; genus Spodoptera; species Spodoptera exigua. The sequence continues at coordinate 14,880,409 of LR824603.2, forward strand.
ACAATGAAAGTGGAATTCTGGGTCTTTTTAAGTTCTTCGTTGTCATTTCTATCTTTATTGCAATAATATTCTTAGCACATTCTATGGTCGCTAAAAGCATGAGCTACACAGACGATAATATCCGTATGAAGATTAGATATTGCTACATTGCGAGGACCTTCAGAGGTTTTGTGAAGTCTAATTCATTGTACTATCGATTTCCGCATAGTCAAAATTTTGACATTATTAAGCATTTTACGATGCACTTAAACATACTTTGTGTCTGTAATCAGATTACGTAGTTTTTTACAGAAGTTTGTAGTTCTGATATTTTTGTGCAGTGGCTTACCATTAGACAGGCAGGATACCGAACGAAAAGACAAAATATGAATTAAATTTAATTATGCAAAATTCTAGCGATCATCGGTACTAAAATATTTATAAACTATACTAGAATAATCATAAATTTTGCATTTACCAATCAGAGGCTAAATAAAATAAAATTTAATTTTGCGAACAAATTACATTGCAATACAAATAAAATGTTTACGTAAATTAGTACTTCTTTACATATCTTTAGAGTGCATTCTTTCTGTGTCTTTTATCACTTTGCGCGACTTTTTTCGCCTGCGTTTTTTATTACCCATTATGATTTATAAATGCAAAGCAATAAATTCTCAAAAAGAGATGATTTGGTGCGTTTAGTTGTCGCTGAAGAAACTGACACAGGTCCGTCGTCGACAAGCGCCAGCACGCGACTAATCGGACATATCTGAGCCGCCGCGACCGCTTTTAAAACTTAATGGAACATAGTAATTAAGAAAATCATTTTATCAATTTTAACTCTGCGAATTTGTCTGTAACTAATAATTTTCTTTATTATAGTACAAAAATTAAACGTAAATAATCAGTAATATAGTCGTAATATTGAAAAAACGTTTTAAAAAGGGGTAACTTTGCGATTTTTTTCTATCGCGTGAAGTTTATCAGGTCTTGCAACTGAATGCGATTTTGACTAGATAAGATCCTCAACTAAAACATATATTTTTTTTGTAATTTAAAAAACTGTAGTTTTTGTCTCAGATTGTTTTAAAAAACGTAAATTTGGGCAAAATATTAGAGGGAGTCTCCGGTTTGAGCAGTGGATTTGTTGAGTGTTTTTGATTTATTGAGTGATTTGACCTTCATCGCACACTAGGACTTTTTCTTGTGTCGTAAGTGAGTTTACAAACAAACAAATTCACTCTAGCCACCTAGACCAGAAACAACGATTTGTGGATCACACAAAGTGTTGTTCCGTGAGGGGAAGTTTCAGCCACTGCGCCAACTACGCAGTTAAATGAACTCATTATTATGGTGACAGTTTTTATTTTATTTCGGATGATGCGTTAGAATACTTAGAATAGAAGGAGCTGAGACACATTTTAATTGTCTAATCACTAAATAGACACATTTCTGTTAGATTAAAACTACAATTTATTGACTTACCCATAGGTTTCCATTGACGTTGATTTCCATGGTGGCTCTGATTTCTTTTTCAGTCTGTTTGAGCACGGGCTTGCAGGGCATAATGCCAGCATTGTTCACGAGGATGTCAACTTGTCCAACGTCTTTTTCTACTTTCTCAGCCAGCTGCATAACAGCTGATCTGTCTGTGACGTCACATCTGCAATACAAGCGTAAATGTACTATATTAATTATCTAATATTACAAATGTATTAATTTACTTGTTATTACTCTCTTTATTGAGACTAAGGTTTTCCAAAGTTTTTATATGTATTAAAATACTCAGCTTTTCCCACCGACAAACTGTATAAAAATATTTATTTTGAATAAAACAATAAAGGATAAAAAATATTAAAAATTCAAGTTAAAACTTTAAATAATATATTAAATTTTTTACAGGTTACCTAATTTATCTTTATAAAATTTGTGTCAAAGTCAAAGCATGTTTTTCAAAGAATGATTATTTAAAAATCGTCATTTCCAATTCAACTATTAAATTTATTAGTTCTTGGTCAACTAGTAAGGATATCCTTGAAATAGAGCATATCTTCCAAAGCCAAATTTGAAGTCGTTCTCCTACATTTTCAATTAATTTAATAACGGTCGATTCAAGATTTTGTCTTCAAGTAAGGTAAGTTAAATTAAAGAAAGAACTTTTAATAAAAAATAAAAACATTTTGAACTGGAGATACAACAAATGTGAAGGTCAACTTATGGAGAAAATGGTGAAAAATACTCAGACCAATAATTAATTTATTTTATATATCTTAGGAAGTATGAGAAAACTAGTAATATGTATTATAAACAAATTATTTTAACCGATATAAGTAGTTTGCTATCAAATATCTAGATTTATGACGATTTATGATCTTGAGATTTCAAAATACTTATGCAAATATTTGGTAAAAAAAATAAGATTAATTGCCACATGGTCATTTGTCTATATTTCGCAATCAATATTTATCTTTGATTTGCCTCTGACTATTTTTGCGCATGACATTGTATTTGTAAAACAAGTTTTTTTTAAATAATTTCTTATAAAAAACAACAAACTTTGTACCTTGTAGGTTGTAGGACCTCCAAACTTTATTAACATTAATTTTATATAGTTTTCTGTTACGTTATAATTGTGTTAATTAAGTTCTTAAGACCCTTAAGTTGAATTTACAGGTTATGTTTACAATTTCTTGTTAGAAAAGAAAAGCTTGGTATGAGCAAAATTGTTTGAAAGTAACTAGTTATGATCGTAAGAAGAGAAAGAACAGGATTTATAAAGATATAAAAACGCTATTAGGTTCCTAATCATAATTTAAAAAGCCATAAACGCACTTGCAACTCTTCTGGTGCAGTTACATGGGAAGCGTGGATAGCTTACCTTCAGGTACCTGAGGACTCGTTTATGCCTACCCTAAAGGTCTACCTCAATGCAATAAACAAACGATAAAAGCACGACAAGCCGCGTCTCCATAGTCGAAGCATAACCTATAGATTTACTTACATGTAAGCATAGGCTTCTCCCTTGTTCTTTTTGATCAAGGAGATGGTCTCCTCATTTCCTTTGGAGTTGATGTCCACGCACACCACCTTGGCACCAAGTTTGCCGAATCTAGTGGCGATCTCGCGGCCCATTCCATGGCCAGCACCAGTCACCTGAAGAAAGAAGATTGAAATCAGTATGTAGGTACTGAAAAAAGTCGAAGTTGTTGAGGATAACTTAATACCATTGAACTCTTAACTGTTATATTATTTTAGTGTACCTGATTATTAAGGTTTTATAATTACTATTTGAGGTCTACTTGGGACAAAAAGCAACTTCCTATCGTACCATTAGAAGAATGAATCAAAATAATTTAAGAAGGGACAGAAAATAGCAATGAAGTACTTTCAGTCAGATTTATGTACCTAATTTTACGGTAGGTAAGTGTTATAGATTCCACGAAAATATAAAAATATAACTCGATAATATTTTTAGTACCTATTACCAATCAAATCCGCGGGGATAAGAGTTCCAGTCATACAAAAACAGAAGTGGTTTTTGTACATACAACATAAGAGACTATTACGTAAACGTGTTGTTTTATTTTCATTTTTTTAACTTATTTTCTTTACAAAAATGAACGTCTTTCGTGTTATTTATCTATCTTTTAATCTAGAATTAACACGCTGACAGTGCAAAAACTTTATAATTACAACATCTTTGTAAAATAATTACTTATTGTCCGTAAAGTGGATTCAAAGTCCGCGTGCATGAGCCGGTGATAAGATAGGATAGCCGAACCTAATCAATATGGCTACTGCCTTACTTGTTATTTTTATTATTGACGTGAATACATTCCCACTCGGAACAAATCTTTTTGTGATCCACAAATTGTTGTTCCGGGTCTGGGTGACGTATATGTGAAAACGTATTTTTGTAAACGCACTCACGTCACAGGAGAAAAACCTAGTGTGGGGAAACGTTTTATAATAAAAAAAGTAAGATTAAATACAGGCATTATTGTTATTTGTGCTCATAGCAATTATACAGAATAATTTGGGACAGGTCCACTATAATCTGCCAGTACAGCTACTGTGGGCTTTGCCCTGGCAGGGGGGCCTTAGCTTAGAGGGCTCCACAGGGATTAGGCCGGTTAAACAGTAAAAAGCCGTGGAGTACTGAATTACGAGTGGTCCTATCCAAAATAAAACCAGTGAGCTAGTAAAGACTAAGTATCCGACTAGTAAGACGTTCCAAGCACATGAACCCGTAATATATTAAATCTGAAGTTTTGTTCACATAAGACGCGAGTCTATGATTGCTAACTACACATCGGGTTTAAGCTCCATCCATAGCTAGAACAGTGTTCTTTCCTTAGTCAAATTATACAAATAATATTTTACAACAAATTTACTGGTAGCCAAGTATCCAATTTAGAAATATACCTAGGTAATCCTATTAACACAATACGTATATCCTAAACTTCTGGTGACATTTGTAAACACTCAAGAACGCCATAGATACAACAGTGAACTGGTTTGAAGGTTATTTTCTAAGATAACCTTTGGTAAGCGACAATTAAAAATGACGAGAAGTATCTTAAATTGTCGTTACACTTACAAATAAGTTGCTTAGACAACAGAGCAAAGTCATTACAGTTAAGTTTGTATTACCGGGGCTGTATGCAATTACTTAATACATAGATGACATTGACATATTTTCATTTTCTAATAATTAAAATTATATAATCCTTTTTACCGAACACAAACAGCTTTACATTCGAATAGAAAAAATTAAATCATCCCGAATGTAACGCTAGCGTACGTTTTGGTTCCGCCCGCCGTACACGATCGGAAATTTCAAATCGGTTCTCGCGAGTCATGTACCCAATGGAAATCTAATGGTCTAAGTATCACTTGTACTAGATGTATAATATTCCGTATACGGAATTGACCGTTTGCGGCTAGCCTAAAATCCGCTTTACTATAGATATTTTAGGTAGATAGAAAGAATGCAAGTATATTTTATTTGTAAGAACATAGTACATTAAGATGTAACAATTAGATGTAGTTTTATATTATAGAAGCATATCTGGTTTAAAAACTCTAAATCTAAAAGGTTTATGTAATTTATTTACTAGACGTCTTTTTTTACATTTAAGTACTTACCTACCTATTTTATCGTGTGAACTTATTCACTTTTGATTGCTTCTCTTCGCTTTGGTTTTACATTACATACATTAATGTTTGTTACATATCCCTAAATTATTTATAAAAATAATACACTTAGGTATATTATTGTCATAAAGGTAAAATGAGATACCTAATGAGAACATTGCTTTGTTTCTTTTAAACGTGGGAAATAAAAGAAGTTTCAAAGAATACTCGCATATATAATTGCCATTTGAATGTCCGGTGACGTTATAATAAATAAAAGGCAACTTGTAAAACTAACAACAATAAAACTGCACTTAATTAAATAAGTATTCAAGCAAATTAATTTAAATATATGTAAATATAATTATGAGAGTATTCCTTTTACTATTGATTTCAAGCTGCTTATGAATTTGAAGACCGGTGTGACTAGAAACTAGTTGAGCTTTCCTTGATTTATTTGTTGCGGTTTAAAAAAACAAATATTCAATTGAATGTAAATGTAACGGACTATATAACGAAATAATTATTGTACTACTAACTTCATCATTCGCTTATTACCTATTTACAATATAAATTCATATTGTCACTATAGCTATACATATGCAGTGTATTTAGTTTATGAGTGTTATATAGGGTGAATTTCAATTAAATAATTAAGCATATTCTACGATAAATATTATTTAGAAAAAAAAATATTGAGTACTATTATCAATTATTTCAGTTATGAAAATAAAAGTGCCTTACACCCAACCCACTTGGGTTGGTACTTACCTACGCAAAATGAAAAAACCTTAACACGATCGGTTTTAAAACAGCAAAAAAGTTATTTAAAATAAAAATAAAATGTAATAACAACTTCTAGACATAATGGTAATCGTTACAGGTAGGTACATGCGTCAAACCGTATGTATCTTTGTAAGTAAATAAAAAAAACGATCTATAAAGGGATTATGTCAACTTCATAAAATTATTTTTGCCGTTTATTTTTTGCTGTTCTCAATATTTTGTCTTTTTATTTCGAAATCTATACACAGTGGTACAAGACACTGTTTTGGATAAAATATTATATATGCAGAGCATTGAAATATTTGCTATAAAAATGGTGTTATGCATAATTTGGCATTATAAATTATTTTGGCAAATCGATGATCTCGTTCTCAACGATAAACGAACTAATGCAAAGTACGTTTCATCAACATTATCACCATAATCATCAACCAACTGCTGAGCAAAGGCCTCATCTCACCCTGAGAAGGCCTGAACATTAGATACCTAATCGCCATGCTTGCGCATGCCAAGGGTTCCAAAGCTTTTTGTACTAAAAAAAAAAACGTTGTATTTACTAGATTCGACCGTGTGCGGTGCGTTTAAAACATTTAAAATTTGCATTCACACCTCTCCAAGAAACTGAACACTTTGTTAAGTGAAGATGTCAATAAACTTTTATTTACCTCTCTATTTGTTTAATATTAGCTTTTCGGTTTTAACAGATAGTCTCCGACTAGATAGAACATTAGTCTAATATTATAAAATATGCCAAGGTAATTAAGATTTATTTCGTTGCACTATAATTATATTATGCAATTAATTTAAAACAGTGAAAGGCATTTTGTGCATATGATACTTTTTAAATCTAACTTAGATACAGATCGACTTTTTTTATTTGTAAGCTTTTGTTCCCAATTTTCAGTATAACAAAAACAGGCTACTTAACAATTATAATCTAATAATGACCGCGAAAAATGTTATTTTAATTACAATTTTAGTTACGCAAATGGAATATTATCACAGATTAATTTTAGTATCAATTGTTTATCTGGACTAATAACATTTCATAATCGTAATAATTAAATCATGTATATGATAATAATAGATCACAAAGCGCAGCGTGATTGTCAATGTCCAATTTATTTAATAATACATAAGGTAAAATATTGTAGCTTATATATTCTTGTATTCAAATTTGGTAAGTCTTATTCAAGTTCGAATAATTAATAACTAAATAGATTTCTCAATGCAAAGAAAAATTAGAGAGTAATCAGGAATTACCTAATTAATTTTAAATCTTTATATTCTATCATTATTTAATGGACGCAAAAAGTATTAAAATCTTTTTTTTATCTAAGGTGTGTTATTTAAATTAAATAATTTTATCTGTAACAATTAGGGTCAATCCTTTTTAATTTTAAGACATCTGCCATAGAAATAAACAAGTAGAAGTGTGACATTAAAATTTACTCACCAATACAATATCTCCCTTCACATCTTTACGATCCTGTGGCACCACAACTCTGAACAAAGCCTTTACGATCTCCAAGTTCAGTCGTAAAAGCACCCATATTACTTCAAATATTATCCTTAACACGTAAATAACTTGTGGTTCTTCAGCCCTGAAAATTTTCATTTTCTATTAAGACACAGTTCACAACTAAAATAAATGTAACCGATATTATTTAAATATCGAATTGATTCCAAAATGGCACACGGCCAGCCTCAACGAGATCTCAAAAAGAATACAGAATTTGTTTAATTCAATAATTAAATGTGGTTAAAGTCGCGTTCAGACTGGTCGAGTAGTCAAGTGGTCTGTATATGTATGAATATGTATATGTATCATATAAATGTATAAACTTATTATAAGTTAGAAAAAAGAGAACATTATTCATTAAAATATTTTTTTAATAACTAAATACAACACAATGTTCTGAATGAACTCATTTATAAATATATCAAAATTTTCCTCTTATTGGCGATGTGAAAATATTACATTAAAAATAATGTTGAATTACATTATTAATTAAATTATACAGGTGGTAATTAGGTTCATAATATACTTTATGTTAAATAAAGTGTATCTAAGCGATGATTAACACATATGTATAGTTAGGTCCATACATAAAAAAATATTTTAAAATAATAACCTTCAAGTGCCAAAATTTACCGCAAGGCCAACATTATCTGTACTTATATTTTCCTACATAAAATAATTAAAAATATACCTAGTTTTGGTTGGGGCATTTGATATAATAACCTGATGTTTATTAATAGACTGATATTGTGCATACCCCAATAAATGATTCTACACAGTGTTTAAGTTATTTACTGTCATATAAGTTTGTTTAATTTACTTATGTCACCTGCCAATCTCATCTCTCAATCACCTGAAGTTCGACTGTTACACAATGCCTAAAGTATTTATAAGTGCGATTTTAAGTCTTATCGGGTTATAGATCTTAATAAAAAAATAATGAACAACAAATTGTATGCTATCGTATCGTTTACCTATATGTAAAACTTTGTACCATATTTCCAGATAGCAACCAATTTACTTAAAGTTTGGAATTACATTTATAGACTATCTACTAAATAAGGAGTGGTATGTGTGAACTGTTAATTAGTATGAGAACATCATGATGTGAAGTAGTTGTGTGCAAATTGTGCAATATTTGCAGTATAGGTTGTCTATTCATTTGTTTAAAATTTAGAAGATGAAATTTATTTTAATCACATTAATAAGTACGAAGAAGGTTAGGGTAAAATGAGGCGAAAAAATCGAGCTGTAAATAGTTATAGGTACTAGAACAATTTGCGCAAAAGCATTCTACTGACTTAACATGTTAATTTTTTTAGGGGTTAATCGTCTTATCTCGAATTCACTTTCTTGGCCAGGGTGAGCAAAGAGGGAGGGTCAAACTCTGGACTGACTAAAAACACGCTTTTTACGCTTGCCCCGCAACCCCGTCTGAACAACAGGCCTGAAGGGCCCCTGTCTATGGTGGTCTGTTGGTTCTTTGAGGCCTATTTACCAAACTAGCCCTATCCACCTATTGTTACGGTAACCACACATTTTTAGTAGAAGTAACCACTAAATGATAGATAAAATTTGGTTGAAATGCCCTTAACGTTAATTTATTATTATTATTGAAAAAGCGTTACTGCCATTGTGTAAACAAGTCCTTACTTTTATACTTGCTGGGTGAATGACGTAAAAAAACCTTGATATTCAAAAATAAAAAAAAATATTAAATTAGCCGTAACAAGTTTTGCGCGCCCCTGTCATTTATGCTAATAAATCCAAATCATAATCATCTGTAGGTTGGTACTTATATATATTATAAAGTTGTGTTGTAGACTTTATTTGAGCGCGGTATTCTCTGGAAAAAACTAATGTTTGTGCTGGATAGTTCATTTATCGAAGATGGCTATAGGATATATCAAGATACGACCTACTAAGAGCCTTTTATAATGGGACCATCCCGCCACAACCACCTATGGGTGGTTATGACCTGTGCAACTCAAACAAATAAAACAACAGTAAAAACCACTGAAGTCCGGTGCGTCCCATCAAATATCCCACAACGAAATGAATTAGAAGATATTAATATGGTAAAGAAAAAACCAAATAGATTCTATGCCTTCTGGTGAGTTTAATGCAGTAGACAGAATGATTTGAGCCTTATTGAGACGAATCTCATCAAAATTACTAATTCTCTTACCCATATTAGGGCAAAGGGAGTATCACACTTGCTAATTAAAAACATTCCCCTTCCTAGTATTTCTCCGGGCGCCGGGCACCGGTCCATTATTGCACTTGCACTTACAAACCTGGATGACTTGAGCCTTAAAGGCACAAAAGATACTGTACAGTTGCGAGCGAAACTAAAGCGAAGGCTATTAAAATCACGCTAAGATATATTAGAGACTATGATATGACTATTATGTTGTTTTCTGTTTGTTTGCAAACATGTTAAGTATATCTGGTTTTAACTGAACGCCCGTTTAATCATAATTGTGATTCAAATAATAATTCTTTTATAGGTACCTATATTCTTATCTATCCTATATTCTTGTATAGTACAGAGAACATATGATGAACTCATTTTTTATAAATTAAACTTATCTAATTCTTATTATTATATATAAATTAAATATAAAAATATGCTTTTGTGTATAGTTACTAATACACATGGCTATTACAATATTATTTTAGTATTTTAGCGGCGATTTTAGATTGATAATCCTACGTCGCCTATTAAGCCATTATCAATGTTTTTACATTACTGGATTAAAGTTTATTTGGTAATTGCTTCCTCCCGTGACTCCTGTGTTGCTTGGTATATTAATAAAAAACAGCCTATATTATGTTAATTCAGGGTATCACCTATCTACGTGCCAAATTTTTATCAAATGGGTCCTGTCGTTTTTTGTGTGAAAGAGTTACAAACATAGATCTATTATTCTCACAAACTTTGACAATTATAATATAAGTAGGATAGGATCACTATTGAATATTGGCCCCAACATACGACGACCCTGATGTTTTATTTAGATACATTAAGCTTCAAAAATAATAATACCTAAACGCCATTTTTATTTTCTTTAAACAGGTTTTACAAGGTAGATACCTATACTTTTAGAGATTTTTTTGGAATTATACATATGTTGAAAACATTTTAATGTTGTACCGCTTAGCCAAATCACGTGAAGATTTATCTCCTTCAAAAATTATTTGCAAGATCCTACTATTTCACAAAGAACTACATTCATTTTAAATTTAAAACAAACTTAAGAAAGCAGTGGACTGCAAGATATTTAGAATTATTACCATTTTTTTTTAAGATTGGATAATATGACTACCAAAGAATAAATGAATTAAGATTAAGTAGTCATTCGTGAATGATTTATCAAAGTAGGTGAAGGATAATAGACAAAGCCTAGTCGAACTGGAAGACTTTTATTAAGTATTTAGCTCGGACTTTTGGTCAAATTACTAGTTAACTTTCCTACCTTTAAAAACATTCAGATACGTAAATATATGTAAGAACTACTTTCGCGCGGTTTCTGCTCCTGCTCGGCTCCTACAGATCGTAATCGTAACGTGAAACAAAGAATTGTTCAATTCTAACCAGTAGTTCCGGCAATTAGCGCGTTCAAACAAACGAACTCTTCGACTTTATATTAGTATAAATAATAATAAGTCCAAAAGAAACTATTACCACAATTAAAGATAGATCAGATTTATGATCAAGTTAGAGCCCAACTACAAATAACACCGATAAGACAACAGCACTTAACAACGACCCAAGTAACTAATATACAACCTGGACAACGCATGAAATGGACAAATGAATACAATGAAACAATAATGAAAATTTATTATAAAATCACTTTCTTGGAAACTAATAAAACAGCATATAGGAAATCTTTACATGAACAGTTCATAAATATTCACCCAGAGTTATCCCATATCACAGAGCAAAGGCTGTCTGATCAAGTTAGAGCAATTACAAACAATAAATATATTACTGTCAAAAGGTTAGCAGAAATAAAAAAACAAGTTTCTGAACAATTAATACACGAAACAAATACAAATCATCACTTAAATAGACATTCAAATATCCCGGAATATCCTGATGGAAGTAATCAAGCACACTCATTCATATCTGACACACTCACTCACACAAATGACATCTCGCATGATGTCAATATAAATACGGATAATACGATCACGCCAAACTCTTTAAACGTAGATGACAACTTCTTGAATGATATTCAACTAGAACAATTCGACACAATACACGCCAACCAAAACGAAACAGAAATAAATCAAGAGCTAGAAGATTTATTTCAACAAGCATACGAATATTTTATTGACACAGATCCCACCAAAAGGCCATACATCCCTAAACAAAGAACATCAAGAAAATTTTCCATTATCGTAAATTACATAAACAACATTATACTTCCCAAATACGCTAACACAGATACTGACTTCAACAATTTACAAACTATAATTTACTCTGCTGCTTGGACAGCAGCTAAATATAATGGAGCTAAAATATCATTCACTATACAGACTGAACGACAAACAACTACCAGAAAACCAAAATGGCAAATAAGATTAGAAAAGAAAATAAGATTTTTAAGGGCAAATATAGGAAGATTATCACAGTTCATAAGAGGTAATAGAAGTGAAAGATTAGTAGCAGCTGTAGAATTCATAAAAGCAAAGTACCAATTACACGCACAATACGAAAATCCCAATACACAATTGACACATTTTCTGGATACAATGAAGCAAAAGTTAAACGCGGCATCTAGCAGGCTTAGGAGATATATTACATGTACAAATCGTAAATTAGAGAATAGCAGGTTTACAAATAATGAAAAATTCTTCTATAGAAATTTAACATCCAAAGGCACCTTAACCCAAAACGTACAAACACCTTCTGCTGAGTCGCTCCGAGAATTCTGGGCAGATATTTGGGAAAACCCAGTGTATCATAACAATACAGCAACTTGGATACACGAGGTTAACTTAGATCATGAGGCAATGGAATTCGAATTTATACCCATAGATAAATTTATAAATGTTATCAAACACACTCACAATTGGAAATCACCCGGTACAGACCACATACACAACTATTGGTATAAAAAATTCACAAATTTACATCCTTATCTATATAATCACTTAAATACTTTCATCCAATCACCACATTTGCTACCAACATACATCACCCAGGGTGTAACATATATGATACCTAAAGATATGAATGACACCACAAACCCGGCTAAATATCGACCAATTACCTGCCTTCAAACTTTTTATAAAATCATTACAGCGTGCATCAGTGAATTAGTCTATAATCATTTAAAAAAATACGAAATACTAGCAGAGCAACAAAAAGGTTGTCGCAAATATAGCCAAGGCTGCAAAGAGCAGCTTACTATTGACGCTGTCGTTATGAACCACGCAGTAAAGAGTAAAACAGATATTCACACAATGTTTATAGATTACCAAAAGGCTTTTGATTCTGTCCCTCACAGCTGGTTGCTTCACGTATTAAACATATATAAAATTCACCCAACAATAAAATTATTTTTACAATCCACCATGCAAAACTGGCAAACTGTTCTCAATATAAACCAAGCCGCGACAAAAATAGTCACTCAACCAATTTCTATAAAAAGAGGTATCTTCCAGGGGGACGCTCTGAGCCCTTTGTGGTTCTGCATGGCATTGAACCCACTCTCACACCTATTAAACAGAACAAAGGCAGGTTACACCCTAAAAAACAATGGTACACAATATATACTATCACATCTAATGTATATGGATGATATAAAGTTGTACGCAGCAGATCAAAGGTTATTATCACATTTAGCAGATGTAACACAACAATTCTCAACAGATATCTGTATGCAATTTGGAGTAGACAAATGTAAAGTTATGTCGGTAGTCAAAGGAAGAATTGAGAACAATAGATACATACTTGAAACGGGCCAAACGATAGAACCCATGGAAGAACATGACACATATAAATATTTAGGTTTTAGGCAATCCAGACAAATACAACACAAATACACAAGACAAGAACTCATAAAAAAATTTACACATAGACTCAACCTTATTCTCAAAACAAATTTAAATGCTAGGAACACAATGAAGGCTATCAACAGATTTGCAATACCCATTCTCACATACTCATTCGGAATAATACAATGGTCTAAAACTAACACCCGAAAGTTACAACAAATCATTAACACAACACTCACCAAACATCGAAAACATCATCCCAAATCATGCATACAACGACTCACATTAGCACGCAAAGAAGGAGGAAGAGGATTAATAGATATACAAAACCTACACAATAAACAAATCTCAAGCCTTAGAACTTATTTCCACAGTAAATCAGAACACTCGTTACTTCATAGACAGATTGCAGAAACAGACAAAAACTTCACACCGTTAAACTTGCAAAGCCGAGACACACAAACAAATGAAATAATTATTAACAATGAAGACAAGATTGCATTATGGTCAGAAAAAGCGCTTCACGGGAGACATCGATCCTTCTTGAGCCAACCACACGTCGACAAAATTAAGTCGAACGAGTGGCTCACACGTGGTGAATTGTTTCCCGAAACCGAAGGCTTTATGCTGGCCATACAAGATCAAATCATAGCAACCCGCAACAACAGGAAATTTATTATGAAAGATCCTAATCAGCAGAATGACTTATGCCGACACTGTAACCTGGCTTCAGAAACCATTCAGCACATAACAGGAGCTTGTAAGTCTCTTGCACAGACTGACTACAAGCACAGACATGATCAAGTCTCTGCCATAATACATCAACATCTAGCTTGCAAATATAACCTAGTCGACCAAATGACCGCATACTATAAGTATAAGCCAGAAACAGTACTAGAAAATAAAAATTGTAAAATATATTGGGATCGAACCATTGTAACAGATAAAACAATACATTTTAATAGGCCGGATATTACAGTACATGACAAAGTGAATAAAATAGTATACTTGATTGATATTGCTATCCCAAACTCCCACAACATACAATCTACCATATCCGAAAAACTAAGTAAATACCAAGATCTTGCCATAGAAATTAAAACGCAGTGGAGGGTGCAAACAGTTCACATTGTCCCCATAGTCCTTTCTACCACTGGTATTATACCGAAGTCCCTCACACAAAGTCTTAATACTCTGCAAATGCCTGCATACACTCTCCACACGCTACAAAAAGCTACCATCCTCAACACTTGCCGCATCACCCGAAAATTCTTGACATCGTCTACTTTAACATCTACCTATTCAATTTAATCTTCCCCTTTTACACTTGGCTCCGGCCCGTGTATAAGGTTTCTTAAACTCTCGTGTGAGAAGAAAACTATAATGCATTTAAAATAATAATAATAATAATAATTCTTTATTGACAAAAAAAAAATTACACATACAAGCAGAATTCCCTGACCCTGAACTAGTTTACACTGTATTACAAGGGCCAGTGTCTTCACCCATGAGTTCAACAATAATATGCCAAAAAGAACACGATAGTTATTATAAAAAAAAATAAGAACACAGTTTAAAAATAAAAAAATAAAAAATTACAAAGATTTATGCTTTTGCGTTTGTATATTTGTTTGATTGTGTTGTGAGTTTGTGAGTGTGCGTGTGTGTGTGAGTGAGAGTGTGAGTGAGTGTGTGTGTGTGTGGGAGTGTGGATGAGTGAGAGAGAGAAAGACTGATGGGAGGGTGAATGCAAGCGTAAGTATTGAGTATATGGGAAATAAGGGAGGAAGGCGCATGAAGGTATTTTTTTATTTTATTTATGAAGCAGCGTTTCTATTTCATCATAGGTCATTTTTTTAAGCCATTTCATTATTGAGAATTTGAATTTGTAGTTTGAGGTCTTCCTATCTATTACTCTTGATTTGATTGAGATTTGAAATACCCATTTAATATCTAATATAGTGGGAAAACAAGGGTTTTTTCTTGTCTACACTCTTAGGTATACAATTTAATAGGTACTTAAATGTGGTTGGATGGTATTCAAAGTCAAAGTTATAAACATATAAAAATTTTAAGTACTTAAGTGAAATAAATAAATAGTTTTTCCCAAGGTGCTTGTTCCAAAACATTGTCCAGTAGAAAAGAACGAACCAGAAAGTCCTCATTACTTTTTTAAAAGATCTGGCTAAAAGCCCCACATTTAAATGTAAATACTTTTAAATACTAGAAATAAATAGAAAACTGACATATTCAAGTCAATATGACGTTAAACTTAGAGCCTGTTTCAGAATGTCTGTATAGCTAGTATGTACCTACTTCAGATAAATTTTTATTATGTTACAGAATTGAATTTACATAAACCTGATGTGTTGAGTGAGGTACCACAAAGGTTTATGGATTTTTGCGCTTATAGTTATTAAGATGGTGGAACAGTGGTTTAGTGCAGTATCTTATTTCTTTAAATAAAATTAAACACTTACATTGTTAATTTATAAGAAGGCATGTTAACCTGCAGGCTGGTTCTATAAAAATGTTAAATAAAAGAATGAAGCTTCAAGCACTTTGTTTTCATTGGAAAATTTGTTTGATTTTTAAATTATGTGTTATTAGCTGATAACACTAGATAAGTACCTACCTACTTATTAAGATATCGATTGTTACAAAATATTAAGTAACTATACAATATATGTTGTCTATGTCAAAGGGTACTTAATGTCTAAGTAAACTTGCGATAAGAGGAACGTTGTCATTTGTCATGTTGTTAGTCACAAGAGTGAAAATTTAGAACAAGAAGATTTTGATAGATTCGTTATACCTACTTATATAGCCATAGTTCAAATCAAACTGTTTGCAGCTTACTTAAATTATAGTTGTTTTAGATTAATAAAAATATGTTAGTTAAGGCTTAAAGATACTGATAGACGCCACTTGGAACAACAGACATTACTTTTGTATGCCAGACACTATTTTTTTAATTTGTATTTGTAGATAATATTAAAAAAATGACTTATGAATTTGTATGTCACATTCGCTGCGTTAGCATTTGTTTGTTAGTTGTGTGTTTTTTCTTTTATGTAATAGGTCGGCAAAGGAGCAGACGGATTACCTGACGGTAAGCAATCAGCGCCGCCCATGGACACAAAGGAGCAGTTACGAGTGCGTTGCCGACCTTTAAGGAATTAGGGATTTGGAGATTTAGAGATTGGTAAGGGATGAGGGGATATAAAGGGATAGGGCCTCGGTAACTCACTCACACGGCGAAACACAACGCTGTGGTTGTTTCACGCCGGTTTTCTGTGAGGCCGTGGTATCACTCTGGTCGAGCCAACCCATTCGTGCCGAAGCATGGGTCTCCCACACTTAAAGTGTGTAAGAGGGATTTGCATGCATACATGTCAACAAAATGAACAGTACCTAGCTAACATTAATATTTATGTCTGTTCTTGAAATCAACACTGTTTGAGTACCGAGTCACAATAACAGCAGAAAATGTCGGCCACATTTTAAAAAGTCTTTACCATTGAAACGGTAGATGTTAATTAACACGAAAGTTTTCTTACATAATTAATGTAGGTACATAAAGCGACCGAAGACATTGGAAATAAAGAAAGTACCTACAGTCAGATAATTTTCAAAAAAGAAGGGACTATAATGTTTTTTTTCTAAACCTGACAATTTCTTTACACCAAACAATGAACGCGAGTACGCACCACGACCATACACGTATTTATAGGTAGGTACAGATAAAAAAGTTCAAAGTAAAATATCATACAGAAGTGAATAAATAAGAAATTTCAACACTTACATGTTGCCGGTCCGTGTTCACTGTTGCTACTAAATAAAAATTGTGATTAAAGCATATAATACTGTTTTTGATAACGATTGATAAGGTTCAATGTACCTATGTTAGATTAGCTTACTGATTGGTACACACTTGCGACTAAACGGTGCGATTAGTCTTAAGAATAGGGGTCACGCACGACTGAAATGTATTTTTTTTTTACTTAGGTAGAATTATCAAAAAGGTTTCAGTTTACCTGACATTTCTAAAAATAAAAATAAAAGTTTGGAATATAGGTACAATTTGGTATAATTTTTGAGCACATTTTTTTTACAAAACATGATGACGTTTTTAACAAAGCATAAAATTAAATTTTATTATTATTTCCACAAAAGAAGACATACATGCCTAATATTCTAAATACCTCATTAACGGCAGCAACAATAACAACTTTGCTAGCTATTTGGGGATTAGGGGTTCGGAAATTTATCGATTGGGAAGAGATGACGTAACGCTGTGGTTGTCACACGGTGGCTTTTTGAGAGGCCGTGGTATCACTCCGAACGAGCCGACCTAATCGTCGCTACATATATTATGTAAAATTACCCTTTTAGTCGCAAATATGTAGCAATCTATAAGTAAACATCAAACAGACTTCAAAAGCCAAATTGTACTTCTCATAATGAGTTTGAGAACATTATAATCATTGATAGACCTAATTATGAGACAGTTTAAAGTACAAAGATTACTCATTATTGATAGGCTAAGGAATAAAGTCCACACATAAAACAATGCAGAAATTAATGGCACCTAGAGTAAATTTTATAATTTATAAGTAAACGATACAACGAAACAGGATTAATGACGACGAAAGAAAAGAAATATAGGTAGATATCGGATAATGCGACTGAGATCATCATCATCATCACCATCAGCCTATAAGTACCCACTGCTGAGCAAAAGGCTCTTCTTACACGGAGAAGGTTTGAGTGTTAATCTCCACGCTTGCTCAAGGCGCATTGGCGATTTCATACTTTACGAAATCATAAGTTCAGGTTTTTACACGTTGTTTTCTCCTTCAACATATGTTCAGTGGTGTCTAAATGATCATATCACATACACACATACACCATTCACCAATCACCAACATTGTATAATATTATTTTTTTAATTTCGTTCGAAATCTCTATAAATAATGAATAAGTATCTATTTTCATGCATATTTATGACTTTAATATCAGTTTTTACTTTTATTGAACACTAAAATTAAACTACAAGATAACTAAATGAGTATTGATTGTAGTTCTACTTAATACTCTTTTAGTCATCAATATCCCTTCTTGAAAACCGAAATAAACTATAAATACAAAGCCAGAGCAAGCGAGCCACGGCCGGGGGCAGAAGAAGGTACTCATTAAGAGTCTGACAGTCGGTCCGTGCCCCACACAGCAAAAGTCATTTGTTCTTTAAAATATAACATTTTAATTTTTCACAAATTTTGTTAAACCTAAGGTATGTTCTGTAGGTATACCAACACGAAAATATAGCATCTGTCTGTTGAAAAAAATAAAATGTATGTAAGTACGAGTTATCTTACCAGTACCGGGAAAATCTAACGAACAACATCGTTCAATAATTGCATAACACTAAATATCATAAAAAATCACAAACTTCACAATAATATTCACAAAATTAATATTTTCAAAAAAATAAACTAGTCACATTTTATAAATCGATAATTTTTCTTAACAGTTTCGCGCCTCATTTGTAAATGGAACATTTAATTTTATAATTTCTTTTTTTGGTCACTTTCTGTGCAGACTTGATGTATCATCTTAACCAGCCAGTAATTCCGATGCCTATTGTATTTTAAGAAGGTAGTGTAGGTAATTAAATATTTAAAAATACATTTTTTTTTTAATAGTGGGTACTACGGACGTCTATGCGTTATGTTAAGGCACTCCGCCCCTAAGGCTACCCACTGACCGGCAATTTTGTTGAAGTATTTAATGAATTACGAACATATGGGTAAACAAAGATAGTTGACGATTCTTGCCTGATCGTGGGTAAGTGGAAAAAAAACGTTTGTTTGAAAGATCTAGCACAGAAAATATTTTGAAAACGACACAAACAATTATTTACATTAATTATTTTAAAATTAAAAATTAAAAAAAGTATTCCGAATTCAAAAATCCTATTCAAAAAATATATGTTTTTTGTTTAGTACGCTTTGAAGTCTGTTGACATTAATATCCTAATTGATTGCACAAGTTAGATTATATTTTTATTACTGTACTAAAACTAAAAAAAACACAGTTTGTGAGGCACAGAGTAGTGAACTGCGTTTAAGCACATTGTCTTGTGTTTAATTACACGGAGGTCGGAGATAACGCGGAGATAATCGTGTTTGTTATGTGAGAGGACACACTGATGAACAGACATAAAAAATAGAAAGTACTGAAATATGATTTACTTTATTTATTTATTACTAATTTATTTAACAAACTGTGTAACACAAGTTATGCAGTTTTAAAAATAGAAAAAGAAGCATCGCAATAGCATGTGAGCTGTGTCGTAGTCGTTTTAAGATAAAAAAACATGCAGCTTTAATTTTGTATTTAATATTTTTTTGGTAAGTGCTAGCATAAAGATTTAAATAAAATGTAATAGCTATGGCATCGCATCGTCAATCAAACAATGAATTTATTTTTAAAACAACACGTATGCCTGTTAACAATTAAAAATCTTGATGATGCCGACATTTCCCATTTGACTACCCTGTAAATAAATGCTTAGCAAAAAGTACTGGTCGGTGTGTTTTAAAGTCCAAACCAATTTTAACATATTATGGCAGAACAGTGAAAATTTATTCTATGGTAGTATTTACGTAGATTGAACAAAATAAGTATCATTCATTTTAAAATATTATGCATTTGTATTCGTTGCTTTATATAAAGCCCTAGTTACGTCATATAATAATTATCTAGGTAATATAATTACTTCAAACTAGACCCCTGACACGAAATTAAGCAAGCCGAAGGCAATAATGACGTGTCGTTGCGGATAAAAATGTTCTACATGAAAATATTTATTTATAGTTAAACAACGTAGTTAATTACACAAAATTACTTATAAAAATGTGAATTTGAAGGTCGATTACAGAATTATTCACAATTAAATGAATATTTCTAGTATGAACCATTATAAATGTTTTAATCCTTTTTATTATTTTACAGCAGAAATAAAGTAATTTCTGTCAAAGAAATTAAAAATTTTAGGTACCTACCTTTTTTACTTGAGTTTTGAGGTTTGAACTTACTGAGATACCAATATATGTATATGCTTATTGTATTCTCAATGCATTTAAAGCGATGATAATGAAGAACCAGTATAAAACAGAAACAGAAGAATTATAATAAAGAAACAGAACCTTACGCCTAACGAGATTTTCATAGCAATACGTTAGACTGTGTAAGCACAACGAAATGTAAATATGAATTTTGCTGTAATAAAATTAATTGGCACTTTTTATCAATAGAGGAAAAACGTCTGTCTCAGAACCGATAACCGTTTGGGTAGACGTAGTCTAGAGTAGGCTCCAGCTATGTGGAATAACGATACCCATAAGTTGGCTGGCAGTGATTGGGTGAGAACAGCTAAACATTAAGCTGAGTGGCATGCAATTCGAGAGTTTATGTCCATCAGTGGAAGGGGAAGGCTTGATGATGATGAATAACAGAAGAATAATGTCAAGAGAATCTTGCAGCGCAATGTGGAAATAGCCTGTGCCTATATAAGTAGGTAGGTACGCAAATCTAATGAAGGCACATACAAAATATAATAGTAATACACATGCACTTTAGGTAGGATTTTGCATAATATCTCATAATATGTACCTAGTTGATATGGTAGTGGACTAGTTTATCACCACTTTTTTATACACTGGGATTCTTCATTTACTTCCCTTGGGGTGGTTCCTATTCTAACTAGGTGTGTTCGATTTACCCTTGTGGATTCATCGCTTCCAGCCGACCTCCACCTACTTCTATCTTTACGAAGGGTCCCGCTAAGGACGTACGTACTTATCCTCTTGCGCATGGAACACTACTTTTGTCCATGCTGCGGACAATCGACGCCCTAACTAGTAGCCCGCTGACAGACTGGCCACCATTACGGAAATCGATTTTAATGATATTTGTCGTGAAACAATGAGGTTAGATTACTATTTTCATGAAATGAAATTGTATGGATATCATTTGTTTTGACTAATTAATTCTCGATCAATAGCTGCAATTGAACCGATGCGTCAGTATGTTAAATCTACACCGGCTTGTCACACTCACTTTCAAAAGTGTTCAATAGACCAAATTACTTCTTGCAATGATTTCAATAAAAGAATTGAAAAAATACGAACACTTTCCTGGCCTTAAAGGAATTTTAATGTTGCGACATTTGTTTGGATATTACTTCAAGTCTAGCAAATCATTATTATTTTGCCTCTTATTAAAGAGCTACTGCGTCATCTGTTGTGGCATTTTAACTTACGGATTATACTTTTGGAATAATTACAACTATTCTTTAAGCTACGATATGCTGGTGATTTTGGAGAAGGCTGTCGGCACCGTGATTTCGTTGATCACTGAAGAAGAATTTGTCATTAAGTTTGCTTCCGACATAGTGACAATTTTTTCGTCAACATTGCAAATAAAACTGTACTGTCGTATGACAAATTTTATGGTCTGTATGTCTGTAGCCATAAGGATCATTAACAAATTTGCGTTTTGGAGTGCGATAACAATTCCTGAAGTCTTGTACATGTATGAACTTACTTCTTGCTACTTCAGTCGTTTGACAGCTGTTTATATAGCGGAAAATTATCAAAAAGTGGTGGAAGGCCTTTGGAAAATGTTGAGAGATAAAATGCAATCAACATCCAGAGCTGACGACAAAAGGAAATATGTCAGAGATTTCATCTTCGATCTAAGGAAGTTGACAGATATTTTGGACGCAACAGTCACATATTTAAGGGTTCAAGTAATAAAAAATAACTCATAAATAATGCATAAGAGATACATCAAGCCTGTTATTCCTTGAAGTCGTAAATATTAAGTTGTAGTGTATTTCTATGTCAGTGAGGTTACTGGAGGCCAAATCCGTCCTGTACCACCAATCCCCTAATCCTCAAAACCCTGATACCCAAAAGGTTTGCAACGCACTCGTAATTCCTCTGGTGGTCCGCGTAGGCTGCGCCAAGTACTTACCACCAGGGAATCCATTAGCTCGCGTGTTCCCCTATCACATAAAAATACTTTTCAGAATATTACCGATATGATAAATGCTATTCAAGAAATATCAGGCGTCATTTATTTAACTTTTGCATCATTTAAAAACATTACTTATTTTATTTTAATTTTTGTAATTGTAAATATTTTCAGGTGATTGTGGGCTGCGTATGTGAATTTTTCAAGGTTACATTTGCTATGTTTTACCTAAACTATGCTAATGTGGTAAGTGCCTATGTTTGTTAGTAAGTTACTGTGTTTAAAGATTACAATAGTGAAAAAATTCGTACCCGGGAACCGTAGATTCAATTTGAAAGAATAAAAAAGTTGTATTAACGACAACATTGGCTCAATTCTGCATAACATGGCCATGGTTCAGAAATTACGCGCAATGTGTCGCTTCGTCAATGTAAACAACCGTTCTAAATTCGGTGTGGAGCGGCAACCGCCTGTATGGTTTTCTACCGATAAATCAAGTCAAACATATAAGAATGTTTTAAAAGAAATAAATATGACAAATTGTCAATTAAAGTAACTTCCTTTACAATTATATTTTTATAAACGCAATACTATCGTCCATTGCATCCGGGGCAGATATTTTTATAGTATCTAATACCTATATGTATTATTTGGCTTGTAACAACAGTTTATCTTTTCAGACTACAAGATATTCAGTTATTTGGACAGTTGAAGTGATTTTCTCGATAATAACATTTTTGGTGCCGTTAATAATGATAGAACTAGGCATAAACTACCTAGTCGAGATCAAGAACGTATTAGCTGAAGAGTATCTGGCAAGCAAGGGTAGATATCGTATTTAGATTAGTTTTTTTTTTAAATAAGGGTTATAGGGTTTATAATATCTTAATATTTATAACTAATAATTCATAATGTTTTGTTATAAAATTAAAAATAAAAAGGATTAAGATACATAAAAATCAAGAAAACCGTTTTCATATAAAATTTAGTTTAAAATTGTTAAAATTAAATTTAAACAATAGGCGTGTTGCAGAAATATTTTCACAAATAAATCTATAAAAGTAAAAGTAATTTTAAACTTAGAAGTACCTACTTATTATTTTTGTTGCTAATTTACGAAATCTTCTTCAAATATCTTACTTAAGCAAAAATTATGACGTCACACTTAATTTAGTAATATCAAAGAAAAGTAATTCAACAAGAAATCGGGCAAAATACATCATTTCATACATTACAAAATGTTTTTTTTAACTGGCTAGTGATGATCAACCCTCTTAGGTAATATCCGAACTTACGTACTTATTATTACTACTTATTTTGTTTCCCAAAATACTATTCTAAATATTTCTTTATTTTAGATAATGAACTCCGCAGCACCATAACCGATGCCCTGGAATATGTTGAAGCATGCTCTTCTAAGCACATGGTGTGGAACGAGTTTCCCATGAATTTAGATCTAGTTTTAGGCTATTTTAATTTGTGTACTGATTATGTCATTGCTATATTACAATTCATATATTAGTAACTAGATTTTGCCCGCGACTCCGTTCGCGTGTAATAGTGACTTCCTGCAGATTTTTAGTATAAAACTATCTTATCTATCTTACGTCTTTTCTCGATTTCCATACAATGTATAGGTAGACATACATTGTTTATATAGACATACACTAAATTTCACAGAAATCGGTTTAGTAGTTTAGGCGTGAAAAAAAGTCAGACAGGCAGAGTGACTTTCGCATTTATAATACTTATTAATAATAGTTTGGATTTGAATATGGACGAGGTAATTATCGATAATGGGATGTAATCGAATTCGATATTCAAAAAGGAGGATGAAAGAAAATGTAAATAAGATTTGTAGCAACATTTTTTTTTGTCAGGGGAAAATCATCAAATGACTTCTCCCGCCCAGGGTTAGGCGAGAGAGAGTGTCAGACTCTTAGTGACTAAAAACCCCCCCCGTTCCTGCTCCTGCTTTGGGCCGAGGCCGCGGTGACTCATTGCGCTTAACCCGCAACCCTGGTACATTTAATGTTAAGAAAGACGGTCAAGATCTATATGAGTAAACGGAGTAAAGGTTAGACTCCTTGTTAGGTCGTCGCCCTTTAGACAAGGCAAGTTGATCAGTCGGGGTTGCAGGTCTGTACCGCGTCCCCTCGCCGGCATGGAGCAGGACGGGGTGGTTTTTGGTCGGTAAGAATCGGACATATATTAGAACAGCTTAATAACTATGTTGTCATATTTATATTTGTAACTAGATACACATAATATTAATATAAAATAATATTAAAAAAATGTGTGGGTGAGCCATGCTTCGGCACGAACGGATCGGCTCGACCGGAGTAATACCACGGCTTCACAGAAAACCGGCCTGAAACAACCACAGCGTTGTATTTCGCTGTGTGAGTGAGGTCACCAAAGGCCCAATCCTTCCTCTCTCCCAGTCCCTAATCTCTCCATATCCTTAATCCCTAAAAGGTCGGCAACGCACTAGTAACTCCTCCGTTGCGGTTGTCCATGGGCGGCGCTGATTGCTTACCATCAGGTAATCTGTCTACTCGTTTGCCGACCTATTACATACATACATTATAAAAACAACACTAGATACTCGGGTGACATTGATTAGTAAAAATGCAATTTGTAAAATAGTAACAAACCAATTTAGGATGAAAGCTATTAGCAACAGCAACGTGAATCCTTATTAAATTTAAGAGGATTAAGCAGTACCTATCATCAAAGTACCTAATGAACCAATCTCCTTCCGATGTTATGTATTACCAGTTTTCCTGAATTCTACTTCTATCCTCTACCGTTAAGCAGTCAATATCCGAATTCAATGTTGTAATAGCAATATTTTGTGTGTAAGGAAGGTTGTTAGTTATCTAAGTACATAACAACACAAGTAGGTATATATATGTATAATAGAATTATATTTAATATAATACATTGTAATATAATACACGAACCCCAAGCGAACACCGGCGTTCGCGCACATATGGTTCTTCTATTGTGTCTCGAATTACTATGATTGAAAGGTTAAGAAAATTTGATTCTGATTTTTCAATAGCCACATACCTAAATGTTATCTGAGGAAAAAAATTGTTGCTGTCACTGTCTTATATAAACATTGTGACGCGACAGCATCATAATTATTCCACAAATAACTTTTATCTAACCATTGAAAAATCAGCCCTAAGTATTTTGTAATAATGTTCGTAGTAATCAAGGAAATATAGTGTCTAGATACAAAAACTAGCCTGGTTTACTAATAAATTAATATTATAAGTTCCTTATGCTCTTATGTGGCTCATGGAGCATCTAAATTACGTGTATTTATTAAAAAATGTTGGATACCTCTGAATATTCCTTCAGAAAATGTGTCATTGTGAAACCGGTCCTAAGTAATTAAAACCATTGAACATTTTATTAATACATAGTTTGATTAACAAATCGTTTTTTTTAATACGAATTATTCGTACTAAAGTAAAATAATTGTAGGTCTTTATGTAGGTATGTAGGTCAATAAAATATGTATTTTTATTTTGAAACTGGAATGCTAAAATCCATTCTCTTAAAAATAATCCTTGGTACAGATTTTAATTATAAAAGTCTGTATGTAAGTATACTATATCTGTGTACCTAGCCAATGTAGGTATGTCCTTCTTATGTGCATGCGTATAATGCATTCACATTAAGTGGATCACCTTGGACTCACAGCGACTTCGTTTAGATGCACCCTATATTTTATAAGGTATGAGGTATTTCTATAGTCCTCCTCCTCGCGTCGGTTTCCTCAGTGCTGAGGGTCGTGACCACCTCGTGGAAGCAGTGTACTGCGTATTACTCTCCGCCATCTATTTCTATCTGCCGCCGAGTGGAGAGCATCGTGGACTGTAGTGTTGAGAGTGGTGCGAATCTGATCCGTCCAGCGTATCGGACTTCTGCCTCTAGGTCTCTTTCCTTCCACCTTACCAGTGATTAGTAACTTTTCCAAGTTATCATTACCCCTTCTGGCAGTGTGTCCAAAAAACTCCAGAATCCTGCGGAGGCATATGGAAGAGAGCCTTGTCTGGATCTTAAGCTCCTGGAGGATCGATACATTGGTGCGGTGTGCCGTCCAAGGAATCCCTAGCATTTTTCGCCAACACCACATCTCGAAGGCATCAATGCGGTCACGATCGGCTTTCTTCAGGGTCCACGTCTCTGCGCCATACAAAAATATGGAGAACACCACTGTGCGCACAAGATTGCTCTTTGTTTTTAACGAGATGTTCTTGTCCTTCCATACTTTTTGAAGCTGTGCCATGGCTCCTTTTGCCATCCCAATTCTTCTTCGTATCTCTGATTCGCAAGAGCCATTGTTGCTAATGCCTGAGCCCAGGTATATAAAGCTGTCAACTACTTCCAGATCAAGTGTCCCAGTGAGCTCAAGCTTGCCTGAGCGATCTACAACCATGATCTTCGTTTTCGATCTGTTTATCGAGAGTCCCAGTTCTCCGCTGATGCGCTCCATTCTATTCAATAAGGCGAACATTTCTGCTTCATCTGATGCTAGTAGAGTGGTATCATCTGCGTAACGCAGATTACAAATTTTTTGTCCGCCGACGACGATGCCACCATCCCAGTCATCACAGGTGTGCCTCATTATGTATTCGCCGTATATATTAAACAGAATGGGCGAGAGAATACAGCCTTGCCGAACTCCTTTTTCAAAACTGAATGTTTTGGATGTTGTCCCATCAATCCTCACCATTCCTTGACTGCTACTGTATAATGACTGCAGAAGTGCAGTTAAATGGCGAGGTACACCCAGTTCCGATAACACTCTCCAGAGACAGCTCCAGCTGACACAATCAAATGCCTTGCTATAGTCGACGAAGCACATCACGACTGGTGTGTCGAATTCATAACACTTCTCCACAATCTGCCTGATGTTGAGTATCTGTTCACGGGTGCCTTTTCCCTTCACAAAACCGGCCTGTTCTTGTGGGATCTGCCAGTCTAGGTAATAACGAACCCGTTTGTTTAAAATGTATAGCAGGACTTTGCTAGCGTGTGAAATTAGGGCGAGTGTGCGATAATTCTCGCATTTTTTCGTCGAACCCTTCTTGTGTAAAGGAAGGATAATCGACTGAGTCCAAGTCTTGGGCCACTCACCGTTCCGCCATACATGATTGCAGATATTGTGCAAAGTATCAACACCTTTTTCCCCTAGAGCTTTTAGCACATCAGCTGTTATTTGATCTGGACCCGGTGCTTTCTTAGTTTTCAGTGCTCCAATGGCTGCTACAATCTCCGACCGCAGAATGTCGGGTTCCAGGTCCAGAACAGGCCAGTCTAGTAGGGTAAACTCAGGATCTATTGAGATGGGCTTCTTGTAGAGATGTTCACAGTAGCAGCGCCATCTCTCTGCTATTGCGTCAAGCTCGTGCAGTGATCTCCCGTCGATGTCTTCGATGACCCATGATTTGGGCTTGAATTGTCTACTTAATAGGCGGACCTTCTTAAATAGATCTGATGTCTGTTGTTTCATAGCATGGGTTTCCACTTCGCGACATATATTAGTAATGAAGGTATTTTTGTCCCGACGGCACTCTTTTTTTGTGACTCGGCAAAGGTCAGAATATTCCTTCATTACGTCATGGTTTTGTAGCCCTCTCACTTTCATATCCTTCCTTTTCTGGATGAGTTCCCATGTGTGGTCCGTTATCCACGCTGTTTTCTTACAGTCCTTTTTTCGCTTCGATGCAATCTCAGAAAGAGACTCACGGATTCTCTTTTCCAGATCAATCCAGAGAGTATCAGCGTTAGACGTTGGAGGTGTTGGGTTTTCAGTGAGTTTGTCTTCGATCGCGTTCTGGAAGTGTAGGCGCTCAATAGGGTTCAAAGTTGTGGGTGGTGGTCGTGAGTGTGTTTTCGTCGCTTTTAGGCGCAGTGATAGGTAAGCGACCAGCAGCATATGGTCGGAACCACATTCGGCACCTGGAAATGTCTTCACATTTGTAATGGAAGATCTCCTGATGAGGTATTTCTATAGTAACTACATTTAAGTATATAGGTACTAGCTTTTGCCGACGTCATGCTGACAGACAAAAAGCATTAATGTCAAAGTCAAAGTATAATCATTTCATTCATCACATTTGAGCGTCAAACAAAAAATAAATACCAAAAAGTTTGTTTGTCAGTCTATTGGCATGTCCTCTAGTGAAGCTATTTGCTCGATGGCGAATGGAGAAGAACGAAGATCTAAGTGTGGGAGAGCCAAAGTTCGGCACGAATGGGTCGGCTCGACCGGAGTGATACCATGGCCTCACAGAATACCGGAGTGAAACAACCACAACGTTGTGTTTCGCCGTGTGAGTGAGGTTACCGGAGGCCCTATCCTACCCTTTCCCCTATCCCTTCCCGATCCTTATGTCCGCAACGCCTATCCCCAAAAGGCCGCCAATGCACTCGTAACTCCTTTGGTGTAGCGGGTTACCATGGGCGACGGCGATTGTTTACCATCAGGTAATCTGTCTGCTACAGGAAATATGGATTATACGATTATACAATATGGATTACACGATTAATTTACATGGATTTTACGACTTACCAAATAATTTCTGTATGATTTTTTGCGTTTTACTTACTCTCTTTCAAATGTCTTCAATAGCAAAACAGTTGTTGCTACATCTTGACCTATTATTTTATTACAAGCCCTTCGAATTACAGATTAGGAAACTGATAAACTGGTGTCTAAAGCTCGGCAAAACAAAAATATGTTAGTGATAGTTTCCAATCTGTTTGTGTGTCCATAAAAATTTCGGCATCGAGGTCAATGTCTCTTCATTGATGAGGTAAGGATCAGTTCATTGCCTAGTGAAATGCCGCGTGCCGGCGAATGTGATGCAAACATATCTCAGTCACGTGTTTGGTAACTTGCAGTTGTGATTGCCGACCACCTTATCCCCCGGAACAACCGATTTGTCAACACCTGTGCTACTCATTTGTTTTTTTCTCAACTGCTTCGTTAATTGACTAATTGCTAGTTCAACTGCTGAATAAGAGGTCTTTAATGTGATATCTAGGTAAAAGGTTCCAAACCTTGGTTTTTTTGTAGTGGAAAATCGTCATATTGACTTCTCCCGCCCAGGGTGAGGCAAGAGGGAGTATCAGACCCCGTTCCTTGTCCTGCTTTAGACCTAGGCCGAGACCTTATTGTTGCTATCCTGCAACCCAGCTGAGACCCGGAACGTTGCCTATTTTTAGAGACTTCAGACCACCATAAATGGGACTTACTAGGGCCGTTGTCTAGCCAGGGAGCAGGAGAAGAAAAGTACACTTCCCTTCGTCCCACTGAGCGTGGGAGAAGCCGTTAGATGATCCTCTCCCCTTATAAGCATAAAGGTATGTTCTCTGACACTGGGCAGTCATTCTTACAGCCAGTACAGTAGCCACTACTCTGTGTTATGTGGTAACAAAATATTTTCCCAACCGTCAGTCGTTTTTTTAAGTAATATCCAGTAAAATGAACATTTTACGGCCGTATTTAATTTATTTAGGCAATGGAACACATTCCCCTTGAAGGTCGTTTACGTGGAGCCTCGATGAAGTTGATCTTACTGGCCTATATGTATGTGGCCCGTTAGTTATAGAGCTATTTCTTCGCAATACCCGTCAAAGTAATATGGGCTAACCGTACGTTTTGTAATGTTTTCATGTTTGTTTATATATTTTGCATACCTAACATATAAACAGACATATTTTTTTCTAACCGTATATTTTGTTATTATTATACAGTCAAATTGAAAGAATTCTTTGATGCCTCAGAATAAGGCTGAGACAGTACATTTTTATTGACTTCTAAAAAGTATAGGACGTGTTTGGTTTACCTTGTATATAGCATGCTGAGCAGATATGATGAAGCTGGAGGTGAGGTGGAGTTTTCGCTGAACATTCTTGCATGCTCAGCGAAAACTCCACCTATTGTATAGGTATTTTCTTTATGTTTATTTTAGCCCTGATTATAATTAACTCATTGAGCTACGGACATAATTAAGGAACAATAAAGTTACATATTGAATAATCTGTTGCTCTTCTAATGTTCTAACCACGATCATTTAGTTACTTAGAAAACAAGTTTTCAATTACCATCATAATTGATGCCATTATATCGATAGAAAGACCAGTATAATTATTGTTTTTATGACGGACTTACCGTAAAGGTTTCTAAGGCTTGATTGAACATCAGTTGGGTATAGAACCATTTCATTTTTCTATACCTAAATTCTGAAGTATAGCAGTCAAAACGAATCCATTTTACGAGTTAGGCATTGTTTTATACGTCACCGTCAAGGGTATTGACTAACTTGTACGGGAGCAAGCTTGTAATATGTCTGATCGTGAAGTGAAATCTTGGAACAAAATTTTGAAGCAGATCTTCAACTGTTTGAGGTCATATTTTGTGTACACCTTTAGTTTGCATGACCATAATATGATAAGCTTTCGTCGTCTCGAGATTTAGTGATCCGTCGAATTACTATTAGTTACTTATTATTATATTTTAAACTACGAATAGTTAATGTTTTTAATATACGTAGGTTAGGTACATAGGTACCTATGTATCTCAGGAAATACATCTCTTCATCATATCTACTCCTTATTGTAAAATGTTACGTATTACATATATTAAGGTCAATAAACTTGTCAAGGTAGGAAACTAATATGACCGCAAATACCACAGCCTTTGCACGATAAGCCAAAAATCATTTACGGTAAGCCTAAAACGCGTAGACCTTATTTCTACTATAAATAAAAGTAATTTTGCAGAAATTCAATTATAGGATTTAAAATTTGTCTGTCGTTTGGTAATATTAGGCCTCCGTTAGATAATTGATATATGTACGTATGATAGAATCACAATAGGATTGTCCTGGGCTGTAAGTGCTATTTTAATAAGCACAAAAATTACAGAATTTTGTATTAAAAAATTGTTTATTTTTTCCACCACATATTTTACAGGTACAGTTTAAGTTGTTACAGATTTTACATAGATATAGTAGTAGTAGATTATGGGGTGGACTGGAGCCTAAACTAGGGAAGACCCTGTATTTCAGGATCAGGAATTTTGTATAAATCCTAACTTCTATAAACTCGACACAAAGATCATCACGATCAGCCCGTTTTCGTCCACTACGAACATAGGTTTCTCCATTGGCACCCCACTACCATCCATCGACCATCCATGGACATTACCATCGTACCTAGCTGGAGGGCACCGCACCGCACTTTTGCCTAGACACAATCACCTCTCCAAAACAAACCTACTTTAACGGCCATCTGTTCTTTAATAGTTTAGTTTAGTTCAGTTTTCTTATCCTCTAAAAACATAGGTTTCTCCATTGGCAACAAACTGTTATCCATCGACCTTGTAAACATTATTACCCTACCTAGCTGGAGGGCGCGGTACCGCACTTTTTGCCTAGACACGGTCTCCTCTTCAGAACAGGCTTACCTCAATGGTCATCGGTGCTTCTACAGCTGAGTTTAGTTCAGTTTGCTAATGTTTTCGACTTTGTCAATAACTTCACTCTGCTTAGAGAGAGAGCTTTTTAGAGAGATTCCGAGCATATTACTCTCGATAGCTCCTTGCGCGACTTTAGGTACATTAGTGGTCAGGCGGGGTTGCGGGGTAAGCGCAATGAGGCACCGCGACCTCGATCCAGAGCAGGAGAAGGAACAGGGGGTTTTTAGTCAGTAAGAGTCTGACAATCTCTCTCGCCTTACCCTGGTCGAGAGAAGATTTTTTTTTATCCAAAAAAAAGTGTTTTACTGGATCAGTCGCAATGTAAGTAGGTATGTCTACATCTCGGCTTTTTATCTCATTACTCTTGTAGGATGTAGGTTGTAGGTGCTTTTTTATGTAATAGGTCGGCAAACGAGCAGTCGGATTACTTGATGGTAAGCAATCAGCGCTGCCCATGGACACCCGCAACGGAGGAGTTACGAGTGCGTTGCCGACCTTTTAGGGATTTGGAGATTTAGGGATTGGGAGAGGGGAAGGATTGGGCCTCCGGTAACCTCACTCACACGGCGAAACACACGCTTGGTGACTTTTGTCTTCATGCGTTGTGATAAGTTACTTGACATAAGACTGTCTAACCAAGTTATCTATAGGTATATGCTGGAAAAGGAAGTTGAATCATATATTAACATTTTATCAGTATTCGATATTTGTGGTCTTACATATACCATAAAATTATGTGTAAATGATAACAAGAGAATGTTCGGTACCGCAACACAACTTTATCAAAGATTCGGCCACCATTACAATGAAATTATGCACGTATGAGATTGTTGACCTAGGGCTGTCAAAACTAGAAAACAATCTGTGTCTTCAGAGCGTACGCCATTTAAATGTACTAGTCCAAAATAAAAAAATACTGAACTAATTTTAATGAAAATTGGAGACAATTTAGCTTTCACTATTCAAAATAAATTCCGTCTTAAAATGGTATAAATTTAAGTAAATGGTAGGTACATATGCAATAAAAACTTATATACCTATCACAAAATTAAATACCAGAATATCAGAATTTCCTTAACTTTTGAGCCAATAAAAATCCATAGTAAACAAAAACTTTACAAAAAGTAAAAATAAAGAAATAATTGACATAACACGTTTTACTGACGTCATTATACTTGCGCGACGTCTTCCAGTTCCGCGTATTTTAAATGGCTAAAGGATACATGTAAAGTAAGAATAAAAAAGTCAAGACTATGCATGTGATTAAAGTAATCTGACATCCATCATTTATAAGTTGTTGCTCATCTCTTTGTTTACTGGTTATATGCATTTTATATGTGGATACACCTTATGTTACCTGTGTAGAACAAAAGAGTAACTTAATTTGCTCCTGGCCTATTCACCTTTAGATATTCATGGAACTACACGAAAATTATCTTTCGTTTGAGGACTGTGACCAACAACTGAAATTGTGATTCAAAGAAATGAATCAAAGGATAATACCACTGAGGAAGTTAAAAATTGGTAAAATTTTCCTTTCCAATTAAGTAATTCGTCGAACAGTCGGAAGTACTTATGATTAACTTAAAACACGGTGCACTGAGATTTGTTGCGTCACATACGTAAGGTTGGTAACCTTGAAAAAAAAAATTAATTAAAATAATGGAAAATCAGAACTCCAACAAATCGAAACTCCAACAGGTCGGATATAAGAATTATAATAGCAACTTTTCTTTAAATTTGTCCTTGACCCTTCAATAACAAATACTAAGTTATTAGCGAATGAGGCAGCCCTACGAATATACTAGCGTTCTCAATTAGCGATAAGCCGGCGACCTAATTTAGAACGCATCGCGAATCGCGACCGAGATCATCATTTCTTGAGTTTTCATATTGGTTATAAGGTTTTAATACAAACTTCCCTTTGATCCTTCGAACTGGCCAACCATTATCAATTTAAAGAAAATTAAGGAAATAACAGACTTACCAACAAAAAAATCCGTTTCGTATATTGCTTACTAATACTTACTAATAATAAATGAATAATTGAATACCTATTCATTAATGAAAAGTGCAGCAATTTATGTTACAACATAATTATGTATTATAATCGATAGTTAAATAATAAGTAGGTAAAAGAAAAGTTACTTAACTAATATTTAAAACAAGTCAAATAATATGTTGATCGGAGATGGTTCTTAAATTAAACTTACAATTTTGTCGACCTTTACCAATCATCAGTAAATTATTTAAATAAATAAAAATAACAACTAATTTGAAGTAGTATCTAAACATAAGAAGGTAGATGAACAAATGAAGCAAATAGGTAGAGGTCGAAATACCAAAAGTAATAATTAATTAAACATAGAATTTAATAATATTCCGTGTCTGCTCGTTATTTTGAACTTGTATGCGTGACTCAAACACTGGCTGGACGTGAATTACTCTAGTCTCTCGCGACATCCGATCAAGAGCGGACGCGGCCGTCATTTGCAATTATTTCCCGCCTAATTTTGACAGTTCTCTGTGATCGTCAATTTATTATTTGGAAAAATAATTTAAACGTAAGTAGTTTGTTTTATTTATTTCTTATTTATTTTTTATAAATAAGTACAATCCTGATTTATGATTGTATGCATTGAGAGGGTAATTTAAGATAAGCAAAATGGAAATAAGGTAAGCGTCAGTAGCATTAAAAATAAGTACTTCGACGTTTGTTGTATTTACATAGTAATTTTAAAATCAATCAAATATGTCATCATTTCACAATATGACAATAACAAACTCAAACAATGAAATACAAAGTTAATCAATAGAATTTAATTGCGATACTTAATAACATCACAAAAAAATTACTCTCGGATACAAAAGGTATCTTTAAATACTACCTAATAACAATAATATTCAAGGAGAAAATTTCAGACTGTTTATCATTAATGACATTATTTTGCGTGTAGATCCATCCGAGTTTTTAATCGATCATAACAAAGCATGTCTTTGTGGAGTCAATGTACCGTCAAACTAAATATAAACAGTTTATCTCAAAACATGTGTTGAAAGAGTGGTGATCGAATGGTACTACAAAAAAGTTCATATAGGTAGTTCCTGTTGTTTATGGAAAAGATAAGGCGGCTATCAATATTCAAATTGTAATTTATGATGCTTGTTTTTTTCCAAGGCTACTGGGAAACTGGGTAGTAAAAGACTACTAAGTCAATGTAATGCATTTATTTCAATTTAATTCGTAAACAGGCACTTTTGAATCAAGAAACTTGCTTTCTTCATCGATCTGTCTTTAGTGTGGCTAAGAAATCATTCTAGAATGTTGATTCGTATTTAGAAAAACGAATCAGAGACCCTACCCGATGTACTCTTTTCTTTTTTTTTCTTATAATTTCAAACCAATATTGTATTAAATGTTAGCACTACAAATAAGTAGTAGTTAACAAACCGGTCGATTTATTTTAGTTTATAATTTATAAAAAATATTTTGTGTCTGGTTAGATTCTAGTTACAAAATATTAGCGACCACGATCTTCAATATCATCAAATACCTGAGTTAATATTCCGTTCCTAACTGATTGTACCTAGCGTTATTCTTAAGTCTTCATCACTTATGAAGAGACTTGATTTCTCCTTTTTATGGGGGGAAGTCTTCAAATGGCTTCTTCCACCACGTTGGTTCTCCTGCTCCGAGAAGGGGTTAGAACTGGTATTGAAATAAATAAAGTAAAATAATTTAAACAACAATACTGTACGTATAAAATACCATTCGGAATTGCAGATGCAAGTGCAATAATTTACATAATAATTAATAATAATTTGCAAGATTTTTAGTTTAAGTCTAAAAGAGTCAAGTAAAACGGTAGGAGAAATGATTGTATAATTTTCCTCTCTCAAAATAAACCTCAAGAAGTTAAAAAAGTTTTTTTTAATATTGTAGATACAGAAAACAAAACTACATATTGCTGGATAAAAAACTACATTCAAAAACTCTTTGGTTTTATCCCAAAAAAAAAAGAAATTCCTCAAACAGATAAACGCATTGTTTGAATGTATGACTATCTTAAATGGGAACACAATTAGCATGCGTTGCACGAAACACTAAAGATACGGTTCCCAGCTAAATGCATTTGTTGATTATGTTATCTGAACGAACGTACTGCGGACGTATTATTATCTAACGTAGATAAACCATGTTCTACAGACAAGCGTTGTTATAATCATTTGATATGTACATAACTATAATATAGCTGTTTAATTATGCAATAGTAAGATTGTTCGAGATTAGAAATAAATGTCACCTTTTTTAAAATAACTATGCTTTAGCGATCCTTTTTTAATATAGAGATTTAAATTAAGAACGCAGTTCCTAATGAAATCGACTAGCAAGCAGGTCTGAGTGTAGCAAGCCGGAACTATGTAAATAGTGTATCCGGAGGTAACCTATCAGTTTTTGAAAAAAAGTTTTAATCTTCTTTTTTTGTACTCGGTATTTTATTTACGTTGATTTTCCGTGTCCAGATTCTATTTTCAAATTAGAATACGTTAATGAATATTTTAAATTAAATACGGACTTTTCAACGATTGATTTAATTCGAAATATATATCAATCTTGTGTATTACCCTTTTTTAGTTATTATAATATATGTTCCATTTATTATTATAGATACTTTCCTACACGAATCTAGTATAGGTATTGTTTCTTCCGCTACACAACAAATAACTAAATCTTGTATAGTTTTTTTATAAATTCCTGATTATTACTTGAGTTAGGTACCTATATCAAGATATTTCCCGACGATTATTATTTCGTGTTGATCGCTAACATTCATTATAAGTAATTTATTCTGTAATTTTCATTATTTTAAAGGACAGTTAATGAATGACATACATACTTATTAAGTTATCTACACTTATTAATTTACTGCGTGTAAAGTGAATCCATACATTTTCGTAAACTTCACACCCTATCACTTCTTTACATTACTATTTCTGATTACCCACCAAGCCATTGAATCCTTATACGGCGCCAGTATCACCAGAAACAAGCAAAAATCAATCTCACTCCCCTTCATTTAAGATAAAATATTGCATCACAAGCTTCTTGGAACATTTTCTAGATTAACTAAGATACATGCATTGATGCTTTAAAGCCGATTATAAACAACTCAGGTCTTGATAACCTTGACTTGGTTGGTTGTTGGGTCACTATGAAATAAATCTGATGTAGCCTGGGGCCACTGTTTTATTACAAGAATACTATCTATTACAAAGTTATCTTCAGTAAGAGTTTAAGTACCTTTTGATATATTACAAGTAAAAAGTAATGGCTTTTTGAGGTCTGCTAAGGTGAAATATTGCTGCGGTTTTGATTTCGAAAACTTTTGTAACTAGCAGTGTGTTTTGGCTAAGTGAATGGAGATTGGCTGGACGGCCATTTATTCCTGGAATATTTCTATCTTCCATCCCCAATCATTAAGAAGAATATAGTGTGTAGTAAGTGTGGGAGAGCCAAGCTTCGGCACGAATGGGTCGGCTCGACCGGAGTGATACCACGGCCGAACAGAATACCGACGTGAAACAACCACAGCGTTTCGCCGAGTGAGTGAGGTTACCGGAGGCCCAATCCTTCCCCACCCCCATTCCCTCCCAATCTACATACCATAATCCCTAAAAGGTCGGCAACGCAACTAGCTCATAACTCCTCCGTTGCGTTGGGTGTCCATGGGCGGCGCTGATTACTAGCCATCAGGTAATCCGTCTGCTCGTCTGAAAAATTACTGCTTATTTTTTTTTGATATAAAATTAGCTCGTTTATGCTAACTTTTTTTCTATTACGTACATAGATAATGCCTCCTACCTATACGGCTATAAATAACGTGACCTTCAGACCTAGCCATCAAATGACCTAAGTATACCTAACTTTGATACTTCCGTCTTCACTTAGACGAGTAATTTTAGTTCCAAGCACGAGTAATGATAGCGAATTAAATCTACAGCCTGTAGTAAAACAGTAATCACTTGATTGTTCGTTTGTGCAATCGTAACTCAAGAACTGCTAAACCAATTTACGTAATGTTTGTTTTCATATTTATAAATGTGGCAGTTTAGAGCCTCGTTATTGTGGTTGTTAGTCGCTGTTAATCTATATTATGATAACTCCTGTTCCATTCTAGGATATGGTGGAATAATGTATGGTAGAATAAACCTACCTATTTCAGATTTTTTAGTTATAAAATTGCTGGATTCGTTGATAATTGTAAAACTTTGTTGTTAAATCAATTCGTAAAACATATAAGGCAAGCATATTCACTTTTTGGTGGTCACAACGTGTCGAACACCAACGGGAAAGTTTAGCGAACATTAAACTAAGTATAAAAAGTAGGTGTCTAGAAAAGTATTGATGAGAAACAACAGATGCAACTCAAATCAATAATTGATAAGAAATAGGAACTTCAATCGATAAGCTGTGTAACATATCATCACAACTGCTATTTTCTAGACTATAGACAGAAGTGTTCTTGCGGTACAATATTTCGTTCTTATGTAGCTAATAAGAGACAATCGCTAAGTATAATGAGATAAATTTTAAGCTCAAATTAAAAAAAAAAATTTAGAAAATCAGTGGATCAAGTGAAATGATATGCCGAGCCCTATTCGCGCCCGGATCAGGAGCAGAAAATGAAACAGCATTGTTTTTGGCCAGTAATTATGAATCTGATACCGCCTCTCTCCCAACCCAAATGAGAAGAAACGAATCGATGATTTCCCCCGCAAAAAATTCTATGGAAAAGCCAGATATCGAAACATCACGAAGTTTGTAGTCTGAGTGAGTAGAGGGGAGATTTGGGCAATAGTGAAAATCGTTGTGTCCACTAGTATGTCAAAAGTCAAAGTCAAAATCATTTATTTCAATTAGACCACAGTAGGCACTTTTGAACGTCAAGCAAAAAGGAAAAAAGTAGGTATATCAAGAGCTTTAAAATTAAGCGTGTCAGTCTGTCCGTCTGTCCTCTAGTGAAGCTATTTGCTCGTTCCAAAGTGTAGATTCCTATGGAGGAAAACGAGCAAGAAACTCCATGGTTACTTTTTTTCATATTTTAGTATGAAATATAAAGCTGAAACTTTGAATATATGAAAATGTTTTGATTTGCGCGCGTAGGCCTAGCTAAGCATACATATTTACAACGTGCTAAATGTTACAGTAAACAGGTGGTTGAATTTTAATTAGGTGCAAATAATAACTTCTAACAAACATTATAAGAGTCAATTTACATTGTCACGGATTTAGAGATTAGCCAAACATTTGTAGGTAGGATTTTGGAGCCTAGTCGAGAAATCTTGTGGTGACGTACCTTCTTATTTAAGTACCTCAAATTCAATTCAAATTCTAAATACTTACTAAGTTTATTGTTTACTGTTCACTTTGTTATGGCCAAAGGAGTTAAAAACAAATAATTTATACTGTCGTGTAAAAATCTGCGTGGAAAGCAATAGGCGCCGTCCATGCATCAATGAGAAAAATGCGTTGCCTATACGAGGTTAGAGATTTATATTATTATTATTAACGAGGACAGAGTCTACCTACGGTAACCGAATTGCTGCATTCAAAATGCCGGTTTTTATTGAGGCCTGGGATCACTTCCACCGACACTTAATACGAAGTCTAGTATTTTTCCCTGATACAAATTTAACCATTTACTTTGCTACACAAATAGAAATTGAAAACAGAAAAATAAACATTTACAAAAAAATACAGTGTAGCAAGGAGAACGTCTAAGTATATGCTGTGCTAATACACAGCACTGATTTTTCCTTTCATAAATTCTCTTTTAGTATCTGATCATATTTCAACGACATTAAAAGACAACATTTTTGATTAATCACGATGCGTAAACATAATGCCTCAACCAAAAAAATATTTGTAAATAAAAATCTTTGCTCACTTCAGTCTACGTTTCAAGGGTTGTTGAAGCATGAATTAGTCTTACATTTTATTAGAAAAAATACCTTTTGTTTGTGGATTTGAGAGATTTTAAATTGCAATTTCTACAATCATTCGTTTCAACTGTGAGATCGTTGTAACCACTCAGTTATAGTCTATCTACCTATTGGCAAAATCATAAAACTGATTGCAATATTGATACCATTTTATTTATATTTATGTTGAAGGTTAAGTAAAAGTGTAGGTTGACTGATATTCCTCATGCCCTCTTTGCCCCAATTGAATTGTAAGCAATGTATTGTTGTTCTTAATTTCAAACGTAACAGTGACGTCATGCCATTGAACTACTGAACTTAGTTTCCATTCCGAAAAATGTATTTTCGGTTACGTTAATTTGTTAATTTTTAGTATTCAATCCTTGTCAATTGAGTGGTAGTAGTGGGAGAGCCATGCTTCGGCACGAATACATCGACTCAACCGGAGTGATACCACGGCCTCTAAAAAAACGCGCGTGAAACAACCACAGCGTTTTGTTTCGTCGTGTGAGTGAGGTTACCGAATGCTCAATCTCAATTTTTTTTTATTTTTTCATCTTAAAAATGAGGTGTCGTCAAATCAATGAATGAAAATGTGATTGTATTTTAATAATTAATTAAACTTTAAATTCATAATAATTTATTTTTGACCTAGGGAACTACTCAATTGCATTTAGTAGGTACAACAGCAGTAGACTGGCCCTCTTGTTTTGGAATAGTTTGATTTGTCATTTTATAATACTTACCTACTTTATTGTGAGGGGAAAATCATCAAATGACTTCTCACGCCCAGGGTTGGGATGAGACAATGTCAGACTCTTACTGATTAAAAACCCCCGTTCCTTCTCCTGCTCTGGGCCGAGGTCACAGTGCCTCATTGCGCCTACCCCCCTACCCCGGCTGAACATCAGCCCTATAGGGCGCCGTCTGTGGTGGTCTATTGGCTCTTTGAGGCTCGCGCGGAACGATACGCGCCGTCCGTTCGGGATTTTATAATACTTGAGTCTTCTATAAAATGTAGAATTAAAGCTTGCTTCTTTTATAATTATTAACGTTTGTATTACCTCTGTTCCAGAGTTCAAAATGGCTACCACAGCAGCTGATACAAGTAAGAATGGAGCCGCGCAGAATTTGATGAAGAAAGCCCCATGGTGAGTTTTAACGATGGAATTTTACATGATTTGTATACCTAATGATATAAAGATCAAGTATTTTGAACTGCCCCTGTATTTAATACCTGGTGTAAATTCGCACTTGTGCTATTTTCGGTAAACATCATCGAATTCCTTAGTGTTATGGTAAGCAATAAAAATAGTAGTAGGTATCTAAATCAGTATTTTTTATTGAGTTGTGCTTGTGTATATGTTTACATGTCTGTTGTTCTTTTTTATTTATATTTTTTGTTTTATAAAAATAGAACACTTATGTGAAGGCACCGGGGGGTTGGTACAAACATCAACATCTCGATCATCATCTTCACAGTCCATCGCAGGGCGTAGGATTTTATTATCAGACCGAATAAATTACAAAAATAACGGACGTCGGCGATCCGTCTCCTATGACAGCCACAGCGCTTGCTCTCCACCATAATGCTCACGCAGAACTGTCAGTTTGACATTCCGCCAGATTACAATTCATTGTACCCTCGTCCGGTGAATTGTGATAAAACCTCCTTCAAAATTCAATTTAAATAATCGACCCTCCGACATATGTAATTAAGCATACTTTTAAACATACACACATCTATACATTACATAAACATATTCTTATGATTCGAAAATTCGAAAATTGTTCAATCGAACTGAATAATTTAAAATAATCTCGGGTATTTTAAAGTATTATACACTTAGCGCTAGCCCTATTAAATAAACAACCAAATTCTTTAGCATGAAAATCCTACAAAAATTAAAAAGTAAGCAAAATAAGTGAGTAAAGATGAACGTTTGTTACCTTTTCAAGTAAAAACTACTGGAGGAATCCGAATAAAATTTAGCATGGAGATAGATTATGGAAAAACATATAAGCAAATTTTTATCCATATTCGGGAAATTATGAATTTTAGCATGATATTCATTTGTTTACTAAGTAGCTTAGACTCGATATACAATACATTCATATGTACATACATATACCGTATATAGGTATGTATATGTATTTAATGTATTGAGTTCAATATCACTGAAAACTCGTTCATACATTACACCTACTTAATTTACTTAGTTGACTTCATTGGTGATTGGTTGCGGTAATTAAAAGTGAGTTCAAGGGTCTTCGAAACTTATTCTAAATATGTAGTGTAGCGTGAAGTTAAAAGTCAGGAATTGAGTTATAATATAGACAAAAAAATTAAAAGGTTTTTTATGTGCAAAAGGTGGGAAGTGCATGTTTCTTAACATGGGGCACGCGCGTAAGGCGCCTCGGCATGGAGCAGGATAAGGAAAAGGTTTTTTTAGTCAGTAAGAGTTTGACACACTTCTCGCCGCACCCTGGGCAGGAGAAGTAATTTGATGATTTTACCCTTACAAAAAAGCGCTGTTTTTTGGGACTGCCTTTCCGATGTTATTGAGTAAAGTTTTTCAAGTCGCATTTACGAAAACGCGCGTCGTGCGGTGCGTTGTACATTATTCGTAATGATCACTAATAAAGCACTTCTTTATTAGTAATCGATGTAATGTTCATATATTTTTGTTAGCGTGGCCAAAGACGCGGTCTGCCGCCGCGTTGTACGGCGAACGCAAAACACCCGCGTTTGCGTAAAAGCAAAGCAAAGCCAAAATTAATCCAAGTAACACCTTATTTATTTGTATTTATTTGCTGGTTATCAGCGATCGATTTAAATAAATATAGTCTACCCATCGATTAATTTCTTCTTTCCTACTAAGGTCGTATCAATCAAAAGTTACATATAAAATTATAAAAACTGCGAAGCGATATAATTACAGCAATCATGCTACAAGGCTGTTGTTGAGAAAATGTATTATCAATCGAAGTTTTTGTTTTATTTGTTGTATATATCTTATTCACCTTTTTACAAATAAATACATTATACAAGTACGATAGATCATTAATAAAATAAGAATATTTAAAAGCTAAAAAAAATACAAAATGATAGAGAAAATACCGAGTTATTTAAATAAAGAAGAAATATGCAAGAAACTTGAATAGGACGATTATGAAAACAGGCCAAGCGATGTGAAGACTGTAAAAAAATAGAACATAATTTTATTTCTAATAAAAACTTCTATAGTTACTCCAGGTACCTATATACATAGAACTAAAAGGTCTTCAAGAGAAGGACAAAGCCTAGTAAATGATTTATACCTACCACCCAATTTCATTTAGTTCCGACCAGCAGTTCTGGCGTTACTACTCAACAAACACAATCATGAAAACACGCTTTCAAATAAAAGAAAACATCAAAACCTTCTATGAAATTGATTACAAAATATCCTATATCCTTACAAAGTCACCTTTATCTAACATTACGACATTACATTTACTGTCGCGAAGGAAGGAAACCTTCAGATCCTCGGCTAAGCGACTAGTCAGCTAGTTAGGGCAATTTGATTGTCCACGCATGCGCTGTTACACAAGTGGCGCGGGCGCATCTCAATCACGCGCCAACCATTGACCTTATACGTGCCGCGAGCGTGACATTGACTTTCGAACTTATGGGGGGTTTTCAAGGTCGTTCGGTCAACTTTGATATTGTAAA
Source organism: Spodoptera exigua (assembly GCA_902829305.4). Taxonomy (NCBI): domain Eukaryota; kingdom Metazoa; phylum Arthropoda; class Insecta; order Lepidoptera; family Noctuidae; genus Spodoptera; species Spodoptera exigua. The sequence continues at coordinate 14,924,095 of LR824603.2, forward strand.
CGGAATTGGATTATGGATTTCTGAGATCGATCATAACATTGTTGATCGATGAGAAATCATTTGATGTATAAATAAAAAGATGTGATTGTTTCACACCTTTTTTCCGTGAGACCGAAGTGCCACTTCTGTCAAGCCGGCTCCATACAGCCGAAGCAAGACCCTCCTACAAAAAATTTGATTACAACCACACAAGCTTAGTAGTTATTTATCCGTCATTTATTAAAATTAATTATAATTAACTGAGTTTCTTTCCTTGTTCCTATGGTAAAAATCGATTAAGATGACTTTTGTTATAGAGATATCCCTAATTCTAGAAACCAAATTTGGAGCAGTACTTTGATTCGGGATAGCACAGTAGCAGTGTCGAGTTAATTGGCGAACCTCAAATCAAACAAAACTTAGAAAAACAGCCACGATCAGTCATCATCATCATCAGCCTATAAAATCCCACTGCTGAGCAAAGGCCTCTTCTCATACCAAGAAAGTTAGAGCATTAATCATCACGCTTGCTCAATGTGGGTTGGCGATTTCAAACTTATAATTAGTAATTATAAGTCCAGATTTCCTCACGATGTTTACCCTTACCGTATGTCAGTGGTGTTTAAATAATCATAGAAAGTACATATAACTCGGATAAAGTCACATTGGTACTTGTCAGGTTTCAAACCCGGGCTGCTTAACCTCCGGGCCACCATGAGCGAATTGCCTAAAATAGCAGACAAAATTATATTGTGGGCCAGTACACAATTTATTTAATTATAATTCAAGTAGCAACAAGTACTAGTACATATTATTATGTATACTCGTACATAAATACATATGTAGGTACTATTGTTTTTGATAATACATTCCACTGTGACTACATAACATTCGTTTTATTGTTCAATATAATTTGGGGATTCATTAACATTCGAGTTTGGAAATCAAAGAATTCATTTGTAAGAGATTGAAGAGACTTTTCGTATCTATTTTCTTTTGTCAATGCATTTTTATTGGTTAACTAACTAGCCGTGGTGCTAATTGTCCAAACCAGCTCTTCTGAAGAGCGATCGCGAGCGGAGATAGAAATGTATATAATTTTTTATTATCAGTTTTGTTTGAATACCAAGCACTCTTTCATTGTATTTGTTAAACAATACCATAAAACTTATAATTTATGAATGCCATGTCACACAATAGTATCGGTACGCTAGACGAGGATTAGCCTTTAATAGTTTTTATCAGCGGTCAAAGACCTAAATATTTTTTAAGGGAACCGAGTAAGTTTCCTAAGATCGGAAAAGGAGGATCCTCCGATCAGCCGAGGTGATTGCACTTTGTCGACTACTCCCAACAGTTGTACGTCGGGATTTTCTATCCGTGTTTATTACTAGGACTTGCTACATCTGTTGTAATCATTTTGTTATTATATTTTTGTCATTCACCCGCGTTACCCAGATGAGAAACAGCCTGTGTTAATCCAGACTATAATCTATCTCTGTGTCAGTTTCATCAAATCAATCTAGTAGATGAGTAGTGAAAGTGTAACCATGTTCTAGCCATACAGTAATATTATTTATTTTCATCACAAAGAATTGGTAAGATATTTTTAAGCGTCGATAGCAAATGGTAATTACTTATTATGATTTTCGTATAAAATAGTGTTGATTGTTGATCAAACTAACAAATTTAACCCCACGATAATACATTTGTTTACTCTTTACACACCTACCTTCCTGTCTAATAAAAACTTTGCTAAGTGTGTACTTTTTATTTCTCACACTAGGCAGAATGTAGACGGCGTACTCAATCATTGGATCACGGTTCAGTATGCCTAAAACATGAATTTTATACAAAACTAGCTAATCGCGTTTTCACCCGCTGCTTGGCTCCATTCAATCGTAGCGTGATGTTTTATAGCCTGTAGCACTCAGGAAAATCGTAGCTATCTATCAGTGAAAGAATTTTGGCAATCTGACCAGCGGTTCCAAAGATTACACCCTACATACAAACATTCAAATTTTACCTCTTTATAATATTAGTAAAGAAAAATACCGTTAAGTGCGAGATAGACTCATCAAGACGGCTCCCATGTAAAAATCAATATTTAATTGTGTGGTTATTATATGTTGTTACTCACATCACATACAGCGGCAGCCTATATATGTCAACTGCTGAACAAAGGCCTCTTCTGACACGAAGAAGGAAAGAGGATTAATCACTAAGCATTTAAAGGCGGATTAGCTGTACATATCGATAGTGAGAAATTATATGTTGAGGCTTCCTTACATGTTTTACTTTTTGTTTGTTTGTTTTACTTCATGTATATCAGGGATGTCAAAACAATATTGGAAATCACATATAACTCGGGGCAAGTCATATTGGCACTTGCTAGCAGTCAAACCTGCAGCCTTGTGCAAGAGAAACTTTTTTTCTTTTTTTTTAAACGTTGCCCCACATTAGGATTTTCTCCTGTGTCGTGGGTGCGGTAACAAACATATAATATCACATACACATCACACCCAGACCCGGAACAACAATTTGTGGATCACACGAAGTGTTGTTCCGTGCGGGAATCGAACACGCGACACGTTGCACGGCGGCCAGTTGCCCAGCTACCGCACCAACGGTGCAGTCACGAGTCAGAAACGGGCGCCAATCCTACCATCATATGTAGTATCGACGTTTTATACCTATTTTAAAATAGCTAGTAATTCTCGCACCAGAAATGTGTCTTTCAAACTTTCTCCTTCTTGTTAGATTTCATCAAAGTCGACTCAACAGTTTAATAAAGTTGTAACAAAACATCTACTTTAATAAAATATATACTGTTACTAAAATTAAAATAATAAAATAAATACATCATCGGCTTAAATTTGAACTGTCTAGTTCGACAGTTAAAAGTAGAATAGAGTAAATCACGGTTCAAGAGATACCGCCTGATGGATAACGGAGACTCAACGGTTCCCATTTTTAACCGACTTCCAAAAAGGAGGATGTTTCTCAATTCGACCGTATATATGCTTTTTTATGTTTGTTCTTGCTTAAAATGTATACCGTCCGGAACCCTAAAAATGCTAAAACATGCCACCGGATCTTAATTTATGAAACACGTATCTATAGCAATTTTATTAGCCTCTAAATCACTCTAAAGTCTAATGTATCGAGAATTAAAAATAAAAATAAAATGTATTTTGTCTTGTATTTTTAGAAATATAATACAATATATGTTGTTCGGACATTAAATTATTAACTATCAACAAGGTCACGCAGCTAACAAATCACAAAAAGTGGTTTTAAGATTGCATTTAATTTTAATGACTTTTTTCTAATTAATTTTGTAGCAAACATCACAGTTTTAGCTGTTCTATTAATAATATGGCAGATAATAACTAACTATAATCGTAATCCATAACTTAATGTTAGTTACTAAATACTTCTTCAAATCACGTGCAAATAATTATATTATTCCTTTACGGCGCCTAGGTGATTTTAGAAGCCCTTTGAACGTATAGTTATTAGATGAAAATAAAGATTTTAATTTGTAAGAACAACGCATTCTTCCTATAATTATATTAAAAATACAATAGGGAATATACTCCCACAAATAATTCCAGTCAAAAATAGCACTTACCACACTACACTATAGATAAATACGGCTACCAACGCAACGTTTTCCAATGTGTACTCACCTACTCCTACAAAATGACGTAATGCAGCATTTATAATCTGTGGCTAAACCGGCAGTATGACACGGAAACCGTCGTCCACAACAAACCAGAACTCGTAAGACATTCATCCAAAACAAACTTTGGTACCTACCCAATCATTTTGACCTTCAACTTTTTGCGACAGACATAATAAACATAATTTGTAATATAGCAAGGTCGGAGCAATCGGCGAGTTTCTTAAAGTTTCTGGAACAACTCGAGCGACGTACTCGTTCGGCATCATCGACAACACTGGACGGACGTACAATGCACCAACTGCTTCAATAAACGCAGGATGCATCGCAGGATGCACCTCTATTGTGTATTATGCTGATTTTCGAAACGTTTCCTCCAATTATTATGCAACTGTAGACCGCTGCAACTGCAGCTCGCACACTTGTGAAAGTCGTGTTGAGTGCACCGCGTTTGAAGCTAACATTACTTGAAGATTTATTTATTAAATTCAGTGTCCATGGTACACGTCCCTCAATTTCACTTATGTTTTAAGTGATTTTTATGATCGGACTGACTGGGTTTTTTAGCTGTGTACAATGTGGTTCGACGTTTCGTTCGTTGGAAAGAACGGCGGGAAGCAGAACCTTCTTTTTTTCGAGTGAGTAGAGAGTACCCTTTGTGTAAGTTACATGTTACTATGTAGTTTATAACTACTAGCCCTTTAGATCTACAATAATACGTTAAAAGAGTGATTCATATAAGAAAATGTGCCTTCTATATCTTGTCCAAACAAGTGACAAGCCTTGTCTATTCTATACATACTTACCTATAGCTGGCTTATAAAAAAGGTAAGTACTTATACCTTTGTTTTTAATAGCATGGCTAAAACTCACACATTTTGCTTAGTGATATGAACAGATCATGTATTTTATCGTCAACAGAGGATTCATAATTAGGTATTGCAATTGTCTGCGAATAATATGTGTAAAGTGTGCGTTTCCAATTAAACGCTAAAAATAATCATGATTCAAATTATATATAAAATCATAAAAATAGAATAATTATAATCATGTACTTATAAAAAAAATATAAACTGGATATTATAACTTTTACATACATTTTTTAATATCGGTATATAACGTATTTCTATTTTTTTATGTTTTATAACACATCAATCGCATTTAAAAGTTAATTATGTTCCTATTAATACCATGTAGCACTAAGTAACTACGTGTATTCAAACGGATTATTAAACATTGTTAGAAAAATACCAAAAACCTAAGATAAATTAAAATACTTTGACGATATTCCAAGCCCGTTTGCAACCTATGTATTACATATACATTTTTATTGCACTTAAGATTAAATTTACAAAATAAAAGTATTGTTAAAAATCTCCTATAATATGAATATATTTAAACGCAACCAACAAAAACGACAACATTCATACATAATCATAAAACTTGGCATTGTTTAAAAAAATAAACATACACAGAACCCGTATGTACATGGTATTGTATTGTTCAGTTTTCCCATAAGTAAGGGTTCTTACATACAGAAGATACCTTATGGTACTGATAAGTGTGGGAGAGCCACGCTTCGGCAATAAACCGGCTCGACTGGAGTGATAATACGGACTCACTGAATGAAAACCGGCGAGAAAAAACAATAACGTTGTGTTATGTCGTATGAGTGAGGTTACCAGAGACCCAATTCTTGTCAATCCCCAATGAAATCCCCAAATTGTTCACGCACTTTGTTGTTGCGGGTGTCCATGGGCAGTGCCGATATCCTGCCATCGGGTGATCCGTGTGCTTGTTAGACCTAACCTAACTTAGACCAAAAAATCCAGCACATTTCATTTCATATAGGTAACATTTATATTATATTTAAAGACAAAAGCACCTTAAAAAGCCTTTTTGTTTACAACCGAGCGCATAAGTTAGTTTGAAAGGAAATAAATTAAGTATCGTAGGACTGGAATTTTTAATGACCAAACAGAGGAAAAAGCCACATATCCTGAACGTGAATAAAAGTATTAGTATAATATGATATTCTCTATAAGTAATGGGGCCCTCAGAATTAAATTTAAAATGTACAAATTATATAGTAGGTATAGTGTACTCATTGTTGCGAAGCCTATAATAAATAAATAAATAAATGATAAAAGTTAATACCAGCCAGACGGAATCAGATTTCCACATTTATGTATATGCAAGCACCCTTTAGGCTAATACAATGGAACATGAACGTTAAACAAAAAAACTTACTTAGTGCCTTTTGATACTAACTATATGACTAATTACTTAATTATAAAGTACACAATCGAATAATTATAATTACATTAAATCGTGTGTGAGTACTAGTTTTTATGACTAACAAATACCTCATTCTTTTTTTATTTAACATTCGTCAGTTTAGCCTCATTACCTTTTGGTTTAACTTTTTTTTTTATTTTCTATGAGACCTTTTTTGTGTCTATCGTAATTTTGAATAACGATGAGAAAGAAGTTCAACAGCGGATTGTTCTTTGGCGAGGTAGTGAATTCACACACTAGATTTAATTTCTAATTTCAAAAAACCAGAATAAAAAATAATTATAATACTTATTAATTATTCATTTTGTAATTGTGATCCGTACAAAATTCATAGAAAATTTTTGTTTGTGCATTTCAATAATTGTATTTTATTTAACTAGTTGTCAAATGCCTTATTATGGTTATTTGAATCTTTGCAGTTTTTGCTTGGATAGCTACTTTATTTTAAGAAAAAGAAGTACCTAATTATTGCTCGCCCTAGGCTGCCCTATAATACTTGAACTGGCCTAATTAAAAAACCTTGGCAAACAAATAATAAAACTTTTCTCTTTATACTCGCAATTACATCATTCATTATAATCATTCAAGGCGATAATTGATTTCAAACCTCAATTGAAGGCCTTGTTAGATTTCTTATCAATTAACGCAATTAATAATATCCTTTAGCTTCCAATACTGATGTTGAACAATATGTGGCACCTCCTTGACCTAGAAAATGATTTGATAGGACAAGGTACAGGATGAATAAGATGCTCTCTTAAATATGCGAACGCTTTGCTGAAATCGAAATACTTATCTTTTAATTCGCAACAGAATATTGACTCATACTAACTATAACTATGTTTATGTATATAAAATATGGGTTTATATTCTAAACTTTAAAGGCAATTAGGGATAATAGGTATACAAATTTCTTAACTAAATGAATTGAGTACCAGTTCTCTATGGCATCTGCTCTGTTGAAATCGTGTTCCTAATAAAATCACGAACCTAAGAACATTAATTACCAACATATTTTTACATTTACAAAATAGCTAATGAAATAAGACTATCATTAAGTTATAAAAAAATACAACTTGCTAGTGTCGAATCACTAATAAAAATACTAACTCAAGAATTTTGGACAGGACTTTCTGTTCAAGGCTTACTAGTATAACAACACCAAAAGATTCATCATTGAAGGTATTTCTCCTTAATATTATGATCTTTCACGATGATGTAAAGCTACTGCATAGGTTAGATCAATAAAATTGCTCTTTTTTGAGTTAAACTATTTCGTTTTTCGTATATGTAGTTCATATTTAATGTTAAATTGTTTATAAAACACTATCTACTCTCACGCCGTTTCACCCGCTGCTCGGCTCCATTCGATCGTGGCGCGATGTTATATAGCCTATAGCACTTAGGAACATTGTAGCTATCTATGAGTGAAAGAATTTTGGCAACCCGACCAGCGGTTCCAAAGATAACCCCCTACATACAAACTTACAAATTTTACCCCTTTATAATATATTATTAGTAGTGATTAAATATTTTTTATAAAAACTAAGCTAGGTAACATTTAGTATCTAGCGCATTCTTTTCTGTTCCTAGGAGCGATATCTAAACATCAAATTTATCGACATGTTAGTATTTCTTTTTCGAATTTTCCAAGTGATAATTTGAAAAGTACACCGCGTTCCACGATTCTACATAGCGGTCAGACAGTCAATACAACCTCTTGTCCATACGCTAACCACGCTAAATCTGTCACAGCAAACATATCAAAATCAGTGAGGATCTCGCAATGCGCTTGTCAAGAGGCGCGGGCGCAATCTATGTGACGCAAACCGAGCCAAAACGTGTTGCAAATCATAGTCTGTTGTTGTTATTGAGCTATTATGACAATGGGTGTAAGATTATTTATTTGTGGTCGATTGAAGGTTAAAATTACATATCTTGACTCTTAAATAATGAAGGGTTGGGGCCATAAATAATCTTTTTAAACCAATTGTCATTATCTCATTTTAATGGGATAGTGCAGCTAACGTGCAGACGAATCATTTGATAGCAATTAGCGTGGCATCTGCAACACCTAATAAGTGCTTTGGCATTCTTGCCTATACATGGCTCTCCCATTCTTATAAACCTTGTCTTAACATGATATGATACTACTACTACATACATATGATATATGTAGGGAAATAAAACATATATTATGAGTTTATGATGTTTCTGTGTTCAAACAAAAATTATATAGATGTTTATTAAGAAACTATCACACTTCATCATCACCTTTCATCATGTTTTCGTCTACAACTAGATATTCTTATTCCTCTCCAAATACTCGTATTACCCGGTATTCAATAACAAACGTGAAAATCAACTTTGTTACACATACAAGCGTGGATTAATTACAACAGGTATCAACAGCAGCATAAACCCGTTCGTGTCATGAACGCAAATTGCGTCAGCTAACCTCGAACTTGAATACGCACCGGACCGAATTACCGTTGCGGTTGCACAACGGCTACCGGTCGCCGGTTGCCGCAAACACACGTTACTACGTTGCCGTCGTGGAAAGTAGTTTTGGAATATTCCTCTATGGATTTTGAACTAGTATGCGTTCTAGTTAATGTAATAGCTTTTTTGTGAGGGGAAAATTATCAAATGACTGCTCCCGCCCAGGGTGGGGCAGGAGGGAGTGTCAGACACTTACTGACTAAAAACCCCCTTCTCCTGTTTTAGGCCGAGGCCACGGTGACTTATTGCGCTTGCCCCGCAACCCCGGCTAAGTTAATATAATCGCTGGATTGATTATTTAGTTTGGAAGGAAAATAACACATTTACGTATGAAATGTATAAATCCCTATTTAAACAAAATCGCTTTGTAGCTTATTGCTTGCTGTACAGGATTGTTTTTGAGGGGGATATCATCCTCAATCTCCTCTTGGATTTATAGAAAGGGGACCATCAGATTCTGACTAGCTAAATCTACCCAGTTTCTTTACTCCTGCTCCGAGTTGGAGAGCTACTGCTGCTTAACTCAACCCTCTTCTTAGTCTTAAATGAATGATTTTGATCTTATAGGTACATTCTTAATAACATCTACCATAGCTATGTATGTTTCTATATGTTGTCTTTCTTTGACGTTACATTGAATTGCTTTTATTGTACATAGCTACTCTCGCACAGTTTCGCCCGCTGCTCGGCTCCATTTAATCGTAGTGTGATGTTTTATAGCACTCAGGAACATTGTAGCTATGAATTAGTGAAAGAATTTTGGCAATCCGACCAGTGGTTCCAAAGATTTGCCCCCATATACAAACTCACAGACTTAAAAATTTTACCTTTATATTATATTAGTACATTATATTTATACATATATAGTAGTTACATTGTAACACAGATCAGGACAAGTTGTAGGAGATGGTAGGTATAAAGATTAAAAGGTTTTTAAGTGATCAAGACTTTTCTCTTTTGAGGTATACTCGCATTTTGAAAGGAAAGAAGCCACTGGTATTTAAAACGGATCACTCCTTGAAACACGGGTATAAATACGATCACAATTTTTAATTTATAAACTGTCTTCTCGTAAAATGATAAACATATTATGATTTGAATTTAAAATTCTCACCACAACTGGTTACTTTAAGAATTTCCTTAATAAATATTTTCAAAGAACTTCAATGGTATAGGTACATCATTCGGTTCTCATCTTGTATGACAGTTTCCTTGTTTATTTAATTATAATTACAATCTCGGTATACCTGTGTTGTGAATTACAATTACTATGTAGTATAAGTACTTATATATAGGTTATGCTTAGTTTATTCGATCACCACTCGTAGGTATACCTATATTATCGTAAGTTTTACATGTGAATATTATCAATTATTATTTTAAAGCGTAGTAATCTGAAATACAAAATTGAATCGGTGAACTGGCTATTATGCGGAAATCTCGAGAACAGCTGAACCAATTTTGATAATATTATATAATAATTCCTTATGTCGCACTGTTTTTGTTTCTATAAAAACAAAAAAAAAAATAACTGAGCACCGAGGCATTTTAATTTGGCAAGCCACTAGTTATATTTTATCATATTTCAGTTGTTGTTTTTTAAGGTGTTTATGTAGATGTAAAAATAATTATTTGTTCAGCTAAGTTGAATTTTGGGAAGGTATTTATCTTGATAGGATAATAAATATAACCTTGACCACTTAACTTTTGAAAACCAATATTAAAAACACTTTCAAGGTGATCATCATAATAATAATTCGGTAATTATATTTTTTATTTCCTTCTAAAGGTACTATGTACTCTACAAAAATATACAATACACTCAAAAGTACAGCCTAAAGATAACTGATGTCATATACTTTTAGCTCTCAAAAAGTATACCTACTCAACCAAAACAAACTATTGTAACATTTTTGCCAGTCATGCTTATGATAGTCATTTTATTATAATCTAATTAGCTTATGCTAGACAGATGTAAATCTCCAGACGATAAACGAAAATAAAAAAAAAACATATATATCAATACTACTTTATACGATTGTACTCTGGACTTTATACCGATCTCAATCTTTGAACTTTGAATTAACACAAAGTTCCAAAAAACATGAAGTATTTAAACGAGTATCGATGTAAGTAAGTGTATAAAATATATATTTATCAGTAATATCACGATTTTGCTTGCTTCTTGCACCTACTGCTATCTCTGCATCGCCCAAAGGTTCGACTGGGAGAGAATGCCTGTGGCATTAAGTCCACCTTGTACGCAGATGTATATGCAAAAGTGTAAATAAATAAATATCGGCGACTTTGTAACAATACTTATATGGGTACAAAGATGTTACTTTTTACAATGTTACCTTTAGTTACTTTCCCGTAGCTGCATGAATTGATGATGACCAACAGTAATACCTATGTGGTAAAATTGTATGATAAATTGGTATTTTTTATGGCTCTCTGTTTTGGCGGGTTATATCGTTGAATGACTTCGCAAATACTTTCTTTGAGGGAAGTAATCTCGCGAAACGACGTCTTTAGCCTTAGTTAAGACGAGAAAGAATTACATATTCTTATTTACAACGCTTTTCACGCATTCCCGTCCGGTTATAACATGAAAGAACCCAGGTTACTTTTATATTTTTGTAATTGTTTGTTTGGAAAAAAAAAACACTTCCTTGTTTTAAATGAGGCCCATTGATTATTTTGAATATAGTCAATCGTACAACACAGTAAAGGAAATACATCATTATAACAGACATGTATCTACCTACCTCATTATAGGTAGATAATGACATGGAGATAACATTCAAACATTAAAAAAATAATGACCGTGGCCGAAAATTATATGCCATCTAAATACCAGGATTTCCCTGTAGCTTGGCTTTGTTTGATGCAGTTTGAGTGTTTTCCACTAACATTAATTATTTAGATTTCATTTTCAGTCAAAAATGTAAAAATAAACTAGTTTACATTAACACAACGGCGCCGCACATAGACCAGAGTGCCTAGCACGAATGACTATCGTAATCGTAACGTTAACGTATCGAGACGTCGATACTTCATGTGACGAAAACGGAATGTCGCAGCACGAAGCCTATCGTATCGTCTAGCGAGAGCTCGAATCGAATTCGTTAGTGACGTCATGCTAATGTAAGCTAGAGAAGCACCCAAGTGAACGAATTGAATGAATTCTTGAACATAATTTAACATAAAGATTTCGTCTGAAAACTAAAATTAATTTTAAACATATTTCAACCTTCGTCTACACCTTTTGTGGTATTATATTTAAATGAAAAAATATTAATTACGTGAAATAATTCTTAAAACGAGTCAAGAAGTATATAAAATGACTTTATCTATGAAAAAAAATATTATTTGGTTATTTAAATTTTGTAACATATTTTACGATTTCCGAACGTTCTTTTGACAAAGGTGACGTTTGACGGCTATTGACGTATTTTTTTTTAACAAACAAAACAAAGAATGTAGATTGTAGATAATTATGCGGCTATCTTATTATGCGGTTAGTTTAAATTTATTTTAAAATGAGGAGGACTCGGCTCCAATACGAATTAATGGTGGATTTCATGGAATATGCCAGTGACAAGCAGCGAGCCTTCAGTGTTCCGACCACTCCGCAGTACCCATGAAGCCAGCCGTTCACCGACACCACCAGTCGCCAATCCTCCATTAGAAAAGGAATGCTGGAAGCCTCGACCGAAAAAAAAAATCTAAAGGGAGTTTAATCAAATTGTGTTTAGAGAATGATAAGAAACCTAGGGAGTTTGCTAGGGAGCGTGAGGAAACATATGATATAATGGAACAAGAGCGTTTGGAATTACGACGAGAAGAATGAAGAGTAAGACAGAGAGATGCAGAGCTCCTTTTACAGGCTCAGTGGCTGGAACTTATGAGAGAGGCAATAAATGTATTAAAATATAATCTAGTTAAAAAGATGATTAATGTATATTTACATGTTTTATTTTAAATTACTACATTTTGGAATGAGGAAAGATTATGTTAGAATTGAATTTAAAATGTCTCACTATAGTTACCTATTATAAAAACATAGGTAAGAATAGTTTTTAAGTTAGATTATATGTATAATAATAAAACACTTGGGTCATCTGTGTAGTATATTTATTTGCTGTACCAGAATATTCCTTAAAGCCCTTTCACTTATCAAATCATTGCTTCTATCATTTTCATGTCTCATATCAGAAGATGAGGTATGAGACAAGTCTTGATGCTGTTTTTGCAGCTGTTATTGTATCTAACTGTTGCTCAGGCACATTGAAATTTATGACCAAATTATGCAACACGCAGCAAGCCGTTGTCAAACACATTTTTCGGGAGCATAATGCAGAGTGCGGTCTTTGCACAAGCATCGCCTCTTCTTTTACTGCAGTATATCGTGCGGGCCACGAGTTCCCTCTACCGCATCCAAAATGAGTAGGCGTCATTAGCCATGGTCGCTGTGGGTAGCCAGAATCACCTGTAAAAAAATACTTATTAGAAAACCTAATTTATACTAGCTACTTCCTCGCGGTTTCACCCGCTGCTCGACTCCTATTGATTTCATTTTAGCATGATAAGTTAGTTTTTGTTGGAGTTGCTCACAGAAGTACTTGAAAGCTTTTTTATTTAGGCGGTACCTAGTATTTCTAAACTACGTTTCAGTGATATCCATTGGATTAGATATCTTTCTGAATTTAGCTCGGCACACGATTTCTCTAGAATAATCAGTTAATTCGTATTATTTTCTTGAATACATAATTATGTCTATATTAAGTGAAACACAACTTGAATAGGTAGGTACTTAGGTACTTACGAAGTTTCTCTTGACTCTTCATCTCCAAGTAAAATAGCCACAAATAAATTATTTCTCCAACTTGGTTCGTACAGCGGCGGTCTTTGCATGATGTTACACTCGTAAAGAATACTCACAAACCTTATAATATATTATTTAAAACACGATTGAAATATTTCGAAACCTTTCTCACCGTCAAATTCTTAGTGACAAATGTTTCGACAGTTTTCGATAGCCAGCCTTCGAAACTTACGTTACTATACGTCAAAAGATCGTTCGTGCTTCCAATTTGTGTCAAAATGTTCTAAGTTTCGATAGCTACACGATACGATTACTATACGATAGTTGTCAAAATCATTCGTGCTTGCGATTTTTAGTTCCTTTTACGCACGGTAGGGGCGCTGTACAAATCCCATAGAAAATGCTTTCGATCTCGATACGAATACTTTCTCGATAATGTTCGTGCTAGGCACACAGCTCCAGAGGATTTACGAGTGCGTTTCGGACCTTTTGAGGATTGGGATTACGTAGGTTTTGTAATTGGGGGAGAGCAAGGACTGGGTCTCTGGGTCTAGGTATCTGGTAACCTCACACTCACACTACGAAACACAGCGCTGCGGGTCAGTTATACCTACAAACGTTATAAATGCGAAAATGTGTTTGTTCGTTTTTCTTTCTGTCACGAAAATTGCCTGTCTCGCGGCATTTTTCTTTCGTGGACTATGCTGTCGTAGATTTTTTTGTTATTCGAAGGGTAGAGTGAATAGGCTCTTAATAAACTAGTGCGCCTTACCATCAACGATTGCATCACTGCTTACCATCAGGTGGGATCGCAGTCAAGCACTAATTTATTGCAAGTAAAAAAAAAGATGATCCTGTTTCCAGGATTTTTGTCCATGGTAATCCTATTCCAATAAGAATTTAAGAATGTAGGCACTTTATATCATTGTAGACGCCATGCTTTTACTAGATGTTTTAAAATCGTGCAACAAAGTAAACCTATACTATACTCTGTCAAAATAAATGATGAAAACAACATGAATGCGTGCAAGTGACATTGAGATTAGCGGTGAAGCAATTATACCACCTATTTCGCAGCGCAGTTGGGTAAGATAGATCATTGCCCCAACCAGCAGCTGATTATGCAAATAACATAAAATATTGCGTTTCGTTTATGGAGAATAGTTTTACTTGTTTTAGGTACCTACCTATTATAAATTCAACACGAAATTCCAGAATTGTTGCAATGTGAACAAAAGGTATAATATATCTAACGACCTTTTTTATTTATTACCATTTAAATATACAAAAAAAGGATTGGTGTACATAGCATTCTTAAACTACAAAAGTTTATACTTTAATTAAATTTATTACAATTAAAATTAAAATTTAATGCTATTACTTAGTATATATCAAGGATATTTAAGATACAGGTATACCTACATTTTATTCTAGTTGCAAGGAATATTTACTTATGTGCATACATAAATATATTAATATATTATGATTATAAAAAGTAATACTTAGCAACATTGAATATTATTTATCCAAATAACAATAATTGCGATGTTTTTTGCTTATGCAGCTACCTATTTATAAAATTCTTTTGTCAATCTTAATTTGGAATTAGATATTATCTTTTCTTTGTTATCTTTGCTCATGAGTTTTTTAACTTTTTTAATGTACACAGTTCTGACAATTAACGTTTCAGCTGTATCTTATTAATGTAGGAAGGTACGTTTTTTGGCTAGCGCTTAAAAAAATATTTTTATAATTTAATAAATAATCCGCGTAGTTATAACAATGCGGGACAATTCGGGGCAATTCTAAATGGCAGTTTTTAAAACCTATTTATGTGCCTCGAGTTACCACGATAAAAAGGTAAACATCTATCTACCTACAATGTCAGTGTCATTAAGGTTCATAGCATAGCATAGTGTCAACATCAACTACATTAATTCATAAGAGAGTAATATCAAAGTGCATAGCATTTACGCAAAAACTTGTTTCAATTCATTCATAAACTGCACATTGCACTTTGATAAGATCCGATAAGCAATTCATTGCCAGTAAAAACAAGCTTGCATTCAAAACGATTTGCTGTTAAGTACTTGCATAAATTATTGTGACGGAAAAGTGGTTCAAACTCTTTGACATCATGACGTCAATGGATGGTTGTCAAACGTTGCCTAGAGATTGTAAATTTCGTCGTGAATTGTCAACACGAGTTGGTGTAATCGGTAAGGCGTGTGGATTACACCACAGAGACCCCGAGTTCGAGTCCCGCCGTAAACTTGAAGTTTTTTAGTTGATAGAAATTTTGTGGAACTTTCTGGAATTATTTGTGTGAAAGAAATGAAAAATTAAAGAGCGAGAAGGAGAATAAATAAAAATGAGTAACGAAATTATTGGAAGGTTCTGGAGTCATGACGATCAAAAAGAATAACGAAATTGAATGTTCCAGAACCTGAACCAGGGGTATATAAGCGGAACTGCGGCTCACCGCTGGCAGTTGAGTTCTAAGTCTAAAGCGATTCGGAAGAAAAGGAAGAAGTGAAAAAGAAGAAAAGTGAGTGAAATAGTGAAGTGCAGTGAAATAGTGAAGTGCAGTCACTTAAGTGAGTTAAGTCAACGTGAACGGCAAAGTTGTGTCAGTCGGCCGGACTCTGCTGGAGAGGAACGCCGATGACTTAACTCCGTGGACGCTGTAACTTAAGTGCAATAGAAAGTCTGAAAACCGGCATTAGTGTTTCATTTCATCCAATCCCGTAACTCAAGCCCGCATAGTCAGGAACGTGACGTCAGGCACGTAACATTTGGTGTCAGAAGTGGGATTGGAGAAAAATGCCGCTAGTGCCGCAGGACGTAAGAGGAGTGAGTACCCGTTCAATGTCAGAAGCGCAGCGTGTGAGGGAAGAGGGTGCTGCAGCTCGAACCAGCGATGCAGAAGCCAAGCCTGTGCAGGTGGATCTTTTGCTACAGCTGCAGCAAATGATGGCAGAGCAAGCGCGCCGCCAAGAAGAGCAAGCGCGCCGCCAAGAAGAGCAAGCGCGCCGCCAAGAAGAGCAAGCGCGCTGTCAGGCAGAACAGCTGCGGGAGCTTAAAGAAGAGCAAGCGCGCCGCCAAGAAGAGCAAGCGCGCCGCCAAGAAGAGCAAGCGCGCCGCCAAGAAGAGCAAGCGCGCCGCCAAGAAGAGCAAGCACGCTGTCAGGCAGAACAGCTTCGGGAGCTGAAAGAAGATCAAGCTCGTCGCCAAGAGGATCAAGCTCGCCGCCAAGAGGAGCAAGCGCGTCGCTTGGAAGAGATGCATAAGGATTTTACGAAGGGACTGCAAAAGGCTGTCGAACGGGTACAAGAAGTGGAGGAAGGGTTAGGCAAGTTGGAACATCGCGTCATGGCGATAGAGGAGAGAGTGGAAGAAGAGATCTCCAAAATCAAGCAGGAAGTGGCAAGCCCAAGCCCTTTGAAGAGCCGAAGCCGTCTTGCAGCCGTTTTTGACACCCCAAATGTGGCCTCTAGCGCAACGAAAGGCCTCAAGATTCCCCATTACGACGGAACAACATCCTGGACCGCGTTCAAGCTACAGTTTGAGACACTTATGGAGGCTTATGGTTGGACTCAGAAGGAAGCACAGTCAGCCCTCACCCTGGCCCTCCGTGATCAAGCGCTCTCAGTGCTGGAAGCTATCGGCGCAAGTGGGGATCTCAGCTTTAGTGCCCTCCTCGACGCACTTGAGGCACGTTTTGGAGACAGCCACCTCGAGCACGTGTACAGAGCGCAATTAAAAGAGCGTACTCAGCGTGCTAATGAGAGTCTACAGCAATGGTCCGTGGAAATCGAGAAACTTGTGCGTCGAGCTTTCCGGTCGACTCCGTCAATGATTGAAGGCACGCTTCTCCAAGCATTCATTGACGGTGTTCGAGACCCCGAAGTACGAGCTGCTGTTCATCTGGGCCATCACAAGAACATGAAAGAAGCTCTGGCCCATGCATTGGAAGTGGAAGCCGTGCGTGGTAACTCCCGTACCTTACGTCTGCGGGAAATGACGACAACGGAGCAGGTACCTCCACGCCGTCGGAACTTCATGTGCTATGGATGCGGAGAGCGTGGGCACATGCGGAGCGACTGCCCGAAGAAGGCGAACCGCCAGGACGCGGCGGTCTCAACTTCTGACCAGCAGGAAAACTAAATCCAGCCAGGGCTGCGGGGTGGGCGCTGGCCGGTAGTGGAATAACCCCAACAATCTACATCAAGCAAACTAACGATGGAAATACTCTGGTGATAGACGGTCAAGTAAATGGGAAAAACAGTCAGCTAACGTTAGATACTGGAGCTTCAAGGACGGTGATGAATGTTCGGCTGCTCGGGCAAAACATCAGGAAACACCTTAAACCAATTGTTGGCCTACGAATGAAATCAGCTACCGGCCAGTGCATACCGATAAGTGGAAAACTGTATGTAACAATCAAAATTGGGGAACGTGTTTATCGACATGAGGTTATTGTGGCCAAAATTCTGGATGACTGCATCCTGGGACTTGACTTCCTGCAAGGGCACCAGTGTAACATCGACTTAAAATCTGGAGTTTTAATATGTGGAACTGAGGAAATTCCGATGAAGGGTGGAACCCTGGGAAAAGTTTGCTGTTTGAGAAGAACTGTTCTTGCACCAAAATCACAGACTCTGGTACCAATTGCATTACCTAGGAGGAGGGAAGGAAGTTTGCCTCGAAGGTGCGCTGTGATTGATAAATCGGAACACGTAAACTCATGGCTACCGGCAAGAACTGTCGTGGGGTCATCTGATGTCAACCGCATTCCGGTATTCAACTTCAGTGATTCAAAAATTACGATTGAAGAAGGAGAGCCTGTGGGCGTATTGGAAGAAGTGGCCTGGATAAGAAAATGCTCGGAAAATCTTGTGAAGAAGGACAGTACGGGAATAGACTTTGTAACGAAAATCTTAGACGAAAACAAAAGTCTGACAAAAGTGGAGACTATGAAAGCTAGAAATTTACTTCTTCGATTCTCTGATGTGTTTTCAAGAAGCGATGGTGATATTGGCCGAACTGGTTTGGTGAAGCATAAAATAAACACAGGTGATACAATGCCAATTCGTCAAAGGCCCAGACGCATACCATTCGCTCGTGAGAAAGAGGTTGAAGAAATGATTGACGATATGAGGAAAAATGACGTGATAGAGCCCTCTTCTAGCCCTTGGTGTTCACCTGTCGTGCTTGTCAAGAAGAAAGATGGTTCAACGAGGTTTTGCGTAGACTATCGACGATTGAATGATGTAACCAAGAAGGATAGCTACCCGTTACCAAGAATCGATGACACACTTGACACACTGAGTGGCATGAAATGGTTTTCAACGCTCGATCTGAAAAGCGGCTATTGGCAGGTGGATTTGGATCCCAAGGACAAGGAAAAGACCGCATTCTCAACTGGGAAGGGACTCTGGCAATTTAAGGTGATGCCATTTGGATTATGCAATGCACCGGCAACCTTTGAGCGTTTGATGGAACAGGTGCTGGCGGGACTGCTGGGCGAAACCTGCCTAGTTTACCTCGATGACATCATCATTGTTGGACGGGATTTTGACGATCATCTAAGAAAATTGGAAAGGGTACTCGAAAAGCTGCGTGGAGCAAATTTGAAGTTGAGTCCAAAGAAATGCTCTTTCTTTAAGCGCGAAGTGAATTATCTAGGACATGTTATTTCTGAGAGAGGAATTGAGACTGATCCAGCCAAGACTGCCGCTGTTAAGGAATGGCCAACACCTACAGACAAAACGCAAGTTCGGGCATTTCTTGGATTATGCTCGTATTATCGGCGGTTTGTGAAAGGATTCTCGGACATTGCCAAGCCATTGCATCGATTGACAGAGGAGAAACGTGCCTTTATATGGGACGAGGATTGTGAGCAAGCCTTTCGCGAACTAAAAGAACGGCTTTGTAAAACGCCAATTCTCGGATACCCCAGCGCGAAAGGAATATTCGTAGTTGATACGGACGCCAGTAATATCGGAATAGGAGGTGTCCTTTCACAACGCGATGGTGAGCAGGAGAAGGTTATTGCTTACTTCAGCAAGTCACTATCCAAGCCGGAGAGGAATTATTGCGTGACCAGAAGGGAATTGCTGGCCGTAGTCAAAACTCTGCACCATTTCAAGAAGTATTTACTGGGACGGAAATTTTTGATCAGAACAGATCACGCTGCTTTGAAATGGCTGCTTCAGTTTAAGGATCCCGAAGGCCAAGTAGCCAGATGGTTGGAACAACTTCAGGAATTTGACTTTGAAATCGAACATCGCGGAGGAAGAATTCATGGCAACGCAGATGCATTATCGAGACGCCCATGCGTGGAAGATTGCAAGCATTGTGCCAAGAAGGAAACTGCTTTTCTTAAGGTGATAAGGACTGATACTGTTGACGAGGCATGGGGAGATGATGCGATGAAATTAGAACAGGAAAGAGATGCGGATATCAAACCAATACTGGAGTGGCTACGAAGTGGTAACAAGCCAAGTTGGAGTGACGTCGCCCAATATAGCGCGGTAACGAAAGGTTTATGGGCACAGTGGAAAAGCCTTACGCTGCATAACGGACTTCTGTGCAGGAAATGGGAATCAACAAACGGCAAGGACGAGCATTTGCAATTGGTGGTGCCTCGTTCAAAAATAAGAGATGTATTAAAAGCGTTCCATGATGGATCTTCTGGAGGACATTTGGGAATTAGGAGGACTTTGGTGAAGATCAAGGAGAGGTTTTATTGGTTGCATTGCAAATATGACGTCGAAGATTGGTGCCGGAAATGCACTAGTTGTGCAGCTGTCAAGGGTCCACAAACAAGAAGCAGGGGGGCGATGAAAATCTACAATGTTGGTATGCCTTGGGAGAGAATAGCCTTAGACATCGCTGGACCATTTCCAATCACTGATTCGGGCAATCGCTACGTTTTAGTGGTTATGGATTATTTTACAAAATGGCCGGAGGTCTTTGCCATACCGAATCAAGAGGCAGTAACTGTAGCCACGAAGTTGGTAAACGAGGTATTCACCCGGTTCGGAGTGCCCTTAGAAATGCACAGTGATCAAGGACGGAACTTTGAATCCCAAGTTTTTCAGGAAACTTGTAAACTTTTGGGAATCCATAAGACTCGAACGACCCCTTATCATCCACAGTCAGATGGAATGGTCGAACGTTTCAACCAAACATTGGAGCGACACTTAGCAAAGGTGGTTGACAGCCATCAGAGAGATTGGGACACTTACATACCTCTCTTCTTGCTTGCCTATCGGACTGCTGTACATGAAAGTACCGCAAAGACGCCTGCATTTGCAAATTTTGGAAGGGAATTGAGATTACCGGCAGATCTTGTATCGGGCTGTCCACCTGGCGACACTCGCACCGAGTTTAGCGATTACATAAGCGAGTTAAGGGCAAAAATGTTGGACATTTACGAGCAGATCAGGGAGGCCGGTCTTCAAGCTAGTGATCGCGCAAAAACGCGCTATGATCGACGAGCCAATTCTGTTGGGTTTGAAGAGGGGTCATTGGTCTGGCTTCATAATCCAGTCAGAAGGAAGGGAAAATCTCCGAAGCTGCAACCGAGTTGGGAAGGCCCTTATGAGATAGTCACGAAGATCAATGACATTACTTACAGAATTCGGAAGTCTTCAAGGAGCCCTTTGAAAGTTGTCCATATAGACAGGTTGGCGAGGTATTACGGCAGCAACGATGCTCGGGACGAGCGAATCTAAGAGGGGGGCAGTGTGACGGAAAAGTGGTTCAAACTCTTTGACATCATGACGTCAATGGATGGTTGTCAAACGTTGCCTAGAGATTGTAAATTTCGTCGTGAATTGTCAACACGAGTTGGTGTAATCGGTAAGGCGTGTGGATTACACCACAGAGACCCCGAGTTCGAGTCCCGCCGTAAACTTGAAGTTTTTTAGTTGATAGAAATTTTGTGGAACTTTCTGGAATTATTTGTGTGAAAGAAATGAAAAATTAAAGAGCGAGAAGGAGAATAAATAAAAATGAGTAACGAAATTATTGGAAGGTTCTGGAGTCATGACGATCAAAAAGAATAACGAAATTGAATGTTCCAGAACCTGAACCAGGGGTATATAAGCGGAACTGCGGCTCACCGCTGGCAGTTGAGTTCTAAGTCTAAAGCGATTCGGAAGAAAAGGAAGAAGTGAAAAAGAAGAAAAGTGAGTGAAATAGTGAAGTGCAGTGAAATAGTGAAGTGCAGTCACTTAAGTGAGTTAAGTCAACGTGAACGGCAAAGTTGTGTCAGTCGGCCGGACTCTGCTGGAGAGGAACGCCGATGACTTAACTCCGTGGACGCTGTAACTTAAGTGCAATAGAAAGTCTGAAAACCGGCATTAGTGTTTCATTTCATCCAATCCCGTAACTCAAGCCCGCATAGTCAGGAACGTGACGTCAGGCACGTAACATTATACATGCATATATAGGTAGGTATAATTATATTTGTTTTAAAATCACAACGGGATTGAAATATAAATCATTCAATTCATTTAGTAATTTCCTTTGTGGAAGCAGATTCAAAAATAATTACTTTATTTGTCGTATTAAAGCATACAATTCAAATCAGATGAATACAATATTTGAATCAGGTTAATAAACAAGATTTCTGACACAACTTAAACGTTTTATTTTAATAAAAGATATAAGAAAAATTTTACAACGCCATGACAGTCGCCGTATTCAGAATGCACACACAATGCCGCCACCTAGCGTTACAATGGAAAAATAAATACAAGAAAAGATAAACAAAACATATCCAACCTCCTTTTATAAAATTTCATGCAATATACAATATGATATTATTATATTAAAATGAAATTAGAAAGCGTTTATTCGCAAAAATCATTGTTACTTTATCAAACTGCATAACTGTACTGTACGGCAGACGTTGCTCCTAAACTCTAATATTACAAACTTCCAAACTAATATTATAAATGCGAAAGTAACTCTGTCTGTCTGTCTGTCTTTTCTTCACGCCTAAACTACTGAACTACTTGTGTAAATTTTGATACAGACATAGTTTGGAACTCGAGAAAGGACATAGGATAGTTTTTATACCAAAAATGCTGCAGGAATTCACTATTCTACGCCAACAAAGTCGCGGGCAAAAGCTTATTTTTTATACATAGGTAGTTTAATATACTATTTTATACACTTTTTGCTTAATCATAAATACACATATTAAATCTGCAAGTAAACATGCAAATTGGATTCTGTAATAATAGTAATAATTCTGTAATAATAATTGTCGTTTAACAGCAGCAAAAGATATCTGATCTTCAAAGTCTAGTACCTTTAATGTCTACCTAGTACAAGTCTAAGAATTATTAAAAAGTTTTTAAAATACATATAAGTAAGCAAAGAAATATCATATTAATTAGAATAAAATTAAAATCTAAATCTATTTTTCTCAGGACCGACGAGCAAGGCATAGCAATGAAGGTGTACAATGGCATCTCGTTGGCCCTGGAGATCCTGGTGCTGTACATCAAGATGACCCTTACTTGGTTCCACTGCCTCTACCAGTTCTTTGTACCGCCAGAGCCCAAGAGTGTCAAGGGGGAGATCATACTGGTGAGTCTTCTATATTTTGTTGAAGATTGCTTGAATTTCTAGTATGGAAGTAGTGTAAGTGTGGGAGAGCCATGCTTCGGCACGCATGGGTCGGCTCGACCGGACCGATACCACGGCCTCACAGAAAACCGGCGTGAAATAAGCCACAACGTTGTGTTTCGCCGTGTGAGTGAGGTTACCGGAAGCCCAATCCCTTTATCTCCCCTCATCCCTTCCCAATCCTTAAATATACGAAACCCTTACCCCTAAGAGGGCGGCAACGCACTCGTAACTCCTTTGGTGTTGTTGGTGTCTATGGGCGGCGCTGATTGCTTACCTTCAGGGAATACGTCTACTCGTTTGCCGACCATAAAAAATGGAAGAGCCATGCTACTACACGAATGAGTCAGTTCGACTGGCCTCAAATAAACCGGTCTCCATCCTCAATGCCCCTATCCTTAAATCCGAAATAACCCACAGGAGGCCGACAACACACTTGTAGTTATTCCTTTGGTATTGGGAATGTCCGGCGGGAGGCGCTGATTGCTTACCATCAGGTTATCTTGTCGACCTATGACATAAAAAAGTGATACTATCACCATTTCTCAAATCCCTTACTCTCAAAAGGCTGGCTAGGTATTCGTAACTCTTCTGATATTGCGAGCGTCTATAGACGGCTCTGATTACATTACATCATAATATGATCGGTCTACTTGTGTGCTTGATACCTATCACATAAAAATAACCTGTTCTATAAGGAAATACACTTGAAGACATTGCCAGCTAGATTATACTAGACAAGTCTAGTACATTCAACAATCTAAAAATATAGGTAGGTACAAAAAAATGATTATTCTAGAAATTTATTTTATGCTATGCGAATAAAAACCCGTTCAAAGCGTTTTTGCCCGAAATGGTCACTGTATACAAATGTTGAAAAAACACTAATTATGTTTATAATACCAATGATAATAATACACATGTATAATTAAAAATATATATAGGAGTACTTATTAATAACTTATAAGGCTACCTAAAAAGAACTAAAAATTGTAATCAAATATTTATAATATGTAGTCCTAATTTTTATTTTCGTTGTGCCTGACAGGGCCTATAATGCTATCCTAAACTAATGTATGCACATCCTTATGTACCCTACCACCCAAGTTCACATTGTGGAATGCAACAAATATATTGAGTAATTATTTATTTTTATCAACATTATCTATTACTTATTAGCTATGGAAGTATCTCATAGCTGAGCACAGAAATTTTAATACACGATTTTTTTTTTAAATTTAACCCACATTAGGATTTTCTCTTGTGTCGTAGATGCCTTTAAAAATATACAATTTCACACATACACATGACACCTAGACCCGGAACAATAATTTGTGGATCACACAAAGAGTTGTTCCGTGTTGAAAACGATCCCGCGACACGTTGCGCGGCAGCCAGCTGCTCAGCCATCGCTTCAACCGTCCCATTTGTTTGAGAACTATCGATGATCCCCCTTAAGATATTAAACCATCTGTAGATGATTTAAAACCCTCACTACTTGATATTCCAGATAACTGGTGCAGGTCACGGTATGGGTCGGGAGACGGCGCTCAGATTCGCCAAGCTGGGCGGCATCATCGTCTGTGTGGACATCAACCCTACAGGCAACCAGGAGACAGTGGACCTGATCAAGGAACAGAAGGGGAAGGCTTATCGATATGAGTTAGTATAATTATATTGCTTTCTATTGAACTGAGTACTAAAGTAACTAGTCAAATTCAATATTTTTTTGTATTGTTGTCGAAATCGATTTTTTTTTCTTTTAGTTTTGTCCGGTATTATTTGTTGACTCGTCAATAGTATTTATTGCGTCAAATAGCATACTTATTTCTTTAAAATTAGTTTGAAAATACAAAAAAATGACTCCGATATTAAGGTTTTCGCAAAATCAAAGAATGATAGTTTTATTAGATATTGTTTTTAATATTTTATTGCATTGACAAATTCGAAATAGTTTAATTTCGATAAAGTACCCAATTAGAGTTTAGATCATGAATGGTTCAATAAAACGCCAGTTTTATAAGTACCTAAGTAATTTAACTGGTAGGTATGTGTTAATTGCTTACAAAATATGGCATTGGCATAGTCCGGTATAAACAATAATTAAAATTATAAACCTATTTTTATTGCTTATTAAGTGGCTTTTTTAAGAACTTCTATAAATAAATACTCAATAAAAACAACGCATAAGATTATAAAGTTTTTTACCATTACATTTATGATATAGGTAAAAATATACCTACATTATACTATCCTAACTAATATTTTAAATGCGAAAGTAACTCTATCTGTCTGTCTGCTTTTTCTTCACTCCTAAACTACAGAACCGATTTCTATGAAATTTGGTACGCGGTAAACTATGTCTAGTTTGGAACTCCGGAATGGACATATGAGTTTTTATACCAAAAATCTGCATTAAGTCACTATTCCACGCGAAAGGAGTCGTGGGCAAAAGCTAGTGTACCTATATATACGAGTATGTCGACATCACTATGCATGAATCGTGTTTTATCGCTTTTTTAGATTTTGAGTCCCCCCCGGATTTGATAAATATGTACCTAGATACATATTTTTTGCTATTAAATCTAAGTGTCTGTGCACACATCAAAATAAAATTCGTGCCGATTCATTTTCGCATCGCATCGCGTCAAAATTAGTATAAAAGTGCAGAATTTACTTCGCACATTTTTTATGAATTTTATTTGATTTTATAGGTATACGAACAGGCTTTTATAGACATAAATAAATTGAAAAAATAAATAAGTAGTCATTTATCAAGACAAATGTAAATAGATGAATGCTATGCATCACTGCGTACTTGAAGGTCATAAGGCCATTGGCAAGAGATGCTCATGCGATTTTATTATCAATAATCATAACTTAATTTGCAAATGTAAATAAGAAGGATAAACAGTCACGCTAATGTTTGAAATCTCATAAAACGTGTTGGTATTTGATGTACTTAAAAAGAATAACTAAACATAGATACTTTAAAGAAATAGCAGCTAATATAAAGTTAAATATTCATGAATCAAATAGTTAATCGCGTACTGTGTAAACTACGAATGTATTAAGATATATTTTTTTAAAGCCAGCCAAGAGCGTTGCGAGCTATGCTCAGTGTAAAGTTTTGTAGTTTCCCGTCTGCCACATTATGTGTCCCCACTTAAGAGTTATTGTAAATTTTTAACCGCCATTCAGCGTACCTAAGCAAATATCGTACAGCGCCATCTTTTAGGGAGTTGGGTTACTAATTTATACAAACTAGACGGGTTATGTACTTAAGTTTTTGATGGTAATTTCGGATAACGTCAACGGATTTTAGTATGTAATTCTTTTTAATTTGAAAAAACATACATTCATAATCGTAAAATATACAAATAAAGTTAAAAACACGTTTGCATTTCCTGTTAAATCACAAAATAACGCACGCTCGGGACGCATTTTTTTAACTTTTCAAGCTATTATCTCCGATACTACTAACGTTATCAAGAAATTGTGTTAGGAAACCGCTATGTATTATGAAAAACCTATCCAACAACATATCACACGTAGGTATGGGTTAAAATAATAAAAAACCCTACCTACATTAAGTGTAGGGGGGGAGGGAAATTCTAATAAAATATTTCTTCCACTTTTTATTTTACCACTTTGTTGCTGTGATATAGATATTGGTGTACATATTGGTGCCAAATTTCATCTTTTTAGTGCTAACGGTCTCCGAGATTATTCGCGGACGGACAGACTGATAGACAGACCGACAGACGTGGCGAAACTATAAGGGTTCCTAGTTTACTACAGAATCTAAAAACACTAGACAACCCTTTCGGACACCATTTTACGACTCTATCCCAACGTTCTCCGTACTGTGTCAATTATTGTGTTCTTTGTGTGGTGTACAAATATATAAATGAATGAATAGAAGAGCAGTTCTAAATTTAAATTCAAAATCTACAGATGTGACGTCACGGACCGCGAAGCAATAGCAGTTTTAGCAGAAAAGATCCGTCGCGAGGTCGGTGAGGTCACGATGCTGGTGAACAACGCTGGTATCATGCCTTGCAAGCCGCTGCTGCAGACCTCTGAAAAGGAGATCCGCACCTCATTTGAAGTTAACATCATAGCTCATTTATGGGTAAGTACTAAACAAACTAAATATCTTACATAACAGAAAAAGTATGAGAATGTATGGATGTGATGGCTGGACGGATTTGTCTGAAATTTGGTATGTAGATAGGTTTCCCTAGACAAACACAAGGTCGGAAATTTAAGTCTAATAGATTAACCATTTAAGATTGCAAAATCTTAATAGGTGCAAAAGGTTCAGCTATTTCATCATTAAATAAAAATAAACTTGAACAACGCCATCTATGCCATTCTATGAAAAGAAAAAAAAGTTTTTTCTTAACCTAATTTAATAAGAAAAAGTTCTTAACCAAATTTTTAGATCCAGTATTATTAAAAAGAGTCATTTGTTTACTAATTATACATATATCACCATCTAAATTCTCCAGCTTCTCCAAACCTTCCTTCCATCAATGATGGAGCGCAACCACGGCCACATCGTCGCCATGTCGTCGATGGCTGGAGTCGTGGGCCTCCGTAACCTCGTCCCATACTGCGCTACCAAGTTCGCCGTCAGAGGGCTCATGGAGGCCCTTCATGAAGAACTCAGAGAGGACAAGACTAAAGACTACAGCGGTGTAAGTGTTACCATACTTTAGAACTAGATAAACACTATAGGTACTTATAAGTCTAGAACTCCAAACATCTTAGTATATTTAGCTAATTGTTAAAAGTTTTCAAGAGTCCGATATTAATAATTTTAGTGTGCTTGTGAAGCTTGTGTGTTTTTTAACATAAAACAAAGACATTCTACTAAACCTTATCTACACGCGGCTCCGGCCAGGTGCAGGAGAAGGAACCGAGTGGTTTTTAGTCAGTAACATTCTGGCACTCCCTCATCTCTAGGCATACCGATTAGCTACTCCACTGCTTAAAAAAACCATCTATAAAACAACATACCAAAAAACACAAATAAGATTGCACGGTTGACGCGGTGACTGGGCAACTGGCTGCCGTGCAACGTGTCGCGGGTTTGATTCCCGTACGGAACTAGTCTTTGTGTGATCCACAAATTGTTGTTTCGGATCAGGATGTCATTTGTATGTAAAATTGAATTTTTGTAACCACACCCATGACACTGGAGAAAACACAGTGTGAGGCCACGTTTCTATAAAAGAATATATAAACCTCATTTTTTTTTTCAGATTAAATTCACAGTGATCTGTCCTTACATTGTGGACACGGGGCTGTGCAAGAACCCAAAGATCAAGTTCCCTTCACTGATGAAGATCCTGACGCCGCAGGAGGCTTCCGACCAGATCGTGGACGCCGTCAGGAGGAACTACAATGAAATCACCATTCCTAGCTCACTCTATTATATTAATCTGGTAAGTTGGATACATGTGCCAAACTACTCTTTTTTTAACCTGATGGTAAGCATTCAGCGCCGTCCTCTTAGAAATTAGATATTTGGAGATTTAGGGGCTATAGCGTGATTCGGGGAAAGGAAGAATTGGGCATCCGGTAACCTCACTCACACGGCGAGACACAATACTCTAAGTGAGAAAGAGCCATGCTTCGGCACAAATGAGTCGGCTAGACTGGTACTCAACCTTGATCTAAAAATATCCAACTTAATATATTATTACATCGAAGGCCTTTATACCATTTGTCCTGTAATAACCTACACCGAGCTATAATTATTGCTTGCATTGAAACTAGTTTTGATTGAAACCTGTTTGTTATAGCCGAAGATGGTTGTATACATACCTAAATTATTTTATCTATACTAACGCGACGGTGGTAACATAGCATTACAGTTTGGATAGGTTCTAAGTGATATCCGCTGGTCCAGTTTATAAAGATATTGCAAAGAGAATGGTTGACGAAGATCAGGATGATTGAGGATGGATTTTGTTTATTTTAGTAACAGTTTATATTTTATTCAATTGAGTCCTTCAAGCAATCAATACTTCAAGGACTAGTAAGACATTATGTGGTATCGATAAACTCACTTTTTGTTCAGTTTTTTTAGGAATCATATGCAATATTAATTACCGAGTGTACCCCCAGCGCAATGCCGTGCCAGAACTGTTGACGTTGTAATTAGGAGTTTTTCAAAATTGGAAATTTATATATTAAATGAGCTTAAACTTGGCATGTACACATTAATCCAGTGTGCCACATTATCTGAAATTAAAAACAGTATAAAATAATTAGTAAAAACATCTTTCCTCTTTTTCAGATTTGCAGAGTTTTCCCGAAACAAGTACCACTATATCTAAAGGACTTCTTAGATTCCGGCTTGGAAGCCCACACATAACTATGTTATTTGTAATAATATGTTAGCACTGGGACATAGTGACCTAAACAGAGTAACGCAAGTATAGGCTCAAGTCGTATGGACCAAAAATCTAGATACTTTACATTAAAAGAAGTAGGTACATAAAACTTTTTAATTATCAATGGTTTTATTAGTACCTACTATAAATTTAATGTCGTCAATGACGTGATGACGAAAATAAGCTATATTTTTTTTGTAAAAAAAATTTAAAAAACCTAACAAAATAAAACCCTTTGGTTACGTCTAAAGTTTTTGATAAATGAGAAAATTCGACATTCGATACCAACCTTTACAGCCTACAAATAATTAAACGGGATTTTGTAATAAATCTAGCAATGAAAAATTATTCGTCGAATAATAATAATTAAACACGATCTAAGTTTTATTGGAAGAGGTCTCGTGGCCTACATCATCCAGCGCCATCTGTTGAGCAAACAACGGCAACTACCAGTTTCTAGAATATTCAAATATAAAAAAAATGGTTTTCGATTTAAACAGTTGCTATAAGTATTACTTGAAACATGGTATTTTTGCCGAATTGGGTAAATGGCGAAAATGGATCCACTAATTAACAATTCAGATTAAACATTATGTAACTTAAAAGTTCTTTGAGCTGAATTATAAATTAAGAATTAGAAAAACTTATTCGGCTGGAACATTTTTGATTACATGTTTTTATATGATAATTGTGGTTTATTGGGTAATTTCATAAGTACACATAAAAAGTAAATTAAAAAATATTTGTTTATAACAATATTCAATAATAAATTAGATTTCATCTAAATGATTTATAATTTAACTAAGTATAAGTACATACAGATATAATTATGTTATTATCAAGCAATCTTAAAAATTGAAGATTTAAATATAAAAATGTATTTTTGCTTTTACAATTCATTTATAAGAGATTATTGAATAATCAAAAAATATTTTTAATTATTTATAAAAATGTCATTGAAATTACCGATTAGACCCTATGTACTGAAAAAATCTTAATTTTTTGTAGAGGTAACATTTTTAGATTAGTTTTAGGATAATATTTAACTGTAAAAGTCAGATTGTGTGATAAGCAGTGCCTAGATTTTAATAGTGTGAGTGAATTTATTTTTTATAGTCTTGCCTTTTGAAAAAGAAGTCAATTATTCATTTACATACATATAATATACATATATATACTACGTATACTATTCTATGAACTAGTATATCTGTAATATCTTATATAAAATGTATGTTTAATTTTATATTATATAATAAATAATATCGTGTTATTAAATGTTTTCATTGTTACAATTATTATTATTCAAGAGTAATTTTGTGAAAATATATTTTTAATGACATGAAATACGAAGAGGTATTTTTTTAATAAACTTATACTATTCAGAGTTTAAGAATAACTAAATAAATTAGATATTGTTTCTTAATGCAGTAGAATTAGATATTAATTTTATGTTTACCAAAATGTTTTAAGTGCCATCCTTAGTAAATTACCTGAAGTGAATTTAAAACATGATATTATATATTTTCGTATACATATTTTTATTTTCTTTGATATGGATCGTCAATTTTAAAGACGCATTAATTATCGCCTATAAAACAAGCTCAATAACCAGTTTAATTTGAACGCTGATTCTAAGAAAAATCAAACATAGTGAGATCATGCTATACTGGTTAGTTATGTAGCTTTCTATGTAAGTATATTTTTTTTATAAAATCAATAAAATCAATTTATAAAATTATACATATATAGATATATAATTATAAAATGTTACACAAAATTGATATATTGATGAAATGTCTGTTGTATTTTTTTAAAGTTGACCGTTACTTATTTGTATTTTTTGTAAGTACCTATTCTTATTTGCAGTTGCTTCGGTGTATCTATGTAAATCATGTTTTTCACTTAGATTAAGGTTAAGAAGTGATCTGTCTGCGGTAATGTTACTCGTAAATATTCTATTGAATACATAGAAAAAAATATACAGGGTGTAAGGGACAGCCTTCCGCAAACTGATAGGGTGGATTCAGTATATCGTCTTAAGTTGACCGGTACATGAAATTATTTCAGGAACGTTATGGGAATCCAATTAAACCGATTTGTTTCATTACCTTACACGCAATGTATCGCTACCACCGCAAACGCACGCAGCGAACGGCAGCGCTTTTAGTATTATTACTTTACACTATGGGCAGCGCCGCGACCTTACCTTTCGGACTCAAACGGTCGCGCTCGCGCCACGTTTTAATAACAATAAATTATTATTTACAAGATAGCCGCATTACTTACAAAAGACAATTTAATAATCGCGCTCGCGCCACGTTTTAATAACAATAAATTATTATTTAAAAGATAGCCGCATTACTAACAAAAGAAAATCTAACAATCATAACATGGTAACTGATAAATGATAAAAAAAGAAAAATGCGTAGGTACCTTAGAATCGCTCCGGTTTCCGGCTCTGGAAAGCATTTGTGATGCGGTCTCGCATTTCGTACTCACTTGCACACGCACTCACAAACACTTTTTCTTTTACGTAACCCCACAAAAAGGGGTCCAAACTCCAAATGGGTTAGGTCTGGGGATCGTGCTGGCCACGGTTGCGGTCCAAACCTACCTAAACTACGTTTAAATAGGAAAGCACTAATAAGTGGTAGCGTCTCGTTACGTTAGCGAACGAATTCCAAAATCCACGTAGGTATTGGTCTTCCGGCGCCTTTTTGTCTGGGAACAATGGGCTGGTTTTCTAGCAAGCGTTGATAGTCACCAGTAATTATCCTGGAGTCTGATGGATGGCGACGGTCAGGATACCTACACTACTACAACACATTATCATCTCCCCATAATCACGCGCGCTAAACGTACCTAGATAGTAATTTCGCACAATTTCTACAACAAAACTTCACTACACTTCACACACTACATAACTAATAAAACTTAACAACACTACTTTATAACAAAACTTTTAAGCCGAATGCGCGAGCGATCCGTGCCGACACACGCTCGCGGTACACAAACAATAACATCGCAACAAGGCACAATGGCGACTGCATGTGATGAGACACACACAGACATAAATCTGTTGTTGCCAATTACACGAAAATTACAAAATTTCGGGGTAAAAAATAAAAAATTATGCATGGTCGTAATTTATCATTCTGTTATTTTTTGTAGAGAAATGAATTGATTAAATCAATTTAATTCTAATTTCATTGTTTAGTTAATTTAGAATAATAAAAGTGCAGTGTGATAGAAAGCTGTGCTTCCATTCCAGGGAGATTGTGTTTAATTTCTGGCTCGACTATCAATTCATGGCTATTGTGAAGCCATGTAAAAATCTGTAAGTAGTTTAAAAACTAGCCAGTAATCGCTTAAAAAGAACAATCAATTAATAAATTAGGTAGTATTTGTAAATGCTTTAAAATTAAAACTAGACTAATCTTTATTTATTTCTTATTCAATTTATGTGCGCGATAAGATTTTCATTAATTGATTAATGAAAATCTCATCAACGTAATTATGAATGCAAAGGAGTTCTCAAGTTTTAGATAAATTTCGCTAGTTCTAACATTTTCGTTTACTACCTGAGGTAACAAAAGTTAAAAATTGGCAACACTGGTTCAATCGGGCAAACATTGTGCAAAGAATCGGGGAGACGGGGAGACGCGGAGGCGGGGCGATAGAAAGGGACGCAGCTATTCTGTACGTTGGACGGGATCGTAGGTATTATACCTACGGCGCGCGGCGATCGGCGCGGTGGGGCGCCGAGCCGATGCGCCGTGACCGCGGTGCGGTGAGTTCAAACGACTCGCGCTAGGTAGAAATTGAACAGCTGATTTCATGCGTAGTTCTTTAGAGAATTCACACAACCATTGCGTATTTTTTTGTTTTAGCTGTGTTATTTACATTAATGTTATTCTTCATACATAGAATGTAATTATACATTGAAATAGAGGTGTAGGAACTGAAAAAACGAAAAAAAAAATGAAAATTTTCCTGAAAGAATTTTCACTGGAATATGATTCAGAATAAGGAGCTGAATGCACCCTGTTAATTTGTGGAGGGCTGTCCCTTACACCCTGTATACTTGTGTTGTTTTATTTTCATATTAATTACATTAAAATCTACTATATTTTATTATTACCTATATTTTTGAATTTACATTTTTAATACGACTTGTGAGT
Organism: Spodoptera exigua; assembly: GCA_902829305.4. Lineage (NCBI taxonomy): Eukaryota > Metazoa > Arthropoda > Insecta > Lepidoptera > Noctuidae > Spodoptera > Spodoptera exigua. The sequence goes on from LR824603.2 coordinate 14,957,623, forward strand.
GATGAGTGTTCGTTAGCCTTGGTAAGTATGTGTAAGTTTGTATTTTATTTTGATATGGCAAATTAGCACACTGATTACCTGATTGTAAGCAATTGTGAGTTATTAGCTGCAAGAGTTTTGGAGATTGAATAGGAATGGAGAATGATATAAGGCCATCAATAACCCTACTACATAACCTCACGGTGAAAAAACGCTGTGGTTGTTCTAAAACCGTTTTGTTGAGGTTGCTCATTCGAATTTGTTTCGTAATACCGAATGAATTTTTTTTTATCAACATTGTTTTTCAGTGCTTTTTTGGATGTTATAAGTTCGCCCATAAAATAAATAACCAAAGAGTCATTGTAAAAAAGATAATAAATTTGGGTAAAGTATACTACCCGTGGAATCCCAAAGTCAATGGGAAGCAGGTCGCTTGTAAATTCGCATACTGTGACCATTTTCTTGTAGTTTAATAGGTACAAGTACAGAACTAATAAACCAATCTACACCAGTTCCTCGTATTCCTCTTTTATTCCAAATTTAGAAGAGAAGGTCTATTTTAATTGTGTCTAAAGCTTACTGCAGGTCCAAAAATACCCTAAGGATTAGAATTGTGCTTCAAAGTTTTGATTTCTGTCCGTTATTGGCAATCTGTTAGCAGCATGAGCGGCAGGACCTTATTCGTAATATTAAATTCAACGGTCCTCGAAAACAGCGGCCTGGCTACGCGTTACAACATTCAAGCGGTAGCCGTTCAGGCGGTGGCCGACCGACATATGGTTTGGTAAAACAATCCATTAGAACTGTTAAAATCTTTGAAATTAATCAACAAACCAAATACTTTATATCTGAACCCAACTCTGTCCTTGACAGTAACTTCACAAATAATTCTAGTTCACATAATGTAGGTATATACTACACATACATATTTCAGAAAACTATGATCTATTATGGTAAGTACTAAAACTTATGACCAGTAGATGTAGGTACTACTGTTCATGAGTTTATAGAAAAGGAACAATCTATAAACTTCGTTGGTGTATTATGATTTTCTACAGACTGTACACATTTGATCTAATTCCACAGATTTCGGATTAAAATAAGTTTTCAATTTTAGTCAATAGTCAGCCATTATTCAGGCTAGCAAGCATTATAGCCAGATTATAGTCATTCATGGGTTAACTGCCATCTGCTTGATAATCTTGATTTCTGTAGCGATGTTGAACATTAGACATCTAGTAAATGACAGAACACATAATTTTAGCAACTGCATTCATTTTGTGAGGCAGTATTCTTTTCTTTAATTGATCCTTGTACTTATCCATGTATTAACAACTGAAATGAGATGTTAATCTAATAGTCCAGTTTTCTGCTTTTGCTCTAGCTCCATTGCAAAGCACACCCTAACAGCCTTGGCCGATATTAGGATATTTGGTGTCGACATATCGAGCGTAGTCTAGTTCCGCGGCCATCAAGGGTAAGGCTAAGTTAGCCTCAGAGAAACTAGGTATACTCAATAGATCCAGGCAGTATTTTACAACTTTATTTTAGGCGCAAGATGTTATTATGTATTTATGCTGTGCTCATTTTTGGGTGGGGTCACCCCAGTACAATGGATCTTTTAGGAACAAAATTGTGTACTGCGCAGCTAATCCGCTAACTTCAGACTCGCCAAGATGCGTTGGCGGTGTTGTAGGTACATGGAAACAAAAATGTGAACAATATAATAAAATAAAACTGCACTTAATAAATTCTCAATCTATTTATTCGAGTTTATTTTTGATTATTCACATTTAAAATGTACAGTTTCAGCTACATACACATATTTAAATACCTACTACAGACATTTTGGCGTATATTCACCATTTTTGGAACGACATTAACTAAACTTATTAATAGGACTAATAAAGCAAAACACATCAGCTTATAAAATAATAAGAATATTTTTTTTTGGAAGTTTGGAACCAGTGTTCTATAACTTATTTATATTTGAAAGCTGGTGTTACGAAAAATCTTCACTTTCTGAAATGGAAGGGACCTTAAGCATATTAAAAAAAACCTACATAAAATGGAATGATTAACGTTTACAATATTTACTTATCAGCTAAGTAATTATATTTGATTACATTACAATAAGTAATAAATAAATTACATAAACTATATTGTGTAATTATTGCTCAATATAAATATAATTATATCTTTAGATATACTTAACTTTTTTGCAAACAAAATACAAATGTGCGCATTCAATTTTGACTACTTAGTTCATTTTGCGTACAGAATTTAAAATCGATACGCTCCTATAGCTTCACAACATATTTCTAATATTTAACTAAATAATTACATTTTTAAATTTACTAGAACTAACGAATTACTCACATTAAATAACAGAGTAAAAGTCAAATAGAGCTTTCAGCTCTACTAATTTCAAGTCACGCCGGGAATCTTATTTATGAGCAGCGTGCGCGTTACGTCGACGTCGTGCAGCCAACTCAGTCATACTATATCATTTTATTTGCATTCCACAAAGTGTTTTATAGGTGGTAGGTATACAAGGCTTAAAGCTTCAGTACATTTATGGACCCTGTTAGGGCGCAGCAATATAGTTTAAAAAAACATGAAATCACAGTAAAATGAAAAAAAAAACATTAAAGGAAAAAATAATTTTAAAATAAAGTGTCAGTAGAGTTTTTCTCAGTTAATTCATGTGAGTTAGTCGCAAGTTTCAGTAAATTTATTATGTCCTAAGATAGTCTCTATTCAAAAATAAAAACATTGTATGATAAACACCGTACTTATTTAATTATATAAAGGAAAAAACCTAAGAATAATAAAAATACATGGCATCTTACTAAGATAAACGACGCAGTAGACATCGAGTTGCCAACGAGCGTGGCTTTAAACTAATAATTATTAATGTCCAACGAAAGATATAATACAAAAATACTTAGGTACTAATATTATTCATACTATACTCCAATCTCAAACAACAATAAATGAATTCCTAATCAAAGGCATATCGCAAAATAATTATTCAATAATATCAATTTATTTTTAAGCATCAAATGCTCAATTTATCGATAACAATTATAATTTAATTATTTTATTAATTATATACTTTTTTATTTTATTTACGACATATACCTAGTTATGTTTAAGACATAGTCTAATAGCTACTTTATGGAATGTCCGATGTATACCCAATACGATTCGAGTAATCGTATACAAAATACAACAAAAATAATAGTAATTATAATTATACAAACAATACTTATATTTACGCTTCTTATAATTAAATAAAATGTATTTTAGCATGAATAATATACGCATATTTTTTTAAGTTATAAATTATATTAAATTAAAATTCTTTTTATTATTCAAATTTCTGTTGAATTTAATAAACACGCTTAAGTATACATATATAATTTATAAAATTATTATTTTTTCTATAAAATTATACAGCAATACTTATGTAAATATACATATTATTAGATACTTACCTACAAAGATACAATGTAATTGTAAATCTAGTATGTACCTAACGTCAAAATATTTAGGGTCTCTTTCACAATGTCTGTCTTACCAGTATGTTTCAAATAAATTTGAATTTAGAACTTAATTTGTATGAACTCCATACCACATAACTTTGTCGGGTTATATGTGAAAAGGGCCCTTAGAGCTCGTTAGCGTGGAAAAAGCAGCACGTTTACGTTTGTCGTACATTACAGCATTAGGTCGCGTTATCGCCCGTGCAAACAGAATAAAATGAGCAATGTACATCGAAAACAACGAGGCTCCGTCTGCCATATCTCGCTAATATTAAGTTTACAATTACATCTTTACACATACAAGCTTCAACAGCTACGGTAATACAAGACCTACTGCTAGACATGAATGTTATTATAAAGATTGGTATATGTAGGTCTATATCTTTCTTCTACAGCAATTTTACTAATAATTGACTCCTCTTTTGAATATTCTCGAAAAAATAAATCAAATACTAAATGCTTGCTAAATAAATTATTAATTACTATCGTGTATCGCAAACCAAGCTAGAATTCTGGTACTTACATTTGTATAGGTACTTAACGAATTATTGATAAATTTAATATTTACTTACATAAAATAAAAGAAAAAAAACGGGTTACTAATTTTGTAGTTATGCGGTTACATTTACACAGTTCTATTTAATTAAAACATTAAATGCTTATTTGTTTTCTGTTCACGACTTTGTGATTGAGGATATTGAGAGCAAGATAATATAATGAAACATTAACCGTTTTCAATACATTTTACACCAGTCACACTTACCTTATTCGTCATCATCATTGATGAATTTTAGGTATTTACGAGGGACATCATCAATTCATTTATCCAGCCCTTGGCGGAACAGAGATAGAAGGAAAATTAAACTCTGGGTAAATGCGATAAAATACCAGAAAAACTTATAATTAAAGGTCAGCGCGAAACAAATTTATAAATAAAATTAATCACGATGAAATCAATCTTGTCAACAAATCACAAATTATTATTTTATTTAATCTCTAAGCAAAGAAATAATCGAGAGAAGACACCGGTGTCAGCTTGGGGTTACAAGCTCTAAATAACTGTGGCTTTATAGAATACGTAAATGTCTTGCCCCAATTACCCCCAATACCTATCCTAGTTTACATTCCTTACCTAGATATAACTTCACGCCGAAAATATTCATATTTTTTGATAACACCATCCCTTTCTGGTCCACTACGATATAAACCTATTTACAATTCATTTCATTTAAATTAAATTCCAAATCCATCGTGTCTTGGTAATATTCTTATTTACATTTAAATTTTGTCAACTTACCACACCAATATTAATGTTCATAAAATTAATAAATATTATTTTTTATACTAAAGCGATTTTAATTTCAAATTATATGTAGTTATTCGAACTTTTTAGACAACAATATTAAACTATTATTATTATATATTAAAAACAATTAAGTAATCCGAGAATTTCAATGTCAATTTTAAAATTAAACATACATTTGTCATTGTTCTACTCAATATTTAGGATATTTTACTATCCAAATAATAAGAATATTTTAAAAATGGCGACGCCTGTCACGAAAAGCAAAGCCTCGTCCTACACTCGAGATCAGACGTCAAAATAATAAAAAAAAAACTAAAGAAATCTTTGGCACAAAAACATACAATTAAGCTTATATTGTAAAAGATAAATAGTGACTATTATTATTAGTTAATTCCTAAAAGAAACTATAAGTATAGGTAATAAATAACTCTTTTGCAAATTTTTTATTATATTTTTTTCTATGTGTTTCCAGTCATCAAGTTTTGTACGTTGAGAGTATGGGCAGATATATTATGAATGTGATTAGAAAATGTCTACATCCTTCAGGTGTTGGTAGTTGCGGTCCCAATACCCTCCGTTGTACAGCCAGTCCTCTTGTTTAGTGTATGGGTTTGTGCCTTGGCTAAACCACCTGGAACAGAGATACAGAAAACATTATCACTATATATGTAGTATAAAACTAAGTCGCTTTCTCTGTCCCCTATGTACCTTACTATTGAAACAATGAAACAATGAATTTATCTTTGCAAATAGGCCATAAAACGGCACTTTTACACGTCAATTTATGTGTGAAAAACTAGATGAAGCCGGCATTTCCTATCTGACTACTCTGAGAAGAAATGCCTCCATTAAGCATATGCCAATATTAAGCATAAGCCTGAACCCTTAAAACTACACAACGGATTTTTGAACAGAAAGGTTTATATATGTATTAAACATCTACATATTTAATAGTGGAGAACATTTATAACAGTATTGCACCAGTGCGAGGCCGAGGCGGGCCTCCTAATACTTAAAACTTAGCTTTTACTATAGGTACACAGGGTGAGAACTTCAAATGTTTATCCTTCCTTTTGTTTGTGGTTCGTCAATAAAGATATGAATTACAGAGAGCCAAGAATAAATCTATACTAATATTATAAAGCCATCTTTTTTGTTCTTTTTTTTATCTTGTTTGTTTGGGTGAACGCCCTAATCTCGCAAAAACTAGTTCGAATTAAACAATTCTTTATGGGTTTGCTAGCCTATAAATCGAGGATGATTTTAGGCTATGACACATCACGCTACAATCGTTAGAAACGGAGCAGCGAATGAAACCGCGTGAGAGTAGCCAGATTTAAATACAGAACTTACAAAATACAAGGTTCAAAAAAAGGATAATTCTAAAAGTTCTTTACCTAGGCTGCCAAGCTTCAGGTGACTTTTTGAGCAGTTTCCTAGCAGTCCTTTGTTTTTCCTCGAGCCTCGTCTTCTCAGTGGCGGCTCCATCGATGTCTCCTTGCTCCAGCAGCCTGATGTCAGGCCTCAGCCGACTGTCGGTGGGACAGAGCTGGCCTTTCATGTCCCTCTCCAGCTCATTTAGAGACATCGCGAATTCCGTGAATTGGTAGTACTAGAACATTTTGTTAGACATTCCATGGTAAGTAATATTGATTTCTAATTAAGTAGGGAGTTTTTTGGAACTTGTATATATTTACAACTTTCTTTATTAAAATTATGAGAGCTGTTGTGGTTTTTAGGGAACAGAAAAGAAAACGGAAAAAGGACCACGAAATTTCATGGCGGGCTACAACGGTTATACGTTGCGATTTATTTCTATATTATTTTGCATTCGCACACTGCTTGCTTGATGTAGTCTAAATAACTTTACTAAGAGGACTGACCGATTTATCTTTAAGCTTTGTTTGAAGCTCAAAAGTGCCTGTAAGGATCTAATTGAAATAAATTATTTTGACTTTTGGGATTAGTGTCGTCATCCGTCGATTTTTATATAGGTCGCTACGAACAACTGAACTAACCTGAGCACTAGTAGTTGGCCGCGGTCTCGCCTCCCACAGAGTGACGGAGCCAGCAATGTCGATGTTATTCGTATCGTCTGATTTAGGAACATCTTCCGAGTTCTCCGCATCGTCTGACTGGAATGAGCAGATGCATACTTTAAAAGGCACAATTATAAAGACGAAGAAAACAGGATAGAAAACTTCCCAAAAATATATAACAACTCCCTATAACTAACTATTACATGGCTTTGACCATATTATTCGTATTTTTTGGCATGTGCTTCCGTTACACAGTTTTGTAAGTGTATTATTAATTCTGCTCTTTCTGGAGTACACAGATTCTTATTGAATACAGAGAAACATAAAACAGCACAATTCTGCTTTTATCACTTGCTCCATCCTCATGCATTTATAATTAACAACAATTATTTTCAAGCAAAAAATTTAGATATTGTATTCTGTAAAAGAGACCTTGAATTTATTGTAGGATTAATTTTTCTATCAGAAAAAGTAATTATAACAAGAGTCTTACGTCTTGAATGGACATAGAGCGGAGTGCTCCAACTTTGAAGCTGTTGAGCTTGGCCAGCATCTTCTTAGGCGTGTGTGAGGGAGTTTGAGAGGAAGCCTCCTCCCCGCGCTCTTTGGCCCACTGCTCGTAGGCGGCAGCACTGCAGCATTTGATATACTCCGTCCATTTACCGTACAGGAACTTTATGCGTTTCTTGCTGGATGAGGAGAAAAAACAATAACTTAATAAAATATTTTAGCCAATCATAGTAAGTAGTAGTCCTATATTCACAGAACAAGATAATTAGGTACCTAATAGAAAGACTACACACAAGCCTGCCCAAATCTGCCAAAGTCGCTACAACGTCTGTAAGCTAGGACGTTACTGTAGGTAAATATAACCATGAAAACTGAAACATTGAAGTTCCAGGGAGATTAACAACTGTCTTGGATCCCCCAACGAAATCAAGAGATAACATTAGATTATAAGAAAAGGAATAGTTTTCACTTCTCTTAGCTATTTAACGCAGACCACAAAATGGCTTAGCTAAGCGGTACAAAAACAGCAGAAGTTGTGTGTGCACTGTGCAAGCGTAAAAATGTGTCGCATCCCCGGCCGCGACAATAGAAATAGACAACCACAGACGGGCCGTATAGGGCACATGTTCAGCCGGGGTTACGGGACAAGCGCAATGAGGCACGGCAGCCCCGGCCCAGAGCAGGAAAAGAGACGAGGCGGTTTTTAGTCAGTAAGAGTCTGACGCTCTCTCTCGCCTAACCCTGGGGGCGGGAGAAGTCATTTGATGATCACCTTTAACAAAAGGAAGCCCCGGTCACGACATCAAGTAATATTTAGGACAAGAAGTAATACTTACTTAGCATCAACAATGAATCCGTCCACCCTGTGCAGGTCCCTGTTATTGAATCCAGCTGGCTTAAACACGAGGTTGGCCTTCAGACCAGCGCCGCCATGGCAAGTAACCTCCATGGCTCCGAACTGCTCGATCCACAACTTGCCCACGATCACGTTGTGGACACAGCAGTTCACGTTACTCCAAGTGTAGGCCTCACCCCATCTGGTGACGTAAATCGTTTTAATTTTATTTTCGTTGTAAATAATAAATAGATTTTATATATTAAAAACGTTTCCCCATATATTATAAACAATTACTACCAGACCTGGAACAAATATTAGTGTATCAAACCTGGGGTACCGCCATTAGTAGCCAGCCTAACAGACCCAGCCAGTACCTACTCAAATATTTCAGTATAAATAAAAAAAAATCATATCTACGTAAAAAAACCTTCACACATTAACAACCGTTTCCATTGCCAATGATTACTTGTAGTGAAACAAATAAACAACATATTTTTTTGGATATAAAGTTCATTTTCAACGGTAGGCAGATGTCTAAAAGAATTGTCAGATTCCCAGTTCCAGTTTGATACATTGAAGATTTGTTCAGACAGACAGTAGATAGGTACATAACAACATAAATAACTAGTAAATATGAAGTCCTTCTATAAAGATTTTTTTAATAAAATTAAGTATTTAATTTTTTATTAAATATTTTTTCTATTACGAAATTTTCCTGTCAATCGATTCCAGTTCTGAAAATTCATTAACACAATTAAACAAATCGAACACGAGTCAATTCAGCAAATATGTAGTTTAAATAAAACCTAAAACAAATGTGCATCAATTTATTACTGCTGGCCGGTACACAAGCTGTTCACAATCACAAATAAATAAAAAAAAACTGCACTTCCAAATTCAAACTGGCGTTGGATGTTAATAAAAAACGACTATCGTTTGTTATCTGTGGGAGTGGCAATCCACCTCGCAAACATTTGTGTTAATTTTTATTTTATTTTAACGAACCACTGCATTCTATTTGCTTTGGTATTCTGAGCGTGTGTATGTACAGAATTTAAACAAATTTGAACGGAAAGCTATTATCAATAGATTATACATATAACGGTTTGTAGGCAAAAATATGTTTTTCTAATAACCGTTGCAAGTGAATTATTTTATTAGGCTCCTTCTATTAGAGACTAATTAATAAAGAAAGCAAAGAGAACTAATTAAATAATAATATATACCATTGGGCATTTTCAAAATCCCAATTGGAAACCAAAAGGTCAAAGTATTTAAAAAAAGGATAAGAGTAGGATCGTTTCATTTCGCATTGCTTAGTTTCTTCTGGACTCCTAAAACCAAAGACTTGATTTCGTATAATCTATGATGTGTACAATTGCACACCACTACACTAAAGCTTTATGTTTCGCTGTGTCAGTGAGGTTACCGTAACCCCAAATCTTCCCTTAAAACCTAAATCCCCAAAACCTCTTATCTCTAAAAAGCTAGCAACGGACTCGCAACTCTTCCAGTGTTTCAGGTCTTAATCAGAGGCGACAATTGCTTACCATCAGGTAAGCAACCATAAGCTCGTTTGCCGGCCTATCATTAAAAAGGACACTATCAAGTTTTCTTACCTCGGTAACTCGACAGTGACATGCCCCTTGGGCTGTATCTCAACGCTCTTGCCGCAGAACTTCAGCTTGGGGTGCACGGACCCGTGGAACACGAAGTGCGGGCTGTCCGCGTGGAATGCAGACACGGGAGGGTGGTGAGATACCTGGGAGGGGAAATAAAGAATGTAGGTAAAAGAAGAAATATAAAGAAGTAACAACGCGCCGAACGTATCAGTTAGCCGTGCAACGTTCGCCGCTTTACGTGTCGTGCAAGGCTGCTCCTGAATATGAGCCTTAACAAAGCTTGAAACTAGTCAGTCGCTTGTCAGTAAGCAGCCGTTAACCATTATCTAGTAAATATTAAAAACCTAATTCTGAAAAGTGTGGGAGAGCCATGTTTAGACCAGAGTGAGACCATGGCCTCAAAGTCAAACAGCACATGCGTTATATATCGCCGTGTGAGTGAGGATAATGGAGGCCCAAACCTTACTCCAGCCCTTATCCTCAATTGCTCCGATTCTTAAATAACTAACTCCAAAACTGCAACGCAGTGACCACTCTGGTGTTGCTATTTGTTTACTATTAAGTCGTCCGTCGCCACCTTGGGAGTCCTATCCTATAAAAATAGTAATAATAATCTTCTAACAATATCCTAATTAATACTTAAACTAACCTGTTCACAAACCGCCCTGAACTCTGGACGTTCAAGTTCGTACGTCTCCCCCAGTAGGGGGTTGAACGGCTTGCCCAGACGCTCCCAGTTGGACGCCAACGCACTCACCGCGAACGCTGTAATAAGTTACAATCTAATTACATTCCACTTTCAATTATTTTCTAATACAATTATAATTATGGGTAGAATTGAGAAATTTCACGTCAAATCATATTAGGACAATCCCTTTCGCATGATCCAATTTATGTTATTACATATAAATGACCTTTTGAACGTCGCGTCGTGTCAAATATAAAGAGAAATATTTTTCTTTTATCAAACATGATGTTTTAAGCATGAGCTTTACTGTGTAGTTAATCTGATTAAGTAGTTACTAAATAAAAAGATGTCTCAATTAATCAAACTCCAATCGAACACCGGCGTTCGCACACGTATTGTAATACGATTGAAAGGTATTTTTAACGCGTCATACAAATAACATCAACCCAATAATTTTTAAAAAAATATATCTCTTAAACTAATTTATTTCATAAAGAAATACAAATAACTAACCAACAGTCATAAATCATTAATCCTCCTCCTTCAAACAAAAACGATGATAATAAATAGTCACATGATAATAATAAATAAATTCCTTATACCAATATTTACCGTTTCAAACATATTTGGTAAAAAGAAACAACGTCAAGTTAATCTCATAATACAAAGATCGAATCAACAAGCGAGGGACAATAAGCCAGCACAAATGTTCCTACTAATCTGATGTACAGAGCCGACATAATTCCATTTTATTGTTTTCCTTTATAGGGAATTATGATTTTGTTTATCTTGAATATGGTGTGTGGTATAATAATGTAGGATAAGTTTCGAAGAATAAATTTCATCAATAGCCAGAAGAAGTCCATTCCACAAATGCCCTCGTTGAGCTACAAGTCGTCACTCGTATTGGCTCCCCACAATATTCGATCAATTAAACTATTCATTTCATTTCAATTAGATTTAAAACAAAATTTCCAAAGAAATAATTAAACTAACTTCAAAATAAAAGCAATAAAATTAAAAATTATTAAAAATTGACTATGGGGAATATGAATAAATGAACAACGAAAAATGCGGCGGTTTGAGAACCTCCTTCTTAAAACGCCTTCCATTTTTAAATCGGTTAGAAAGGAATGTCAAATAATAAATTAAAAACATTTATCAGTGAACACACTAGTTATTTTCTACTCTGTATTAGTTATCAAAAACTTTATTCCAAACTGTAACTATTTTTTTTTTAGTAGCTAGATACCCATCATCTACTTTGTTAGCTCTATCCTTATAAGCTAGGGCTTAGAAATAATGTAGGAAATTGCTAGACATAGCACTTTCTAGTCCTCAACAAATGAGACATCTTAACTAAAGAAAAAAAACTAAAACCAACCTTATTACTGAAGAAACAAAAGCAAAAATTGACAGATTAAATTATATTCAGGTAGAATAATAAAATATAACAAGGTGCTTTCTGCTTCGAAAATGTTGGTGTATTTGTAACAAAATACTAGAATACTGTCTTCCCATCTCGTTTATAAATGTCGTCTTTACTCTTATTTGACAAAATGTCGGTAATTGTATTTCATTGAAGTAAAGCCCGTAGGTGGTAATTAAGGGTGAGATATCGAATTTATTAGAAAATGATGATGAACTTTGGTAAAACAAAACTGAATGTAATTACACATTTCTTGAAAATGTTAAGTGAAATACATAAAACCTTTTTTACTTTCCACGATGTGCCATTATTGCATGGACTTAAGATTCTTTACTAGTTTTAAGCATCGAGAAATTTTAAGACATCACTACATTATATTTTCGTATTTTGATCGAATGATAACGCAGCATAACATTGGATTGTCGAAACATTAAAGAAAAAAGACATTTTCAATCATATAGATAAAAATATAAAGTCCGAATTTTAAAAACACACAAAAGTCTATCAAACAACATGTTCAAAAAACCTATATATTCACCATCCACTCTATAAAACGTGACGAAAAAGTACCCCATATTCAAAAACTGTATATTCACTAACCACTTTACTACAGCTGACGAAAAACACTCTCATTTTAAAAGCTCCCAAACTAATTACCGGCCTCAACTACAAAATTAAATTCATACGTACATTCCAAAGAGGTTTTTGAAATAGAAACGCTGTTTTCTCTCAGAAGCACTTAGCTCCCATAACGTTATTTTTGCTAGGATCCAGGTTGTTTTTTTATCCTAACTCGACAGTGGAGTGCTCTCTGCGGAGTGCCTCATAAGTGGCCACTTGTTGGCTTGATTTACTTTCAATATAAGTACATAGGTAGGGATAGAGCTACTCTTATGAAGCTCGAGCAGATTGTTAGCGAGCTAATGAGTTACGCTAATGGCGTTTTAGTCCTAATAGATAGTTGCTAGGTCGTAATATGATATGAAGGTAAACTTTCTAATAATAATTTTAAAGATTTTTTTTATTATAAGGAAAATCTGAATAATGTAGATAATATGAGTGTGTGAATGAAAGAAAAAAGAAAAAGGTATTTTCTTATGATAGTTACGAATTCTGTTTATTAATTTAATCGTTACTGCATTGAAATAAGATTTTTTTTTCGACCAAGCCATAACATCCCAAAACCGCGGCAACTCCTGTAATTAAGGATCGACTGTAGACACATACAAACATAAGAAAGCTAAAGTCTAACGCGCCCTAGAAAATCCTAAAGTTGTTGACAAATTCCGTAATAAATTGCAGCGTTGTGTTTCGCTGTGTGAGTGAGGTTACCGGAGGCCCAATCATTCACCTCCCTCAATCCCTAATCCCTAAAAGGTTGACAGCGCACTCGTAACTCCTCCGTTGCGGGTGACCATGGGCGGCGCTGATTGCTTACCATCAGGTAATCCGTCTACCGATTTGCCGATCTATTACATAAAAAAATAAAACACTGTTTTCTAAAATATCTTACCAGCAATATACTCCATCCTAGCCACAGGGTCGGTTTGCTCCGACGCCATGCGCAGCAGATGGGCATACTCCAGATACTCCAGCATGCGCTGGAGGAAGGACAGTGGTTCGTTGAACACCACCGGCATGGTGATCTTGGAGAGCTCCTTGCCAACGCAGTTCTTCAGCACAGACCAGAGGGAGAAGTCGCCGCGGCTGAACTGAGCCACTGGGAGGGAGGTTCTGAGGACAAACGATAAGAACTGTGAGCATAAGGTTGCTGACAATACCAGATTTTGAAGTTAGATTGACGAAAAATTGTTCACAATTGTTAAGCTAGACTGACATCTTCATCAAAAGCAATTTTATGTGGTTTGCCTCCTGATAAAAAGTAATTGCACAATAGTCGTCTAGATTTTTACATAATGTTGACGTATAAAAGCATATTTACATAAAATAAGTTCATTGATGTTTCATAGTTTTATTGACAACTTTAACTTGTTGCTATTCTTTAGTTATTTACAAGGCTACTCTTAAACACACACATCATTACCTAAAGTAACAATTTCTTTAGAACTTTCTACGCTTCAAATTCTTATAAATGAACTCGTTAGTAGATACTATGTATATATGTATAAACAAAACATTGAAACTAAACACGAGGCGCAGAACTTCTCGGTTGGTTGTTTGTTAACTTTCCAATTATTCGGTTGACGGCACTCACTTAACTTTAAAAGCTAAACAACTGACTCGATCTCAACTAGTTAATGGCGGCACTGAGCTATCGACAAACCTTACAATAGCCCTTTCTTTATGCCTAGTTTTATAAGACGTGGATTCTTTATAAACTAAAAGGAGATGCGAAAAGAGATTGAATTTATTTCAGCGGCTTTTTTGTGAGGGGAAGTTCATCAAATGACCTGTCAGTTTTTACTGATTAAAAACTCCTTCGTGCCTTCTCCTACTCTATGCCGAGGCTACGGTAAATCATTGTTCTTGCCCGCAACACACGCTGAATATCGGCTCTGTAACGTCCCTTCAGTGGTTATTTATTTCAGCAGTATAGTTAAGTGTTAACTTGGAGCAAGCCAATCAGAGAGAAGGACGTATTTTATATAAGTGTTAATCGTGCTAACCTAAAAGTCGCCCTAGGCATTCAGAAGTTATTTAAAATTCTAGCCTCGTTTGAAACGATGGTAATAATTACCATTTTTGTGCAAAATGGCTATCTGCCGCCCGTCTAATGGTCTTCATAATGCGCTCTTTCTCATAAAGTTTTGTAAAACGTAGTTTGAGGTTCTGCGTTCTTAGAATCATAATGTGGTTTTGTAGGTCAGCTGGGGATTATCTTAACTTTTCTTTTGTTTTAGAATGGGTATATTAACAGATTGAAGTTGCAAGGTTGTTTTTATTACATCCTAACTCGAATGGAATATAGCCCGGTGAATGATAATTATTGTAATTGCTACAGTAATTAAAATATAAATTTATTAGGGCTGATTTTTTAAGGCTTAGATAAAAGTTGCCTAGGGAATAATTATGATTCTGTCGCGTTAGAATGTTTGTATAAGACAGTGACTGCAACAATTTTATTCCGGAGATAACATTTATCTGACTATTGAAAAATCAGCCTTTAGCAACACAAATTGTGTGTCTAATTTATTTATGATCTACAATTTTCTCGAGTAAACATCTGGTACGTACACATTTATACTGTGATTTTTTTGGAAGAAAGGAGAGTTTTATTAGAAAATAAAAAACGGAAAACCAACTAATTACTTGCCTTTACAAATGTACTTCAACAATACCTATTCTTTCGTTTTTATACAAAGCTTAAGGTACCCTTACAATGATCATTTTCTCAAGAAATTCTCAAGATGAGAGTGTATTTAGTAGGCAGTTGCTCACATGAATAAGCAGGGCCCGAGGAAAATCAGCGAATGAGCAATAGAGTAAACTTGAGTACTCTTCAAGTACGGTCCAAAATTTGCCGTTAGGATAAGGAAAATTGCCCTTTCTGTTATGACATAGTAAGCCTTGCGAACATAACACGTATTGGATTTGTAACTGTCAACTGGTATTAGGTACTCAATAAATCTACAGATTGTATTTTCTGTAAGTATCATAACAAGCCTCAATTCAATATTAACACGTTTCTAGTTAGTAAAGAGGTGAAATTTGTAAGTTTGTATGTAGGGGATAATCGTTGGAACGGCTGGTCTGATTTCTAAAATTCTTTCACTTATACAGGGTGTAAGGGACAGCCCTCCACAAATTAACAGGGTGCATTCAGCTCCTTATTCTGAATCATATTCCAGTGAAAATTCTTTCAGGAAAATTTTCAATTTTTTTTTCGTTTTTTCAGTTCCTACACCTCTATTTCAATGTATAATTACATTCTATGTATGAAGAATAACATTAATGTAAATAACACAGCTAAAACAAAAAAATACGCAATGGTTGTGTGAATTCTCTAAAGAACTACGCATGAAATCAGCTGTTCAATTTCTACCTAGCGCGAGTCGTTTGAACTCACCGCACCGCGGTCACGGCGCAGCGGCTCGGCGCCCCACCGCGCCGATCGCCGCGCCGCCGCCGTAGGTATACCTACGATCCCGTCCAACGTACAGAATAGCTGCGTCCCTTTCTGTCGATTGAACCAGTGTTGCCAACTTTTAACTTTTGTTACCTCTTCTACCTTTCTACCTTTCTACCTTTGTAAACGAAAATGTTAGAACTATCGAAATTTATCTAAAACTTGAGAACTCCTTTGCATTCATAATCACATTGATGAGATTTTCATTAATCAATTAATAAAAATCTTGTCGCGCACAAAAATTGAATAAAAAATAAATAAAGATTAGTCTAGTTTTAATTTAAAAGAATTTACAAATACTACCTAATTTATTAATTGATTGTTCTTTTTAAGCGATTACTGGCTAGTTTTTAAACTACTTACAGATTTACATGGCTTCACAATAGCCATAAATTGATAGTCGAGCGAGCAATTAACCCTGCAGTGGTCGCGCCCCTAAAAGTTTCATGAGTGGTCGCGTGGACTACATACGTAGTCCATATACAAATTGAAAAAAAACAAAAGATTTATTCATAAACTTTTATTAATTAAATAAAAATAGAATCAGTACAGTTTTCTCTTTTTAAAAATAATTATCACAATTAAATCACAACCTCTGTGTTACAAATAATCAACATAATAAAAAATCTTCTCTAAAATGGCACAAAAATCACATGGATTGTTCTAATTAGCATCACAATTTATAAAAATAGTTAAATTTACATCTAAATGTTGTTTTCTGCACAGGACAGACACATAATCTTTAAATGATCTCCACATACAAACTTACTGCACTTGGTGCACATCTTTCTAGTACTTTTGTTGCGCGCTCTTCCACAGTCATGGCAACGGCGCACAACATTGCTCGATGTACCTTGCGAGGTAGTGGGTTGAGTTTCTGCATACGTAATACCAAGAAAATCTTTGATTTTTATTGTGAGTGTTCTTGGCAACGTTTTTTTTTCCAGTCTCTTCTGCGCTAGTGGTTTCATCCATGCCAGAGACAAGTCAATAAGGGACTCACGTCGGCTGACATGTTCATAATTTTTGTTTGCCGTGTAAATGCACAATGCATTGAGTGCACTCAAATTCAGCAAGCGGAAGAAAACTGTAAGAGGCCATCTTCTTGAGTTTCTCGCTACATCATACATGGAACACATTTTATCCACCAGGTCGACTCCATTCTTAGTCCTATTGTAGTAAGTTATAACTTCTGGCTTTCGACTATCTCCAGAGTCTTCATCAATTGTAGCATCGTTGTGCATCGTCGAAATCATAATAACAACTTTATTGGGTTTTGCCACATAAGACAACAGTGTACATGGTGGGTGAAACCCAAATTTGGAAGAATGTAGTGGGTTTCCTCTTGCAACACGGAATTCCCGAGGGACTTCTCGTTTATCTTTCCGTACCGTCCCGACCATAGTTGTACCGTTTTCGAAAAGTTGTTTTGCAGTTCGAAGTGAAGAAAACCAGTTATCCATGGTGATATTCATATTTTTGCCAAGGACAGGCTGTGCCATTCTCATAACAATGTCATGTCTTTCATTGCTCAGGCGAAAAGCACCATCTGGTTGTTGGCCAGCATATATCTCTAAATTATATGTGTAAGGGTAGTGGACATCAACTAGCGTAAAAATTTTCACCCCGTATTTTGCCGGTTTATTTGGAATATATTGCCTGAAAGGACAGCGGCCTCGAAAAGCTACCAGCTGTTCATCCAAAGTCATTTCAGCACTAGGAATAAAATATTTTTGAAAATTTGCAAGGAACAATTCAAAAATCTCTCTTACCGGGGCTAATTTATCAATTCTGGCACGGTCTTGGCGGTCTTCAATATCATCAAAGCGTAATACCCTTGTTATAAATTTAAACCTTTTCTCCGACATTGTCAAATATATGGCGTCGATCCCTGTGTGTTTTACATGTTCAAATATAATAGCAGTACTTTTCCTTTTCCCAACTACTCCAGCCATTAGTAATATCCCTATATAACCTCTAATTTCAGTTTCATTGGTCTGTTTAGCATCTCGTTCTCTTCTATATTTCTCCTTGATATAATCAATTTTCTTATTAGTATATTTGGTAATGAGGTGGATGATATGATCATCAAAAAACAGTGACATGCAGTCTTCTAGGGTTGTTTTTTGGCGAGCTGTTCCTTTCGGCCCTGGGGGTACAAACACTATATTATGGCTTCGTGTTCTACCTCTGTTTAGGGGGACAGTTTTCGACCATAATGTATCATCTACTCCCCTGTAAAAGTCCGTGCGTCGGCGACGTTGCTGAGGTGGATTATCTTCTTCAGAACTTTCGTCAGATCCCTCACCTGGTATATCTTGCTCTTGCTCAGATTCCGATTGATGGTCTTCCTCTTCTAAATTATCAATTTCTTCGTCGGAGCTCGATTCAGCTTCATAAACATCATTTCCGACATCAACTTCAGCCAGCCACGACTCAATTAGTGCATCACGTGCATTGTCCATTTTTTGTCTAAAAACAAACACCATATTACAATAATCTACCAAAACAGAACAAAATAAAGTATTTTTTAACTAAAATAAACGAAAACACAATAATTCAATCTAAAATAAACGAAAACACAATAATTCAATTTAAAAAAATACTCACGTAATTGGTCGCGCGGATTACAATTGTAGTCCACGCACTTTACTGAGCTCCTGTGACACAACCGCGCGAGTCCTACGCTTGCGCTGCACTGAGTGCGTCGCTCAATCATTCATTTGAAAGTACCTGGAGGCGCCACAAGTTAACGCAAATCGATTGTTGGAAATGATCGATTTTGTATAGGTGGATTACATATGTAGTCCACGCGACCACTCCAGGGTTAAACACAATCTCCCTGGAATGGAAACACAGCTTTCTATCACACTGCACTTTTATTATTCTAAATTAACTAAACAATGAAATTAGAATTAAATTGATTTAATCAATTCATTTCTCTACAAAAAATAACAGAATGATAAATTACGACCATGCATAATTTTTTATTTTTTACCCCGAAATTTTGTACCTAATTTTCGTGTAATTGGCAACAACAGATTTATGTTTGTGTGTGTCTCATCACATGCAGTCGCCATTGTGCCTTGCTGCGATGTTATTGTTTGTGTACCGCGAGCGTGTGTCGATACGGATCGCTCATTCGGCTTAAAAGTTTTGTTATAAGTAGTGTTGTTAAGTTTTATTAGTTATGTAGTGTGTGAAGTGTAGTGAAGTTTTGTTGTAGAAATTGTGCGAAATTACTACCTAGGTACGTTTAGCGCGCGTGATTATGGGGAGATGATAATGTGTTGTAGTAGTGTAGGTATCCTGACCGTCGGCATCCATCAGACTCCAGGATAATTACTGGTGACTATCAACGCTTGCTAGAAAACCAGCCCATTGTTCCCAGACAAAAAGGCGCCGGAAGACCAATACCTACGTGGATTTTGGAATTGGTTCGCTAACGTAACGAGACGCTACCACTTACCAGTGCTTTCCTATTTAAACGTAGTTTAGGTAGGTTTGGACCGCAACCGTGGCCAGCACGATCCCCAGACCTAACCCATTTGGACCCCTTTTTGTGGGGTTACGTAAAAGAAAAAGTGTTGGTGAGTGCGTGTGCAAGTGAGTACGAAATGCGAGACCGCATCACAAATGCTTTCCAGAGCCGGAAACCGGAGCGATTCTAAGGTACCTACGCATTTTTCTTTTTTTATCATTTATTAGTTACCATGTTATGATTGTTAGATTTTCTTTTTAATGCGGCTATCTTTTAAATTATAATTTATTGTTATTAAAACGTGTCGCGAGCGCGATTATTAAATTGTCTTTTGTAAGTAATGCGGCTATCTTGTAAATAATAATTTATTGTTATTAAAACGTGGCGCGAGTGCGACCGTTTGTCCGAAAGGTAAGGTCGCGGCGCTGCCCATAGTGTAAAGTAATAATACTAAAAGCGCTGCCGTTCGCTGCGTGCGTTTGGTGGCGGCGTGGCGGTGGTAGCGATACATTGCGTGTAAGGTAATGAAACAAATCGGTTTAATTGGATTCCCATAACGTTCCTGAAATAATTTCATGTACCGGTCAACTTAAGACGATATACTGAATCCACCCTATCAGTTTGCGGAAGGCTGTCCCTTACACCCTGTAGATAGCTACAATGTTTCTAAGTGCTAAAGGCTATAAAAACATCGCACTACGATCAAATAGAGCTAAGCAGCGAGTGAAACTTCGCTGAAGAATAGCTAGTTATTATTTAACATAATTATTGAAAATTATTCGCCGTTATCTAGTGTGTCATGATAAAAGTCT
Source organism: Spodoptera exigua (assembly GCA_902829305.4). Lineage (NCBI taxonomy): Eukaryota > Metazoa > Arthropoda > Insecta > Lepidoptera > Noctuidae > Spodoptera > Spodoptera exigua. The sequence goes on from LR824603.2 coordinate 14,977,962, forward strand.
AATCTGGTTTCAAAGTCGTGGTGGCCCGGAGGTTAAAAAGCTAGCTTCTCAATGCATGGGGTTCGAAACCTGGCAAGTACCAATGTGGCTTTTTCCGAGTTATATGTACTTTCTATAATTATAAAGACACCACTGTCATACGGTGAAGGTAAAACATAGTGAGGAAACCTGGACTTATAATTTCTAATTATAAGTTTGAAATTGCCAACCCGCATTGAGCAAGCGTGGTGATTAATGCTCAAACCTTCTCCGTGTGAGAAGAGGCCTTTGCTCAGAAGTGGGCACTTATGGGCTGATGATGATGAGTTTCAAAATTTTTCTTAATTACCAATTTTTAATCCTGCTCAACAATCAAATTCTTTATTTTTTAATGAAAATAACGACACGTGAGTTAACTGAGAAAAGCTCTACTAGTTTCAAATCACAACGGGACTCTTATTCGTGAGCAGTGTGCGCGTCGTGGCGACGTCGACGACGTGGTCGCTGCGTAAAATGCGTTCAATAAAGCGTATCTCATGATACAGTAGTATCATGAGATACGCTTCAGAAATAGCAAATTCTTTCTTTATTACATATTAATTTGAAATATTGTAAGAGTCCATCTAGATTTAGATACCTATAGATTTAAATAAAAAAGCGTTGCAACACGTTAGGATTTTCTCCTGTGTCGTGACGTGCGGTTACAAACATACAAATTCACATACACATGACACCCAGACCCGGAACAACAATTTGTGGGTCACACAAAGATTTGTTCTGTGCGGAAATCGATCCCGCGACACGTTGCACGGTGGTCAGTTGCCCAGCCACCGCACCAACCGTGCATTCAAAAAGATTAGAGGTCATACATAAAAGATTAGAGGTCAGTGTTATTATTTGTAACTCACTATCACTTATAATCAGTGTTAATTATACCCTTATTCATGTTCCAAAGACTCCCCCGGGAGAAGATGAACTACTTCTGATATTATTTAGACATTTATTGTGCGTAACACTGACATGAACATTTTGTGCACGTATGAAGAGTACAGCAGCATTTAAGTGTGGGAGAGCATGCTCACAGAAAACTGGCGTAAAACAACCAAGGCGTTTTGTCTCGCCGTGTTACGAAGTTACCGGAGGCTTAATCCTTATCCTATTTATTTCTCTCCAATCCTTGAATCCCTAAAACCCCATATCCCCGTAATGCCGGCAACGCACTGACATCTCCTCTGGTGTTGCGGGTGCCATGGGCAGCGCCGATTGCTTACCATCAAGTAATCCTCCTACTCGTAAAAAGAATATAAATTCAATTCGGTGCAACAGAGTGGAAGTCAGATAAGTTTTCGCTAGATAGGCAGGTATACATTTATTGCCATGGGTCGTGCAGAATCCGTGTTATTAAAATACTTTAGAGAGACCATCGTCCACTTGGACTTGGACAGACACTAGGCACTTTTTTTAATTATCTGTTTTTTATGTTTATAGAGAAGTTATTCCGCCGTACAAAAGATTATTATTTTCTGTCTTTTTAAAACTTTAGACAATGTTCTAAATCGTCCTGGTAACTCTTTTTAATTGAACATCTACTTGTACACCTTATATTTAAGTGAATTAAATAGTTAAATACCCACTTATAATTGTTAAGTTTTCAGTAGAACAAAAGCTGTTATGAAACGTACTAATTACTTAGTAACGTTGTTCATAAATATGAGTCCATAGCACGGATTGAAACTTTTTCAATACTTTTTTAATTTCCAGTAATCTTTCTTATTAAAACTGGTTTTCTTCTTTTGTTTAGTATGGTATAAATATGGTGTAAATAAGAAATTATGTAAGGTTTTACGCCGAAAATCAGCGCACAGTGAATTGCTAGCATATGGTGATGCTATTTTTTTTTTTGCTTCTAGTACCTGTTAATAGTACTCAGTTTTTTTATGTATCATCGTATTCTTTTTATGTACTTACAAAAATGTTATTTTATTCTTCGATATTTTTAAACTGGCATAAGTATTTGTTTCCTTAATTATTAAAAAACTTAAAAACAACATAAACCTTTTTACCTTCTGTTGAAGTATTTGCTCTCTGAACGATATGAGCAAACACTAGTCCACACTTTACACTAACCCTACCTGTTTACTTTTGCTTTTTTCCGACAAATGGCACTCACCTAAACCTAAAGCAGTAAATATAAGGGTACTATCGACCGACGTAAAACCAGGCCAAGGGCGGCTTAACTTCGAGTCACTAAACCCTCCCATTTGTTGCGCTGTTCTTAAAATCCATGAGAACAGAAAAGTCGGTGGCAATTAGAATGAAGTGTCGGCACGAGGAACATTGAGGGTTAGATAAATATTTTACTGAGAAACTCGTTTGTCAATGATAGATGTCCTGTTGTAAATCTGGACTTGAACACTTTTATATTCTTTAGAAAAAAAACTGTTGTTAAAAATCATTGATTTTGTATTAACTGTAATTATTTTTTATTAAACAATTACGTGAGTAAGCCGACAACATAATAATTAATGTAATCAATTTGTTTGATATTTGAAATCTCACTCAATATCTAAGTAGAAAAATAACGTAAACTAAAGAAAAGCAACCTAAAAATAATGAAACCGTATTGAACAAGCGTACCATTAATTATAATAACGGCAAAATAATACGACTTCCACTCACAAATAGGAAAACAAGAAACGGGAACAGTTTAACAGAATCCTAAGCAATTAAAACTTCAAAACTCTAAACTTATCGGCGTACCAAAAATCTAATTTACTTGAATTAAATGGAGTTGTTTTCTCACTTTATTTTAGCCCAAGGCCAAGATTCCGGGATAACAATGAAATATGAATTGGCGAAAGTTTGTGATCCCGATGAAAAGTTGGCCACCCATTATAATCGCAGTGTGAACTAGGGTGTCCCTGCAAGCCAAGGTCGTTGGGACTCGATCAATAGCGGTCCCCTGGGACCTCAGCTGTTTGCAACCAACAAAAGGATCTAAACATACTTTGTGTGTAGGTATAGGTATTATAACAAAGCTTTTAAATCTCTTCATTCGCATTTCATTGGAGTGTTTTCTCGGCAAATGAAGAGTGGAATATTTGTTTGGTTTGGAAAATAAAAGCTAACTACAGAAATATAACTACACAGTAAAAAACAAAGTCGCTTTCTCTGTCCCTATATCCCTATATATTATATGTATTTATGCTTAAATCTTCAAAAATACGCAATGTATTTTGATGGGGTTTTTAATACATAGAGTGCAATCCCTTAAATGTTGGAGAAATTTAGTATCAGCATTACACCTGTGCAAAACCGGGACGGGTAATAATTGGCAACATCGATGAATGCTAAGATGAAACCGTCTGTAACCCATAGCAATTAAAATAAAAATTTTCTTAACGACCTTTTGCGTATAGATGTGATTATTTACGCGACACAAAGCTATTTTATATATAGGATTACTGGTTATTTTTGTTATAGTAGTAAAAATGAAACAAATGATAATTCAAAAGAAGTTTCTTTGGTAGAGGTGTGTGTCACCCTATATATGCAGTGTTGTGGTAAATCTCCTTCTAGCTACTAAACTTGTAAGGCTTCAGATTATCTTTCAGTCTTACAAAGTAACACCAGGTTTAAGCAGAGACCTTATAAAGTTACGTAATTAGTTAATTGCTTTGAAGATTTATAGTGGATTTATAGAATATTTACAATGTTCAAATAAGAGTAAAAAATAAGCTTAATCTGCTACTTAATTTCAACTTTTTATAGGGTTAGTTAAACATACAAATTTAGGTAAAAATAATGAGTTACTCACATGAATTAACTGGGAAAAGCATTATTAGTTTCAAGTCATACTGGGGCTCTTATTCACGAGCAGCGTGCAATCTCGACGACGTTGCTCTGTCGGATCGGTCGCTTACAATGACGATATAACCACTTGTGATTATATACTCTTTGGTCGCGTACGCTGATCGTTGATTCGTATTTATTTTCAATAAAAACTTTTTAATCTTAGTTAGAAGAGTAACCTATCATGTAAATTTAAAAAAATCTACCGAGGTTAATTAACATTAGACTAAATTTTATAAAAAAATCACAATAAATACAATACAGTACAGAAAATTTGATGTTATCTGGTCTTTATTTATAAATAAACCTTTCATTTCGTATGGTATCGAGCGACCAAACTGAGGCAGATTCAAGTGCAGTAGGGTGGAATTAATTTATGAGTCGCTGTGGAACGTAGCTCTATGTACGGAACATAAAATGTAATGAAACGTTTTATTCACTGTTATAGACTTTTGTTTATATTCGGATTTGCAAGAATTAAGTTTAGTTATTATGAAAATAACGCGTTGAATATCGCGTGTAGGAGAAAATCTTTATATATAAAAATGAATCGCAAAATGTGTTGGTAAGCGCATTACTCAACAACGCCTGGACCAATTTTGATAATTCTTTTTTTGTTGTGTTTGTTATTGTCAGGAGAAGGTTTTTAATAAAGAAAATATTAGGGAAGTAGAGGGGAAGAATAGGAAAACCTTCCCCTTTGATAGCGAGATAGTTGGACCCGTAATATATAAAGCACGTTAATTTGTCAAAGTTATTAACTTCTATTTTATAGCAGATAAAAAAAAGTGAAACGATGTCACAGAAAAGACTCTCAGCCGGGGTATCGGGGCAAGTTTTAGTAAGAGAGTTAGTAAGAGTCTGACTCCCGCCTCTGGGCGGTAGAAGTCATTGGATGATTTTCCACTCACAAAAAAAGAACAGAATCTTTGTATGTTTCCAAAACACAAAACCTCTTTATTTATCAAAACAATCAGCTGACGAAAATATTTCTCAGAAACAACTTAGTTAGCAACTCCGCGTTAAAGACCTTTACAGTGAATTTTGAAATGTCAACACAAAGCGTGGTGTTAATGTGGCAGGCACATATTAATTATATACTGTACAGCTGCCATCGTTAGCGTTAATTAATTCTAGCACAAAGGTAAAAGAGAGCAATTATAATTACTTATATAACTAGGTTTTGGTGGTAGTAACTGCTTGACTTGTGTTTCAGGATTTAATTGTTTATGGTCTACCATATTAGATTTATTTGGATATCCATAGAAATTTTTAAGAGGGAAATCATCCAATAATATGAGGCACTGTCCAGGAGAAGAAGCGACAGACTCTTACTGACTAAAAACTGGCCAGTTCCTTCTCCTGTTCCGAGTTCCAAACGCGGTACATCAGCTTGCATTCGCAACCCCGACTGAGCATTGATCTACTGGGCTCTATCTGTGGTAAGTTGATGGTTCTTAGAAGCGTGCGCGCAATGCGATGCCCCATAGCCTTTGAAGTCTCTATCTACTGCTAGCTAGACTATGGACTTTCCTTCAACATTAGATTATTTGCCATAATATGTTGGGAAATTTCAGTTTAAAAAAAGGGTTATATTTGCCAGATGTCTATCTAATGTGTAGTCCTTAAGTCGATTGTAATAAATTACACAATACCCTGTTCTGTACATCAAAGACTGAAAGATCCATATAATAATATAAATTACAAATACAAAGGACTCTATAGCGGATATATTTACTGCTCAATTTTCATTGTGCTTAATGATGTACATTTGGAATTCACCGAACACGGTTAGGAGTGATTGGAATGGAAATCCCTTTGCTTATCATTGGATTCGAAATTCAAACACTCTTTGATTTGCAAGGAATCATCAATTTTTTAATTTATATTTAGAATAGTATCCATAAATTAGGCTGAAAGAGAGACTGACAATGTTTTATTTGAATAAGTCCAGACCGGACGCTGGGCGAAAAAGGACTGTCCCGATGTTATCGACCGAAATTATGGAGTGCTAACAAAAGGGAATTTACTTTCCTTCGAGACAAAGATAATGTCAAATTGTTTGAAAAAGATTGAGGGCGAAAGTTGGTAGCTGAAATTTTATTTTTGTGTTAAGTACTATCATAAAGTTTTTTAGTATCTCTGACCTTTTCGTATTATTTATTAGCTTTCATTAATTTGCATTAAAATCACCTGTTTCAATGAATTAAAAATGTAATTGAAGTGATGTTTAAAATGGAATTCTTAGTTATTCTTTTGAGTCAAATCCTTATCAAAAATAGTACAAAAGTGAAAACTATTACTTTTATCTGTTAGTGGAACAAAGTAATGAAAGATACAAAAATTATGCCGTTATAAGAAAACAAGAGTATTATAATTTAAGACGGGTCTGGGTGGCTTGTGTCTGTGAAATAGTATGTTTGTAAATGCACCCACGACACAGGAGAAAATCGAAGTGGTGCAACGTTTGTTTAAAAAAAATAAAAACACTTGATAAATACTCTAGAAATTATTCGGTAATAAAACTATACATATAATATAATGCTGTAAAATCAACCACTAGTATCATAAATAACTCTACTAGAGGAATGATTCATTGTCGAGACCTCGAAGCCTCGTCAGCCCGACAGCTGGCGGACCATTTCATTCCGAGCTCGAGCCAATCTTGACGTTTAATTGATTTACGTCAAGGTGTTGAAAATAATTATAATATTGACGTTCACTGGCTGCGAAAGTTTTCGCAATTTAATTATTTATCCGACCCTTGTGTGTCGCTAAATTGTATTTTCTTAGCCATTTTTTATTCGAATGTATCCTATGTTGGTATTTTTAAATGTGGTCGAAGAATTTTGAAGAAAAATTTTTTAATATCGTTTAATATTTATATTTTTGTTTTGACTGACATGTACGGTGATGGTGCAATGGCTGGGCAACTGGGTGCAGCGCAACGTGTTGCGGATTCGATTACCGCACTGAACAGCTTTGTGTAATCCAGAAAATATTGATCCGAGTGTGTGTTTGATGTGTACGTCAAATTTTATGTTTGTCTACGCACCCAACCACATTATCCACGAAACAGGGGAAAATACGAATGTAGGTTTTGTAATTTATTTTATTTTTCATGCCACAAAGGGATCCTCGTGCTACAATTTGTCTTTGTCATTATTATGATTAAATTGATCAAGTGCATGTCTTATAGAATAAATTATTTGAATATGTCGGAGCGACGATTATTTAAATTGAATTTTGAAGGAGGTTTTATCACAATTTATCGGACGAGGGTACCATAAATCGTACTCTGGCGGAACGTCAAACTGGCAGTTCTGCGTGCGCATTATGTTGGAGAGCGAGCGCTGTGACTGTCATCTGAGGCGGATCGCCGACGTCCGTTATTTTTGTAATTTATTCGGTCTGATTATAAAATCCTACGCCCTACGATGGACTGTGAAGACGATGATCGGCATGTGGATGTTTGTACCAACCCCCCGGTGCCTTCATCAGAAGTGGGATTTGATGGGAAACCATCTGATAATCCGAAAGTACGACCTGTAACTGACGCGGATAAAAAAGGGGCACGCAGTCATCTGTTTTTCATGCCACGTTTCTACTGCTTGCTTAGAGAAGAAGACCAGCTATGCAACATTTAAAAAAGTCAACGCTTGCGGCTATAGAGCTTCTAAAGGCGTGTTGGAGACATCTACCGGTGAGGAAGTTCCTTTTCTTTGTTATAACGGGTTATTATGCTCCTTATCTGAGTGTTCATATGATTGAACCAACGACTGTAGTTATAACGAGCGAGATACTTCCCAAATTAGATATTGTCAGTTGATGGTTGTACCTAGTTTCATCTGGGTAACGTGAGTGTCTATGAATACGGTTGTGAGTTGTCGTAGCTGATCATTGGGGAGGATAGTGACGTCCGGTCTATGTCACGTGGTGTCTAGTCGGAGGGACGCGCTAGTCTGACCCAGGCAGGTGATCTGGTGAGCTGGTCGGAGGGATGATGTGGTCTTGCCGGAGCATGTTGGCTGGTGGTAGAGGCGCATACATCCGGTCCAGGCACACCAATCGCTGAGGCCGTATCAGTGTGGTTTGGGAAAAGTTGTTTTGGAAGTAGGTACAACTGATAATGATGATAATGTTACAACGATGTTGAGATAGCGCATATTAGTCAGGATGAACGAGCAGCGTGCTATACACGTGGAATCTTTCTTCTGTTCCAGAACTACCACATAACTAGGATCGCTCGAGGACGAGCGAATGTCAGTCCGGCCGTGTCGGAGCGACGATTATTTAAATTGAATTTTGAAGGAGGTTTTATCACAATTTATCGGACGAGGGTACCATAAATCGTACTCTGGCGGAACGTCAAACTGGCAGTTCTGCGTGCGCATTATGTTGGAGAGCGAGCGCTGTGACTGTCATCTGAGGCGGATCGCCGACGTCCGTTATTTTTGTAATTTATTCGGTCTGATTATAAAATCCTACGCCCTACGATGGACTGTGAAGACGATGATCGGCATGTGGATGTTTGTACCAACCCCTCGGTGCCTTCAAATACATATAAACAAAGCAAGCATCAAACAAAATGACAATGAAACTTTTTCTATCACTTAATCACAACAAGCAACTACGAGCCAAGTAAATGGAATGCCTTAAATAATTAAAACCAGTGGCGTATGAATGAATTAATATGAATAATAAATCGCTGTTTTGCATAAATATGCATCATAGTAAGTGTGGGTGCATTTTGTGCCAACATTTTGAATTCAAAGTCAGTAGTTAGGCAAGTTTGTAACTATTTTCCTCGCTCCACTAAATGCTTGAAAACTTATCCTTTCCTTACTAAAGTTAAGCCGTCGTTGGATGATTAATTGGTTCTCAATTACCGATACTATAACCGTATCTAAGATCTCCCTAGGTTAAATGAAGTCAATCCTTGATTAAATAAGTCTTAAAATTAGTTTATGAACTTAAGCAAATGACTTAAGTACCTACATATATCCATCCAATTGAACTTGCAATGCAATTATGGCCAATGTATTTTTACGTTTGTCTGTTATACATTTAATAGGTAGTTTCCTCAGTCAAAATAAATTCAATTTATATACTTGATAGTCGTATTTGTTTAGAGCGAGAAAGATAGATGGGTAGAGAGAGAGAGAGAGAGAGAGAGAGAGAGAGAGATCTTGACAACTATATAAGTATGCGAGATACTTATATAGTTGTCAAGATTACATATATGTCGAAACATGATTTTTATTTAAATCTTATTTCAGACATTCGTTGTTTGAGTGGTTTTTACTAAACTGAAGTAAGTAGGTAAGGTGGCGCTACTATCGATTTTGGAAACACGAAGACCGGAAATCGGTCTATTACCATATTATAGTATTTGGTTCCAAATAAATGATTCGTAAATATGTATTTAAATAACAAATTAATATATTAAGTATCTACAGCAACCAACTCTATTGATATTTGATACAAGAAAAGGTTCTCCTTAGCATAAGGTCTTTGGAGATTCAAATAAAACCGTATGAATAATGTAATAGGAACAACGATTCTATTTGGAAACTCATTAATATTGGAGAAAATGGTAATACAGAACGGTTTTCCTTTTTTCCAATTATGTTAAAGACTGGAAAGACCAATTCTGCGCAGTTAGTATTTTTGTACGATAATGGAAACAAAACGACTATTTGGTTTTTGAAAGTGGGTATAAACCTTATAAGAATGGTTAGTTGCTTTTTTGGCGATCGGCGGCCGACGAACAGCAAATACGACTAGCAAACTTGCTGCTTATAGGCACACGCGAATCAAAAGAATTATAAGTGTGTTGTCAGTCTTTCAGGCGTTGTTAGGATTTTTTGTAATGATATAAGTCGGCAAACGAGCAGACGGATTACCTAATGGTAAGCAATCGGCGCCGCCCATGGACACCCGCAACACCCAAGGAGTTACGAGTGCATTGCCGGCCTTTTGGGGATAGGGGTCGCGGATATAATGATCGGGAAGGGATAGGGGAAGGGATGGGATTGGGCCTCCGGTAACGTCACTCACACGGCGAAACGCAACATTGTTGTTTCACGCCGTTATTCTATGTGGCTGTGATATCACTCCGGACCGGCCGGGCCAGCCCATTCGTGCCGAAACTTGGCTCTCCCACACTTGGAAGATGGTGAAAGGAAAAGCACTGACTTTCCAATAACCTTATTCACATGAAAAAAACACAATGCAAGCATTGTTTCCTGACAATGTTCTGTGAGGCCGTGGTATCGCGCCAGTGAAACATGGGAACCATGCTCTTTCTTAATTTGAATACAGCCTTCGACTATTTAAGAATATTTTTCTATATTACACGCTTAATTTTCTCTATTACTTACGTACCAGACGAGGTCTAATGACATAGACAGCGCATCAACGAATTTAGCGTTTAATCAGATGCCCTAAAGACACGGACGCAAATAGAATTGAAGGAGAATTTCAATCTAGATTCTTCTTTACTTAAGGCCTCGTTTACGTTTACTCGCGGGTCTACGTGTGCGTCGAACATTGCGACAGCAGGTCGCGTCATTGCCCATGCAAACATGGACATATGAACTTTATGAGCAATGTAGAAGAAGCGATATAAATCAATTACTTTCAAGCTATTTTAGGTACACATACTAATAAGCTACATTACGCGAGACACAAAACAGCAGAAATCATGAATAAAACATAGTATTAATCTGAAAAAATGCTGTCTAGGTTATAATGCCAATGCTAAACCAGGCTAGATTTTATTCTTCGGTCTCTATGAGTTTCTTTCTTTTTTAAAAACGTTGCCCCACATTAGGATTTTCTCCTGTGTTGTGGGTGCGGTTATAAACATACAATTTCACATACACAAAGAGTTGTTCCGTGCGAGAATCGAACCCGCGACACGTTGCACGGCAGCCAGTTGCCCAGCCAGTGTCTCGTGCAGTCAAAAGTTTGTTAAACAAAAGAATACATACATGCATATTTTAACACTAAATACCTGTTAACAATATAAATGAATTATCCGATCGAAAAACCGAACTCACAACATGTTGTACAAGACCTGATTAGCCAGCTTCTATGCAAACTCGATAAAGTCCTCTATAATATATAATATCATCAACGTTGGAAAATGTAGAAGGGTTAAAATCCCACACCCAATTTTCAGTGGTTATTCTATTAGTCCCTTGTAATAGAGGTTCAGCTTGTTACTGATATAATATTTCGGTTCAGAAATTGGCTCTTGTGATTCTGAAACTTATGAGGTGAATAATAGTACAAAGAGTACATTTATTGAATACTGAGAAGTTTGAAACAAAGTGGTGTATGTTGGCATGAAAAATATACTACTACTAGGCCGGAATGATACCACGGCCTTAGTGCGTCGTGTTTCGCCGTCTGAGTGAGGTTACCGGAGGCCCAATCCTGCCCTCCCCCAATCCCCAAATCCCCGAAATGACGTACTCGTAACCTTCCCACCGTTGCGGGTGCAAATGGGCGGCGCCGATTGCTTATTATCAGGTAGTCAGTTAAATACAACATCAGTTACCAAGATACACCTCCATCCACCATCTTCTGAGATGGACAGTTTTTTTATCAAATACACTGTAAACGTATTTCTTCTCTCTGACCTTGGAAATAAGGTTGAAAATCTTCATGTTCGTCAAAGTCATCATTTGAATATTTTTTTTACCATTACCATTGACCCTGTTTCTGAGGTTAGTTGAGTGTATATTTTGCTTCATTTCATCTCACCTTTCAAAAAAGTCATTTTTTCAAAATCTATTAATCATGTAGTTCATTAATCCTGAAAACTTTTCTTGTCATTTATTTTCCAATCAATTGGTTGAATTTCACCTTGGTTATTTTGTGATTAGGTTTGAATAATGATATTGAAGACGAGATTTTTGTTTCGAATTTCAGATTGAAGATTTTTTTATTACCGTCTAGTTAAATTTATTATTTTCTTATTAAAATAAACATTAACATGTTTCGGTGATTTTTGGGAAGATGTGGACTCTAGACGACAAGTTTTATAATATCATTAAAAACTAATATTATCTCATCTACAAACTGTTGGTAACACGCTGAAAATTTAACAACATCGATCGAACCGAACCACAAACCGCCCATCAAATATTAACGATCATGCGTTCAGTAGAAATCAAAATATTGCCTGGATCCTAATCCATCACCCTTTTACTATATATATAATCTGTTCAAAACCTTCCATACATGAGTGCGTTTGAATAATGTAACATGTAACATGTTTTAATTATTATTACCGAAGCCCCTACCCCAAGGGTACAATCAGGATCAATACGGTGACCTTGAAAAACGTCCCTAACGAAAAATACCCTTAAGGACACGCAGCGTTCCGCGCACGTCTCAACGAGCCAATAGACCACCACAGATGGAGCTTAAAAGAGCTAATGGTCAGCCAGAGTTGCGGGCAACTAGGCAATGCAGCTTTGGCCTAGAGTAGGAGAAGAAACGTGGCGGTTTTTAGTCAATAAGAGACAGATTCTCTGATTTGTCCCTCTGAAAAAAAAAACAAAAAAAAAATGTAAAGCACGTGTAATCATTTTGATCCATTGATTAATCTGCATTTTGTTTTGACAAGTATTTGCGTTCTATATTTGAGTTGAATAGTAAAAGCAATAGTATTAAATAAATTGTTTGAAGTTTGAAGTTGGTTAAGGGATTAGGACTTGATTTCTAAAAGGATGATTCTTATAGTTAACCCAAAGTTATTCTACCGATTGGAACAATTATTACGATTTTATAAACGTATAACGTGTCGCTGTTCCGTTTGTCCTAACAATTATTTAAGTATACCTACGTTTTTAATGGTTGGAACATTAAAACTTTATTGTTTGTATAACATAATTAATGACAAACATACATAATTCTTAAAAAATTAAGCACATGGTTACATTAAAATTAACTTGGTGTCGAGTCGCGGAGGAATGTACATGTCGCCCGTACGCGACGAGGGTTGGGGCGCTCTCTGGCGCCGCCGCTCGCGCCACCTCGGCCTGCGTTGGCGCGCGGGGTGTGCGGGCGGCGGAGGGGGGGCCGCGCATGCGCGTTACTGTAATAGGTAGCGCTGCGGCGCGTTGCAGCCACAGTGTAGCGAAGCCACAGCCTAACCAAATAAAATCCCGCGCTACATCCTCCCCCTCTAGCCTAACTAAGTGTCCCCACAGTTGGGCTAGTCCAAATACCTACGCGGTCTGCCGCGCCTGCGTTTTTCGCGAATGGGAGGTTCTACTTGACCCGCGAAAGGTGTGAGGTGCGAAACGTGATATTTTCCTACGTTCGTTCCAGTCTGTACGTTCTCCAGACCGTAGGTGGTCGGGCCGATGACCTTCCCTATCTTGTACGGGCCGTCACGACGTGGGATAAGCTTCGCGGTCTGGCCGCGGTCTGTGTCGTTAGGCCCCTGCGTCCTCAACAAGACCAAGTCACCTACCTTATACTCAGGCGGCAGCCTCCTCTTCTGATCAGCAGTATCCTTCTGAGTAGCCTGCGCCTTCTCATGAATGTCCCTAGCTTCGTCTAGGGTCGCAGCCATCTTCTTCAAATAAGGCGTAATGCTGGGCACGAAGTTGTCGTGTTCCACGATAGCTCTCATGTCTATCGCGGAGTCGGAAGGGGCTCGCAACTCTCTCCCGAAGGTGAGGTACGCCGGTGAGTATCCCGTGCTGCTAGTGATTGCAGAGTTCATAGCAAACCTGATTGAAGCGAGGTGCAAGTCCCAGGTGGTGTGATCGTGGCCTACAAGCATGGCAAGTTGAGGTTTAAGGTCACGATTCTTCCTCTCTATCGGGTTGGCTTGAGGGTGATAATAGGGTGTGAGCGACTGGCTGATCCCTAGAACATGGCATACCTGCTGCATGACCTCACTCACGAATTGCACGCCGTTATCGCTGATAAGGCGGCGTGGCACTCCATACCTGAGGAAGACTTCGTTCGCAAGTGTTCGAGCGCATTCGACGCTGGTGGCATTCTCCAATGGAAACAGTTCCACCCAGCGTGAGCAGACGTCCTCAACGATCAGTACCCACCTGTTCTTCCTTGGTGTCTCTACCAGAGGACCAAACAAGTCCACAGAAACTACCTCGAATCGCCTCGATACAGCGGGGGTTTGAAGCAACCCCGCTGGTTTGCGATTGTCGGCTTTATACTTCTGGCATGGCACGCACTCCCTTATGTAGTTCGCGATGAACGTGCGCATGCCAGGCCAATAGTACCTAGCACGAACGCGGCTTAACGTGCGCTCCACACCGAAATGGCCAGCTGTCGGCGCATCATGCAAGTCTACCATAACTTGTCTGCGTTCGTGTTCAGGAACAACTAGGCAACAGTCCTCTCCATCGTCGGACTCCAAGCTGTACCTGTATAGGATACCGTCAGATATGGTGTATCCACGGTCAGACCAGGGCCTCCCCCTAGAGGGTTCGTCGGACTCCATGTCCTCAATGATCTTGCGAACCTCTGGGTCTAACAGCTGATTGCTGCGGATATCACCACTGTTCCTTTTCGGCATGTCAATGACCGTCATACATAGGTCACAGTCGTTCTGCTCGTCAGGACAAACTGGTCGCGACAAGGTATCTGCAACCACGTTTGACCGACCGGGCGTATATTCAATGCTGAGATCGAACTCTTGCAGCGTTAGGGCCCATCTGGCCAGTCTACCGCTAGGCGACCTTTGACTCATCAGCCACCTCAAAGGCTGATGGTCCGTCCTAACGGTGACCTTCGCAGCCTCTACATATCCGCGGAACTTACTGAGTGCCCACACAACGGCGAGAGCCTCTCGCTCGGTTGTGGTATAGTTCCTCTCGGCGCTGGTGAGGAGTCGACTAGCGTATTCTATCGGCCTCTCATCATGTCCCTCCCCCTGCATGAGAACAGCCCCAAGGCAATAAGAGCTGCTATCAGTGCAAAGGATAAAGGGTTTCGCTTCATCCGCCTGACGGAGAATGGGAGCGGAAACTAGCAGTGATTTAATGCGTTCAAACGCCTCCTGCTGCTCGGCGTCCCATCGCCAAACACTCGACTTCTTCAGGAGGTTAGTGAGGGGTCTCGCGATTTCAGCGTAATTACCAATAAAACGCCGGTACCAGCTCGACGTCTGTAAGAAGCACTTTAAGTGTTTCACGTTCTGAGGGGCGGCCATGTTGTTAACAGCCGCGGTCTTGTCAGGGTCCACCTGGATCCCACCTGGCACGATAACGTGTCCTAGGAATTTGACAGACTCCCTAGCAAAAACACTCTTGTCTCTGTTGACTCTTAGCTTGAACATGGCCAGTCGCTCGAAGACTGCCTCCAAGTCAGCCAGGTGCTTCTCAAAAGGACCTGGTGACAGCAGGATCAAATCATCCAGGTACGCCAAGAGTTCCACTTCCTTCAGGTTAGAACGGAAACGATCCATCATCCTTTGGAAAGTAGCTCCGGAATTTCGTAACCCCATCGGCATCCTTTTAAACCTAAATGTGCCCAGTGGTGTCGTGAACGCTGTTTTGTCTTGGTCCTCTGGGCAGACACTCACCTGGTAATAACCTGAGCGCAGATCGAGAGTAGTCATATACTCACTACTCTTGGCGGCGTGTAGTATGTCCTCGATACGCGGGAGAGGGTATCGGTCCGGTTCGGTTACCGCATTAAGCTTTCGGTAGTCTATACATAACCTTAGACCGCAGTCCTTCTTAGCCACGAGTACGACATTGGATGCCCAGGGCGACTCGCATTCTTCGATGATGTCGCCCTGCAGCAGCTTATCAAGCTCATTCCGCAAAGCCTCTCTCTTAACCTGCGACATACGGTAAGGTGGACAAGCAATAGGTTCCTGTTGTGGACTCACCTTTATACGATGCGCAGCGAACTCCGTCGCCGGCCCCTCGCGCGCGAATTGCGGTGCGCGCTCCTCTATGAACGCATTGAGGGCGCGTCGCTGCTCGGAGTTCAACTTGCAACCTTCGTCCGACCGCAGCGATAACTCACTTGAAGACGTGGTGTGCAATAGGCCTGTATCAGCTGAGTCGAGAGTATACGTGTAAACAAAATCATACGGCTGTCCCGGACTGTCCGAGAACGACCATGTGCGGCGGGCGACGTCTATTACCATGCCGGCCCGCGTTAAAAAATCTATACCTAAAAGCGTCCTTATATCACTTCTAGGTAATACTAAGAATTGGCACGTTACCCTACGACCTTTAATACTAACCTCAACCTCGGCTGATAACAGGTCCCTCCACCCTTGCGATCCGTCAGCCAGGCGCACGAAACGTTTCGTCTCGGTGAAGTGGACTCCTGAGTCTACTAGAACTCGGTGTAAGAGGGGGCTCGCGATGCTATGCGTGGCGCCGGTATCTATTATCGCCACGCCGCCACGGCCCGCGACACTAATATTTACCATCGGGTGATTGTCGCGCGTACTAATATTCGTAATATTAACGCACGAATCTATATCACTCGGACTCGCGTAACTATTATATTCTACCTCGGTACAAAAATCTACATCAACAATGTTGAAAAATGTTTTGTCGTTGGGTTTCGATATTGTTTTCGCGCAAACATCACATTTCGACCTCACGACGCCCTGCTTACCACAACCATAACAACGTAACTCCCTATTATTACTATTAAACTTAATGGTAGACTTCTCGCGATTACGACACTCGTCGCTAACATGCCCGAAAAGTTTACAATAATTACAACGGGGCCTATTTCTGTTGCTGCAACGCGACGTAGTCGCGTTCGTGGTAGCGGAACTTAATTGTGTTAAATCTCGGTCGGTGGTAGTCACCGCCGGTAATTCGGTCGATTTATTATTATTTACAATATCGGACTTTACCTTTGACGCTTTGTAGGTATCCTCCGCGATCCTAGCCTTATATAGTAAATCGTCTAACCTACGAACACTGTCTCGCGGCACTCTTTTCACTACGCGTCGGTGCAGTAAACCGTAGCAAATGTCCACCTGTACATTTTCTTCCAGTGTGTACGGTAATTTAGCGAGTAACGCGCGCACTTTACATATAAATGTTTCTGCACGTTCTTCTCCCTGCTCTCTGGCGAATATTTCCCGGAGGGTTTGATGCGCGGGCTGCACCACGCCGAAGGTGGCGCGAAGCCGCGCTATCGCGTCCGTCCACGTGGGCACCGATGCTTTCACGCCGCGCCACCACACGGCGGCGTCGCCTTCCAGCAACATGGGCAACCCACGTAGGGCGTGCTCGTCGCTCACCGCTGCACACTCCTTGTAAACTTCGACGGCGTCCAGGAACGCTTCCAGGACCTCGGTGTCCTGGGATGATCCGTCGTATCTCGCCGTGCACTTCGTGAAGTTGGCGTCGCTGCACGACGCAGGCGCGACAGCGACACCTGCGCTGGTCGCGTTTGATGACGAGATCCCGACTGGGGTGGAGGCTCTGAAGTCGCCGCTGGACGTCGTCAGCGTGTTGATGAGGCTTCTGTTGGCTTCCACTTGCGCACGCGTGATCGTCTCGATCAGCGTGGATAAGAAGTCTGTTGGGATCTGGGGAGCTGGCTGAGATGTCGGCCTCGAGCCGGCGCGCGCGGCATCGTCCACGTGGCCGCGCTCGGCGACGCTCTCATCTTCAGTGAGCGTGACGTCACCTTCATCTTCACCACGTTGTTTACGGAGGGCTTCTCCTTTCCTCGTTGTCGTCATCTTCACGTTAGTGATGACAACGGTAACGCGGCGAGTAGGTTCGGGTAGGTAGGTACTTTACCCGCGGTCACGTAGGCACTGGATCTCGATTTGTACCGGTCGTTACGATTCGGCCACTAGTTTGGGCGCCAGTTTAATGGTTGGAACATTAAAACTTTATTGTTTGTATAACATAATTAATGACAAACATACATAATTCTTAAAAAATTAAGCACATGGTTACATTAAAATTAACTTGGCGTCGAGTCGCGAAGGAATGTACATGTCGCCCGTACGCGACGAGGGTTGGGGCGCTCTCTGGCGCCGCCGCTCGCGCCACCTCGGCCTGCGTTGGCGCGCGGGGTGTGCGGGCGGCGGAGGGGGGGCCGCGCATGCGCGTTACTGTAATAGGTAGCGCTGCGGCGCGTTGCAGCCACAGTGTAGCGAAGCCACAGCCTAACCAAATAAAATCCCGCGCTACACGTTTTAATTATTTTAAAACATACATTTTAGTTGCCAAAAAGCAATTGCTCCACCAACGTTCATATCCAAGAGTTTCATGTTTTCAGGTATTATAATAAACAAAGGGATATTTTAGCTGAACAAAAGATCGTGTGAAGATGATAGATTGGTTTTGGCTGAAGAGAATTTCAGCAGAAATGTTTTCGAATATTTGTTTGGAGCGTGGGTGTCGCATCTGCAAAAATTGGCTCTTTTATTTTCTCGCAGGATGAGGTGGTAAAATGTATCAATATTTTATGCGCACCTAAAATTGAAAGGAAAAAAAAGTGAATAAAATTCCTCGTAGTAGCTCGGCAAATTATATGTACACAATACTAAGCTTGATACTTTTCAACTCTACCGGCAGATGGAAAAAGCCAAAAGGGTAGAAAACATATTCTCAATATGCCCATACTTTGTTAAAAGCGACGCTAATGTTATCAGGACCAATTAAAATGCCTTTATCAGCATCGTAGGTAATCAGGTTAGTATTCTCTTAGATCGATTCGATGAAAGTAATGGTCTATTAAGGGAAGCTATTAAATGGTTATGGAAAGTTATGAGAAGACATTAAACAACAGGTAGGCAGAAATTTTGAAGAAAATTATGGAACTTTCCCAATAAAAGGAAATTGGTTCTGTCTAAGTTTTATTTGTAGTTCCGGCTTCTTGTCAAAGTAATTTGTGTGCTTTAGTTGAGTAGAATTATACCTACGTGAGTTTTTTTTAATATTTATTTATTCACTCTTTATTGCACACCTTAAAATATATTAATATTTATGTACCTAAAAACCTACCTACAATGGATACAAAACAGTGAATATGTTCATGAAATTCATAGATATCAGTTTCCAACATACTGCAAATTGTATTTTATATATTCATTCTATTCTACACATAAATTGAACCGTCACATTCCAACTCACAAGCAAAATAATACCTAGATAAAAATATTTTATTAGTTTGCGTACTACGCCGTAGCTACTGCTACGCGATAGCGCGTTAAAGTAAAATGTTACGTCTAGTTGGACGACTACGAAAATTGACAGCCTAACATTTTCTCCGAGTAGCGGATATACGTACAGCTTATGTAAAGTCGGAAAGAGGCTCTAATCTCACAAAAGAACCTTAAAAAGGAAGTTATTCAAACCATTGAAAGTGATAAGAAAGGTTCTACATATATGTATTTCTTGCGAATAGCCTTGTTAAATTTGTTGGGTAAAAGGGTTTGCCAGAGGTTTAGGTCCTTATAAAGGGTACACTATCTTTTACAGATATTCTGAAAGACTTTGCATACAAAAAATCAAATCTTTTCTATCTATCTACGCCCTTGAACTGCTTTACTTTAATTCTGCTTCGTTTATGTAATAGATGCCACTATAGCACGACACAAAGTTTCAATTTCTCCCTCACTCCAAATCATCAACAATTTTAAACTTTTCTTTTGATTTATCATCGTCAGCCAGAAGATGTTTATTGCTGAACAAAAATGTCCCGTTTACTCCTCCCCGTCAACCGACTCGCCACTTGAAACTCTGGCATTACCATCAGTCGACCTTGGGGGAGAGCTCCCACTCTACGCCTTCTAGCCGGGTAGCAGTAAAAGCTTCCAATACTCCTAAAACAAGTACTCAGAAGATACACCCTATAGAAAAATCTCTTAAAAGCATCTCTATTTATACCACTACAATTCGTAAAGCTCTATGTTCTGTATAATCATGATATTATTGTGTAGTAACTTCGTCTGTTTTTGTTGGCAAATTAAAGACAACACTCTTAACGCCTCAACCCACACAATGTTGTGCAATCAACTGAAAACTGAAAAGTGAGTGTAGGTGTTACTTGATAATTGATAAAACTTTCTCCATTAACTAAAACTGGGGCTCCCATTAATATTTAGTTCTTGGATGACCGAGCTAAGCGTCGTATTACATTTTATATTTTTTCTAAACATGCTTCCATTTGATACCATGGCCACACAGACAGACAAACAGTAATCTTTTGATTCTTGTTTGCTTTGCATCCATAAATTTGAATGTTCAATAACAAAGTTGAGGTTATTTTCAGATGAAACCACAGCTAACTGAAAACCAATTTATTTCACAAAACGCACTTTTGACACTTAATCAAATAAAGTGTTCGATTTTAGCTCGATATAGCTAAAAGTCTGTGTTTGATAGCGGTCATCATTAATTAAACTAGATCTAAAATTTTTGTGTTTATCTGTCTAAATGCCAATATTATCATAAGTTTCGCTGGAAGGCTACGATATGACTGTTATCGTTTAAAAGTTGTTTCTTCAGCCTGGATCTGTGTTTAGAATTTTATTTAGTCTTTTTAAATATTTACAAAATTACTACTTAACATAACTATTTTTGCTGAAAGTGATGCCAGGCCTTACCGCAAACCAGCGTGAAGAAATGTCCACGTTGTTTTCCATCGTGTGGGTGAGTTACTATTATAGAGTTGTTACAAACATACTCGATGTGAGTACAGTAAAGTACTCTAGAATTTTTTGTAACGAAAACAAACCTGTACAACTACTTTTTTCCGATTACGGTTTCTGATACTCTTTCACCATTCATTTGAAAGCATTCACATGAGGGTCCCGTTGTGAGTTGAAACGAGTAGAGCCTTTCTCAGCGAATTGACGTGAATAAGTCGTTATTGTCCATAATTTTATGTCCCACGGCAGTTACCATTAAAAATTGACTATTTTGTGTAATTATTAATATAAAACAAACATATAACCTTACGGCGAAGCTGGGAAGCGCCACTAGTGTAACACAAATTGAAATACAAACTAACAAAGCGTGTAATTTAATATTAAATATCAAGTTAACGTTGGAATAGTTAACGGTCAGTTATTAAGCACAAGGTAACGTTTGTTTAAAACTTCATGCATTCAGTAAAGTTGTTAGTTAACCTGCATTGCGGTTAGAGTACAGCAGTTATCGAGGTATTTTAATTTAATTTATATACTTAGATATATCGTATAAGTTAAACGTAACCTCTGATAGAAACTGCAAGTACCACACCACGTGATTTAATAAAGGCTCATTATTAGTGGTCTAGTGGTCACCTAGGCTATTTTATTATATTGTCAAGAATGAAGTCTTAATTTAATACTCAAATCATAATGAAACATATATTTTAAAACACAAAAAATGTCCGCGCCTTTTAAAAATATGTAGCAAATTTAGGATCGCCCTCCATTGTATTAGTATTATATTTTGTATTAATTTCTATCAGCTACTTTACCTGCAGTATTTGTTATTATGTCAAGGTTTGGCAAACGAGAAGGCGGATTACCTGATAGCAAGCAATCAGCGCCGCCCATGGTCTCTCGTAGTACCAATAAAGTTCTACAAGTGAGTACCGGCCTCTTGTGAGTTATCAGTGATTTACGGATAGGGATTTTTAGGATTAAGGATGGGGGGAGAGGGGAAGAATTGGGCCTTCAGTAACCTCACTTACACGGCGAAACACAATGTAAGAATTTTTTTTATGTAATATGTCGGCAAACGAGCAGACGTATTACCTGATGGTAAGCAATCAGCGCTGCCCATGGACACCCGCAACGGAGGAATTACGAGTGCGTTGCCGACCTTTTAGGGATTAGGGATTTTGAAATTTAGGGATTAAGGAGGGATTGGCGGAGGGGAAGGATTGGGCCTCCGGTAACCTCACTTACATGGCGAAACACAACGCTGTGGTTGCTTCACGGTGGTTTTCTGCGAGGTCGTGGTATCACTCCGGTCGAGCCGTCCGTGGTATCATTCCGAAATGAATAATAAATAATTATTTTCACCATTACCCACCACCAGTACCAGGACCGATAGCGTATGTGTTATTCTAAACTATTATCTATATCTGTGCCAAAATTTATTCAGATCCGTTCAGTAGTTTTTACGTGAAAGAGAAATAAGCATAAACCATAGAACTTTCACGTCTACAATGTTAGTAGGATAATATTTGTCATACATACTAAGCTACTAAGCCTTCCTAGATATTGCAGATGTAACGGTTTTAATTTATTTTTTTCCTTACTGGATAAAGCCCCAGGCATCAGATCCGAGTACCGTAGTTCGAAAGACTAATTAGAGTCTATCACTAAACTTTGCGGGGAACGCTGTATGGCGGATCATTAAAATGCAACTTGAAGCCATTCTTAATTGGAGTCCTACTCCATTGTATTTACAAAATTACATACTTTTCATTTCATTAAAATTTAGTTAGCAATCTATACAATGTTATGTACCTACAATATAAGGTATATAGTGTAGTGTTCCATTACTTATATTCTTTTAATGGCGATCGATTCTACAGTTCATTCCAAATTTTAATTTCTAATGAAATCTATTTGAGATTTTGAGTATTTGGAGTTACTGGAATTGCGATAAAATCGTATTATAATATCGATTGACTTATCTAGCGCCCATGTAATTTTAATTTTTACCCGACTACGGCAAAGCAAAAGGAGGGTTATAACTCAATCCCATTAACTTTAAATATTATAAACTTGTGAACTCTTATTTTGTCAACCACATAATCGATTATATGCTTTAAACTCCATTTTTTGCAAACTTCTTTTTTCGCACCCTATAATAAAATACACATAAATTCATATAAAAACATAAATTAATTTCATTAAAAAAACTTACCTATATTTACACTGCCTGTCAGCATTATCTTCCATCTTACACCTCCACTCCAATCGGATGGCTTCGGCCTTTTCCGAACACACCCGATAATAGCCGAACACTTACGAAGAGACGAACAGTAGAAGTTCAAACACTGATTCACTACAATTCCTTTTTTTACTTTTATTTATCACTATTTTATATCCATTATTGTCTCCTGTCTTTTTTTCAAAGTTTTTATAGGAATATCTCGTGTTAGGTCTTAAATAAAATTAATAATTAATTGATTATTTTTACTATTGGAGATGTACTGGCTATGTTATGTAACGATTGGCTACTTGTCAACGGATATTCCATGAAAATTATCGCTTTTTCACATTTAAGTCCACTTTAAGGAAATGATAATTGTACCAAATAAAAAAAGTACTAAGACTTTACTAATATGCATCGTAATATAATTTTATTAAGCGTATTCTTTATCCATATCGCCCAAACGAACGCGCAATTCTACAAAATATACGAAAAATACACCAAAATATGACTAAAGATCAATATATAAACATTTTTCTTGTCCCATTTGGTCCCTTTTTCCATCTAATAATGCAATAACAAAATATATTCGCAATATATCATCGGTTCATCTAACTGTGTTACGGTAAGAACTTTCGTAGCAGTTTCTTTTCCAACGGCTACGAAAACGCTACGCACGTAGTGCCAGTATTTTCGATGCTACGGCGTGGCCAGGGAAATGAAGTTCGGAACGTGAATAAAATTGTTTGCGACATCTTGATGTCGAATTATTCGAAGATAACAATAATATGATAGAAATTTTATTTTTTTATATTTAAGATACACATATATCATTGTCAACAAAGCCGCATATAATGGCCTGTTGGAAGAGATTTCAGAAGAAATAAGTTGTGTCTTTGTACCTAATTTTTGTATTATTTTTCTTGTCCAACTTACTGTGTACATACATTATTAAATAGATAACATTTCAATGAATCTGATAATTTAATAACGAACATTTTCATTTAATATTTTTCACAGAAAAACCAAATTTTACACGAACGCGTCGAAAATTAAAATTGACTTACATCTACGCTTTTAAACATAAAAGGTAACTTCAAAACGGTGTGAACAATTAGCCGAGCTTGAAGAAGTCTGTTAAAAGTTTAATTATTGCCACTAAACTGGAACTAGTTTGAGAGAAGTCTCAAACTTCATACTCTACTGTTTCAAAAATGCTTTTTAATAGTTTATGCCTGGCATTTTCTGTCTATTTTTGTGTATTATATACTGTTTTTTTATCAGTAAGTAGTAAAAACTTGTATAATTTAAGCATTTGAAAGCAATTTGTAACAAATGGTGTTGAAAGTTTTACTTTCATTTATCAGCCAGTTTTGACAGAAATTCTTTAAAATCTATTTGTTTTTTTTTAACTTTTATTTTTTTCCTAAGTTATTGTTGTTTTAACAAACATACATTTTTACATACACATCACACCCGGACCGTGAACAGCTATTTGTGGTAATCCACAAATAGCTGAATACTCATTATGTAATCATAATGAGTTTTTCCATGCAGGAATGGAACCTGTAATACATTGCACGTTAACCGGTAGCTCAGCTACGCGTATCTGTGAAATCGAGTATATTTGGATTATATGTAGTCGAATAATACCTCTCTTATAACCATGTAATATTCTAAACTTCACACTTCCAAAGTAATTTTCCTAATAATATTTCGCTTTCCAAAATAACAACATATTATTTCTCATATGATTAATGACAAAGCAAGAACTTTCCATTGACATAAGTTTCCAGAGGTACAAACTTATTTCTAACATGATAAAACTTAATTCGAAATTCTCAAGTTACTATTACGTCACTAACTTAAATTTCGAACACGCAAATTGTGCCGTACCACGAAACTGAAAATAACTTTCAAGTTGAGAAGCGATAGAAAATTTGCTAAACCTGTGTAGGATGCTTCGTTAAGTTTAATAATAATATTCGAAATAGCAAACAGCTTGATATAAATTAAGTTTAGTATTAGTCAGAAGTTAGTCAATCCAATCTGTAGAGGAAAATATATCTTGTAGAGAAAAGAAAAACTAATCTTGTAGTGGTGTAAGTAATCCCTATTTACACCACTATGCCGATTTAAAAAGATTGTACAGCGTGATAATAGCCTTACGCTAAGATCGCGCTGTACAGGACTAAATACCTAATCCTAAGTACTACTAGCTAACGTTATCCTACACTATCCTAGATAATCTAACACTTACAATATCCTATCCTAGATCCCCTAAGCCCAATAACCTATGTAGTCTAAGTTCTATCCTATATTTGCCTAGCGTACAATGCGTATAGGCTTGGTACTCTGTGGTATACTGTGATACAGACCAGCACTTCTACGCACCTACTACCAAGCCCTTAACCTAAGGCACGTACTATAGTGGTACACTGTGGTATGCTGTGATACAGACCTACTCTTCGTACGCGCCTAATGCCCTAGCCCTACAGTCCCTAGACCCTAGCCCTACTATACGTATTTATATATACTTATATAGATAGGTGCAGGATATCTGCCAACTGAGACCTATGATGGCAGACGGAATGTGGGTAGGAATGGGGTATGGTGGTGATGGTTTTCTCACTGCCTGTCGAGCAGACTCACACGACAGATCGGTTGATGGCTAAAGGTGTCTTGGCCACAGTGAGAGGTGGAGGAAGGGTAGTGAGTCAAAGTCGGAATCAACTTAATGACTCGTTTATTGCTTAATCTACATGATCTTATATACTAAACTTATCCTATGTACACACATACCACATTATGATTGTGTGCTATGCGTGTAATGTACCATCTCAGTGCTATATACCTTACGTGATTACGTGATGTTTTATTAGTTTTATATATTTAATAAGTAATATGTTTTCCTTATTTTAATCACGTAGGATTATCTCGCTGAAATGGCACGTTCATGTGTGAACATTCTGCCCTCTCCGAGGAACAGGCAACTCCATTTGATATAGTTCTATGGAGTCATCCTTGGCTGCGTCCTGGTTCTCCGGCTGCTTCCTGGGAGGCTTCAGTAGTTGGTTCGGCTGGCTGTAGATGGCGTTCCATGTAGATGGCTGGTTGTTGCCTTGATCTGGTGCACGTTGTGGGTGTGGCGGATCAGCTTTTGATGATTTAGGGTGTTGTCGAAGTCGATGTGTTCCTGTTTTCGTACACGTAACTATCCTGGGACCATACCAAACAACTATAATTATAATTGTCATCAATATTATTGATGATACGCAGCTCACTAAGTATGTGTGAGATTGAATGTCCTTCCATATGTTATCGTTAAGTTCTATTTCCAATCCAGACTCTTCATTTATTAAGTGCTGATAAAAGTCATTGGAACTTTCTATTACAGCCTCCTTAGATATATTTAGTTTTTTACTTCGATTTGATATATATGTGTATATACTAAAATTTAGTTGTTTTGAAAAGGACTCTGCTACCTGAATTGATAACGTTCTCTTAGCAGCGAGTCTGTTGTTAACGGATTTTATGATACAATTGTCAGCGATTTTTATTACTCCTACGTCTTGAATGGTTATTTCTTCTCGCTTACTATCACAAACTATGGATATAGTGCTACTAGTTTTTGTTATAAACAACCATGAGTTTTGCATGCATAGCTGTTTCCAAATTATATTACTTGACATTTCAAAGATATGGGTAGGACATTTAGTGTTAGTTTGATTTTTGAATAATTGGTCAACGATGCAATTTTCATTTAATTGCATGTTTTTCACCACTCCAGGGAAGCAAAGAAACTGTTCGTGCCTTTGTATACACTCTTTGAATTCTTCGTGGTCCAGTTCGAAGTATAATTCATTATTGTAATCAATTGCTAAAAATGCTCTCGATACTTCTATGCTTTCGAACGTATTGTTCATATTCTTCTTAGGTACTGGTGTAACATGAATTAAAGTATACTTTGTAATATCTTTAATTGGAAAATAAGCGTGTACTTGTATATGAGTCATATTCTCGACTATCCTTGTATCTAATAATAGTTCTTGGACTATTCTAATGTTGGATGGCATCTTCCTATTTGCGGAAAATATTAATTCACTAACATTTTTGGGTGGCAAGACACTATACACGCTAGCCTTTGTTAAGTATACTTCTAATAACCCATTGTAGTAGTTTAAAATTTCGTCAATGTAATTATTGGCTACTTGGAACGTTTGCAAAATCTGAATCTTTATATCATTGTGATTAGTTTTAATGTACCAATAGTCATAGCTATTTATGCGCTCTATTACTTGTGACAGTTTTGTTTGAAATCCTTCTAGTTTATGTCTTATTCTTTCTTCAGTACCATTTACTTGGGAAATAGCCGATATCATGATTTTAGTTTGGTGACTAGATGCTTCAATCAATTTTTGTTGGTTTGAGTTTAACGAATCTATGTCTCTGTATATCTCGTCATTTACACCAAACACTGAGGTTAAAAAATTCCCCAGCAAACCCCTTCTCCTTCGCGTTTCATGAAACTCTGTAAAATATTCTTTGATGCGTTCATATTTTGTCTTTTGCTCCAGTAAATGATGATAAAATTGATTACAATGTGTATCCGTCGTTGCAACGTCCGCCTTGTCACAAAGTTGCTTAAACTTGGATAATGCACTTTCTATCCTAATGTAATCCTCATTCAGTCGCTCTTTCTTATATACCGTCTCTATACGAAACATGCCTCGATCTATGTTTGCGGTTCCTATGTTTTCAACATAAAATCCTGGAGACAAATTCTTCGCGGTATATGTCTGTGTAGCAATCATAGTACCGAACAATTGTAACATTATTAGTAAGCATAATAGCCATTTTGACGTGCCTCTACAAGACCTCGGACTCTTATTACTATAGCATGTAGTAATATTCGTATTAACTTTGGTTTGCGATTGATGACTCAGGTCCGCATTTATAGGCAACGGAATGAGCGTGTGTATCGACCGTTTCTGAATGGCGCCTGATGATTTTTTAAGAGTAACTACTCTAACTAAACCATCATTGCCTTTATGTATTTCCTTGACTTTCGCAAGTGGCCAATTGCTAGGATTAATATTATCTTCTTTCATAAGTACTAACGTTCCAATTGATATATTATTCTCCGTTGTTTTCCATTTGTATCTTTGTTGTAACTGTTGTAAATAATCACGAGTCCAACTTTTCCAGAAGTCTCTTTTCATTTTTTGAATATTTTTCCATCTATTTAACAAATCCGTATTAATGTTAGACAGTGGATCAGGTATTCCTACTGCTTCTCGTCCAATCAAAAAATGACTTGGTGTTAGCACTACATTATCATTTATGTCTTCACTTTGTGCACACAATGGTCTAGAATTTAAACAGGCTTCCGTTTGATATAAAAATGTAGATAATTCTTCGTAAGTTAATGTTTGGTCTCCTATTACCCTGTGTAAGTGGTGTTTCATTGATTTTACTCCTGCTTCCCAAATACCGCCGAAATGTGGCGACGATGGGGGAATAAAATGCCATTGCGTTCCCATAGCTGTCACACTGCTTTGAAATGTGTCTGATTGGGTTATTTCTAACAGCTCCTTGTATAAGAAATTAGCTGCTCCCACAAAGTTTGTAGCGTTATCGCTGTATATATGTGATACTGGGCCTCTTCTTGCCATAAACCGCCGTAATGCCGCTATGAAACTTTCTGTGGACAAGTCTCCTACTAATTCAAGGTGTATAGCTTTTGTCGCCAGACACACAAAAACTGCAATATATCCTTTGTACGATTTATGCCCTCTTCCTTTCATTGTTCTCACTTTTATGGGTCCTGCATAATCGACCCCAGTATGAGTAAACGGAAATGACTCTGTTACTCGGGCTCTCGGTAGTATCCCCATTTTTTGTTTACTTGCCGATGCTGTATATCGAATACATTTTACACATTTTCTTATGTAGCTCTTTACTACACGTTTCCCGCCAAGCACCCAATATTTTTGTCTTATATAGGCCAATGTTAACGTATTACCTCCATGTAATGTTGTCAAGTGAGCGTCATGAATTATAATTGAAGTCACGTGATGCTTCTGCGGTAACAAAATAGGATGTTTTTGATCGTAAGGTAGGTTTGATCTTTGGAGCCTACCTCCCACTCTTAATAAGCCGTCATTATCGATAAATGGGTCTAAGCAAGCCAGTTTATTGCCTTTCTTTAGCGACAACCCGTCACTAATCGCGCGATATTCTTCCGAGAACACTTCCTTTTGTACCAACTTTAAAATATGATTGGCAGTATTATTGATTTCCATACAACTTAATTGGCCATAGTTCCTTCCTTGTCTTATAAATCTATAACAATACGATAAGACTCGTACCATCTTTTTGAAGCTTGAGAATCTTTCCCATATTGATTCCTTTGGTTCAGTGCTTACGTAAAAACTGCGTTTTATTTCTTCGCATATTTCTGGAATAGTTTTCGTACTTGGTATTGAATTATTTTTTAGCCACTCTGGGCCATTCCACCACAGATCTAATTGTTGTAATTTACTTGGCGCGATACCTCTTGAGATTACATCGGCAGGGTTCTGACACGTATTAACATAGTTCCACTTGGCCTTGGGTAATAATGTTTGAATTTCAGACACCCTGTTAGCGACGAAAGTTTTCCAACGATCTGCTTCTCCCTTGATCCATCCAAGCGTGATCATTGAGTCCGTCCAGCAATATATATCTATGTTAACCATTTGCATGTCCTTAATAACGTTTTTCATTAATTTTGCGAGTAATAACGCTGCACACAATTCGAGTTTAGGTAAAGTTATTTTACGTTTCTTTGGCGCTACTTTGGACTTGGCTTGTAATAAAGTGACGTCAGCCGAGTTATCACTTTTTATTACTCGACAATATACCACTGCGCCGTACGCTTTTTCGGAACTATCGCTGAATCCGTGAAGTTCAATCTGCGCATTAGGTGTATAATGACACCATCTCGGAATTGATATACTTTCCAGTGCTTTCAATTGGCTTTGTATCTCTTCCCACCTTTTCTTTATAGAGTCCTCTACAGGCTGATCCCATTCACTTCCATTTGCCCAAAGATCTTGGATGATTAGTTTCATATTAATAATAACTGGTGCCAACCACCCAAGTGGGTCAAATAATTTGGAAACTTCTGACAGAATGAACCGTTTTGTTGGACTTTGGTTTTTATTAACTATGATTTCATATGAAAAGCTATCTTTATCCGGTGTCCACCAAATTCCTAATGACTTCCTGGCTTCGTCTATTGGCAATCTAAACATTTTGTTATCTTGATTATCATTTGGTATGCTCTCCAATAATTCCGCACTATTCGATGACCACTTTCTGAGGTTAAATCCACCGGTCTGTAACATACATGTTAATTCTTTTTGTAACTGCTTTGCGGCCTTGATTTCATTTTCCCCTGATAATATATCGTCGACATAGAAATCTTGAAGTGCTATACGACTGGCAATAGGATAATTCCTTTTTTCGTCATTTGCCAGTTGCTGTAACGTCCTTACTGCCAAATAAGGTGCAGATGCTGTACCGTACGTAACGGTTGTTAATTCGTATTCCGCAATTGGATACTTTATTGACTCCCTCCATAATATTCTCTGATATTTCCAGTCTTGTTCATTTACTTTTATAAATCTGTACATCTTCTCTATATCTGCCATGAATACTATTCTATGTTTACGCCACCGTAGTAATATAGACGCCAAGTCTTGTTGTAACCTAGGTCCCGTGTACATATTAGAGTTTAAGCTTGTGTGTGATTTAGCCTTGCTTGACGCATCAAATACTACCCGTAATTTGGTGGTTAATGAGTCTTCTTTAATCACCGGTTGGTGAGGTATATAATATTTTCCCTGGTAGTAATCTGATTGTGGCACTTTTCTCATGTGACCCATTCTAAGGTATTCGTCTAGGAATTCTTTGTATTGGTTTTTCAGTGTTTTGTTTCCTTCAAACTTTCGTTCTAATTGAAACAGTCTTGCAGCGGCCCTTTGGCGCGTATTTCCATAAACGACGTCAGAGTTTTTAATTGGAAGTCGAACAGTATAAGTGCCATCTCGATTTCTTTCTGTGGTTTGTTGATACAAATGTTCACATAATTGGTCTTCGTTAGATAGATTATCTCCCTCAGGTATCTCTTCTAATTCCCAGAATTTTGTTAACTGGTGCATTTCAACTGAGCGAGTTATCATACTAGTGATTCGTATGTTGTTTGTGGAAGGATTACTGCTTATTCCGGATAATATCCACCCAAACTCGGTGTCCTGGGCAATAATACCGCTTTCTATTTTGTGTAGGCCTTGCAACAATATTCTGCTATATTCTTGAGCGCCCAATATTATGTCTATTGGACCTCGTTTGTAATAAGTCGGATCTGCAATTAAAGTGTTTACTAAGCACTCCGCTTGTATTGGTTGTATAGTTTTATTTGGTAATGAACCCGTTAACTTTGGTAAGATAATGAGTTTTACGGGTAACTTAAATTCGCTTGGAAATCTCGGTTGTAAGTTCACTTCAATACTGTAGTTTGAAGTCTTCGGTGTCTCGTCACCGATACCTACTACCTCACATTTTATTTTTCTGCGAGGGTAGGATAGTAATTGGGCTACTTCTTCTGTGCAGAATGAAGCCTGGGAACCTTGATCACACAGCACTCTTAGTAGGTGTGACGTACCATCTTTGGTGTATGTATGCACAAGGGCCGTCGCTAAAAGCGTTGTATCCTGTGTGTCCGGTCCTGTTGTGGACGACATGTTTGACTTGGTTTTTGTCCAAGTTGTACTTGTAGTAGGGTTTTCAATGGTTTTCCGATCCTTTGACCCTTTATTGTTGTCATCTTTAGTGACGTAATTGTTGACATTACCCTTCTTTTGAATGTCAAGGTGTAATAATGAATGGTGACCTAGTTTGCCACAATGTTTACACTTTCCATTACTATGACATTGAACGGATGAGTCATGTATTATGCACTGTTTGCATTTTCGATTCTCCTTCACTTTATTGTTACGCTGTTCTGCTGACAATGCTTTAAATTGTGCGCACATGTATATGTTATGATTGTAACTATTACATAGCCAGCACTTGTAGCTATTTATAGATTTAGGAATATAATGTTGTTTATAATCGGATTTTCCTTCACAGATGGTATTTTCGAGACACATAAACCGTTTTTCCAGAAATGACATCATTGATGAAAATGTTTGAGGTTTGTTCGGCGTTACGAGTTGTTGTTCGTATTTTTCGTCAGTTTCCGAATCCCAAATACGACTCAGTATTCTTGTTAACATAGGATCCCATGACGAGATATCAATTTTCTGATTTTTAATCGCCTCTAGGTTCTCCTTAATTGTATCATGCAGAAACTTCAAACTATTCGCAGAGCCCACCTTCAGTTTTTGTATGTTGAGAATGTTGTCAATGTGCTTAGTGATAATCATTCTCTCGTTTTCGTAGCGATTCTTAAGCAATGTCCACGCAGTCGCATAGTTAGATTCGCAAACTGTCAAATGCCTAATGAGTCTGGCTGCATCACCTTTCACGTGCGTCTTTAAATACTGCATCTTTTCTGTATCTGTGAGTGAGTTATCTTCATGAATGATTTTTAAAAATAAGTCATAGAACGAGCTCCACGACTCATAACTTCCCATAAACATTGGAATGACTATTCTTGGTAGTTTCACGGATGGTTTGTGATCAGTTTGATGTTGTTGTAGCTTTTCATATAGTCGTTCAATTATGTTATCGTAGTCTGATTTCAGTTTTTCAAACACTTCATCCTGAAAATAACTATGTTCTAAGATGTTTTCTTCCTCACAGATATTGAAGTGGCCTTCTTCAACTTTATCACACTGTTTTTGCAAGGCTTCTAGCAATGTTTTATAGTGATAGCTGGATCTGTCGTCTTCAATCGCCAAGGCTGCTTTCTCGAGGTTTTGACGCAACTGATTGATGCGGTACAATTGCAAATTCATTTTTGCTGAATTGTTACTGTTGGTTCTGACTTCTTCTGGGTCCCGAACACAAGGTTGCTGACAAATTGAAAGTTTTGCCTCACATTGTTCCAAATAATCCATAGCATCTTTATACAGCTCTTTGATGATCCCGAAGTAATTAGACTTCATATAGGTATGTTCTTCTAAGATCTCCTGGTCTTCAATTAGTGAATGGTTTGCCGATGCTTTGGTGAAGACTTCTGTGAGTCGCGATCTTCTTTCTGCGATGTACTTCTCTGTTTTTCTTGATGTCGAATCCTTTTTGATGTTGTTGAATATGCGTCCGATTTCTTTGTAGTGGCTCTCCTGACTTTTCACAATTTCGTTGATTTGTTGTATTTCCATCTTGCTGCCCTATCCTATCCTAACCAACCTAACAATGATATAAGGGGGTAGAACAATTACACTTAGTTGCGATCTATATCCTCGTTACGGTATGTGCGACTTCTCGAGCACCGGGGCGACCCTGTTCAGGGAGACCGATACCTGATCCGCTACCGAACGACGCAAACTAAGTTAGTCAGTTACTTGATATACAACGAAACAAGCGCTAGGTTTATGCGCAAGTCTGCTGTATACCAATTGTCTGTCAGTCAATTAGTCAATTTAAGGGACAAGATGATTCTCTACCGATGACTCGAAGGACCAAAATGTACAGCGTGATAATAGCCTTACGCTAAGATCGCGCTGTACAGGACTAAATACCTAATCCTAAGTACTACTAGCTAACGTTATCCTACACTATCCTAGATAATCTAACACTTACAATATCCTATCCTAGATCCCCTAAGCCCAATAACCTATGTAGTCTAAGTTCTATCCTATATTTGCCTAGCGTACAATGCGTATAGGCTTGGTACTCTGTGGTATACTGTGATACAGACCAGCACTTCTACGCACCTACTACCAAGCCCTTAACCTAAGGCACGTACTATAGTGGTACACTGTGGTATGCTGTGATACAGACCTACTCTTCGTACGCGCCTAATGCCCTAGCCCTACAGTCCCTAGACCCTAGCCCTACTATACGTATTTATATATACTTATATAGATAGGTGCAGGATATCTGCCAACTGAGACCTATGATGGCAGACGGAATGTGGGTAGGAATGGGGTATGGTGGTGATGGTTTTCTCACTGCCTGTCGAGCAGACTCACACGACAGATCGGTTGATGGCTAAAGGTGTCTTGGCCACAGTGAGAGGTGGAGGAAGGGTAGTGAGTCAAAGTCGGAATCAACTTAATGACTGGCACGTTCATGTGTGAACAAAGATTTTAAATCTGTTTTTTATAACTCTCGAAAGCAATAAAGATACGAGGAACTCGATTAGTTCTAACACACGCTTTATTCATTGGCAGCACCGCACAACATAGGACACAGTGAAAGTCACGAAGCCTATTCTATTGTAAATCCATATTGGCCAGTGCTATCAGCGAATTGTGTTAAGCTGCATTTAATTTCCAATGCGGGTAAAGTTGCGAGCAAAGCGCCAGCTCATAAGCATTTACATAAATACATGTTATATATGGAGCTATTTAGTTACATAACAAATACGGCGTGAACTATGAAATCAAAATGCGAAATCGATATACGAGATATAATATCCACACCTCCTTAACTTTCTGTCATTTCCTACTTAACCATTTACTAACTGTCTTGCTAATCAAATTGAATCCACCACAACTTTCCTTTTTTCCACCTACCAAGTACGATTCCAATCTTAACATACACTTAAAATATAATATGAAAAGTAAATATGTACGTGTACATTTAAGTGTGGGAGAGCCAAGTTTCGGCACGAAAACGATTCGACCGGAGTGATACCACAGCCTCACAGAATACCGGCATTAAACAACCACAGCGTTGTGTTTCGCCGTGTGAGTGAGGTTACCGGAGGCCGAATCCCCCCCCCCTTCCCCCTATCCCTTCCCGCATCCTTATATCCGCAACACCTATCCCCAAAAGGCCGGCAACAAACTTGTAACTCCTTTGGTGTTGCGGGTGTCTATAGGCGGCGCCGATTTCTTACCATCAGGTAATACGTATGCTCGTTTGCCGACTTATACCATAAAAAGTACAGTTTTGTCTTTTGAACAATTGGTATGCAGTAGACACGCTTATAATCACAAGCCCCAATAAAATCAGCAGACTACAGAAAGAATTAACACCCTGAAAATCCTTCTTCATACGCGTAGGCTGTTTTACAAACTGTTTCACGTCACTGCACAAATTAGCCTCCCTGGGGCCATATATCAAAATACACGAGCAAAATAAGTTATAAAAACCCCAATATTCGCGTATATTTTCAAATTTATCGAGGTAATCACGTATGGATTGTATGGAAAGATAGATGATGATATATTATGTCGTTGCCAGCTCGTCCTAAACATATCAAAGAATAATGAATACTTTTCAATGCACATATATATACATGTCTATAGCTGGTATATTAATGTACTAAAATAGATTAGGCACTGTTTTATAGCTAGCTTATCTATGCGGTCGTGAGCGTGCTCAGACATATAAAGAGTTCAAATTCAAATTATTGCTTTTTCTCAACAAAAAGCAATAATTTGAACTTGGAACGAGGGTTTTTTTGAACGTTTTGATCACTAACAGTCTCGAGTGAGCCGAAGAATTCATTTGATGATTGCACAATGCCCTCCTACGACCAGATGTAGGAATATGATGAACGATAAAGAATCGTGAAAATATCGTATACTTTTAATTTTTTATTGCGGGGTACGGGAGTAACCTTCTAAATTGGGTTTTATTTTTGGCAAAAGTCTAGAAGCAGTGTGAGATTGCAACCACACTTAAACAACCCAAGTTGCTACTCTCAGCATCTGTACACGGGGTCCTATAGCTACTGTGAAAGGAGCTTTAATACTCAAAATACTAGAAAATGAGATAGACAATGTATTTTTTTTTTTACTACTCATTTTTACCTACAGATAACAAACGCAAGGCTAATTAAACATATGATTTGAAAACACTTTAATTTCATACAAAAAAGACAAAAGAACTCTGACGTTAAAAACCATTAACTAGTTCAAAGAGAAAAAATTAAATCACCGACATCTGTTTAACAGGATCTGTCAATAAAACTGATTGCCATGACGAAACCGAAACCGAATTTTCGATTTCAATTTTATCCAACCCAACCTCTTTTAAATAAATGAATTTTCTTAACGCGTTCATTTTTTACAGCTTCGTCTTCAGAAACAATAGAAGGTCTTTGATTTTAAATTCTAAGTTATTCTAAATTGCCTAGTGCACGGCAGATCGTGGTGGCCCGGAGGTTAAGGAGCCCGCTTCTCATGCTTGTGCATGTTGGTTCGAAACCTCTGGCAAGTACCAATGTGACTTTTTTCGAGTTATAAGTACTTTCTATGACTATTTAGACACTACTGACGTACGGTGAAGGTAAACATCGTGAGGAAACCTGGACTTATAATTTCTAATTATAAGTTTGGAATCGCCCGAAGAATTACTACTCATAGATAAAACTAATTCAGCACTCTCTCGAGGGTTAAAAAATGAGTATTTTGAGTTATTTTCATTTTAGTAAAAGCCATGACATTTATAAATTAAACTCATCTCTCACGCTTATTCCTAAATTAGCTTGACGTCCGTTCTGGGGATAACTAAGTTACGTTAATTAATGAAGCCCGACTCTCTATTCACAAGCCAAACCTCAAACTAGCAACGGAAAGGCAAAAGTTTATATAAAAAGCGGGGGCTAAAGTAACTTTTATATAATCCTACTAAAATTATGAATGTATTTATCTGAGAATGTATGTTTGTATGTTTGTTATTCTTTCGCGCAATTTTGGTATGTTTATATATAGGTGATACCATGGATTATCACAAAGGCTTTTTATCAACAACAACTCGGGCGAAGTTAGTATACTTCACACAAAAGTTTTCTTAATTTAATATTAATAAGTATAACAAGACTATAATCTTTCTTTATATAACCACCGTATAATAAAAATGGGAAGCTAACCTATGTGGTTGCATGGTATTTCTCTAGAGCTCGACGTTCGATATTCAAACTCTTTTAACAAAAACGTGACAAATTACACTCGCTATACCTTCTAATTAAGTTACTCGTGTCGAAGTGTTCTGACACGATTTTTTAAATTACTTTTTCTCTGAAATAGGAGAGCAGCGAGTGTTTATATAAAAATACAATTAGACCACGACTAGGTAAATAAAAGCTCCATGTTCCGTCCTTTTTGAAAAAAAAACATGTATTTTTATTAATAAAATACCTACCTATGTTTGGTTTAGTTGGAATAAATGATTTTAACTTTGAAATACCATTAAAAGCGTTTCGAATTAATCACAGGTTTTTCCTTATCACATCCGATACTTTTGATAGCCGACATTTACATTGAGTCATGGAACATTAATCCTAAATACAAAGTAGAAGTATATTTGTAGGTGGTACCCGATCAGCTGACCGGTTGGCAGCTCGCCAGGGCGCCCGGTCGATATCGCCGCGGCCGCCGCCGAACCGTCTCGTCTAGGCTACGTACAACAACTGGTTTCCACTATTTGCGACCTAATTCTATAGTACTCACGTCAGGTTTTTTATTAAATAAAATATTGAAATGATGTCAATATCATTACGTTTAGGTAAAATACTTTTTCAATTTTGAAAATATGATTTATATATGTCGTTAACATTAAAAAGCAACTTTATGCGGTTGGCATAATTTCTAATTTTATTTTTAAAATTTTTTGAATCGGTACTTTGTTTTTCATCTTTTATAATTAAATCCTTTATTGATATTAATTCACGTTTCTAGAATATATGACTTACATTCAGAATCAATTAATTAATTTTTGTCCTTGAGTGGTGCTGATTGCTACCAGCTGATTCGTGAGCTCAGAGTTTGTTGTACAAGCAACATTCATTATGTTGATACATAATAATCCGTTGGCAATTAAATTCGCTTTCGTAAATCGGATTACTAATTACCGCTAATTCTCTAGGAAATTTCTCACAGATCAAATGGCTGGTAAGGAAAGAAAGATCTAGAATGTATAAGCTAAAAATACCATTCCACCTCTTTAGAATATTATTCCTTTCAGAAAACAAATAAAGAAAATGAATGGAAAAGTAAATGGAGCCATTATTTGAGAGCAGTGAGGTATGGATTGGCATTCTTTTGATACTTTGGCATAGATGTCAGCCATATAAATATGAAATCCAAACTTCTATTCGTCAAACTTTTTTGGGTTGAGTTGTACACTAATTTGAAATTGTATTCAAAGTATGAAATAGGGTAGTTTTATCGGCGACTAACACCTACAAGCCAGTTCTAGTTTTCTAAACATCTAAGACACAATTTACGGCTAGGCAAAAGAAGAAAAATAAATCAGAGATACAATAAAATTCAGTTCGGAAAAGTTTAGAAAATATCCAGCAAGACTTATAAAACAATAATATTGACTTTTTCTTTTATGAGTCTAGTATAGTCTTTTGTCTCAACAAAAGACTGTACAATTAACAAGGAGTCTGGACTACTAGCTACCGTGCAACATGTCGCTAGTTCGATTCTAGACATTTTTGCGTTTATCCACTCACAGAACACATTAAGACGTAGCTTCTAAAAATATTCCTGAATTCTCACTGCAAGTACGATTACTCAATACTTACTATATCTTTATTCTCATTAAAATACCCAAACTAACTAAATATGATATTGGTGTTTGGAAGCCTGGTATTAGTGCCAACAGGCTCTTAAAAATAACTGAAGCTCTAAAGGCTAATGGAAAAATAATACCAGTATTTTTCTAGGGAACTTAAAGCCTACAAATATTCCTAGAACCTTTGGAATTCAATTTCCTCCATAGCTATTTCGAAATATTCCTTTTAGAAAATATTTTCTTCATAAAGTGACCTAAAAAATAGCACTCGTAATAGTAAATTATTTTTTATCTACCTACGAACGGAAAGTTCAGTGTTTTGTTTTTTATTTACTTTCATTATATTTTGTGGAGTATGGTGTGAATAATAATAATAGATGATATGTTCTCAGTTTATGATATATTTCATTTGTTTATTCTCTAGTTAAATGTTTTGGAACATGCCGTTACAATTAATGTCGTTATATAAAAATGTGTATTGCAAATATAACAACATATGTCTTCTTGAAGCAATTATTGTCAACTAAAAAATCATTATTATTTTAAGTTTTCATCATGAGAAGCCAATCAGTAAACAATCCAACTTGGATACATTGGATTTTCTTTTATTTCTAAAGTGATAAGAACTATCGATATCTTCGCTATCGCTTTAGAAACCCACGCTTTGAAGGTTTAGAGAAAGTTAAGTTAGTGGTGGCTTTATGGAGTATGTGTGATTTGATTTTGCCAAAGTCTACTGGATGATGCTAAAATGCCGTGTCAACTCTTCTGTAAGTCATTTATGAATAGCAGGGAGGAGGAATGTTAATTTCTTTTAATGGAAGCGTCAGCAGTACGTGTTTCTGTAAAACTATAATAAATTAGGTTAAGTTTTCACTTATGTTATGAGGTGAAATTACCACTGTGTTATAAAGTCCATTTGATAAAGATTAAACAAAATATTCTCGACGTAAAGGAAGAATAAAACTTAAAAAAATATATATAAACATTTTAAAGAAAAATAAGCAAGACATTATCTAGAAAAGTAAAAATATTTCGTTCTCTTGCTTCTTACTTATTTATAAATTTTCGTGGTGAACGTATTTTATGCGCCGTATTTTAAATTACGAAAAGAAATAAGATTTTGGTACATCTTGCGACTGGGGTGACCTCGTTTTCCCACCTTATTATTTAATCGTCATAACATCACGCCCGCTATCCTAGAAAGGGTAAGCAAACAGTGTATCTATCGTAAACTCACTTCAAAGTCAAAATCTTACTTATACTTTTGTAAAATTTAAAATAAAATAGTCAGTAATGTCACGAGCCCATTAACATTTGGTGGTTGGGTTGTTAGAATTTATCCTAAATGCTAGACATAATGTCCATTATGTATACCACCAACCTGTGTATTTATACTTTAAATAACGTACCTATAAGTATGTATTAATAATGGATTTGATTTGATTTGGGTTATTACTCGCGTATGAATATTTTATTTTGCTTTTGGCTTCGCATTTTCTTTTTATTAGTAGTATATAGTATTGCTTTGGTCTATTTTTATGTATATTAAAGAAGAGTTTTCTTAACAAAACATCATGACAATCTACCATTATATTTTTACCAAAATGACTCGTACCATATCGTACATAATATATACCTTGCATAAGGTCCTACAAATGATATGCAAATTAGCATTGTCGACCATTTTGAATTAAACGTCTCCATTGCGGTCGAGAACAACTATTTGAGCTAGTTCGAGACTCTAAATGGAGGTTTCATGAAGTCAAAGTTTATTGAGGTATTGCGGTAAACGGCAAGTTGAAGTAAAATTATATAATCGTAGACCTTAGACTTACCCAAACATTATAGTAGAGGAGCCCGTGAAGGAATTTCGGTAGTTACTCGAGCGCGTCAGATTAACATGGGGAATATTTAGTAACCTATTGAATATACCCATCATATACTTAATGTAAACAGAGGGGGGGGGGGGTAGATGGAAGGGTAGAAGGTAGATGTCATGTCGAAGAAAGGGCGTTTAAAAATCTGCTGATTTCATCGTGGTTTACAACAGCAATAGAGTTTTGAACGGGTCCCGTTTCTATCCCCTTAGTTAGACAACCCCACCAAGCAATTCGGCAGATTATGATATTTTCACTGTCAGAGATACATGGAGAATATACATTAAAAATCTGTCACGCTCGTACACCAAAACAAAAGTTACACCTTACAATTTTAGAAAACTATCATTCCCCCCTTCCCCCACCGGTGGAATGAAATGTCATTAAGCCATTTTTTCTTTTTATCACCAAATCTTCAGAATCCAGTTACTCCCTACGACGCTTGAGTAACTACAAATTTAGCATCCTGGGCTCCCCTACTATTAGGGGTATGTGATATGGGCAGTTAGCATAATTTTGATGTTTAAGGGTTAATGGGTTAAATAGGCAGGTTTCACACATAAGGATAGTTATTGTTTTAACAGTTGTATAATGTATCCTACGAAATAAGGACTGATGATCTCATCTAGTTTTTGGTTTGTTTTTTTTTTTTTTTTTTTATTAGCATATTAACTTAATTGCTGTATTTAGTCCACCATTTTATAGCATTACGAAATAAAATTATTTATAGCTAACATCTTTTTTTTTTCTGGAATAGGTGGCAAACGAGCAGACGGATCACCTGATGGTAAGCGATCGGCGCCGCCCATGGACATAGACATTAAGAAATATTATTCCTGTTGTTATTTTCCTGAATATAAGAATTTGAGTCCGATAGTAGTGCATGTCTAATTATTTCTTAGGATTTAACCTTACAATTGTGATAATTCGAGACAGAATAGAAGAACAATAGGTGTGCGAACACCGGCTTTCGCGTGGAGTTTGATATATGCCCTGGCTTCGCATGGGTACAATGTTGAAACTAAATTTCTGAAGTGTAGAAATTTAGTACTCTTTAAAAACCGCACTAAAATCTGTTGCGTAGTTTTAAAGATTTAAGTATACATAGGGATATAGGGCAAAAGCAAACGTCTTTTATTGTACCACAATTCAATTTCCTTGCTTTTTCTTATATCTTTCCAATAGCTCACAAATATTCAAGTACTATATTCGCAACAGAAGAAACGAAGCGTATGCTTAGCCTCACAAAATAAAGCCCTAGCTATATTTTATAGATTTCCTATCTAAACTAGACTGTCATGGCGGTTGAACAAGCGACGTATTAAGGCTGAGAAGCACGTGAGTCACTGAAGACATAAAAGTACGCATCCATAAGCAGCTGGGGTTACACAAGTGAGCTATACAGATATGCGTAATGACGTGTGAGAATGTGGAGCGACGGTTACATCTTTAT
Organism: Spodoptera exigua; assembly: GCA_902829305.4. Taxonomy (NCBI): domain Eukaryota; kingdom Metazoa; phylum Arthropoda; class Insecta; order Lepidoptera; family Noctuidae; genus Spodoptera; species Spodoptera exigua. The sequence continues at coordinate 15,019,691 of LR824603.2, forward strand.
GGAATATCGTACAAAGCTGTAACTTTTTATTTTGTTGTTATTGACTTACAATTTCTTTACAAGTTGCTTTTAGTGAATGGTGGGTACAATTTTGCAATTGAACAGAATTCTAACACCTAAACTAGGCCGTGCCTGTAACTTAGGCAGGACATTTTTGGTCTTTATTTATTAGGGAAGGGCGTTTTGAAGACACGCTTTTGCAGCCGGGGTTTACAGGTGAAACGCAATAATGAACGTGGCCTTGGCCTAAAGCAGGAGAACGACAGAGTAATTTTAGTCAGTGTGAGTCTGACACAGATTTGATGCGGTGGTGGCCCGGTGGTTAAAGAGCCCGCTTCTCATGCATGAAAGTGTGGGTTCGAAACCTGGCAAGTACAATGTGACTTATTCCGAGTTATATGTATTTTCTATGCTTATTTAGACACCACTAACATACGGTGAAGGTAAACAACGTGAGGAAACCTGGACTTATAATTTAAAATTATAAGTTTGAAATCGCCAACCCGCATTGAGCAAGCGTGGTGATTAATGCCCTAACCTTCTCCGTATGAGAAGAGCCTTTGCTCAGCAGTGGGCACTTATAGGCTAATGATGATGATGAGTCTGACACTCCCTCTTGCCCCACCTACTTAGGATGAGAGAAGTCATTTGATGATTTTATCCAGTCGAAAAATTAAGTTGATCGCTATACTTGGGTAGGGTGGTGAGGTTTTAGGTACTACAAACAAAAATGTTCGTTCAGAAAAACATACTCTTTAGTTTGGTATAGAAAATATATGTATATACAGATATTTTATTAACATAACCGATAATAGCAGTCCAATGTTGTTTAAATGCCGAAATCTAATCAATTCGACAACCGAAAATTTTTATTTCTTTTTTGCCTTTAATTGTTAAGTTACCTAGAAATCAAATAAAAAAGTTACAGAAAGTAAGGTAGTAGTAGTATTTCATAGAATTTGATGCTACAATTGACTTGAAAGTGATTTGCGAAAGGATTTGATTGACTCGCTTAGTTTTTGACAGGGTTGACACTTTTGGAATAAAAGGTAGACGAAGTCTACGGAAAGTTTCCTTTGTGTCAAGTTTTGGGTCAAAGCAGTTGATACTTAAAAGGAAATTGTCACTTAGAATTGTTGAACAACTTGTACAGACTCTTCTTGAAGGAAGTTAAAGTTATTTAAGATGTATAGTTACTTATGTATTCTAAGTTGTATCTGTAGCAAATTCGATCCTTTCAGTATTTTGCTACACAAAGCAGCATCAGTTTTATTATACAAACATTTTGACGCGACAGCATCATAATTCGTAGGTAACTTTTATCTAACCATTGAAAATCAGCCCTTAAGGAATGATTTCAAGGACAAGCTCGAGAGTCACATTTGCTCCAACTAAGGAGTGACCATGAGGAATAGCCTTATGCACCCATAAAAATTCATTCAATGTTCTCACGAAATTAGACCTTTCACGTTACGCTCCACTACACGGAAAGCCTTCACGTCCATTCGCAGCCGATAGAAATTCATGCTACGTAGAACTGCTACGCCGTAGCAGCTACGAGCTACGCCCTTTACATGTACCGAAAGTAGGTCAAGGGTGAACAGTGCGAGATGTGGGTTCCTTGTTATATTTTGAGAATTAAATTAAACTTGTTTGCTTGAATAACAGATGGTAATCACAGCTACGTTGGTTTGTTACAATGTTTAAATGTTATATAAATTAATATGTCTTGACGATCTCATTTTGAGAAAACGAAAACGAGTGTATTTCGTGTTAATTAAGATTGTATACACCGCTGTTTATATGTTTATTACTTGTAGAGATTTGAGAAGTTATTTCTATATACCGCAATGAAGTAAATACAAAAAAAAAGATTTTATTAGAAAATATAGGTATCATAAAATTTGTGCATTAAATACATTTCAAAATGTAAATTCTAATATTGTTGATTTTACGACGTTATTTTCGAAATTGGATTTAGATCAGTTTTTAAGTTATTGTGTGAAAAAGCAAGAAGCATCTACCCATACTTTGAAACTTTCGCGTTTACAATATTAGTAGGATAACACGACACTTTAAACATTTGGTTTTACTCCTTGGAGGATGAAGGCTCATGTTTGTAATTTCAATATAAAACCGCTAGCGAGGTTCATGACACGACTAAATTAAATTCACCCACCGTTTGACTTAATTAAATAGAGAGAGAAGACGGGTGAACTAGCAATATGAAAAGCCAAGACCCTCAGCAAACATAAGGGAAAGGTTTCCATCAATCTGAATTCTATCATATCGACTGTATGACTGACATTTAAATTGAATCTGAATTATTTTTGGAAACCATTTCTGTTAAATTGTGGATTTAATTAAATCATTCAAGATTTATTGAGGCTTTAACTTTCGTCGGCTATCCAATGATTTACACATAATAACGGAGATTGTGATAGGAGAATGACAAAAGAAGACCTATCGCCCGACTTCAAGTAGCCTGGGGTGAAGACAGGACGACAAAAAAGGCGTTGCTATGACGTTTGCTCCTAAAAGTCCACCAATCTGACTTGATAAAGTAATTTTTACTTCAATAGATCAAGTGCATATTGGGCAATATGGATAAAACTCGCACTTGACATCAGTGAATATATTTTGGATGCCTAGTTCTAAGAGCCGTACTAATTTATCACACCTTAATAATCAACAATATAAAGAGTGGCATTTAGCCTTCGATAGCACAAATGGATTTTACAACTTCATAGTTGGGTACTATCTATTAAAAGTAACCCAATATCATAATTAATCTAATAAATTAAACCTTAATTAACCTTCATAAATATGTGGCAGTCAAGTCTTGGCATGAATGGGCTGACTCGGCCGGAGTGGTACCACAGCCTCCAAACCAGTGTGAGTCAACCACGGTGTTGTGTTTTGCAGTACGAATGTGATCACCAAAAGTTTCTCCTCTCCCCCGTCCCTCCCAACCCCTAATTCCCCAACACACAGTGCTGGCAACGCACTTGCAACTTATCTCGGGTGTCCACGGATAGCGTTAATTATCAGGTAGTCCGTATGCTCGTATCACTTAAAAAACCTACGTACAGTCAGGGGTCAAAAATGCAATTACACTCTACCAATTTTAAAAAGACAAAATTTTTTTTGTAGTAGTAGTTCAATGGTTCACAGCCAGTATATTCAATAATTTAGATTGTATGCTATAAATTAAAGCAGTCCTCAACTATTGACTCCATTCTACAAACACATTTTGGTCATTTTAAAATTGGTAGAGTGTAATTGCATTTTTGACCCCTGACTGTACATAACCCTTCATACAACACACAGTCGTTCCAGATTAATCCAGTAACATAAACATATCACGATTCAAACTAATCTAAGTTGTATCTGAGAAAAACTAATAAAAAAGAGTGATCCCACTCTCGACAAAGATATATAGGTACAATCGGAACGGAGAAGTGCAAATAAAGTTGTTGGATAACGTTTCTCTTGGATTGTGTGATCTTCCAATTGATTTTTAAACTCGATACAGTGATGTGAAGATAAAATGTTGGAATTGTGTTGGAACAATACGACTTATGAACTTTGAGTCTGTTTTTCAAAAAGTATGCATATTTACAAAAAGTGTGGTTGGCGCAGTGGCTGAGCAACCTGAGCGCTTACCACACGGAACAACACTTTTCGTGATCCACAAATGTATTGTTGTGGGTCTGAGTGGCTTGTGTATGTGTATATGTATCTCTGTAAACGCACTCACGACACATGCGAAAAACCAAGAGAGGAGAAAACTTGTTTTTAAATAGAAAAAAACACATCTGTTATAATAAAAAAATATTTAACAATATAAGTGTACTTAACACTAATATTGCTAAATATTTTGACCTACAAATGAGATTCCTTAAATATTATATACAAAACCTAAAATATTTTGTCCAACAAATGAAAACTTCCATCTGTACCCTGAAATCAAAGCTTCAATCTAAATAGGTACCTAAGTACTACAAATTCATCCTTCCCTTCCTTGTAGCAGTTTAGGCACAGGTTATTCAAATCCAGTCGCAATTATTCATAAGTTAGCCCCTTTTAGAGGAAGGACTTACTTATATAAGTCCTTAAACTTTGAACAATCTTTAGAGCCGCAACAGATTTTGCCTAAAAAATTTAAGGAAAATTTTCCGAAAACTTACGGCATATATTAAGGAACTTAGTTGTATTAGCTATTGAAATGGTTATGCCTACATAATATTATATTCTAATTTTTAATTAACTTTTATTTCAGGTTGTAAATAAAAAGTCTATGGTTCTTTTTTGACGTTTTATTCCAGTCCAAATTATTGTTTTACTTCCAACTTATATCGAAATGTCAACGGAAACTGAGCTATTCTTAGTATTTAATTTCTTTAGGCAAAGAACTTTTATTGTAAATTCTATGGAAAACTTCGCATTAAATTAAATTCTTTCTCATTCAATAAGTAAATGTCAAAAGTGACATGTCACTCGGAATTCCAACAAACGTGCCAGCCACACTTTTGAAATATGGATTAAGTTTAAAATAAAATAAAAAATATAATAATTACTTATTACAAGAAATAAAAATGTACCACAATCTGGAATTACTGACAATTGCGACACAGTTGATTTGAGAAAAGCTCTCAAAAAGGAATCTCAAGTCACATCGATAATAGACTTAAAAAACTGAAAATACAATACAGTAAGTCCTTATTTTCAATAAAATTTCTATGCCTTAGGATTAATTTACAAAAACCAGCATTACCTACATAATAAAAAACATATCTAAAGCACTCGGAAAAAATCGATGCACCTTATTTATTTTGCGTTTTATTTCACACCACACATATATCTATACTCTAAACCAGTCCCATCCAGTAACCATATCAACATGGCATTTCATTTGAATACATACTCTCTTTAATGACCTCGAGGTTTTGGCTAACTTCCAGACACAACAAAATGTAAATAAAAAGCCTTTCTTAAGGAAAAGTCCATACATTAAAAAGCCATAAACGTCTAACACTATACGTCAGGAATTTCCACTGTTTATTTTCGGAAATGACTCATACACGCCACGTATTTGTTCATGGGTAATATAAACGGACTTATAGCAGTTTTAGACTTGAGTGGTCATCAAACAGAATTGGACATGGGAATGGGAAATTTTCTTGGGAAATAAACCGTTTGATGAAAGTTTTAGTTTACAAGTTCAAAATATTTTTACTTTAATATATGTTAAGTAATAAGCTGCTTACTTGAATGGGTTCGATGGGTGTGAATTATAAAGGTTTAATAATATTAAAAAATTGAAGAATATTTTTAGCCCCGTCATTCAAAACCAAACCTACCTTCTATGGCTTTAGACGGAACGTTATATCATCAAGAAGAATATATATTGTGTAAACATCATAGGTATGTATGTATATTAAAAACAAGGTGATAAATAACTCTTTTCAAATGGAGTGTCTTACTCGTTTCTTCTCTTTTTGCGAATTGGGGGAGTCCAATCTACTCCTTGGAATGAGCACATAGCTTCACCGAGCCACAGATTAACAGACTCTTATCTAAATTCGACAATTGAAAGTACCTAATTACGGTTAGTTTTAAAAAAATATTTTAATGTTTTCTTTATAAACGGAAATTAATTTAATAACCATGTATATCTCCTAAATGAGTTAGGTATATCTAACAACAGTACCTACCTAATATTAATTTTGAATCATATTTAATCTTAAAACAACGAGATGTAATGAAAATCCCAGGTACGTGAGCGAATGGATTGCAAACAATTTTTACATACGTACGCCTACGTTTTGAAAGGACATGCCGAATATTAAACAAAACAAAATGTTAGAAACATTTCCACGTAGCACGTAGGTAGAAAATCATATAACAAAAAATACGAATTTAAAAAGATATCAAACGGATGCCTAGCCGGGAGCTACGCAAAAAGTATTCTGGATTAAAAAACTCGAGTACATTTGACAATAGAGCGAACTCCATTGTCTCTCATGGATGATATTTGTCACCCAAGATAAATGCAACGAGACGAAATAAATGACGCCATTTTGTTTCGCCATCATTATCGTGGTCTGAGAAATGTTTTGCGGGAAGTTTTATTTTATTTTATAGAGTAAAATTGTGGCAGATTGAAAATTAACAATGATAAAATTATAACTTTGAGTAGAAATAAAATCAAGCCATTTTCTACCCGAAGAACTTATTGTATATTTTGACCAGTAAAATTTTAGGTCCTATGTTATAAATATGGTACTCGTTAGCATACATAACATGCTAAATAATTGCTAATCATTCTTAACAATTATACAAAAATACTACATAAAACTTTGTATACTTTTTCTCGTACAATGTAAGGCTAAGAACTCACGGAGCGATTTTAAACCGTGCCCGCCGCGGTAGCGGAACTGCGGTTTTATTTCCAAACTCACGAGACCGGTTATTTGCGCGGTTACACAGCCGCCGCGGTTGCGATGATCTCCCGCAAACGTGGCGGGCGATGATCGCAAGATTGCAAGACGGGCGGTTAACGATCAGTTGAGGTCCAGACCGCCATGGACACACACCAGAAACGAGCCGTTGCGTTATATTTACTTCACAGAAGACCCGCCGGCCCCCGCGGTCGCTCGCCAACCGATCGCAAAGCGCGCGGGTGCCACCCGCCGAGGCTGCGGGTAACCGCGGCCCGCGCGATTCTACTAGTTGCCCGCCGGTACAGCGGGAGCCGCATACAACCGCGTACACCGCGGGCGTAAAACGCGTCGTGAAATGTGCTTTAATTTTTTATATAAATATTTGAATTCTACAGAAGTTGCGGGCCCGCAACCGCAGCGGACACGGGTGAAAATCGCTCCGTGAGTTCTTAGCCTTAATCGTATCTTTAATGTTTACAGCATATTGTAGCCGGCACTTCAGGCAATTGTTTCGAATCAACTAATGCACAGGAACAATAAAACAGATTTACTTAGCTTTGAACGTTAATGAGGCGTTTAAAATGGTTATAGACCATTTAATTGATGCTGAGGAGTTATAAAAAGGTTAATGTAATTTTGTTTTTTTTTTTCGTTATTTCATCATTAATGATCATTTTTCATTTAATAAATTTATTATCCCAAAAAATAGCATTCAAAAGAAGGTCGCAGATATTCTGTGACATGCTTTTTACACTACTGATTAAAACAAAAAAAAAACCTGAGCAACCACCTTTATTCATTTTCTTTATTAGATTCGTGCTGTGAAAGGCACCACGGCACTTAAAAGCAAAAGTATGTCAACAATGTTTTGCTTAACCCAGGAATACAAAACATCAAGTTTATCGCAGTTAAAGCAAAATAGTTCATAAAACGCTAATATTATGTTTTAGTTTGATGTGATCTGTGATGATGAAAACTAAATATGTTCTATCTGTTTACTTTAATAGGGTAAAAGGTCGTTGACTTAAATTTATAAAGATGATGCAGAGGCGCTAGTGAAACATCAGCATCATCATCATTATCAGCCGGAAGACGACCAAGGACCGGAAAACGTAGCGTGGGCAGGCCGCCTGCTAGGTGGACCGATGACATTATCAGAGTCGCGGGGAGCCAATGGATGCAGGTGGCAACTTGTCGTTTGATGTAGAGGACTAAGGGAAGGCCTTTGTCCCGCAGCAGTGGACGTCTTCCGGTTGATGAGTGACACGGTGAAAGTTATATTGTAAAGTCAAAAAACCAAATCTAGTTCACATCGCACATCAGATAACCAGCCTTTAAGTGCTCAACGCTGAGCCAAGGCCTCTTCTCATACTCAGATAACTTGAGCATTAATCACTACAGTAACTTAAAACGGGATTTAAAACTTATCATAAAGTTAAAGAGCTTAATTTCATCAAAAATCGAATTGAAGTTTACCAAAAATATTTATATAATAGATAATACTTACCTTAAGTAGTAAAGACAATTCGAACCATAGACGCCTTTCGAAACAGTAAAAAAAAGATTCTATCAGGACCTAGGCGAGGTCTGAAAAGCACTTTTTAAAGTAACAGCATACAAAATGGAAATTTATTTGTTACACAACTGAAGGCAATAGCTCCATTAAGTTGACTGGAAAGGCTTTTATTACATTTTTGTACTCTCTATATTATCTTCTGTTATCTGTGTATTGTTATCGATAACGTAGAACAAGCTTTATATTACACCTCATTTCAGTGTTGTGATTAACTAAAAACAATTTTAATGTAGGCATATCACAAACAACATTAAAATGTTTAAAAAAGTAAAAACGAGCCTTCGAACATTTACAACAATGGTCACTTAAATATTACTTAAATACATCTACATATATGAATGAATAATATTTAAGAACCAAAATAAAAAATAATTTTGGTTCTTAAATACTTTTTAGGGACCGTTCACCATACCAAGGAACCCTAACCACCTTCAGATTTCACCTTTGCCATTTAAGCAATATTGATCCCAATCACACAGGTAACAAGATTAAATCTTCGGACGCAAAGCTTCTGAAATCCCTTTGTCCCTTGAGAATGGCCTTAAACAGTATAATATTTCTAATTTCTTCCATTTCTCTTGATTAATTTGGGCCTGCGTCGAGTTTCAAAGTTGCCCAAAGGACATTTGAGCTTTGATTTATTAACAAGCTATCGTTGGGGGACAAAGGACATGGCCAAAAAAGTACATTCCACGTACACGAACAAAATTAATACACTGTAAAATACAAATAGAAATATGAATTATTACGTAGTTTTTAGCCTCTCCAGACCTGACAATTATTATTAAAAAAATGTAAAAGTAATGCAACAAAATCAACTTATCGTTTGTCAAGTTTCGCCATAATAGTCCATAGAGAAAGATAAATAAAAAGACGTTCCAATTCCAAACCACGTGTCTTAAACTATACTCGTAGAAAACGTGTGATATGATCGACAAATGCATTACACTAGGAACATTTTATTCATACGAAACTGTATTCATTGGTTTTAGTTGCATTTTGAAATATACTCATGTTATAATAATATTATGTTTTATTTTATCCAATTCACCAAAAAAAAACTTAAACGAAACGGAACGTGTTTGACACTTTTGACAGCGTGTTTTTGTTAACCTTGCTAACGTAGTGGTTACATACTCTTTGCTTGCTAATAATACTGGAGTAACTGTTTTGCGTTTTGGATTTGTTTTGTGGATTACGATGAGGTGCATCAACTGCGGAATAGGCGTACAAAGTTATATCCTCGCTTTCTGCACACCATCAAACAAAACTTTCACGTTGGTTAACCATAGCTCAAACCCAGGTATGAAGTCGGAATAGTATAATACTTAGTCTGTTTTTTTTATGTTTTATAATGGTATGCGATTTTAAATAGTGCATCTTTTTTTTAGTTGCCTCTGGGGACATTCATTTGTCAACCACGCTTCTTATTATTGAATACTGAGGCTGGTGAACATGAGAGACTACTGGGGCATAACATGGCTTGCCTTGGTTGTGGAAAATCGGTTCAAAAAATAAGACACCATAATGTCAGTATGGACTCTCCATTGCTAGCTGGCCTAATATCACAAAATACTATTAATGTGGTAAGCATTTTGTTTTTTATTCATTGTTTTATATATGTACTTGTATTTATCTATATTAATCTATAAAAAAGTACTCATAGTAGGTATGTGCGATTATAATATCTATCTTTATGTATTTTCCATGTTTGCATAGACTTCTTTAAAGTAGGCATGTTGTAACATAATACTTGTCACTGTACAATAACATAAAACTTGAAAATATGTGTTTATTCTAACTGGGGTTTATTGTCAGACCTCAAGAAGCAACTATGTTTGTCATGTGTGCTGTATGCGGGCAAATAGACAGACAGTGCAGGATTTATCACGATACTTGCAGGAATTGGGTTCGGAAAACAATGCAGCAGCCCCTTATATTCAAGTGGTTAGCCCACCAGAGCCACCACCATTACCACCTGTTTTAAGCAGGCCGCTTCAAATGGAAAGTACTACCATATTATTACCCAATTATACAGAATATATATTACAGAAACGTACATTCCATACACAAACATAATAAAATACACTTTATAATAAAAATATAAAAGTGAATTATTACGTAGTTTTATTTTATTTGTTCTCCTTAATAAATAAATCATTATTTTATACATATTCTTTTGTTTTATTTTATAAATAAATAAATAAATAATTAAAACGCCATGGTTTTTAAAAGCAAAATGCAAATTCGTGCACTTATGGCCAGTAATCTGACTAAAGGTTTAGTGAAACTATTTTCTTCTTGTTTGTTATAATTACGAGTTCTTCATGTGTTTTATTTATTGCAATTTAATTCAATAATATACACGAATGTAAACACCAAAAATCATTGATGTACATTGAATTCAATAACTATGCAAACGCCCATACAAAAGTTGGCCATGTCCTTTGTGAAAAAAAAACCACAAATTTATTGAAAACTTTCTCTGGTATATTTCATTGATAACTGCTAAGTCCAGTATGAATCATTTTCCACCTTGTATAAACGGACTATGCTTGCCAAGGTCATGTGCGCATGCGTTTTAAAAGTGGCAAGTGTCAATGTGACCTTTTTCGAGTTCTATGTATGTTCTGTCGTAAGGTAAAGGGAATAGTCGAGAGGTAATCAAGACTCATCATATCAAATTATAAGTTTGAAATCGCCAAACGGCCTTATTGAGCAAGCATGGTGATTAATGCTCAAATCTTCTCCGTGTGAAAAGAACCCTGGGCTCAGCGGTGAACACTAACAAGCCTGGTGATGACAAGGATGCTCTACACCTACCAATAAAAAGTGACAATCTTACTGTCAGGCAAATGGAAATTAGTCACCATAGTGCATAGAAATTCAGCACCTAGACTTATCTTGTTGTTTCTTAGAATTATCGATAAGTTATCTACATGTTTACTAAATTTAAAATGTAATACACCGCCTATTACAACTTATGAAATGTTTACAAAAATATAACTAGCTGTATACCAGCCAGGATACAAAAAAAATACGTTTCGATAAAAAATTCTTCTTCTATGAATTTTTCCGACATACTACATAACTAGGTAACGCCTACCATTCACAAGCGATTGGAAAATTAAATCGATGGGCCTCAGCGTGCCGCGGGCCATTTCCATTAATGACTATTTAGTAAAATATTCCATAGAATTTATTTTATATAAACAATGCACAGTTTTGGTGTTATAATTTGATATTTCATTTATTTCTTTACACAAACAATCACACAATTCTTTAGTATATTCTATAGTATATATTTGTATGTTTGTTAAATGCCTCGAATAACTAGTTAATTGATGATGATTTAAAAGGATTCCAATTAATTATACCACAAATATATATATCTATATATATATACAGCATCATCATAATCCGATAAGTGTAAATATCCCATAAAGTTAATGTTATTACATTAACTAATCCTCCATTAAATTCACTAAAATATTAGCTAGGGACTTCTTTTGTGTTTCATGAGTGTTAAATGGAACTATCGAAATCAATAAATAACAATAATAACGAAAGCCCCATATAAATGTACCTACCCATAAAAACCATTACTGACAATCCCTTAAGGTCCAAAGTGTGATTCTGTGTTTCTGGTTATCAAAACGACGGCCTATCACATAAAACGTACGCCATCAAATCTATACCTACACTCCTATAACTAGCTAGCTAGCTATAAACAGTTCGTAAAACCGAAATCTCGGTTAGTCGTCCTTTTCCCAACTGTTAATCGAATCATCGGATCAAAATCGATTTTGTTCCGAATAATCGAGATGGAAAAAGGAAGGTTTATTTTAAAACGATTCATGATATTTGAAATAGAAAAAATGGTTGAAATTTTGTGTTTCAGTTTTCTACTTAGGTAGTCACAGCCTGATTAAAATGGTATTTTTAAACCAATCTATGTCAGGTCATGAAAACCCAATTACTACCAGAATAGTATGTTAGGTAATGTTAAAACTGGGACCCTTATTGTTATCACAAATAAACATTGAATTGCTAATAAGAGCGATTGCTATTATGATATAGCTAAGAGTAATTTATTAAACACGTTAGGCAATTATCAAATCATTTTAAATTTAGAACACAAACCTTTAACAATATTATGTGACAAATGAAAAAAAAAATGTGCAATTGGGGAAGACTATGACAAGCAGTGGACGACATCAGGCTGATGATGTTGATGATGAATGAAAAAGGAGATTTGTTGCAAACAAACAAAAAATAAACATAAATTATAGGTTACCTACTTGTCTTTGGGTCGATAAATACAACTAGTTCCCGTTCATAAATGCTAGCCAGTAAATGAGCGAGGGATGGGCAAATTACATGAATCAATTAAAGACAATGCCACTTTATGTAAACCCATTAGCAGACAGTAGGGACTAGGGTATTGCTGAACTCATTGTTTGTACCTTTACCTACATGTACAATAATAAGTATATACCTAACATTTTGAGGAGGGCGAGAGGTTTCATCTAAACTGAGTGGGCGGGAGAAAGTGTCAGACTCTTATTGACTAAAAAAACAATGTGTTCTTTCTCCAGCTCTGACCCGGGCCGCGGTAAAAGGTACTAATATATTGTCACAACTCATTATACGTACATAAATGTACGCCCGTAAACACACTCCTATTACCATTTTTTGTGTCAGACTCTTACTGACTAAAAACCACCCCGTGCTTTCTCTTGCTCAGAGCTGGGGCCACATTACATTATCATTTCTATTTATTTATCATTATCATTATCATTCTACTCTTCCATAGTGGGCCCCATCTATGAAGGTTCGATGGATCTTTGACACGTACCCGGACTTGTGAGTACTTTAAATTTGTGTCAAGGTTTAAAATGAAAGCTTTTATTTTAATAAGTCAAACATAGAGACTTCAATGTCATGAATACAATACATATAAAGAAATATAGTATTTGATTGTCTGTAATAAGTTATTATAATAGTATATTCAGGTCACAGCCAATTTACCTTAATTAGTCATTCCATTAGCAGTATAAGTAACTAGTCATTTTGTTAAGTGAAGTGAAGGGATTGATAAAATCAAGTTCCTGCCACAATAGTAGGTATGGTTGGGTTAGGAATGAAATCCGCTCAGAAATTTAGGCGTCAGTATAAAAATCACACCATCAAATAAACAGTTACTAGAATTGTACTGCAATATCATTCATTACACAGGCTAGATCCGAAGGCTGATTAATCCGATTAGTTGCGACATAGAAAATATGCTTATAAGTACTAATGATTAAAACAAGCATTACTATAATAAGTGGATCCATTTGATGGAAGACAATAATCGTGGCTTACGGCCGTTGGCAACAGCTGCGCTGTCACTCAATTTGACAATCCAATAAATTATTAAAATCAACAGAGGAAATGAAAAGGCTTTTTTCGTATTTTTGTAAGGTTTCTATCACGGTCTAGCTTCTCTAGCTCCAGTTTCTATCTCCCATAAATTAAGAAATATTGCAGCTCAATTTTTTTATTAAATACAAGCTGATACTCTGATCTTTCCTAAAACTAAAGGAAATAAATCTTCATTTATTCTGTATATACAAGTTTGTTATACTTATGTTTAAATCATGTATATAAAGTAGGTAATGTTATGTCACACCAAAATTTGGAATCAATAGGAGGCTCTAAGGCTTAGATGTTTAGGTCCTATGGTCCTATACTCAATTCTGTCGATTGACCCGAGTCAAATATTCTAAATGTGGTTGTTATTTACATTGTGTCTTTTATTCCTTTAAAGTATTTTTGATTACTTGAAGCTACTAAAATTCATGTCATGGCCGGCTTTTGACTACATCACCGAACTAATCCTTGTGGTGACCTTTATAGTTAAGACCAGGCCAGGACAGCATATAAAACCCCGAGCCACTGTAGCTAACTCAAAGAGAATTCCGACATCTAAATATGAATATCTTATGTGTGAGTATCATATGTTTAGCTAGTCATTATACGCATAGTACCAATTACGCCACCATACTAAACCGTAAACAAAAAATACACCCTAACTTAAATTTGCAAGATCGAAAAAATCTGTGTTTAAAATATATTTTTTTATACATGTCTAACAAAACTTTAGTCCTAGTCAACCGAAATATTCATACGTTTAGTGGCTTAGACACGTGTATGTAGTCAGTTCGTAAAGTCCCACGAGTGCAGTATCCAGCAGAATGAATAGCTTTACCAAGAATGTTTGCCGAACCTCCGTTATTGAGGCACTGGGGTAAAATTCCAGCTCACGATACTAAACAATGCGAAGCTAGGTTATTAAAAAAACTTTCCTTTACTTGCGAGTGTTTTATTTTTTAGTTACTTAAGGTTTTTTGGATTTTTTCTCCTAGAGTAAGCTAGAGCTAAGTTTGAAGCCGACTACCTACTTCCGATAACTGTGATTTTTACGTATCGCTACTATAATTGTATGAAATGGATAAAAAGCGAGACTTAAAACAAGTACTAAAATTGGAATCACCCAGGGGTATTGGATGAACCTTTATAACTCCCATAGCCATGAAGGGTAAATGCCATCTGCCCTCTATGACTCACCAGGGGCGAGACGGTGCGATTTAACTACCTGGAGTTAACTTCTAGTATTCAAACTGGAGCTTTACTACCGAGCGAGATAAAAATCTTTTTAATACCAGATACTAAAATATATCAGTTTGATATCTCATCTCTTAAAAGCTAGATCTACACGAAGTACTAAAACTAAATGAAATTATAAATAATACTTTTGTATCTAAAACCTAGTTATTCTTTCAAAATGATTATAAAATTTAAAAAGTTGAAGCTCTGTTGCTTTTACTGAAAGCTACATTGCCGAGATAAGTCTATAGACTTTGATCTGACATTGAATGCAATCCGGTACGACAGCCAATCGATGCAGGATAGCGCGCAGTACATCTCAATAGCTAGTATCATAACAAAATATGTTATAGACATTTAAACTTAGGCATATAACATCAATATAGTTAACAAATTATGTAATCGCAGACCACTCACGATCAAACCGGTGTCTAGGTCATGTGTGGGCGAAGTGTGCACGGAACGCGAGCGCTAAGCAAACGTGTGCGCGCGGCAAACGCTGCGGCGCAACTGGCAATCAAGAGCCGGGCGAGACTGGGTGGCGCCCCCCTCCACCCCCTGCCTCACGTCCCGCGCCGCCGCAAAGGTATGTTGGCGCACAGCGTGGGACCTCGGACACTGTTGTGGCTACCCAAATGTTTGCATATTTCCTTTGCTTTATGTTGACAACTAAATAAAAACATCGCAATAGCGACCACTGCTGTCGGTTAAAGCGACATAATTAGAAGGTTTTTTTTAATTTACTTTGTAGCAGCCAAATATATTTTCAAAGGATTCGTTGAAAATGAAATGTTGAGTTGTAATACTTTGCTGTTATAACGTTTGCAGAGATCTACAGAATATAACCGAGAAAATGCTATTTGGAATTCCGACTTTTTCATAGAACCTATTGTAGAAAATATTTTGGGGGTAGATGTAAAATTTATCCTTAAATTTTGTAACAAACTACCCTCTCTTTATGTTTTATTGCATATCAGTGGTAAATGTACAGTAAACGGCCACATTTGCTCAAAGTAGATGCAAAGATGGAACGTAAGCATGAAATGATAAATCACCAACATTTTTCACTCGTGGGTATGAAGGACGAAATAAAAATAACATACAAACTCTTGTCCTAAAAAACATGGTTGGCAGGAAAATATTACGACATAGATTTGGAGAGTTACATACCTAAGACTAAGACTGGTTACGCGTTATTTTTTCGCGCTATCTATACTAATATTATAGAGGTAAAGTAAGTTTGTATGTGGGGGTAATCTTTAGAACCGCTGGTCGGATTTTCAAAATTCTTCACGGTTAGATATCTCCAATGTTCCTGGGCTAAAACATCACGCTACGATTAAATGGACCCGAGCAGCGGGTGAAACCGCGCGAGCGTAGCTAGTCTAATATGTAGTGTGGACGTAGTTACTTTAAAGTAATCACTGACAATATAAAGGTGTCGAGTATTTCTAAAATGTCTTTCATCAAAAGTAATATAGCCATGCTTCGGCTCGACCAGAGTGATACCACGGCCTCACAGAAAACTGATGTGAAATAACCACAGCGTTGCGTTTCGCCGTGTCGGTGGGGTTACCATAGGCCCAATAGTTCCCATCCCCCAGTCCCCAAACCTCCAAATCCCTAATCCGCAAAAGGTCGGCAAAGCACTCGCAGCTCCTGCGTTGTTGCGGGTATCCATGGACGGCGCGGCGCTGACTGCTTACCATCGGGTAATCCGTCTGCTCATTTACCGACTTATATTACATAGAAAAAAACACGGAGAGAGCAATGACACTAAGCCCAATATCGCTAGGGACAATGATGTCACAAAACAAATAAATGCGATCTTACTTAGCCAAACTAAACCCTAACTAGCAACATCTAATCAGTTGCCTATATATCTTGTACAAGCCTACAGCTTTCTAGGTCATGAGGAGTCTCAGAGGCCAGGTCAAGACTTTACTGAGGGATTAACTCGACTTATGTTTTATTCAACCTTTGTACGAATACTTCAGGGACAGTGAGTGAACATTCAGGATTTTTATGAGTATTTTTTTTTACTGTGTGTGAATTTTAATGTATGATTTTAAAAGATTTATATTTATGATTTCATTAAAAAAATATCTTGGGTCCAACCATGGAGGTTAACGTGCCCGATTTTCATGCATAAATTATCCTCATTATCCTTCCCCTCATCCTCAGGGTTTGAAACCTGGCAAGTACCAATGATTGACATTATTTTATTGTACTCATTTCCAAGTTATGTGTAAGAACTTTCTACCAGCCGACATTGTGAGGAAATCTGAACTTATAGCAACGTATTAATTATACCTAATTTTGATGATAATATGGCCAATCCGTCATAAGCAAACGTAGTTATTAATTTCCGAGAAGTGGTAAAGCAGTGCTCTCTTACTCATTTTACGCTGACCATAATGATGAATGGAAACTAAATCCGCACTCAACAGATGTCGCTACTGCAGCTTAAGGTCCTGTTATCCATTGTTGACACATTATCTGCTAAAACTTGAATGACCAATGATGTAGTCTTTTTTTCTTTTTTAACAGGCTAAAACAATCTTAAATTTTTGAATAGTATCTATCATCGTGAGACATATTAAATTTATTAAAAATAACGACAAACTCGCGTGAATAAATGAAGTAATGTTCTCATGAAATTAAAGGAGTCTTGTGGTAACTTGAAGCTATTAGAGTTTTTTTTAGTTTATTCAAGTGAGTAAATCGTTATTTTCAAGAAGTTTATAAACAACCTTCAATGTTAAAATCTCCATGAAGGTTTTATTACAAAAATTTTAAGATACCTACGAGTATATTGAATGTTTAATTGTCTGCATTAAATACAAAATTGTCTATATTCACAGCACGTCAGTAAACATTTTGTTATCCCTTCTCAAATGCTCAATGGCGCGTGGGTTAATGTACTTATTGGTGTCATACGAATTGAATTACTTACGGGTCTCCAGAGGCCGTAGGTTCAAATAATTTTCATATCAACTAGCATATTTTTAGTTACCATATAACATTTAACTAAACTATATAGCATCTGAATAATAAAGGAAAACAAAAAAAGAAGAAAGAAACAAAACAATAATAAAATATAAATTTAATATTAAATCCATGTCAATTGTCAAATATTGAGCTTATAAAATAATATAAAAACTAAATCTATCACAATTTGCACTTTACACCAATAACGTCAGGTACCGTTTTAATTCAAATACATAATATGAAACAATAAAATAATTATACATTAAAAATTATAATACATTAAAGATTCTACATTTGTTTGCATTGTATATTAATCCTAAAAATATTATATAAAATTAAAAGACTAAGGGCTGATTTTTTAATGTTTAGAAAAAGTTACCTGGAGAATAATTATGATGCTGTCGCGTCAGAATGTTCGTATAAGACAGTGACAGCAACAATTTTAATTCTCAGATAACATTTATCTGAATATTGAAAAATCAGCCCTGAATTGATAAACAACAAAATATGGCATAAACATTTGGCAAATTAATAATAAAATTGTACTTTTCGGCACATAATTTTGAAGACGAAGCGAAAACTTGTTAACATTTATTTGCTTGTAATAAAAATATAAGTAAAGAAATAATTTAATGTACTTCTTTAAATGGTGCAATAAAATACAGTTGCGAGAATAATAATACAACAAAAATGAAAAGCATTTAGGATAAAAATTGCATTGGTTCGTTAAAATATATAAAATCTTTCCTAGCTTTTTCCAACTGAGTAGAGTTCGGTACTGATACAAAACAGCGTTTGATAGTCATTATTATACATGGAACTGCCATTTGTCTGCCACGACCTGCTCAGGCATCAAGCACCGATCAGACGGCACATTCCATTGTACTTCTTATGATTTTTCTCAAGTAGGTCAACCTTTAGAGAGAAGAGTTGAAGCGTATTGTGTCTAAATTTCTGCATGTCTGTATTTGTCATGGTAGCTCCCAAGTCCCTAAGTTGCGATGGATTGTTTGTTATCATCGCTGTTAGGATGTTAGTCATGTTAATGTGGGGGTGGTGGGGCGATCGAGAGTGCCCGACTATCCTAGGATACAATGAATCGTGCCGTCTGATCGTCGGAGACGGAGCCTTCGTGCCCTACAGTAGCAGGCCGTATCATTGCCGGCGAAACACAAACATTACGTTACGAATGAACGACGGATGTTTTTTAAGAACACCGCATTCTATTCCAAACATAATACACAATATCACAAAACTAAATATTAAATACTTCTTTATTCGCACTCAGGACATTCGTCTTAGTCTAAAGATGAAAGTGCAATAATTGCATTTTGTGCGGTTAGTCCATATTTGTGCTAGATGTGTAAACTAACTTGTTAGCTAAGGCTAATATTATTCATTTACTTGTTCCATACTGACCAGTAACAATACTCTAAATAGACCACTGAGAACTGAAACAAAAAAAAAAAATAAACATAAGAAAAATAAAATAATAAAAAAAAATCAGAGCGTCACACAGTCATTGCAAATGGGATTGCCGTAACAGTCGTTGCATCATGAGGACTTGGAGGAGCAGTCTGAAACCCAAAGGACCGGGGACGGATGCCCCTTCAAGGTGCTGGTAGTGAATTAAGAAATCTATAGTCCCTATTTTTTTCACCAAAAACCTAAAAGAGGTCTTCTAAATAGTATATTATTTATGTCTCTCCTTTCTGCGCTATAAGACATGGTCTTAAAATATACACAAAAAAGAAAGAAAACATGTCTACGGTAAGGGGTATAAAATGACGCGTAACATTTTTCAACAGAACGGGTAGATAAAACTTTATTGATTGAAGCTTTTTAACTGGCCAACCCACAGACTGATATCGGACGGCTTTTTACAATTAGGTCGGGTAAACACCTTTTATTGAGGTTTGGATAGTGTTGAAGTCACTCCCGAGTGGGTGGAAGGGATTGTCCATCTATTCTGAATATAAACCACCTACATAATAATGTCCCTCAACTTAGGTTCTCTCCAGGGCATCCGAGATGTGGGATACGTGGATAAGTTTATCAGTTTTTACTAAATAGGTACAAAAAACACATACATACATAAGATACATTTTACTATAATTAATTACCTTCTTTTTTTGTCTGCTATAATGAGTATTTTATACAACTAATACGGTCAAAGAGATTACTTTCAACTTTTAAAGCACGAAGTTGTCGTGCGTCTCGCAGAGTGTCTAGTGCTAATTTGCTTTGCGTTAACGCGATTGAAACGTCATACATGTGTCTATGGCATTAACGTAATGCAATTTAGGCACTCTGGTTACAGCTTATCGCAGTGGTAAAGTTGTAAATATTGCCATAATTGCGATAGTCTAAATCATATATTTAAATCAGACACTTCTAAACGTCAAACGAAGCTCAAAGCTTAGTAGTGTCAATCTGTTGGCCAGTCCTCTTACAGAAGCTATTTGGTCGTTCCGAAGTGTGGATTTCGATGGAGAAAAACGAGCAAGAAATTCGGTGGTTCCTATTGTTCAATAACATTATGACTACTACAATATAAACATAAAAAAATACGTACATGTAAGAAATTCATGTAACACGATTTTAATGTGCACACTATATCTTTAAACACTAAAAAGTGATAATCGCACACGAAACACTTAATAGGTATACTTAAAGAATAACCGTTTATTTCCCAACGTTTCGGCCGTCCTTCATCGACCGTAGTTACCGATGTACTGTTCAGTCAGTTTTATAACGAAACACGCTCATAATCTTCTCATAAAAAAAAACTTAATAAAGTAAGGATAGCACGCTACTAATGCTCAGAAAAAAATATCTTTTTTTTTTCATAATTTCTTTCTTGCAAAACACGAAAGAATGAAAGAGGTATATTGTAATTTTCTTTTTAAGCATTGACTGGTTTACTGAAATATTTTCGATGAACGCTTTTGTTTAACCATGTTTGGGACTATCAACATTTTTAGGTTCCTTACTAATAGATCAAAATCAATTTGATAAAAAAGTTCAGATGTTTTATTGCACACACCAGCGAGGAGCATTTTCTAATTTCAAATTTCAAAACTGGCAATGTCCAAATTCGATTCCAAAAAACTACATTTCAAAGTGTTCGCGTCAAGGTTTCTCCATTGGCTTTTACCAATAGCACTTCGTAGTTCGATAATGAAACGTCCGGTGTCGGGCGTCGGTTCCCGCCATTCGGATCGACGCCGCCATGTTACAATTTAAATTGACCTGCCACAGACATTCTAGAAATATTCAAAAGAAAAAGTAATGGATAGAAGCCTTTCTCTTATTTTATAATGAAATTTATATTGTTAAGTTTGGTGTATTGTTTGTTTTTTACCTTTTAATTAACTATAACAAGGGTTTTGTTTACCTAAACCAGTTCAGATGTGATTATTTTTAATTAAAAAGCGATTTAAAATTTTATAATGTTATTGGTATCAATAAATATTTAGTTATATAGCTTATAAATACAGTTTTTTTTATTTTATATTGTAGAATTTAGTGAAATTTTTTCCCAATCTCAAAAAGAGAAATCCCAATAATAATAGTCTTTAAAAACCACGATTAGAAAGCCTGGTGGCCTGAGTGAACGAAGCTGTAGACTAAAAAGGACAATTTGTTATGACTTATGACATTTTCACTAACCAGAAAAATTATTGCCAACGAAAAATTTTATATTACAACTTCTTAAAGCTTACGTCAATTGTTAGCATAGCGACGGATTTCTTCAAACATTGCCTAAGGAATTATCCAAAGTTTGTTTACGCAAATAATTTTTTTTATTTTTCAAACATGCTTAAGTTGGAAATTGCGGTTGTTAAAGCAAAAACATTGTAGGGCGAGAAGAAGCTACAATTAATTTTACAATAATAATATGTAAATATATATGACACTGACTGTAAAGTGAACCTAATTAGAAGAGGTATAAAGTCGATTCTTATCCTATACCTTATAAAATATAGCTTGATCTCTGCAACATGCGTCAAACTGACATTACTAGGGTTGTCATGGTACAAAAAATATCGATAGTAATTTTCGACGTTTCTTACTTATCGATGCTAAAATTATATGTTTAATTGAAATATAATTTGGGTACTGAAATGAAACGAATATTTTAATCTAAGATAAATTTATTCCAAAGGAGTACACCCCAAATCTATATCCGAATCACTTTCAGAATGTCCCGAAACCCAAAGTTGTCGAAAGAATTTTACATGAGTAGGTTACTATTTAAATTTTATTTACTCACTATTGTAAATAATGATATTATTTTAAAATATACAATAAAATGAAATGATAAATTAATTTTTAATTAAGAAAAAATATCGATAGTTTATAGTTTGTGGTCACGATGATTCATCACTCATCACTAATTAGGTCAGCATGCCCATAAAGTATGACATTGACAGGTACGTTTCTCCGTACTGTTAAATTCAGAACTTCATAGGCGCGATTTTACTGACAGCTGTCCCAGAGATCAAGCTATCTTTTACTAAGTATAAATATTTTTAGGTATGAAAATTCATTACGCTGCTTCCTAGTCGCACATAAAAAACCTTCAACATCTATATAAACAGACAAAGTACAGCGAGTTTCCAATTGCATCCTCTTAATCTTCACCTGTAAATCATGTAAATCGTCTAAAACTATATCGAAATCTTCACTAAATCGTAAAAAAACTTACCTCGGATGTGTATTTTTGCGGTAAGGCCTCGCGTTCCTGTAGACATGTCCGCCCTGTGAGACCAGAGTGCCGCGGGACGAGGCCGCGCTCACGGCCGTGTGCAGCGACACCGGGGACCCAGACGACCCTGATAGACGACGCAAGTAGCGCTCCTCCTGTTCCTCGTTTGTTGGAGTCTTGTCACCTAGAGGTTGGGTACATGTTTGACCTTGATAAGTTTTGGGAGAATAGAATATTGACTGCGCTGTCGCGGTGACTGAGCAAATAGGTGTCCATGCAGTGTCGCGGTTACTGTAAGCGCACAGCAAAATGTTTTCCGATATTGTTGTTCCGTTTCTGGGTGTGATTTGTATGTGAAATTTTATGTTTGTAAACGCACTAACGACACAGGGAAATATTCTAGTTTTTTTTTTCATCAATATAGGTAAAAAATAGTTTTAGTAGATAGAATTGGCCAAACAAAATATATATATTTTTAAATTACTCTTTCAGACTTGTCACAATTTATAAGTAGGCAAGCAGAGATTGGTGCGATCTTCCACTTCTAACATTATTTTTTTAATAAGGATCTTTTCATGACTAACTTATTTACTGCACAGTTGGCACGGTCTCTGGGCAACAGGCTGCCGCGCAACGTTTCGTACGGTACGATTCCCGCATGGAACAACTCTTTGTGACTCTGTGTGATCCACCAATTGTTGTTCCTGGTCTAGGTGTGGCGTGTATGTGAAATTGTATGTTTGTAAACGCACCCACGACACGAGAAAATCCTAGTGTGGGGAATGTCTGCATTAAAAAACAAAAAAAGGAAACTTTATAAAATGATACTAGGTAACCATAACCATACAAGTAGTTGAACTTACCATCTAGACTGCCTATAGGCGTTCGTCTGGTCAAGTCTGGACTGCTGCCCCACGGACTGAGAGCGCCGAGAGGACTCGACAGTCCGGCCGTCACCAACGTGTCGTCTTCATCTTCTGATTCTAAACAACATTACAAAAATAATTATACATCTATACCAATTTTTTGAACCTACAAAATAAGTAAAAAATATGTATGTTTTTTATTGAAATAATCATAGGTACTCAACCTAATTCATGTCACGATATACTTAATTCCCAGGTGAAATAAAATATTATTAGGTATTTTAAAATTTTTCCTAATACGCAGCACTTTTGTCATAATTACAATAATATATCATATATTATTGTAATTACGACAAAAGTGCTGTTTTATTTTTATCCCATTTTATAAGGCGCTCATAGTATAACTGGTAAAAAATGGCTGCGTTGCCGGCCTTAGGTGGCTTGTTAGAGATTTAAGAATAGGGAATTAAGGATTTGAGGAGAGTCTCTCTGGAGGAGGGAGGATTGGGCCTTCGGTGTTTATTGTACGTTTTATTACATGGATCAATAACTAACATTGACGATTACAGTGATTGGGATAACTGAATCTTACGCCTCACTGCAAAATGAAAGGAAGCACGATGAGAAAATATCGCTTTCATTTCATCTATACTAATATTATAAAGAGGTAAAATTTGTAAGTTTGTATGTAATCTTTGGATTCCAAAATTCTTTTACTTTTTGATAGCTACAATGTTCCCGAATACTATAGGCTATAAAGGCTATAAAACATCACCCTACATTCAAATGGAGCCGACCTGCGAGTGAAACCGCGTGAGATTAAGTTATTTTATAGAAAAACTAACTGCCCGAACCTGCTACTTATGTGTATCAAACTACCTCAGCGTCAGTGTCATTAGTTTACGTTCCTTAAAGAACCGCCACGGCTTTGAAAATTCGAAACGATGGCTACTACCCGATTTTTTCCTACTAATACTTTTCTAAAATTTTCTTCTAAAAACCTTTTTTGGCAATACACAACAAAAAAATATTTGGCGTTGATGTGTTACGCGCTTATAAGTTAATTCATTTTCATATTCTAATAAAATAATAACAATACCTGTAACGACTTACCTTCAAAAACATCAAAGAAATTTTCTTTTGAGTCGTTCAGTGTGGATGATGATTTCGACTTTTTCTTTCTTTTGCTCTGCAACAAACAAAAAGAGATACCAAAAATATATTAAACTTTTCACAGATGCTCAAAACGTCTAAAACCATCCACATAATAAAAATATGTTATGTCCAATCCTATGAATGAAAGTTAAAATGTAAACCTTTTTTTGTATGGGAGAGCCATTCTTCGGCACGAATGGGTCGGCTCGACTGGAGTGACACCACGGCCTCACATAAAACTGACGTGAAAAACCACAGCATTGTGTTTCGCCGTGTGAGTGAGGTTACCGGAGGCCCAATCCTTCCTCTCCCCAATCCCTAAATCTCCAAATCCCTAATCCTCAAAAGGTCGGCAACGCACTCGTACCTCCTCCGTTAATGCGGGCGTCCATGGGCGGCGCTGATTGCTTACCATCAGGTAATCCATTTGCTCGTTTGCCCGTTTGACCCATCAAATAAAAAAAAGACGGTTAACTCGGTAGACACAAGCCACTCTTAGTTGAAATTTTACTTTTTTAAGTACCTTAGTTAGTTCTTCTGCGACTGACATCTCCAACGCGTGATGCGTTCTCGCTAACGCCGCGAGAGCCTCTTCTAACACGCGGTTGCGTTCTATCTGTTGACGAACAAATAAAAAAAAAATTAACATATTTTTTGCAGATTGAAAAAAGCTGGCTATTAATATATAATATACTGCTGGCTGGCTATATTAAATAGCTGGCTTAGCTAGTGATTATAGCCAGCTTTTATAGACAGATACGGAGAAAACAAAATCAGTTAAGGTTTAACGATGATAATATGGAGATGTGCGGCCAATTTTTAGTTCTATTAATTTTGCGATATACTACATACTTTTTTTAGCTACTAGATGACTCGACAAACTTGAGGCTTCAAATCTTTTAAACCGTTCCTGGTCTTTTAATAAATATTTTAAACAAGACTTACGAAGAATACTATAATAATACATGATTATTTTTTTAGACATTTTAGGAGAATTAACAATGCTATTTGATGCAAAAATATAATGTCACAACGAATCATCATACAAAACTCAAGAAAGAAAGAAATCATATTAACAGTTGTATTTGTTTTTTTTTTCAAAAGAATTGAATATAGCAATTATCGGAAATGACCCTAGTATATTACCTCTCTGCTAAGTCTGGCGGAGTCTGCGTCCCTGGCCTGAGCTACAAGCGCAGCGCAATGACGTAACGCTGATAAAGCTTCCGAACCCGTACCACAAACGTGTTGGAAGCGCTACAACAAAACATTCAAAACTTATACAACACAAGAACTTAATTTAAAAAATAATAACCAAATTGTAGTGAATGGAAAAGGATACAATGTGCTACCTAAACATTTTTTTATAAAAAGAACAGATAAAAAAAACAGGAATATTGTTAATATAGAAGTGTCAGTCAAGTGCTATTATTACAAGTATCTAAAGAACTATTTCAGAACTCCAGTAAAATGATGAGAACAATTTAAAGTTGAGTGTTAACTGATTTCAGTGGGACCCTTCGACGCTGGAGCACTGGATACGACTGCCCGCTGCGAAATAGCATGTTAGGCTTTCCGATGTTGGGTTGGACATTTTTTATTGTTTTTTATTCACCAATTTTTCTTTTGTTTTGCTTATTAACATTAGATTGTAAGAACTCGTCTTTCTAACAATATTATGGAGAAGTCCGAATAAAATAGTACATTTCATTACTAGCACGGGATGGCTGTCATTGCAAAGAGTTAAAATTAAGCAATTTAATCGAAATCACTCATTTTGTGTAAAAAAAAACAATGATGTATAAAACTATAGATACGTTGTCCGCGCTCTAAAATGACATGAAATGAAGGCAATTGACAACATCGCGCTTAGTTACGCACCAATCTGCCGCGCGACGCTACGTTTGTTTTTAATTTATACCGTGTGTGTAAACCTGTGCGAAACATAAAGCAAGCATGTCGTCGTGTGTGTACAAATTATACTCCAAAAGTTAAAGACAAAAATGTGTCATTTCATGCGTAAGTTCACCAAACAACCTACTTTTATTTTATTTTTTTCGATGCCGGCGCCCGCCATCTTATGGCGGCCGGCGCATGAAGGTATAGTCACGTGCCGATAGAGGAGGTTGAGACACTATTATACTTACTAGTGTTTTTGTTTTGTTGATAGAATTTATAATATTGTTTGAATATAATAATTATACTTGTTATGTTATGAATATTAATTATAAGAGGCAAAAAAGAAATTAAGTTTGTTTGAAGGAATTTAAAAATATGTATCTGCACCACAAGTCTATAATATATGACTTCGATTACTATACTGTTTGATTGCCTATTAGTATGTTAATGTTTTTTACAGTATTAAATAAAGGTTCTTTTATGTTTATAAGGATATTGTTTTATTTTTTAATTTAATATGTAACAATAATTACTGTTACGGAATTCCATCAATAACATTTTAAAGATTTTCTTTTTCTTTTTATTAAAATCGTAATGATACAAATCAACTATTTTATAAGTCAAGAAAATCTTCCCCATATGCCTCTAATAGCTACGTCAATAGTGCGCTCGACCAATGAAAATGTAGTTTAACTATTACTTATCCTGTGATGTAACTGAAGATGTATATTTATCTCCCTCTAGCAAAGGCATTCTACTATACGATCTCATATTTTCTTTCCCTTTCTTTACTCGTAGAAGTAGTTATCTAGTATTTTCGCCGTTTTTAAGCGCCGCGATGTTGGCTCATGGCGTGTCTATATATAATACGTCATTGAAAAAAAACAACAAAACTGGCGAAAAGAAAATTTCGGAAAATGGCGCCAATCGTAGAATGTACTTAAGCAGTTTTTTCACCCATTCTGGTAGGCAAAGGGAACTGCCCATACAGCCAAGTTTTTAGTACTTAATATTTTATTACCAGAAATGAAATTGAAATTAGTGACATGAAATGAACTGAAACCTTACCTAACTCATTCAATCAAATAATTAATTCTGATATTGGACAAATTAGTATTGTTAGCTTCTTTTTAGAAATAAATAAACCTATTTGCATGAGTCGCAAAACTTCTATGATTTTTTTTAGTTAAAACTTCATGGTTGATTTTTTTAATAGAAATTATTTTGACGATTGGAAAAGAAAACGCACTAGTGCGGGAAAGGCAAAAAAAGCACGAGTGTGTGTAAAATAGTCCAAATCCCGAACGCTACACGTCCCTGCCATACGCTACGTTTTGAGCAACTGTATTAAAAAGTATATTTTGGCGAGTGGCAGTGTCTTTCATAACTGCGCACCTAATAGCTGGGTAGACTAGACATGTGCAACTGATCCTATTTGAGATCCTTATCCAGTGATCCAGCATAAGAGAATTCGTAATACGGTAGCACCGACCATGTAAGCGGAGTGGTGTAGCGAGGTGCCGACGTTGAGGGACTTGTCGAGCGCGGCCACTATGGCGGCGCACTCCCGCAGCTGCGTGTCCAGCAGGGCCAGGCTGTTCGTCGCCGCCGTCAGCGCGTCCTGCATCGAACCTGGGACAGGACCAACACATATACTCTTCTGCAAAACTTTTTAAGGTATTTTACTGGGTTTAAAGAGGGAAATGGTATTCTTAAAAGAATAAAATTTTAAAAACAGTGTCCAACGAATTGATCGATAACAAGGTGATATTTCTTCTAAAATGGTACAACGGCTCATAATAAAAAAAATCTTGTCTGTTAGCCGGCTTTAAGTTCTTTAAATATTTTAAGACCAATTACGGAATTACTTTAATAGACTAAAGGTTTACTGATATTAAATATAGATTTTATTTCATAGTTTTCAAGAGAAAACAGTTGTAATAATGGACATATATATAATTTATAATTAATTTCTCCTTACCCAATGGTTTACATTCGTCTTCCAAGTCCTCTGTAGCTTCCCGCGCTGTGTCTGGCGACGCGCCCGCCCACAGATAGTGGCCAGAGTATGCAATGTGCTCGTTCAATGCAGTTATCCATTGCTATACAAATTGCAAATGAAAACCATTTTTAAAGTATAGGCATTTAACTAATTCTATTTATTAGTTTAATCAAACATTTTTCTTTGATGGCGCCACTGGCGAGTTTGATCCTATCATAGAAACATTTTGCGAAAAATAAGGGCAGTATTTTTAATTCATACAAAACATGGTGTGTTTACGCTGTATTTTAAACATTTGCAATAAAAAAAAAGAATAAGAAAATAACATAAATCGAATATTTTGTCATCATTGATGATATTTAACAGTTGTTCCTCTAAGGTTTGCTGTTAGAGAACCCAACTCTGGATTAAACTCGCCTTTGTACATATTTTTATTGTATTTTTTTATAAATGTATGTGTGTGTGCAATAAAGTATAATAATTAATTAATTAATAGTTGCTTAATAGTCCCTAGAACTGACCTGTCGACAGGCAGGCACGTCTCGTTCAGCCTGTACGGCGAGGCGATGCGTGTCGCCGTCGCTGAAGCGCAGTAGTATGGCGGCGGGGTCGGTGTCGGACGCGCTGAGCGTGGCGCCGTCCAGGTACTTGCGGCCGCGCCACTGCGTGCCGCCCCGCGCCGCCTCCGCGCGGGACCCGTAGTACAGGAGCACGCCGCGCTGTACTACCGCCTGCAGACATCTTCCTTGCTTACGTTTTGTGTTGAGCGGATAAATTATTATCACAAGAATCGACTAAAGGCAAACAGAGACTTGGGACAATTTATTTTGTTGTGAAAAAACGTTACCACTCAATAGGTATTGTATGTTTATTTGTAGCACCCAGACACGGAACAACAATTTCAGGGTTGCAAAAAGAGTTGTTCCGTACGGAAATCGACCCCGCGTCGCCGCACCAACCTTGTAGTCAGTTTAATGATTATGGCGCACTCGTAACTCTTTCGTTGTTGCGGGCAGCGCTGATTGCTTACCATCAGGTCATCTGCGGCAGCTCGTTGACCGTTCCATCTCATAAAATATACATATTTTCTTAAATTTATCAACAATTGGATCTATTCTTCAACTCACCCAAACTGGTCTCCATCCCAAGAACCGTGACCTCTTCATCAGCGGACCCTCGAACCTCGCGGCAGTTCTCTGTAACCGCTGCACCGGCCGCACACTTAAAACTTCACGCATCTCTGTGTCTTTAGCCATGTCTATTGCTAACTGACCTGGGAAGATAAAGTTGAAGATACATTGGAGAACTCATTTCATGGTCCCCTTACCTTGCGGCTCATAAACATGGAATGGCAATCGATCAACACCATTTTATTTGAATATACTTACATATGAGCATTGCTGCCTAACTAAAAGACGTCCTTACGTATTAGATTAAATTAATTATGTTATTTTTATCTGTACTTAATATTATAAAGAGGTCAAATGTTGTAAGTTTGTATGTAGGGGGTAAAGTTAGGAACCGCTGGTCGGATTCCCAAAATTCATTCACTTATTGATAGCTACAATGTTCCCTAGTGACATAGGCTATAAGACATCACGCTACAATCAAATGAAGCCGAGCAGCGAGTGAAACCGCGCGGAAGTAGCTAGTCTATACCTAATATTATAAAGTTAAAGAGTTTGTTTGTTTGTTTAAACGCTTTTATCTCTAGAACTACTGATTCGAATTGAATAATTCTTTTTGAGTTTGCTAGTCCATTTATCGAGGAAGGCTATAGGCCTATATATAAAACATCACGCTATGATATTTAGGAGCTAAGCAACGTGTGAAACCGCGCGACATAAGCTAGTTATATATAGAGGCATACAGTACGGCCGACGTATCTTGGCGAGTCTGAAGTTAGCCGTTTGTCTGCGCAATGGATCTTTTAGGAACAACATTGTGTACTGCGCAGCTAATCGGCTAACTTCAGACTCGCCAAGATACGTTGGCGGTATTGTACCTACTTACCACTATTATTCCTGAGCGTAGTATCGACTCCATTCTGTAGAAGTAACACAGCGAGCCTGGTGTGCCCTCTGTACGCTGCGCAGTGTAAACACGTGTTGCCTTGCGCATCTACGCAGTTTATATTTGGGGGATTCGGACTGCTTAGCTGAAAATATTAAAATTTATATTGGTTTTTATTAGGGTAGGATTTTGGCTATACTTTGGAATGGATAGATGAATGTCGATGTGATGTAGGTCATGGTGAAGACTTTGAAATAAACAGAACTTCTTATTGCATTCATCAACAGCCTATAAGTGCCCACTGTTGATCAAAGGCCCCTCCTCACACGGAGAAGGATTGAGTGGTCATTGATGCACGCTTGCTTTTGCAAGGCGATTTCAAACGTATCTATAATAAGAAAAAAGTCCAGGTTTCCTCACGACGTTTTCTTTAACCGTAGGACAGTGATGTCTAAATAATCTTAGAAGGAATTGGGTAGTTTCCTGTGTCAAAAATAAATTAATTTCACGCCTCAATACAATAACACATTGAAAAATAACTACATCATTATTCATCCATATGTCGATTCATTAAATGTTCGATATTTTAGCAAATTTAAAAAAAAACAAATAAGCTATTTGACTCAAAACTACTATGACGTCATAACTTACAGTTTCATACGAAAAGCATCGTTTTTGACATTTGGATAAAAGTATTGAATTTGATTAGTTGGTAACTATCGTATTCCATGTAAGTAATCTTAATAATATCTTACTAATATAATAAATGTGAAAGTTACGATGTTTGGATGTTTGTTACTCAATCACGCCAAAAAGGCTGGACAGATCTAGATGAAATTTGGCACAGGCATAGGATACACTCCGGAATAGGACATAGGCTTTTCATCAACATACCACGCGGGAAAAGCCGCGGGCGGCAACTAGTAATTATATAAAAAAATATCATACCAATTCCTGAATATCTTCAATCCTGCCATCCTTGGCGGCTGTCAGTAGTCTTAGTTCTCGTTCGTGCCTCTCCGCCCTCCCAGCAGCCTCGAGCAATCTTTGCACGTCTCTCGTCTTAGACATGTCACATGGCGTCCGACCTTCGCCGTTCATTATATTGACGTCAGCTTTGTATTTTAATAGGAGGATCACTAGTTCCTGTTGGAGAGATTGAATGGATTGATTAAGAACATTCTAGTCTTAAATTTTAAATAATATTAACTTTAACACAGCCATAACGAGATTGACATGCTGTGGATAAACATGGTTATCCAAATTTCTACTAATATTATAAATGAATATTGTAAAGCTAAAGAATTTATTTGTTTGAACGCCCGGAACTCGGGAACTACTGGTTTGAATTGGAACATCTTTGTTAACGATGGATATTCCCCATTTATCGAATAAAATATAATTAAAATCACGCGGCGACCAATGAGAGCCAGAGCAGGCAGTGAATTATTATAATA
This sequence comes from Spodoptera exigua, assembly GCA_902829305.4. Classification (NCBI taxonomy): domain Eukaryota; kingdom Metazoa; phylum Arthropoda; class Insecta; order Lepidoptera; family Noctuidae; genus Spodoptera; species Spodoptera exigua. The sequence continues at coordinate 15,051,458 of LR824603.2, forward strand.
TACGAAGTATTTTTACGCGATCTGCCAGAAAACATCAGGTAAGTAGGTACTGATATTCTAGTGAATCAGGTCTTTGTTGCGTTAATTCTTTAATTTTAAGGAAGGAACTAGTTCAAAACTCATGTCGCATCTATTTGAATACAGACTTAACATGAAGTTAACTTAAAAACTTTGTCCGATTTTCGACTTTATTGACAAACGTAATCAAAATACAAAACGAATGAAAAATCCATTAAAGTCTGACACATTGAAGGAGCTAAATCTGCCAGCGTTTGCACCTCGTGAAGAGGAAAAATACAACGTGACATCATAACCAGAGTATAATGTTCCATATTTAATTAAGTTGGAAAATTCAATGAAGTGTGGAACTGTAATCGACACCGTTTAAAAGAGCGAGTTTCTGCCTAGTGTAAATATAGGTCGGTCGATCATTTAGGGAGTGTCAGCCAAATATAGAAGACACGTTTCGTTGATCGTCATGGAAATATTCCAAAACAGCACCGCGTAGGAGGCGGTAGAAGCGCCTCGGAGGCTTTTACGGCTAATATGAACAAACGACTTTAATCCAAAAGATATTAGACAGTCGTCTTTGACACCAACTCAAGAGCAACTTAATTAATAGAATTTATATTGATGTTATAAAGCTGTAGAGTTTATATTTTGTTTGTTTGAACACGCTAAACTCCAGAACTACTGGCCTGGCTTATCGGGGAATGCTATAGGCTGCATAACATCACGCTACGATCAACGATCTGTAGGAGCTGATCAGCGGCTGAAACAACGCGAGAGTAGCTAGATAAAAAAATAAAGCATATTCCTAAAATCGATCAGTCTATAGAGCTATACACCTTTTATAGCTCCATCCTTCTTTCTCGACCGGAAGATTCACGCTTTAACACGTCATAGTAGGCCATCAGGACTCTTACTAAAGAGCATGCGACATCTTTACGACTAATTGAATTCCCAATGTGACTTGAAACTAGTATCTACCTAGAGCGTTTCTCAATTCACGTGTAAAACTTAAGTAGTAACTTTCAATAAGTCAGCTTCACTGCCTGTCCTGACAGTTCGCGATTCCCGCCATGTATCATAACGCTAACTACTCTAGCTTCACAATAACACAATATCTATGGTTGAATAACTTTTTTACGAAACACATTCTTACCTCATTTCCAATAAAGGAGGCTTTATGTAGCGCAGAGTCGCCGGTGTCATTGACTTCGTCTACATTGGCACCAGCCTCTAATAATGCTTCTACTACATCCTTATGTCCGAAATATGTGGCCAAGTGAAGTGGAGTCCAACCTAGATTTGTTTTGTTTTTGCCTGGAAAATATACATGTTTTATTTTGATAAAATATTATGTAATATAGTAATTTGAGAAGATTATAAAAATATTACTATAAATTGCTAAGAGTTTGAGCTAAGAACTGAAAGAAAATTGTGGCCAAATCAAGGTGGGCTGAGTAAAACATTTTAGTTTGTGATTTGTATTTGTTCATAGGCTTGTGCTCGTATATTACGAGTATCAAGCAAAGGGTTTAGTCATGTGTAGTAGTATTATTAGGTACCAACTTCTGAAAAAGGAGGTTTCTCATTTTAGACCATAGATTTGTACTTTATATGCTTTTTCAGAACATATAAGTGGGTAACCTATCAGTAAAAATTATGCTTTTTGTCATCTCAAGTGTTGTTTTAAGTAGGTTGTTTCTGAAATTTATTTTTAAATGAAGTTTATACTACATATCCCCCCCCCCTTCCATTGTGACATAATAAGGCCTTCCCTACATAATAAGGGAAGGCCTACATTGTGACATAATAAAGGAAGGCCTTATTATGTCACAATGTTATGTTATGTGTAAACTACTATCATTAACTGCTCATTTATGATAGCTTAGAGGCATATGCAGAAGCCTAAACTGACTTAGAAAGTTGTCACTACTTATTTACAACAATTAACTCATTTCAATCATATTTCTCAACATTTGTTAAACTTGTAACATGACAGAAATGGAAAAAACTCAACAGATCAAATAGATAGTGATATGAAATGATGCAAACAGATTATGTTAATTATTAGTTCAAATAAAATATCACGAATGAGTAACAAATTAGCATACTTGTTTTTCTTGTCTCATAAAATGTTATCTTGTTCTACTATTGTTTTATATGGTTTTAAAGTCTAATAAATATATTAATATAATAATTCTGTAAGTTGTCAACTTTAGTTTTTAAGTTTAAAGATACAAATTTAAATGTGCTTATTAAGAACTTTACCAAGAACTCTACGGTACTACATAAGGAATTTGAACTTGCCCTTGTTTTGGTTTAAGGTTGAATAATTGAATACTGATTAGGTACTAAATATTAAGACATTTTTAAATGTATTATCTAGTTTAAATTAACATAAAAGATAACTTTATTCAAGTAAACACACAAATATCTGTTCTATGTATGTTTGAACAAATAAATTGGTATACATACTTACCAATTTAAATCTTTGTACCTACATGGAACAGAATATATTGGGCAAACTTATTTCTTTGGGAGAAGAGAGCACATTACTGAATTACCTATTTAGTAATAGGCAAAGTTCCTACAGTAACAGTATCAACAAAACTATTTGAATTGAACATGCAGTTTATAATGTTGTTAAACTCAACAACAACATTTAAAAAAGTTATAAAAAGGCCAGTGACAATCAACCCTTCTGACACAGACACAGTTCAGTGTTCTATAATGATTTGTTGTTAGTTATTATAAAATGTAAACAATGGCTTAGTGAAACAATGACTCATAGTTGATAGTTGGTCATAATAATTAAAAACCTATGATAATGGAATGTCTCACAACTGTACAAACTCATACTATGACCTCATTTTGTACTTTGAACTTTTTGTTTACAAATTTAAAAAAATCTGCGCTATGATAATAAAGAGTTTTATTTCTTTAAACAGGAGACTCTATGGAACAAGTAGTCTGATTTCAAAAAAGTAAATCTGTGAGAACTTTCCTTGTATCTCTGTTTTGGCATGTCTACACATAATATATGGATAAGTAATAACTTGGTGTAGATGTACAGAGTAAAACTCTTAAGGAACGCTAGTAATTTAATAAGTATATTATTAAATTGTTATTATCACATCAGCATAATAGAAATGAAAATTTTGAGTAAGGAACACATTTTATAAAATATTAAATAGTTTTGTAACTTGGAACTATTATTAAGTTGTTAAACTTACCTTTGCAATTGATATCAATAGTCAACTTCCCTTCATCCTTCGCTTCCAACATCGCCTTGACCACAGACAGTTCTCCATGCCTGGCAGAATATAACAATGATTCGTGTGCCTCATTATTAGTATTATTTTCTTTGGAGCTAGACATACTGGCGACTTGTTCTCTCCGTGCCTAATTTACACAATGTTTTGTCGCAAAACATGGGTTTCTGACATCAACACCAGTCAGCGTCACTCGTCGTTTTATATTTCGTTGAAACACCACACAATAAGTCCGATTTGAAAATTCGAATTTCGCATTTAACGTTCACTGATATACATGATAAAATCACACATTCATGCGACGCCGATATGTAAATTAATTAATTTGCGAAACTCAATGCAAGCAGAGCCTACCCGCAGAACCCACCTTTCATTTTTATAATTTGACAGAATCTAATGTCACTGTCACGCTGCTAGTCAGTGCAAGTTGTGAATTCGCTAGTAGTTCCGTACATGCTTTATGCTATTTATAAATTAATATTAAAGTGAGTTAGAGATGTTGAAGCAATAGTTATTGGTAAAAATGTACACAACCTAATATGATTTATATTAATTATGTGCTTAACGTTCACGCTGGGTGCATACCTACATTATTATACTATAAATTTTGAATTACAATTTTAAAAATTTTGCAAGGTAAGTCAACTTTATGTTATATAGGTTAAATTTTAATTATTTTGATCGGCAATTATTTCACTCAACACATGAAATGATGATGATTCAACAATGAAAATGTCATGGGCTTCATTCTGCTTACACGGTACCTTAATTTCAACGTCCTTGACCTCATATCCTGATTGTTTAGTTTCCGTTCAGAAACGAGTAAAAAGTACCCTGTGGATGATATAATATTTATTGTAAATAAAGTTATATTTTCACTGTGGTTTCGTGTTAAATATAAAAAATGTAAAACTAACTAACGTATTATTTACTTCTTTAAATAATAAGTGTAACATAGGGCACCTGAGATACAAATTCAAACTTTGATTGTAGATCAATGATTTTGGATCTGTCAGAAAGTAAACTGTCACTAACGTCTGACTATACCGGTGTCAATCAATATCCAAATAAATATTATTGAAAAATAAATAAAATGTGCGATGATGTTCAAAACTGCTGTCGAATATGTCTGGACGTCGAATCGGACCATGTCAACATACTGGAAAACCCCACCATCACCCTTCAATTGAAAGCATGTCTTTCCGTAACCGTATCATCCAATGATCATCTTCCTAAAACGATTTGTTCATCTTGTGTATCGTTATTGAACCAATTTTATAATTTTCAACTCAATGCTCGCTGTTCTCAAGACTGGCTTGAATCTTCGATCCAAGAAAAGTTGAAAAACAAGACGGAAAGCAAAATGGTGATACAGCCGTTACCGGACTCTGAATACAACTCAGACTCACTCCTAGAATTTCTAAACAATACAGCGAACATAGAGGAATACTTAAACAACTTGGGTAAGGAAGATATACCGTGTATTGTGAACATGTTAGACAAAAATGAGCATAGTTTTGAAATAAGTAAATTGAATAACAAAATCACTAAAGTGCCAAGTCCTAAAAAAATAAATTTGGCGAAAAAGTTTAAATCAGAAAAGGATTTATGTGATTCAGAAGTACAGATGGTAAAAGGTATAGTAATGAGGGAATTAGATAGCAAAACCAAAGTCAATCAAGTAAAAGTAGAATCTAGTGCATTCATCTGTTTTGGATGTAAAACTAAGTATGATACAGTACAAAAATTGCTACAGCACTTGAGTGTTTGTGACATAGCATCTAGAACATGTATACATTGTGATATGCTGTTTAATTCTAAGCAACAAATGCAAATGCACTCAATTACACACAATACATCGGCTCCTTTTACCTGTAACTGCGGTCAAGAATTCCCATCTAAAGAGAGACTGTTACAGCACCACAAAACTTGTCTCATGGACTATGCAGCTTCGGTTGGATGTGTGTACCGATGTAAAGGATGTGGAGACACGTTTAAAGAGAGATTTCAACTGTACAAACATGCTAAGGAACATATTGTTAAGGCTGAAGAGAGAGTGTGTGATATTTGTGGTCACACATTTAATGGTACGGATGCCCTGATTAAACATAGGAAGGATGAACATGAAAAACCTGAGAAGGTTATTTACAGGTGAGGTTTTACTATGTATACGATAATTAATTAAAATTTTGGCTAACTAAATGAGTAATCTCAACACTTTTGATAGTTGGGTGCCTATTATACAATAGAAATGTTTAAAATAAGCAAGAAATGATTTGAACAATTCAGTGTTTAAGAAAACTAAATATTTCACTGTATTCAACTCCTATTTCAGATTTAGGATATTCATTGTAAACTAAAACCTTTTCAATTTCCTAAAATCAAATTATTAGTTTTTTTGTTTATTGAACAAAATTAATTATTTGTTCCAATTTATTTGAGCCAATGGATGTAGGTGGCACCTTATCATTTGATGCGGAGGGTTAAAAGGGAGGCAGTTGTTTTTGTGTGTCTTTCGGCTAATGATTATAATGAATTTTTTGTTCCTAGTCTAATATAAAATTGTTGTAGGTACTTGGGTATTCTTATTAATTGAATAAAATTGACTAAGAAGGTAACAGATAGTTCAGTTTTCAGTCAGTACAAGTGGTTCACATTTTGCTACTTGGCTCAGTTAACTAAATAAAATATTTACGTAATTATTGTGGTTTTAATAGACATAACAAAAACGTTAATTTATTGATTGTTACAGATGCAAAGTATGCAACATAACATTGATGGACCGCAAAGAAATGTACCTACATGTGAAGACGCATACTTCCAAGCCGGAACCTACTCGTCACTTGTGCGAGTCATGTGGACGTAGCTTCGCAACTAGAACCTCTTTATTCCGTCACTCAATACTCCATGCAAGTGAAACAACGATGTGCCATATTTGCAATAAGCAATTTGTTGATGCCAAATTAATGGAACATCATTTAAAAGAACATATAGAAATAACAATCTGTGAAAAGTGTGGACAAGGTATAAACAGATACAAACTGGCTACTCATACCTGTGTCTAAGGTGTAAAATAATAACATTATCATGCGGCCAACTAGCTTAATTTATTTGTATATTAAAACACATTGCTCCATTATAAATAACCAATCATGGGTTTTTGGCCAATGAATGGTAAGCCACAAACTTTTTCTGTACGCATACAGAAAAAAAACATTCCGTGTACAGTAAAATTGTAATTTTATCTACTTATAAATTAGCTAGTTGGTTCCTGGAACTATTTTGAAAAGAGAAAACAGATCACTGCAGAAATTGGCAGATGAATTCTCTCTTTAGCTTATTTATGCATTTATTTACTACCAGCTACTGGTAATGAAGTGTATAGCTACCATTTTTTATTCACTAAATGGGGCCAACGTGGACCTGTCGTCTTATCGTCAAATAGGAATGCAGCTAGTATTACGCGATTGGCCCATCGATCACTAATAAAGAACTAGATACACAATCAGTGACAAAAAAATGTCCTAACTGAAAGTCCACCAAACTCAACATCGCGGTGTAGTTTTAGTTTAGTACCACTCGAATGCTCCGACGGTAAACACGCCTCAGTGCTCGTTTAAAAACTGCAAAAAACACAAATTTAATACGCAAAAAGGATGGAATTTCATATTTTCGTTAAGTAATAATATTATCATTATATAATTGTCATCATTCTATTTTAAATATTGATATTTTATTAAGAAATCAACTTTAAAACTTTTTCCAAATGAAATCGTATTCAAAAACCGGGGTTATAATGCACACAGTTTATAAAGACACTTATACCAAACTTAAAATCATTCTCTAGCATGACCACTAGCTTTTTTTGGTGTCGGGTTGGAAAATCCTCATGGAGACCCACCGCCCTCGGGGTAAGGGCGAAGGGTACTGTCAGACTCTTACTGACTAAAAACCAACCCGGTGTTCCTCCAATAACCCATGTGTCGGAGGGGCGGGTATCGCCGAAGCATTCGTCGCAACCCCCCGACGGGTATTGGCCCGCCAGATAGTAAGGCGGGCCCCGTCACCCACTGCGGCCGTCACCCCGACCGCAGGACTCCACTACGAGGCGCGCGCGGAACACGGCACCGCCGCCTCGGGGCCTGCTGCTGGTCGGACGACTAGACGCCCCGAGTCTGTCGTCCGCAGGCCGCGCCCTACGGTGGCCGCAGGTCGGCCACTCTATGACGTCTAGTGCGTCTGCTGCGGGAGGGAAGAGAGGAGGCAGCCTCTCTCTCCCTTTCCGCCGCCTCCTTTGCGAGCATCACGGCCTCGCAAAAGATAGCGACGGCACTCCACCCTGACTCGCTCCCGACCATAGTAGACACTACAGCCGGAAGCGAGAGATTTCCCGCAGCACCTACGGCCGCGACCAGGTCACGGCGCTGCTCGGCCCAAGCTGGACATTCCGCCAACGTATGCAGCGCCGTATCGTCGCGGCAATTACCACAATGGTGGCACTGAGACGTCGGCTCCCGGCCTATGCGACACACGTACTTCCCGAAACACCCGTGTCCGGTAAGCACCTGCGTCAGCCGGAAGCTGAGGGCGCCGTGGCTCCTATTGAGCCACTCCTGTAGAATTGGCCTTACCGCCGCTATAGCGGCGTGCCCCGCCGTGGGTTGCGCTAAACGCGTCTGCCACTCCGCCACTAAGGCCTGGCGGAGTTCTGCCCTGCGTGCCTCAACCTGTCGAGGCACCAGGCGCTCGCCCCGCTCGACTGCCTCCGCACGCCACCAATAGAGTGACGCGAGGAGCTTTGCGTCGAGGTCCCAGGGCGGGGATCCGGCTAGGAGGCTCGCTGCCTCAAAGGAGATCGTACGGTATCCCCTTATTATCCTGACGGCCATCGCGCGCTGTGGCCTTCGCAGCGCAGCGATGTTGCGAGCCGTCAGGGCTCCCGCCCACACTGGCGCGGCGTATAACGCCATCGACCGTACGACCCCCATGTAGAGCCTCCGGGAGGAGTAGATGGGCCCCCCCTGGTTGGGCAGCAAGCGCGACAAAGCAGCAGCGGCGCCCATCAACCGGGGGGCGAGCCGTGTAAAGTGCGGCCCGAAATTCCACCGACTGTCGAGAACGAGTCCGAGGTACTTCATCGTGGACTCAACAGCGATGGAAACCCCTCCTACTATGATGCTGGACCCCTGAGGTGGCTTCATCCTCGGCCCATGAAAACACAGGGCCTCCGATTTGTGCAATGCCACTCTCTAGCATGACCACTTAAGTTGTTCGGTTTACGTGGATTGATTCTGTTCCGTTTAGTGGAGACGCTATTGTTTCTAATTTTATTAATTGTTTTTTTTATTAAAAAATAGTTTTTATTTAATATTATACTTCTTTACTGTGTTTATTAAAATATGGAATAGGCAGATATAATAGATTTAATTTTAACTGCAGTAAAGAAATTTTTTTTTTAGCTTTCATCAAAACCCGTGCGATATGAAAAATTGACAACAATAACGCCAACATTTTCAGTACTTACTTTAGATATATACTCTTTTTATTATTTTACATCTTTTTTATTTCACTTCGAATAGAAAGGATTAAGGAGGACGAAAATAATAAAAAAAAAATTATAACTATATGCATTAGTTTCATTGGTAAATAAATGAACAAACCTATAGAAAAGAATACTATAAGTAATGCGTTTTAATTTGCGTATTTTCTTTTTTTGATAAATTATAAAATACGAAAGAAATATATTTCTTACGACACATTTCGACTTCAATCATTCTTTGTCCTAGCGGTGAGCCGAAGTCGTTAAATTTTATTGTTTATTTTTGACACTTTGTAAATTCGACTTAAAAACATGCGAATATGGTTCAATTTCTTATGATTTATGTTTGTCAAGAGCTTCGGTCGCAAAAAATATTAACATTTTGTACATCACTTTGTAAAAACAACTCTATGAGTTGCATTTAAGGTTTAATTTACATTAATGCATGTTTATTTCAAGTATAAGTACCTAAATACAGTTGGCGACAGTTTTGAAGCGAACTTTTGTATGGGATTGTGTATCTAGTTCTTTATTAGTGATCGATGGATTGGCCGTTAAATTTTTGTCAGCTACAGTGATTGGACAAACTGACGTCTTTTTTGACTAGCGTCATCTAGTGAGTGAAAAAAACGGTAGCCAACATTAAACGTAAGTTTTCTGTGATTTTTTTAAGATTTTTTAGGCAAAGTGCCATCTCAGTACCTACGTAAAATAATCGTGTAGTTTTGTATTTTTAAATTCGGAAAATATTTGTTTCTTTGTTTTGGAGACAACAGGGTAGTTTTCTTCGGTATATTTTGTACAAAAATTATACAGTGAAATGAGAAATAAATAGAAAAATAAACTAACTATTTAAAGGAATACCTACGTCGTATTGGGAATATCTGCCATCTTACTCGCACGGATATACTTTTAGAAATTTGTGTTATCACGCTTTCATGTTAAAAACCATAGAAACTAAATAAAAAGTTATTTGTGAACATTTTTGCGAAAGGGTTGAGCGATACAGAGACAGACGATGTTATATTTCCGTACAAACTCATTCGTAACCACTCATTTAAAAATGAATCAAATATGTTCGTAACTAGGTTTTTAGACTAGAATGGGTACTAGTTTTAATCTATATCGGTTTCCATGATTATTGACTAGAATGTTTGCACAAAATAAAGAGGTTTTTAAAGGCTACTAAAAAAATCAAAGCTACCCTACAATTCCTCAATTAAAATGGAAGTACCTAATACTTTGTAAAACAGCAAAGGCTTTACGTATTGAAACTATTGCATAAATATTTCTCTAAAACATTTTAAAAAAGAAACATAAGATGTCTGATATTTTTATGTCTTCATAGGGCTGATTTTTTAATGGTTAAATAAAAGTTATCTGGGGAATAATTATGATGCCGTCGCGTCAGAATGTTTGTATCAGACAGTGATAGAAACAATTTTATTCCTCAGTTAACATTTATCTGACTATTGAAAAATCAGACATAAAACTATTATCGACCATTGATGGTGGTATAAAATGTATTTCTTCCGAGTGAAACAAAATAAAACGATTTAATTTTATACATGATTTTATTGTTATTATTATTGTAAAATAGTCTATAAGGTTGGTTCTATTTATTTACTTTACAGATAATAAACACAAGTATAAAAATTATTCACGAGAATTTTTAAAACTAGAGGCGTTCCATTTTGAGCTTCGAACTTTAAAAATATTTAAAATCATTCTTCTATTTTTTTATATTAGGTGAGAATTGAGTGTCACTCAATTATTTGATCAGCTACCCACTAATATCGAGAGTGACTTTCGCATATACTTTCAACTAGCTTTTGCCCACGACACCGTCCGCGTGGTATAGTGACTTCCTGCAGATTTTTGGTATAAAAGCCGTTGTCCGTATGTCGTTTCAGTTCCAAACTATGTCTGTTCCAAATTTCACCGAAATCGGTTCTGTAGTTTAGGCATGAAGAAAAGTCATACAGACAGACAGACATAGTTACTTTCGCATTTATAATATTAGTGTAGATATAAATTATTATAGATACAGTAAAAAAGATCTCACATTCCGGGCGGCGGTATTCCCGAACCGATACGACCTTCAAACCTTCAAAAAACGAGCGTATTCCTTCTTAAAAGGCCGGCAACGCACCTGTGGCTCCTCTGGTGTTGCGGATGTCCATGGGCGGCGCCGATCGCTTACCATCAGGTGATCCGTCTGCTCGTTTGCCAACTATTCCATAAAAAAAACAATTGTCTAAAATTCTTTGTACATACAAACATTTCATTCTAGAAATCTCATGAGCACTCCAGCTCTTGAAATAATTCTCCACTCGCTTATATCTGGATATTTAGGCTTATAAGATAGCCGATTCTCTTAGCAAAAACAAAACCATCCTCTGTGACGGAAGTTAAAGAAATCAGTAAAAATAACTCTTATTCTGAACGGCATTAGGTTGTTTAAATCTATAAGGAACTTCATGAATGAAGGTATGCTGATAATTCTGTAGTTCTTGCGGACTCCTGAAAAGTGGAAAATATTGGCTTAATTTAAAGACACCAAAAAAAAAAAACCTATCTCAAAAATTGCTGAATTATCAGTCTGTTGATCTCTTTCTTCATTACTTCCACTGGGAATAAAGACTTCTGCATGAATGGGCCGTCTCGAAACCACCACAGCGTTGTGTTTCGCCGTGAGAGTGAGAGTACTGGAAACCCGATCCTCCCCTCCCCCCCATCTTACTCCAAGCTTTGAATCCCCAAAACCCCTTATCCCCATAATTTGCAACTCCTCTGGTTTTACAGATGTCCATGGGCGGCGCTGATTGCTTATTGATTATTCCAAGTGGTTAGAAATAACGAAAAACACTACAAAGACCCACAAAACAGCGAAATATACCTTCAATAATAGTCTTAGCTGCTTGTTTCGCCGTGACTTCGGAGTACCACGCGGTGAAGCGATGCGAAGGCTGTGGGTACATGCCGGTGGCAACTGTTGCCAGGTAAACTGATGTGGTGTTGATGTTCTTAGTCCACATGTCCAACCTCAGCTCTTCTGTTATTGAGTCCATTAGTCCTGGGTGATAAAAATCAAGGCTTTTAAGAGACTTACAATACACATTTCAACGACTTTGTTGTGTTTTTTCCAAAAATAACCTAATCTCCAGTTAAATATTTTTAATCATAAAAAAAAGTGTAATCCCTTATATTTTCCTGCGCCGCCCGTAGTTGCGTTTTCAAATACCGTTTCCAGAACAACAATTTGTGGATCACATAGAGTTGTTCCGTGCGGATATCGAGACCGCGGCACGTTGCACGGTAGCTAGTTGCCCAGCCACAGCGTCAACTGTGTAATCAGAAACATTCTTGCATCCGTCATATAGAATGGTTTACTGAAATGGCAGATAAGGTACTAGAAGGGTGAATGGCTACCACTGTTTTCAAACCTTTTAGTCCAAATTTCGCTGCGCAGTACGGAATCATATCGGCACAAGGCATTAGGCCTGCGCTGGAGTTTATCGCGATTATATGCCCATGCCGCCGCTCTATCATATTGGGCAGGAATGCTTGAATGACCTGGAAACCAAATACTTGATGATTATAAGAACATGTAGATAGAACTTCGTATAAAATAAATACTTACCTACCTTTTTCTTGTTAGTCGAAAATCATGCAAGCAAGGGTGAGGTGAGAGGAACTGTCAGACTTTTGCTGACCCTGTTCCTTCTCCTGCGCCAGGCTGAGGCCGCGGTGCCTCATTGCGCTTACTCCACAACCCTAGCTAAACGTCGGCACCAGTATTCAGTAGGGTATATTAGCTCTTTTGCGCTTTTTTGGCACGCGCTGTACGCTCGGGTCTGGTTCTGGGCGAGTGGCAAGCTACCCTTACTCGCCGTCTGCAAATCCGCGCTAACGGTCCGCGATCCTCGATCTTCAAAGGCGGGAGTGTGTACTACGGCGGCTGAAGCGTGAGGAGGAGGATAGCTCCCTCACGTGCTCCGCTTCCTTCCTTTGACTAATCAGAGAAAGTTATTACTTTCCGTACTTCAGGAGTACGAAAAGTAACTACTCGTACGACTATGGTAGGTAAATAATCTTTCAGTTTACCCAAAAATGTGAAAGCAGGTTGGTCTCGATGAGCTTCATAATGGCGTCTTGTCGCAGATGACTGATGGGTGCGCAGGTCAGGAGCCCCGCGTTGCTCACCACCATCGACACGTCGGTCAGCTGCCGTCGCATGCGCAGTGCTACGGCTGCTACTTGTTCACGAGCTGTCACGTCTATTGTGTAGCCGTAACACTGAGAAATAAATCAGACTTGTTATAATACTTAGCAAAACCTCTGGACTGTATATTTTGTAAAAAACGGTTCTACATTTTTTCGCAAAGCAGACGAAAAGATGAAAAGTCGAGCAGACGGATTATCTAAAGAAAAGTAATCGACGCCACCTATGAACACAGACAATACCAAAAGAGCTACTACAAGTGCATTGCCGGCCTCTCGTGGGTTATTCGGGATTTAGAGAGAATGGGGGGAAAGATAGGGCCTTCAGTAACCTCACTCTGGCAAAGAAACACAGCGTTAATACATAGGGAAAGAAGAACAAATAAACCCTAAGGTTTATTCAAAAGACACTAATAAGGTTGATATTAAGCAGTACCTCTCCATCTTTTAATCTTATTTCATCGACGACAGCATTATTTCTCCGAGCATCGCTGTCCCAACATATGACGGTGGCGCCCAACTCTGCGAACTGAATGGCCAACTCCCTTCCGATGCCATGACCTGCTCCCGTAACCTGTGCGACAGCAAATTTATGAAATACCAGTCTTTTCAAACAAAAGTGCTTTAGGCTAAAGCAAAGAATGTATCATACAATTACCTACTGTAATTAGGTAGGCAGAAAGTAAATTGCAAAGCAGCAAGATCACTTATAATCACTGTCTATCAAGAAATAAATGTAAACAATACTAACTAAAACAGTTTCTCCATGTAAGCTTTTCATAGTTGGCGGGATTAACACCCTTGCAGCTGCCAGCGTACAGGTAGAGCACAGTTTGAGAAGCAGTACCAAAGTATCTAAGGTCCAGAGAGGCACAGCAGCCAACCCCCCACTGCCCCACCACGGTAAGATCCATACTTCTTGCAGCACCCTAAACTTCCTAGCCAAAACACGTATAAGACGTACAAATATATTTTTCCTATTCATAAAGATAAAATAAACCTAAAAATACACTGACAGAATGACAGTTGCAGTTGAATTGACAGTTGCTATGATTTTATTGGATATGTATGGTGGTTACCAAGTCGCGAGTGGCCAGTTCCGTTAGGATTTGAAAAAAGAGTTAGGTATAAAAAGTCCTTTGTTTTATATTGCAAAGTGGTTGTATTGGCTCTTGTTATGAAAACAACTAGTACTGTTAGCTTAATAATCAATACCTAATAATATCTAAGTGTTTCTATCTACATCTAACTCACCTCAATCCACATACTCGTTATAGGTACTACTTTAGTATATCACCATGAAGGTTGCTTTATAAAACGTTTCGCATTCTACTGCCTGTCAAATCTATAGTCTTTGATAACTCAAGATCTTCACAATAAAATTGTACCTATAAATGTTTATATTATCAACTAAATATAAACATTAACGACTAACCAAAAATCATTTACTATTTATTTGTAATCATTCTACAAAATGGCGAAACCCTTGCAAAAAGAACGAGAAAACAGATCGGCGGAGAAGAAAGATGTGGTTTTCCACCCTTTTACTATATCTCCGGAAAGTGCACACACATCGATATTGTTGCTAGATGCTGTAGAACCTGAAATAATATGCCAGGTAAACGTGACACTTTCATTCTTCTTAGAGGTAAACAATCATAGTCAGACGGAAAGTCTCAACTGCTGAACATGGAAGCCCATAATGGGACAATAATAACAGTAGGTAACAATGGTACAATAAAAGTAATTTTAAACGCTTGTTGGTTATCGAAAATATATAGGACAACACAAGCACACCTTCTATTCCAGAGTAGGACGTGTTATTAAATAAAAGCGTATTAAAGGGGAAAATGTTTTATTCTCATACCCCGCGCATAGATACACCTCTGATTTATTTAAGAAAGACCACGAGGAGACACTTCATGATATCGGTCACAATAGTGGGCCATAATATGTTTGCTGACCACTCCAGGGCTAGCAAAAAAGAAATATATATTTTGTGTCGGCTGTGCGATGCCCGCCGGACTAACAGACAATAGGAGAAGGACTTTATTACATCATTATACCTGATAAATAAAAATATAAAGCATCTCATCATCATCTTCTTTAAATAGACTCTCCGAGCGATAACAAAGTTCTCGGCGCAAGAGATGTCGAATCGCGAAATCCTGTTCGATTTGGACGCGATATCACACATTCTACCTCATGTGGAACATTTGGAGTTGAACATCCGAAGGTTTGCTTTGAAAGCCCTGGCACAACTCTGTCAGTTACCACGAGGACCAGAGCAAGTGTTGAAGGACCCACAAAACTTGAGGAAAATTGCTTCCTTGCTCGTAAAGGTAAGTAGGTACCATAACCAGTAGATACTAAGTATAGTTTATTGGTACTAGTTTTAGCCCGTTACTTTGTCCGAATGGAATGTAGATAAAAATCAACCAAGATACGTGTTAATCCAGGGTAGATACGTGATCTACATACCAAGTTTTAACCAGAACGGTCCAATCGTTTTTGCGCGGAAGAATAACAAACATACATACATAGTTATTATTCTAAATCCAAACATTCTCAAAAACTTCCTACTAAAGTCCTAGGAAGTGGATAGGATATTAGTACTTAATAGGATTATCCAACACGGCTTGGTGCATATTATCAAGCTACCGTAGATTGGGTAAATTGATATTGATATGAATAGATGATTTAACTTTTACCATGACGTCTGTTCGTTCGACTGCTTTTCACAAAAAAAAAACAAGTAGGAACCTAAAGCACATTGTCATAAAAATTCGTGTAGGTACAAAGTCTCTATGCTGAGATTTATCACCTCTCTTCTTCTTAAAAGCTAGATCCTTCTATCCTTTTATAGTTACAAAATTTTTTTGACGTTACCCATAACTTCCCAACAGTTTGAAGACGTCTTCGTTTTAGAGTTTGCGTCCTTAGTGTTAGCAGAGCTTACTACGGAACCTCTTGGCTGTGAACAACTCCTGTCTGCTAATATTCTCAGCACTTTGTTTGCCAGAATGAAGAACAGTCTGGACCCAGATGTTCAGAAAAATTGTCTTCAGGTGAGCATAAAACTTGCATACCCAGTAACTTACTTTTAAATCTAAACTCAATAATGTTCACGCAACTTACTATCACATCACATTATCTTGACTATTGTTGTTGTATATGATACATCCACAGTTAATTATTAAAATGTGCCATCGAGAGAAAATAATTTTAAGTGATAAATTTCGCGCAGAAGTTTAGACGAAAATTTATAAGTTTAAAAATACTTAATCGCGGTTCCGAAATATGCTTAATATGGGAGAGAGGAGGACATTAGTCTTCTTCATTGAATGTATATGTTACCGGAAAATAACAAAATCCGTAAGCTTATCAATTTACTAGGAAGTTTATAAACTTTCGTAAGATTCTAAACGGGAGATAAATTGTAATATTTTACGTCCACATTTTCGTAAATTGATAAACTTACTGAACTCACTCGTAAAATAATAAGTAAGCATTAAGCAAACGCTACGCGCGATCTGATTGGTTCGCTGTCACGTGTCACTTCTTCCTCGCGGCCGCCATTGCTGGCCACGGAACTGTATTTTAGCAAGTAACTGCTAAATAGCTTATTGAAATTGATAATAGAAAATTCAACTCACTACATCCGAGCCAGAGAGTTACCAGGCATTGCTGCTTCCAATTTATAGTTTGTCAAGTCTGATTATTCCAAAGTCTATCGACACAAGCATTGCCACTATGAACATTGACCAATCAGAGAGCAGTGTGTTATTTTACGTATTTCAAAGGTCGTATATTTAAAAGAGTTTCTGTGATTGGAACCATATAAAATCTTACGAATAGATATTCGTTAGTTTATAAATTTACCGTATGACGTTGGAAATTGATAAATTTACGAAAATGTGGACGTAAAATAATACAATTTATCTCCCGTTTAGAATCTTACGAAAGTTTATAAACTTCCTAGTAAATTGATAAACTTACGGTTCTTGTTATTTTCCGGTGACATATAGATACTTAATTGTCACTAGACACTAAGCAACCTCCTAGAAGACCCGATATGCGCTGCCGAAGTGACGAAGAATACGCAGTTCAGCTGGCCATCACTGCTAGCTCTGATGCAAAGCAAGTTCCTCGCAATCCAGCATGCGGCTCTAAGGACCGTGGACCAACTGATTTGTAGGTACAAGGACCAGGTTGTACAGAAGACGTTTCGAACTTCTACTGGTGTTTTGGACCTCTGTGATATATTGGAAGTAAGTAGATTGGATTAACGTTAAACCCTGAATAGCTGATTTTATTTTAGTTTTTTTTTTGCCTTTATTTTCTGAATAATAATACGACCTTATCATCAATCGGAATCGAGATTCTCAGATCAGTCGTTAGTCATCAGATAGTCAATCATCACCCGCTATTATCTGGGCTGGGCCCATAAAATACTTAACTGGCGAAACGAAAAGTATAGGATTTATTCGCCATAGGGGAATAGGGACATCAGGCCGTACAGGTATAGACCTTATTTGATAAATTTATTTTTACATTATAATTTTGCTAGAATATGATTGATTTAAAAACGATAATATGTAAACCTTTTAAATTGGCAATCCTGTATTTATGTTTCTTAGTCCTACGAATTCCGTGACGTCCACGCTTTAGTGTTGGGCGTACTCCGCAACTACGTGGAGACTGAGGAGAACGCATCACACCTTTACCAGTCAGGGTGTATTCTACGGCTGCTCGCGTACCTGGAGATGGCACTGCCGGCTATGAAGCCATATTGCTTGGCTGTTCTCACTAAAATGTCCTACACTGCTAATGGAAGAGAGGTACGCGGTCTTTTAAGTGTTAAGATGTAAGTTAACTGCACTTGTTGCCGATTTCTTTGGTTGAATCTGATCGAATTTGGTCGAATTTTTGAGGCGGAGAAAGATGACTGATACTTATTTGTTGATTTTTCGGTTAGCTTAACTCAAATCATAAGACTAACACCCGGTTTCCGAAAGGCCGATCAATGTAAAAATCAATTTAATCTCTTGTCAAGTCATCTGATTGGTTGTTGATAATTCAATTGTTGAGATTTAACAGGAGATTAGTTAATTTTAGCGTTGACAAGCCTTTCAGAAATCGGGCGTAAGACCACGTTTAGGCACAAGCGTAGAGCGCGTTGCGATTTGTGCCCAGTCGCACAAACACTTGAAACAATATACATACGACGGATGCTCAATGCGCGGCGACTTAGCCTGAAATCTACACATTTAACAGAGACCGGGCCAGAAATTGCTATTAGCAACCAGCCTGCAAGTCTTGGATTATGGCAAGCCCTGGCAGCCATAGCTTTTGCCCTTAGTCATTCATTGACCTAATTCAGGATGTTAATGTAGTATTGCGATTTATTTGCAGGCACTCTTCAACACGGAGACGGACATGGTGTTCTGTCACCAGCTGCTGAGTTCCAGCGTAGAGTTGTTGGCTGACGCGGCCATGGGCGTGGCCAACATGACGCAGCTTCTAGCATCCGCTGTGCGGATGTGTGATAATACCAATATTATTGATGCCTTGTGTGGTACGTTTCGAAAATTGTAATTTGAATGCAGCGCCTGGACGGCAGCCGCGTTTTGAACAACATTTTTTTTGAATTGTCGCAGTTCTAGGTTTATGACTTTTGGCACTGTGGTTTATAAACACTGTGGTTTATAAACGGACGTCTTCTTGACTAAAAGCATTGTTCTACTTCAGCTATCTTGGCCGATGAATCAGCGGTCTGGTTCTACATCAGGCTGAACGCTTTGAAGGCCATAGTAGAACTGTGTCGAGTTATACCCAAGGCTGCCTTCACCGTCATCGAACCGAAGTCTTTTAACGCAATTAGAAATGTCAATAGACGATGTGAGTTTATTTAAATTATACCTTATGTGTAATACAATTAGGGGCTATTGACAAAAATATATTGTGTTCTAGCGATTTGATTTTTTGTTTACCAGTCGCTCAGACTCCCATCGAAGCTCAGACGCTGGCCGTGCAATGCTACATCAATCTGGAGATCTACCACGTCAGTAAGAAGGCGATGATCAATGGAGACTTTATAGCTGAACTCCTAGCCATTTTGCAGGTAAAAACTCACTTTATTACAAGTGTCTGAAAGTTTATTTTCGAAATTCTTTATAGCACCAATCGATGCCTATTCGTTTTTTAAAAGAATTTTTTCTTAGCGTCCAGATATCAGTTTGAAGATTCTAACGTGCACTGTGCTGACTGGCCTGATGACTGAGGAAGTAGCTAGAGATCTGTTCACCTTGAAGAAAGGCGAGGATGTGAGTAAAATGAATTTAGAATAAATTATTTTCTTCTAAATCACACACACTATTTCGTTTCGGTGAAGGAAGAGATTGTGAGGAAACCAGCTGGACTTCTAACGCCTTGAGCAAACTTTGGGATTAATGCTCGAACCTTTTCCGTGGGAAAAGATCCCTTTGTTTAGCAGTGGGCACTTATAGGCTGATGATTTGATGTGATGTAACACTGTCTCGTTGAATGACCACTCGGTCGTTGTTGATCGTCAAGAATAGTTTGCGTGACGTGTTTTAATACATAACGCCATCCTTGTCGGACTGCAGTGTTTCCCATACACTTATGGACGGGGCAGTTTGTCGCTGCCTTTATTTGGCCAGTTAATCAAAATGAAGATCTACCGCGTGCTCTGGTATCCTTGATAATGATCCTTGTAAAACGCCAAAAGTGGGTTTCATCTGTTTTGGCAGGAACATTGATAGGGACTTAACAATAACAAATAATACTAGCCACAAAGTTGTGACCTAGGTAAATTAGGGAACTATTTACTATTTGAACATGCAATTATGTGAATTTAGTTTCTTTGCCCATAATACAAATTAAAATTTCTCTTGGCCAATGCCTAAAAATACCTACTGTGTAGAAGATCTTGAAAATATTTATTTAGTGAAAATACTATTTTTTTGTACATGATTATGTTAGTTCTTATGCAAAAAGTTCTAATAAAGTTACCGAAGGAATCCGGAACAACACAATGTCGAATTCATAAATTTTCTGCAGGTGATATCAAAGAATCTCCGCATAGAACATATTGGGCTGAGCACGGCGTTGTGTGCTTTCATTATTGCCAGCGTCAGCAACGAAGGAGCCGACATCTACCTGGACCTGGGGACTATACACTAGTTAGTGCACGATACATTCCCAAACTACAAGGCCCTACAACGCTTCTGAATAAGAATATCGCAGTGGTCAGTTACCAGTGGGTGATCTAGCTGTTCGTTTCCAGCCAGTACTTTTAACAAATTACTAGCTGGTACTTTTAACGTTAATAGTAACACGCTAAGTAGAGCTTTTCTCAGTTAAATCCTATCAGAAAGTACCTAATCACGATAGTTACTATTGAAAAATAAAATTTACCCGTCTGTTGTTCAGCATGGTGGAGAACAGACAAGCAAGATACGTGGTGAGTGCATGGGAGCCAGCTTTAGAGGCCATCTTCCGACACCATCCGTCCGCCAAGCTGGCGTACACTGGCCGGCTCGACATCAATGATTTTACTCAGGTGGTTATTCACTTAAATAGGTGTCTACATTTATCATATAGATAAACATCAGCTTAACGTCGTGGTGACCCGCCCGCTTCTCATGCGTAAGGTTCGAACCTGGCAAGTACCAATGTGACTTTTTCCGAGTTATATGTAGTTTGTATGATTATTTAGACACCACTGACATAAAATGTATGATAACATCTTGGAAACCTGAACTTATAATTTCTAATGTATAAGTTTGAAACCGCTAATCCGCTTTGAGCAAGCGCGGTGATTAATGGTCAAACCTTCGTCGTGTGAGAAGGGGCCTTTGCTCAGGAGTGGGCATTTGTAGGCCGATGATGATGAAATAGCAGCTACAGTAATATGAGTTCTACTAACAAGTTATCCATAATTTCTTTCCTATTAAGTGATGATACTGAACCTGACTTCAATAAAACTTTATAGATACCCGTACGCAATATATCACGGCCTAAAAACTTAATAAGTATTTTTCGAAATAGAGTTTACAGAAACATAAAATTTCCCAAAGGACCAAAACCATTTCCCAAAGGATATAACCAAAATGTACTTAATTTTTTAGTCCTTTTTAGGATTTCTGACTTGAAAGTTTGTAGGTATGGAACTCTTAGGGCCCTCAATATTTAATCAATGATGATTCACCAAGCTATCTAATTCTAGGAGGGTTTCTACTGCGCCAAACGTCTCGGCGACCGTTTCCCCAGCATAAAGGCTGTGATGTCGCAGACTGGCCGACCACGCAACCCCGTGTTCATCTGCCTCTTCCAGCAACCACCCCACGATCCGGGATCAGGAACAGATGTCAGGAGCACTCGTAAGTAAAGTGACGTGTGTGGAGTTATAGAGGATGTTGTTCATCTGTTGGCAGAATGTGACAGATTTCAGTCTGTTAGAGAAAATTTTTATGCTAAGCACCAGTTAAATAAATTTGATGTAGGTATTTTTAATATTGTATTGTCAAAACCTAATTCTATAACCACCCTTGATTTATTTAGAATAGTTAAATTACGTTTTTAGTCAATTTAATAGGTTTAAGTAGATTACAAGGTACGATGGGAGTGGCATGTACTTGGTATAAAAGTCCCAAAAAATAAAGAGAAAAAAAAATTAGTAAGCACTCAGCGTAAGCAATCAGCGCCACCCATGGGACGACGGAAGAGTTCCAGATGCGTTGTGGACCTTTTTGGGCGTTTGATGATTTAAGGAATGGGGGATGCTAAGGATTGGTACTCCGGTAACCTCAAACAAGGCGAAACCTATCGTAGTGGTTGCTTCACGCCATTAAAAAAACCTACATAAAATTTATTTAACTGGTGCTTAGCATAAAAATTTTCTCTAACAGACTGAAATCTGTCACATTCTGCTAACAGATGAACAACACCTCTATAACTCCACACACGTCACAGTTAGGCGAGTTATGTTTTTTTATTAAATAGTTATATTTACTAAGCGGAATGTGTCCAGATCTCAGTCTGTGTGCGATTACAACAAAATGTGTACTGAGCTTAGTTCTACAGAACCATGTCAAAGCAAGTCGTTATTTTCAATGTAACTAAGTTTTTTTTTTGTATGCAGCGCGCCTATCAGAACCAAAACTGTCGGCGAGTTCCGGGAGGATGCGATTCGCTTCTGTCCCTGATGATGCTGACTTACGCGAGTATCTACTCAAACTACGGCTGTGGTTCGGTGACCCGTGAGTGTTTAAACCTTTTTAGGAATAAGGAGAAAAACTAGATAATTTTAGAAATAATAAATAGAAAGAAATAAATTGTGAAACGGACTAGATAATTTTGAATATAGAACCGGATAATCTTAATATGCGAGTGAACCTTCTGGCAGAAGTTAACATTCGACCAACATAGATAAATGTTTTTTTTAACACCCGACGCAAAAAGAGGGGTGTTATAAGTTTGACGTGTCTGTCTGTCTGTCGGTCTGTGGCATCCTGGAGCCTAAAGGTGAAGCGATTTCAATTTAGTTTTTTTTTGTATTAAAGGTGACTTACGTGCAAGTGTTCTTAGACATGTTTGACAAAAATCGGTTGAGCCGTTTAGAAGTTATGGGGTAAGTGGAGAAGGGTAACCGAAGGTCTGCAAATATACTCGAGTGGGGTCTCAAATGAAAGCGCACTGAAAGGAAATGTTGATGACTTAATCGAGAAAAAATGATATAACATACTTACCAATAAATTACACCCCCGACAAAATAGAAATATATAGTACATAATAAAATGTTTGGATCGGTCCCCCAACGCCACGTTTTTTTTAATAATATTTTTTTCATCAAACTTAATAACAAATGGTACTGTGAGCCATACACGGATCCCTCTTAGGGATATCTGTATACTGACTTATTTAATTCATCGTAATCAATGATATTTTAAGTAAATTACTTCAATCGTGATTATATTATAAGCCCCAAGACATCCATTGCTCATTCTCCAATGACTTTCGTATAGGCTGGTAGGAAGTGTTTTGAATCCAACCTTCTTTGACAATTTCTTAATACCCAAGTACATATTTATTTATTTTTCCACCAGAGCTCGATCACTGCATTACTTTGAGATAGAAGATGCTCATTACGAAGTAAGGTAAGTTTGAATTTATTTCCGTTCATCGACCTACTTTTCAAAAACGTACCTAGGTCTACTCAAGATTTTTTTAAGTATAAAATTATTTTAATTTTTATTTATTATACCTATATTTAACTATCTATGCTAAGTGCCCTCTTTTGAATGAAGATTGAATACCTTCTTATATTTAGTAACGGGGGTTTGGTTATGATAGCTAAAGAGTAGAAAGAGTGAACGATTCAGCCAGTGATACATACGAGTGCAAGCTTGCGCACTGATGTACCTATTAAGTTCTAAGCAAGGTGAAGGAAAAGGGTGGTTTTATGGTCGGAAGGAGTGTGACGCCCTCTCACTTGCCCTACCCAGGTTAGGAGAAGTCATATAATGATTTTTCCCCTCAAAAATCTTACGTCACAATATTTGCCAATATTTTATAACTAGGTTAGAAAGTGGGTACGTATAGAAATAAGTATATAACCTAACGTATTCTTTATGGTTAACCAATTTATTTTTATTACGTATTTTACTCAATCAGATACCGGGAGAAGTGCGAAGAAGTATCATCGTCACTGAAGCAGCGAGCGCAGCTGCTAGCAGAGTATGTGGGGGAACAAATGAGTGGACTGACACAGGAGAGGGACTGTTCCATGCCCAGCGTCGACTTACACTTGGCTGATCTTATGGTAAGCAAAACTTTTTTTTATGTGATAGAAATGCAAACGAGCCCACGGATTACCTGATGGCAAGCAATCGGCGCCGCCCATGGACACCCGCAACCACGGAGGAGTTACAAGTGCGTTACTTCCTTTTTGGGGATTAGCGTTTGAGAGATTTAGGGGAGACGAAGAATTAGACCCCTGGGAACCTCAGCTACACGGCGAAACACAACGCTGTGGCTGGTTTTCTGTGAGGCCGAGCCATGCCCACCGAAGCCTGGCTCTCCGACTTTTAAATATCGTAATTGGTTTGTTTGAAGGTTGTAGGTTTGTCCTGCATTCTTTAAAATTCCTCAATTGAATCGGTTATATAACTATTGAGTGCAAGTTACGTTTTTGAATAGTAACTATCATACTTCATTTATTGAACAACGACTTAAATGAATATTAGAAAAAACCGAGAAACGCTCTACTAGTTTCAAGTCAGAACGGGATTTCTATCAACGAGCAGCGTGCGCTTCGTGGCGACGTCGCGCACCCAACTCGCGTTGCCGTTGAGAGTGTGAATAGAATTTAACTTTTTGCAGTCGGACTTAGCCTCATCAATTATAGGACTGGGCTACGTAAAATGTGGCGGCCCGCTAGAGAGGGCGCTACTGTACAAAGTATTGGCTGACCGCATCGGCTTACCCTGCGCAATATACCGGTCATCCAGCGCGTACGCATGGTGTGAGGTCGGCGTGCCCGAGATTGATCCTGTGAGTTTTTATTATTATAATATTGTATAGTAATTTTTGGAAGTACCTAAAATACATATTTCAGGTAGTTTTAAAATTAGCTCACCACCGTTTACACATTTAGTAGTTGATTGTACCTATTTTTACTTACTTACGAGAATAATACGAGCAAACGGATCAACTGATGGTAAGGTAAGATGATAAGGTGGTAAGGTCGGTGCCGCTCGTGGATATCCACGCTATCGAACAGTTAGAAATGCGTTGCTAGTATTTGGAGGTAGGGATGGTACGAGGGAAGGATTAGGCCTCCGATACTCGAGTCGAGCTGGCCCATTCGTGCCTAGATATGCATGTTATTCGCAATGGTTTTCCTCTTTGAAGTTCATTAAACCCTCAAAATACTTTAAGCTTTGTTATAGCGTTTATGCTTTGAACCAATTGACTAGTCCCAAGCGTTCGTATGAAGCATATGTAGAATGCGTTATTTTTACACATAACAAGTATCCTTAATCTCCAATGTTATTCCAATAGGAAGAAGACCACGAGAAAGTCCACAACTTCCCAGCAGGTTTGCTCAGATCTAACTACATAGTGGACTTAATGCAGAATCCTGGGCGCCTCATACCGCGCGGAGGAAGGGACGCTAGGAAGATATGTGGCCCAGTGTGTTCCCCGCCTTACACCGCTAGAAAACTACCGTCGGTTTGCAGATGCGAGAAGAAATGTCACTAGTTTATTGAAAATTGTGAAGTATATGGGTTATATAGAACTGAGCTGTGGTAATATTAAAGCTGAAGGATGTGGGCATAGGACGAGGATGCGTTATTTACGAATATTAAATCTGTAAAAATAATTTCTATTTATGTTGAATTTCACGGTGCGAAGGACACATGCCACAGAAAATACATATATACCCTAAAGAGGGCACATGCCTCATAGTGCCATCAGATCACTTTAGTTGGGATTACCTGATGGTAAGCAATCAATGCCGCCTAGGGAAACAAGAGCGGTTGCAAGTGCATTGGCGGCCTTTAGGTGGTCAGATATTTGATATCCGGTTTCCAACTAGTCAAATTCAATACTTTTTATTGAAATGTCAAAAACTATACTTTTCTATGAATTTTGTTAAAACTTGCAATACAATATGATGTAAAAAAATTACGTCAAATATCATACTTATTTGGGAAAAATTTGCTAGAAAACTATATAGGTAATCAAATCTATGAATGAAAGTATGACTATGTTTTAATAATTCATCAGTTAAAATAATTATTTATTGATCTACGAAACTTTTCAATAGGGTATGGATTGATAGCTAGGGAGTGATTGGGACCTCATTCGTATAATATTGTGTAATATTAAATAGTTCCAATAACGAACAAAAACACTTATATTTAATTATTAATTAATTTTTATTTCATACTAAACACAGCAAGCATTATTCGTTCGGTGCCATGAGAACATTCATTGTATAATATATAACTATAATTATTATAATAAATATATTTGTATCAAAATCCCTAAAGGCACTAAGTAGACAAATTGCACATGTTTACAGATGGACGGACAAAACGATCACAAACATTTATTATACTTAATACTAAATACATTTTAATAAAAAAGTCGATACTGATTCTACTCATTTCATAACAACTTGTAAAACAGTCGTAACGCAGTGCAATATCGACTCCAACTAACTAAAAATAAGGTACATAATACGTAAAACAAAACAAAATACCTTTTAGGTAAAAATAAAAAAAAGTACTGGTGATAAAACTTACCAGGTCAAAGACATTTGATCAAAATTTTAACGAAACATATTCGTTGAAACAATTTTTAACCTAATTTGTTTGTTGATAGAGTTGTAAATGACAGAATGTACTTTAAGTGCCTAATTTAAATATGGAATTTGATTTTAGTGTGATTTCTAACTACGTATATTGTATGCAACCTTCTTGGTGATGGGTTGAGGCTGAAAGTGTAATAATGTATGGCGGCTCTGGTTCGGAGCAAGAAAAGGAACGGGGTAATTTTTAATCAGTTAGTGTCTGACACTCTCGCTCCGCCTATGGGAGGGGGAGGGGGGATAAGTCATTCAAGGCTCCTTGGTCATAGTCTTATGGGGTGCAGATGGTGGTTATCCAACCTAATATTATAAATGTGAATGTAACTAATCTGTCTGTCTGTCTTTTCTTTACGCCAAAACTACTGGACTGATTTATGTGAAATTTGGTACAGACATAGCTTGAAACTCGAGAAAGGACATAGGATAGTTTTGAAACCAAGAATCTGAAGGATGTTACTATTCCACGCGAACGTTGTCGCGGACAAAATCTAGTATCTACATATAGCAAATGTTTGAATTTGTCTGTAATATTGTAGCTGCATACAACGGTGTGTTGTAAATTACATACACTATGGCTTCTATTTCATAAAACCCCTACCGAACGCCGGCGTTCGAATGTACCTATTATTTATTCTTCTATTGTGTCTAGAATTATCACGATTGAAAGGTTCATTGTTAAGAAACTGTAACCATTAACAGTTGCTCATTGTTCTTACCACATATGACTTTTTAAAAATTGGTACAACACAATTTTGCCGCGTGAAATTCCTTCAATGAGAAACAAGTTTTGTCGTTTTAATGAATTTCTTTTTAACACATTCAGTGCCCCCGACGCGTATGTGCGTGCGAGGAAACGCACATACGCGTCGGGGGCACTGAATGTGTTAAATACTATCCTCCAGTATTTATAACTGTCTTAAAAGTTTAAGGAGGCACATGTGTGAAAAATATTACGTACAATAATACTTTTTACTTACTAGTTTATTTAAAAAAAACTGCACTTACTCTCTACAAAAAGGTTAAAGCTGCCTTCATTACTTATTTTAACGTCTTTATACAAAATATCTTGAACATTGCGGTGGTTGGGCATGTCACATTTTTTTATATGAACTAAAATTAAGTATATTATATATTTATGTAATATTTAAAATTAAATACCTATCGTATATATTGGGGCATACACTTTTCGCTAAAATCCTTTTTTAAATCGTGAAATTAATGCGTATACTTTTTTGTTGCATATTTCTTAAAATATTACGGTGCGTTTTATTATAAACATTGATTATATAATATTAGTATTAGTGGTTAATTTTATGTAAATCATGGGAGATACTAATTTTATTGCAAATTGCAGATTACGTGAAGTAACTGATAAAATCTTTACTAAGTTCAAGTTACAGCGGGATTCGTCAGCTCGACGCTTGTCTGACTAAATCGTGATTTTCACTAAATGAACTATTTGTAGAATTTTATTTCCATATATACTATTACAAGTTTCTATAAAAAATACATAAGTTTTAAGCTGCTCTACATTAATCTTAATTAATTCAAGTATCATATCGCATATTCTGTTAGTATTCAATGTATGTCAGCCTTTTAAAAATGGCCCGTGGAACAATATAAGAGATCGTACCCCTTAAAATATAAAATTTCGCATTCCAAACTCTTAACATCATGGGTGTATTGAGGTACCTATATGATAATTCAAAATAATAAATTAGTTCAGTCCAAAAGCTTATCAAGTATGGAAAATACTCGAAAATTAAATTGATAATTTAATTTGATCTATTTTTACAATGCGCATAAAATACGTCAAGAATAGCTATCTCGCTGATGTATACTTTACGTTCAAGACTTCGTAAAAAATATTGCTTACTTACGACTAAAATCAAGTCTTACATGATAAAAAAAACATTACACGGTAGTCTGTGGTATTCCATGCACTATTTGAGTTCGGGATCTGGCTCTTGGCAGTGGTTCCGGTACTCGGGACACAGATCCTTCTTTGAGGGATAAAGCCGATCCCGTCGAGGCCTCAGACGGGGGCCGGGATGATTGAAGCGTTGCTGGTTGACTTATCTGTAAATAAGGATAAAAAGATCATCATTTTGTTCCATGGGGATTGGTAGGGTCTTGAGTGTCTTTAAGGCCCAAGTGGTTGCTTATCGTCGCTTAGTGGACAAATGCTATCATCATCATCAACCTATAAGTGCCCACTGCTGAACAAAGGCCTCTTCTCACACGGAGAAGGTTTGAGCATTAATCACCACGCTTGCTCAATGCGGGTTGGCGATTTCAAACTTATAATTAGAAATTATAAGTCCAGGTTTCCTCACGATGTTTACCGTTTGTCAGTGGTGTCTAAATAAACATAGAAAGTACATTTAACTCAGAAAAAGTCACATTGGTACTTGCCAGGTTTCGAACCCACACCCTCATGCATGAGAAGCGGGTTCCTTAACCTCCGGGCCATGATTGTTCCTTTTTTTACATTTTTAGTGTTGCTCAAAAAAAGTCATTGATAGTCATGAATGAAAATTGGCATCTTAACTTATGGACATTCTACTTCATTATACAGTCGAATGCCGCATGTAGTCAAATACTCACAGTTCTACTAATAGGTTGTGGTGTGTGTGGCTTCTTGATGGGCACATCTCTATACTCGTAGATATTGTCTCTGGACCGCGTCGTGTTGTCTATGCCGCTCTCCTCTACTTCCGGCACCATAAATATATCTCCGTCGTAATAACGATCAGTTTCCCTGTAAAATAAAGAGACGTAATATTTTTATTATAATGAGGTTATTTTTTTTTTTGAGATTGAAAATTGTGAAACAGATAATAATAATTATTATAAAGCACAATACTACTTTTGCGATAAATTAGAAGAAAACACTAAACTATGTATACTGCCCACTTGGTTTACGTACATTTGCATATAATATTGAATTAATACTGTAATCATATGGTGATGATCACCTTTATAAATTAAGTCATTTAAGCTTAGCCGTATCAACTAATTGCATACCAAGAAGGCAGTAGTTTTGACAAACACAAGACACACGACAGTAAAACAATGTCCAAATCCCACCAATTCTAACTAAACTTTATAAACCGTATAGGAATAATGACTCTGACCGTCTTTTATTAATCTAAAACTTTTAATCTATAATCTTCGAAACATTAAACATGTTATTTATCTTCTATGTATAAATATAAAATGAATTGCAACAAGCGTATGGTATTAATGGTATGGTAAGCGCGTAACTCAAAAATTCCTGGACGAATTTCGCCAATTCTGTTTGTTATTGCAAGGAGAAGGAATATTTAGAAAAGTAGAGACGAATATTGGGAAATAGCGATCCTTTCATCAATAGCGAGATAGTTCAACAACCGTGCGAAGTAAGGGCGGGCAGCTAGTGTAAAATAAGAATAAAATACCATCGAAGATATTATTAATTATACTGATTTGAAGTATCGTGTGAAGTCACTACTTACTCCATTTTATACTGGGCAAAAGGCAGGACACTGATCTGATGGAGCGCAACGCAGCGCAATTTTCACTGTCAAACTATTATGGAAATTGTACTCATTGAAATAATAACCAAAATCAATTAACCTACTTTTGACATGTGGTCGCTTCGATGCTGCTCAGAATTAAATGTTGTCAGTTGATTTTGGACATTATTTCAACGATGACAGTGGCGATAATAGTTTAAGAGTGCATTGCGCTTCGTCATATCTGCGCTGCCGATAGGTTGAGAAACCTCCAACTCCAAAATTTAGAGTAATATAAAAAAATATAGTATTTTTCTCTGATACAAATAAAATAATACGTGTCTAAAATGTTTTATTTATATGTATAACTGACTACGTACGACTAGTATTAATACGTTTTTTGGTTTTGTCATCATTCCTATTCCTCAAACCATTTTCTAGACAAAGCATGTATATGAGACGATCCACATTTCTTTTATTATCATAAATATAGATTTTTTTTCAATTAGTTACAGGCTTACTTTTGAACGTCTAACAAAATTTTGAAGATATAGTGTCAGTCTGTCGGTCAGTTCTCTTAGTGGAGCTATTTGCTCGTTCCAAAGTGTAGATTCCGATGGAGAAGAACGAGCAAGAAACTCCTCGCAGTTATCGAGGTACATACAAAATCGATAAAGTTACAGAACCTATTCACGAAACTGTCCGTCGTACTTACTCGAGTAGTTTCAAGCCACGACAGGGCTGATATTTTTGTGACAAAATTTGTTAAAACTATAGTGTCTAATATGGGTATTAGACATTTAAATATTTTTAAACTGCAGTTTAAGACTGTTTGAACAGCCACTACATATTTTTTATGAAATAGAAGGCAAACTAGCAGACGGATCACCTGATGGTAAGTGATCAGCGCCGCCCATAGACACATGCAGCACTAGAGGAGTCGCAGGCGCGATGCTGGCCTTAAGAAGGAGTACACTCGTAAAGGAGTAAACTCGTATATACCATGTAGAATATATAATGTTATGTATATGAACTATGTGTCACACAAGTTTACCACGTACTTATATGAAGGGTGGAAATACGGGGTCTAAATTAATGTGAATCGTCTCATTAAAGCTGGTAATAAACAATGATATTATTAGTAAAAAGGTGTAAATAGGTTACATAAACATTGGATCTTCAAAAAGGGGAACTAACGCACAGATGATGCCTACTAATATTATAAGTTCAGCGCTTATAACCTATCTACACCTTTTTATTTATAACATCTTTGATAGCAGACATATATATACCGACAATAAAAGCAAGTCTATGACCATTTTAAAGCATTATAGAAGCGTTATATCGAATGTTAGTGTCACCTACATCGCCGGCACCATTTTCCATTTTGGTGGTATAGCCCTGTTAAAGAGGATTTCAAATAATGTTAGTACATTACAAATGTAGAACAATATATCCATTAGTAATCCACAGAAAGGCGAATATTGAAGGCATAAGAGATAAAAATACATAAAGTTTTTTTTTTAGATTTCTTTTTTATTTTAAATTTAGTTTTTGTAAAGGAAAATACAATAAATACAAAGGCACGTAGGTTTATTTTAATGGAAAGTCTTAGTTTATGACGCAAAGAAACAAAATCAAAATGTGGTTTAGTATTGATATTATAACACTATCAAAAGATATACGTGGCTGGTCAACTGGCCGCTGCATAAAATACCGGCGGTTCAATGGCCGCAACGAAACAACCCTTTGTATTATCCACAAATTGTTTTCAGGTCTAGGTGTCAGGCATGGTCAAATTCAATATATGTTCTTTGTACGAAATCGCAACGTATCATGTCATAATGTCTATAATTAAGTAAGTATATTATCAAATCAATGACTCATAGTATAATTTCAATAATTTATTTTTGACCAAGGAAACTACCTAATTTTGTATTTGTAAAACCATGCCGCGCCCTACTCCACCCCTATAGTCAATAATTGTTAACAATAAGATATATTCCCTTTTCGTCGAGTCCCGTTAATCCCAACTCAAAGCAAACAATCTCAACAGCAATGAAACAATACTTATCGTGAAATAGTATAGAGACATACCTCTTGGCATTTCTCCATAGCATGCAGCATACGACGAGCAGTACAATGAGCACGAGGCAGGCGCTGGACACCGACCAGAACGCTATCTGCAGCGGCTGCTTTGGTTCCCACCAATACTGCAATAAATATGAATGGTATTCTTAGTAAGTATATTATGTTTTTGTTAGGTTTAGGTTTCAGTCATTTTTATGACAAACTATAAAAATTGTACTGTTTAAACTTGTATTTTTTGAACTGCATTATGATTTGGCCACAAAGATTATAATATTATACATACACTATAATATATTCATTTTATATTGTAACTAGCCAACCCTGCCCGAAAACCCCACATATCAAATTTAACATGTTTTTACAAGCAATCAGCGCCATCTGCCGGGCTGATTTGTGAATCTAAACCATCCAGGGCGCCACTCGAACGCATACAGAAAAAAAAAAACATTCAAATCGATCAAGCCATTTCGGAGTAGTTCAATGACGTACACACGTACAGCAGATATATATATAAAGAAAATAAATAAATATTATGTTTTTGTTAGGTTTCGTATCTAAATTGTAGAAAACGGAACACCTCGATTTGTCGTGTCTGTTTGCCCATATGAAAAAGTCATTTTTTACAAAGACTATATACTGTTGGAACTTGGTATTCTATATAAACACATTAAGAACTCGACACAAAATATACAGATACATTAAATAATTATTGATTACATAATGTTTTTGTAGACGGACCAGTACACACAGTTATTTCTTTAGGGGCTGTTTTCTCAATAGATAAATGTTATTTGAAGAATGAAATTGTTGCTGTCACAGTCTTATTCAAACGTTCTAACGTGACAGGATCGTAATAATTCCCCAGATTACTTTACCATTGAAAACTCAGCCATAGGTTAAATAATTTAATATATTACCTCAGTAATAGGTGGGTAGGTAGGCACAAGTCGTCCTATAACGGTGGGTAGATACATAGTCCAGAATGCGAGCTCCGTCTGTCTGTAGTTGAGCTGTATAGTAGAGTTGTATGTCGTGTTGAGGTTCAGGTAGCGGAGCTGTCCTGCTTGAGCCACCTCGAAGTGAAGGCCTAGAACTCGGGTGCGAGTCGGGTTGCTGAGAAAGAAAGGTAATTGTTTTATTGTAGTTTTTTTTTTAATAAAACGTTGCCCCACATTAGGATTTTCTCCTGTGTCGTGGGTGCGTTTACAAACATTCAATTGCACATGCACATCAGACCCAGACCCGGAACAACAATCTGTGGATCACACAGAGTTGTTCCGTGCGGGAATCGAACCCGCGACACGTTGCGCGGCAGCCTGTTGCCCAGCCACTGCACCAACCGTGCAGTCACTCTCCAGTCCACTCTTAGAAATTAAATTTGACTTTACTAAATCATTTTTACAAAGTTTTTCTTTAGAATTGATTTTCGACAAAAAACAGCTATGTGTGACGATGTTACAATCGCCGCTATGTATCGGATAGATTAAAATAAAGAACGTAATACATGTCAACTATTCACCACTTCAATACGTTTTTCGGATGCATAGATGATATCGGCTTGTCACTACAAGGGTTTGAAAAGTAAAGGCTATAAAATACTCACCCGAATCTAGCGAAATCCGAAAAAGTCTTCATGAAAAAATGGCTCATATTTCGATCATTGTTCGTCCATTGTTGGTTATCAATCCTTTGCTTAACCGGGAAGAACTCTTGGTCCATGAATGGTG
This sequence comes from Spodoptera exigua, assembly GCA_902829305.4. NCBI lineage: Eukaryota > Metazoa > Arthropoda > Insecta > Lepidoptera > Noctuidae > Spodoptera > Spodoptera exigua. The sequence goes on from LR824603.2 coordinate 15,085,219, forward strand.
CACCAGTCAGAAAGTAATGTTCAGTATCGTGGGCATACTGTCTCCATTCTGGAAACTTGAAGGCTTCCACAGTCGTGTTTAGAACATACATGTAGACTGGAACGTTTTGTTCGAGGAGCAGTTTTACCATTTTGTCTGTTGGCGCGCGGTAGAGGAAGTCTGATAGGAGCTGTGGAAGAAATTTGGGTTGAAAAAACACCGAGAATATTTCATTTGGCAAAGGGCTGAACAGAGGTGACACGCATTTTTAATAAAAACGACTATAAAAACAAACTGTAATTAAGAACTTTAATATTTTTCAAGTACTGATAGGTTCGGTGCCTCAAGTGTTTAACCTTTTTTTTCAAAAGTTTTCAATTATTAAAACCTAATTGAAAGAATTGCATTACTTTGATTTTAAGATATGATCACCACGGTCAACCTAAAGACTACTGAACTATGAGATAAATCCTTAAGAGGGGGTTTGTCATCTATATTATGTCACGCAGATATCTTAGTATTCGCAGATAGCTTGGAGATAGGTAGAACTTGATTGCCTGACTTAAATATAGATTGTGTTTCAAAAAATTCACAAATATGTTCTTTCTTAAACTATTTAATGTAAAGTCGTCACAACGTCACATGTTACAATATATTGATAGAAAGGTATTATTTTCACATTTCAATAAAATTATGTTTATTTTTGACTAGTTTGAAACTGCCGTATTTTCACACTTTGAGACCGTTAAGATGCAGAGGATTATCATTAATACGCAAATGGTAATGGTAAATGGTTCCTCAAATATTATAATAAATCCATTAGTAAGAAACAACTCACATGTATATACTGATCTCTGATAGCGCTGACATTATGAGGCTCGGGGTGGTAGGTGTACATGTAGCGGATAGCTTCGTACACGCCGCGCGGGTTCAGAGTGTAATTGTACCGCTGCACCAACTCCCAAACTTTCTCGTTGAACCATCGCTCTGAGATCTCGTATTTTGGGGCTAAGGATTCGTTCTTATCTGTAAGGAGAATTTAGAATGAAAATATGAAGATTAAAAAAAAATAGAAAGGTTACGTAAATGATTGTCGAGGTTAGTGAGCATTATTTATTATTAGATTCCGATTATAAGTCCCAGTCTCGGCTCGAAAATGCTCGAGTACCATTTTCGAACGTGTGGAAGCTGCATGTTTATCGTAACTTATGCATTTTCACGCAAGCGTCGTGGTGGCCCGGAGGTTAAGGAGCCCGCTTCTCATGCATGAGGGTGTGGGTTCGAAACCTGGCAAGTACCAATGTGACTTTTCCGAGTTATATGTACTTTCTATGATTATTTAGACACTACTGACATACGGTGAAGGTAAACATCGTGAGGAAACCTGGACTTATAATTTCTAATTATAAGTTTGAAATCGCCAACCCGCATCGAGTAGAGATCATCTTACAGTTAACTGCTCACAATTATGGGTTCCCGTTGCCTCGAAATCAGTCGAGTTGCTTCTTCGAACAGTTACGCGGGTAACCCGTATGTATAACCTATTCCGTGCCATTTTGCCGACTGGACCACTTCTATTTGACACTTGTGACTCACCCACACAGTAAACGTTAATTAGAACCAACGCGACAGATAAAAAACTTCGTTGATACTTACATAAATAATAAGCAGCTTCCTGTGTAGTAACGCCAGTCATGTATCGCAGTGACGGGTTAAACTGCCTCCTCTTTATGAGGTCCTCGGGCATTGTATTGAGGAAATGCCAGTCCCTCTCCCTCCAACCATCGTACCACTCGTCTCCAGGGAATGTGAAGTTGTTCTCAAGTACTGGACCCCAGGGTATGAAGCCTACGTGCGGCTGTAAAGAATTTTAGGTGTTATTGCGTTTGTTGGAAGGTTGATTTTGGATGGTCATGTGATTTTTTTGTAATATGTAGATATTGAGATGTTTTCTTTGTCAGAATATACTGTTGGAAGTTATAAGCAAGAAAATACAAAATTTATTTGCCAATATTTTTCAAAGTCAAAAACATTTATTCGAATATTAATTAGAATAATAGTCAGTCAGTTTATTCGTCAGTGAAGCTAGGTACACATTCCAAATTAATGGTGACGTGTGTGTGATGGAATTTAGAAACTGTCAAAAATATAAAACTTTAGTAACATTTAACACCAACTTGGCATTTCGTTGGGAATCTTAGTGTGTCGAATAGAAAAAAAATATGGTGCAATATTTTTTCAAGAAACCAATTCAACTTACTTGAAACTCAGCATTTCCCAGTTCATAGAAGCTTCTGCCTTGGCGCAGGCAGTTGACGAGTTTCCACGAAGAGTCGATGGGACAGCCGAGCAGTCTGCCAAACACTAGCGACGTGTTCTGTACTCTGAACTTATCTTCTATCATCGCCCAGTCCGCTAGCGCTGAACCACTCTAATAAAAATAGAAGAAAAAAACTTTAAGAAATGATTTACCAGCTTCATTATAGAATTTATCTATCACTTACACGAAAATATTGAAAAAAAGATGCTTTAGTATTTTGCGCACGTTGTTTAAGATTTTAAGCAATAAATGACAAAGGATCTTTTTTCAATATTTTCATATAAGTGCTCTTTCTGCGCAAACTGCGAGTACATAGTAGGACTAGGCCAATTGAGCTTGTTTTATTAAGAAATACAGATTAGGACAAGCTTTGTAATAAATCTTTTTGAAATAAATTACCCCAAATTTTAAAACCTTATGTCAAAAGCGCCTTTATCACAAAAAAAAAAACAAAATAATGTACAGTTGGCGCGATATCCGAGCTAAGCTTTCAGGCAACGCATGAGTACGGAACAACTCTTTATGAAAACCACAAATTGTCACAAATCGTTTAGGGTGTAATGTGGATATTTATAAATGCGCCTACGACAAAGGAGGAAATTAGAGTGAAAGGCAATGTTAAAAAAATTACCTGCGCAATAACTCTAGTAACAATATCCCTAGTCTGCGGCGCTATGGCCAGTAGACCAGCAGACGCTGCACCAGCTCCCGGCCCAAACAGCGTGATAGAGGACCTGTCTCCATTGAACGGAGTAATGTTGTCGTACACCCAGCGCAACGCCATCGCCTGGTCGAGGATACCGTAGTTACCTGGCGAGTTCTCGTCGCCCGTTGAGAGGAAGCCTGTTGGTTTTGGAAAGGCGTATGTTAAACTTAGTCAGCCCAGAACCCAGGGCCAGTCCGATGGAGAATAACGAGTAAGAAACATGTCATAAGGATATAATAGAAAAACTCTAAGTAATTATAATTCTACATTAAAATGCGGTCCTAATCTTAGTGATCTTTTACTACTTTTGGTGATTTATTTAATGATTTATTTCATCTTTACAAGTTATTTTTTTAAGGAAACACATTTGACATTAATTAAACAATATGGTAACATTTTACAATTTGTGGGAGGTCTTGAGTCTGAACTAAGCTTAAGCCTGTATCTCAAAAGATATTGTTCGAATATATTTATTATCATTAAATTTTCTCACCTAAAGCTCCAAGTCTATAGTTGATAGACACGACGATAACATTGTAGAATGCGGCCAGCATGTGTGCAGGGAACAGGTTCGATGCCCCGGACGAGTATTGTCCGCCGTGGATGTACACCATTACTGGGTAGCGCTGCGCTGTGGCTCCGGCTTCAGTCTGGTGACAAGGAAATAAAGAAATAAGGCGATTTTTTAAATGGAGCCGAATGCGTCATATGGCTTCTTCCGCCCTGGTTTTTTTTTTTGTCAAGAAAAAATCAGTAAATTACTTATTCCGCCTAGGGTAACGTGAGAGAGAGTGTCAGACTCTTACTGACTAAAAACTCCCTTTCTTTACTTCTTCTCCCGCTCTGGGCCAAGGCCGCGGTGCGTCATTGCGCTTGCCCCGCAACCCCGGCTGAACATCACCTCTATAGGACCCCGTCTGTGGTGGTCTATTAGCTCTTTGAAGCGAGCGCGGAACGCTACGTGCCGTGCGCTCGGGTCTGGTTCTGGGTGGGGCGTGTGAAGTCGTGATGGCCAGGGGGTTAAAGCGCTCGCTTTTTGTGTATGAGGGTGAGGGTTCTAGCAAATACCAATGTGACTTTTGCCCAGTTAGATGTACTTTCTATGATTATATTTAAGCACAACTGAAATATGGTCAAGGAACCTGGACATCGTGAGGAAACCAGGGCTTATAATTTCTATTCATTCATTCAATCCACCTTGGGCAAGCATGGTGATTTTTGCACAAACCCTTTTCCGTGTGAAAAGAGGCCTCTGTTTGGCAGTCACACATTTAAGGTTAATAGGTATCTTATGGGCAGGGACAAATTTACTGCGACAATTTTGAAAATCCATTTTTGTATACTACTTAAAGTATAAAGGTTTATAGTTTGACATGTAACACATATTAATAAGCTACATAACAATTAAGTATTTTTATACCAAAAAAAAATATATTTTTTTTTGATATTTCAAAAATAATTTGAATAGTCTGATTATTTATCAACATCCCTATTTCATGCGATTATAGCTTAAAACCAGTTAAATTGATATCCCAAACGATTCAAATTTCCATTCCATTAGAATTTACTTTACCGTCAAAGACAAATCACAACTAGATGTGTCACATTTTTGTCACAAATTCCTATTCGTTTACATCCCTAATCAGCAGGATGGAGGCGTCTAATGAAGCAATAAGCCAGTTAATCAATTCAGGACAGCTAGCCACATCAATGAGTACATGCTAATTGGAAGAGATACTGTCCCTCGGGGACATTGGGTTTCGCATTTGGAATGAAATGAAAACAGTTGCATAAGGACATGTTGTATGTAGGTAAATTGTATAGAAGTAACGTGCATTGAACAATTTATTGGCGCCAAAATAAGAAAACACAATGAAAAATGACAGATTCCAAATTCAAATGTAATATTTTGTTTTTTTATTTAGCATATAAACATATAAATTACATTTTTAAATATTTCTTAAAAATAAATAATAAAAAACATTTAAAAATATAAAAATATATAAATATTTTGTTTATTTTTAATTGTAACAGTATTTATGGCCAGACTATGTATATACAAAGTCGACCCACCCCGGCTTCGCACGGATGCAATGCTAATACTAAATATCTCCACTATTTAATGGATGATATTATACATATAATCCTTCCTCTTCGATTACTCTACCTGTTGAAAAGCAACATCAAAATCCGTTGCGTAGTTTTAAAGATTTAAGCGTACATACAGATATATGGATAGAGAAAGCGACTTTGTATATACTATGTAGTGATTTAGGACTAGGTTAGTAATGTAGATTATGAAGTGCGCTGTTTTGATTTTTTTACGTGATATGTAAGTGTCGTTTATAGACGACAGCAATACTAAAGGAATTACGCGTCCTCTGATGCGCCCTTGATAAGCTGGAGCGGGAAGATAGGAAGATAGGTGTTTTCTATTATGTCTCATATAACGGCAGACAAAAGGTTAATGTTGTGTTGTGTTTTTTCTAATTACCTAGTTTGACACTTTTTACTTTATACTTTTGTCCAGTCTTCAGTCAGTAGAAAACTGGCTTTTAGTCTCGTAACGTTTTTTCGCAATGAAACGCGGTCTGTCTTCGAGATATAAGAAAGTAATTACAAAATAATAAAAATACACCATCTTAAACAAAATCATAATCTTTACACCAAGGTACATAAGGTTCAATTTATCTCCTTAATCGTGGGTGTTTCAGATAAAAAGTCATAATTACACTTCATTTACTTTGTAGCTAGTGACTCAATACTCAATACTCAATACTTTAAATTTGATGACCTCAAATATAACGAGATTACTCTTTTAATCATCTGAGTTACTTAGCAATTTATTGACATGAATGGAGTTCATTACAATCTGCAAATTGTAAAGATAGGAAATAAAAAGGCAATGAGCATATTTCTCGTATATTTAAAGCAAGTTAAAAAGCGCAACTGATCGTTTCTGAGAAGGTACAACTTATTCTGACATAGGGCTTCTGACGTAAGGCGAGAGAGAGTGTTAGACTCTTACTGACTAAAACCCGTTCCTTCTCTTGTTTTTGGCCGAGGTCGCGGTGCCACACTGCGCTTACCTCGCAACCCCGGCTGCGGTGTCAATAGCTAAAGTTGCGGTTTCAAGGTCATTGATGAACCGCAGCTTTGAGCAGAAGAAAGAACTACTCGGATTTTGGTTTTTAGACAGTAAGAGGCTAACCATCCCTCTCAAACGCCCAGGAGTGAGGAGAGTTTAGTGGATGATATAAAACCCTAAAAATGTGTGTGTGTGATGTGTATGTCAATTTTATGTTTCTATACGCTTCCAGAACGAATACTTCATAACTATGCTTTATTAATCGAATTTCTTATTTGAAGTAGCAACAAATATCAATTTAATATTGTGATAAAATGTTAGCTACATAGAGAACAATAGAAAATTATTTTGGAATGGCGTGGCGCTTTAAAACCAAAATGGCTACACTGAATTATTCATTGTAATGTTTGTGTCTATTGTTACTTTGTCTGGTGGCTTATTGCTTGGCATTAAAAATATAATGATACGCTTTTTTTAGTGGAACAAGCCCGTAATTAATGGCCAATCTTTATGTGACACTGATTTAAAAAGAGTAACCATTAAGTTTCTTGCTCGTTCTTCTCCATCGGAATCTACACTTTGGAACAAGCTAATAGCTTAACTAAGAGGACTGACCGACAGACTGACACTTTATATCTTTAAAATTTTGTTTGACGTTCAAAAGTGCCTGTATGGGTCTAATTGAAATAAATGATTTTGACTTTGACAATACCTGTACAACTTCTGTAAGCCAGGATCTACAGTAGATACAACATGTAAATACCGAATCATTGGAGTCAGTAATGACACAATTAGTTAAGAACCGAATCAAAGTCAAAGTCAAAGTCAAAATCATTTATTTCAATTAGACCCATACAGGCACTTTTGAACGTCAACACAACTTTAAAGATACAAAGTGTCAGTCTGTCGGTCAGTCCTCTTAGTGAAGCTATTCGTTCGTTCCAAAGTGTAGATTCCGATGGAGAAGAACGAGCAAGAAACTCCATGGTTACTCTTTTAAAATCAGTGTCACATAAACATTCTTTGATACATTATTTAGTTAGTTTGAATATGTGAGAACAGTGTAACGCGTGTATATAGAGAAACATAAAAAGAAAATAACCTTAAGGACAATAGACAGTCCGGAGCTGACCAGTCCCAATTGACGGCGCCCGTTCACGAGCATGACACGTACACCAGCATCGCCCAACTCAACCATAATATAGGGAATCGAGCGATCCAGTGACCGTGCCACCGCCAATGTGACCTTTGAGTGAGCATGACAACTCCAAGCTGACATAAGGACCGACATTCTGCTAGTCTAACAAATTTTAATAGGTAGGATAGGGCCGATGTTCAGCCGTGGTTGCGGGTCCAAGAGCAATAATGACAAAGCAGTGAATATCAAAATAATACATCATACATTATTATATAAATAAATTAAATCTAAACACGATTAATCAGATGGCTTTGCCTATTGGCAACAATTCGCTAGAGACAAAAGCGTGTTTAGTTAAGCAATAACTATCATAATTATGTATCTGTCATGGCGACCTCATTTCAAGCAGCTACTGTTTTATTCAATTCACGATTGAATTAGATAATTGCGTTATATTTTACAACTGTAGCATGCCAATGATGAATGTAGGTATTCGTTTTCATAAATGTTTTCTATTTCAACATAAAGATAAGTAAGTATATGAGAGAATGAGCCGGTTCGATCGGAGTGATACCAGTACCACCGTTTCACAGAATACCGGCGTGGTACAACACTTTCGTTGTGAGTAAGGTTAGGAGAGGCTTAATCCTCCTCCTCATCCTCAATCCTTAAATTACTTACAACCCACAAAAGGCCGGCAACGCACTTCTAGCAAGTAACTATAAGGTTTTGCGGATGTTCATGGACGGCGCTGATTACTCACCATGATTTAATCCAAGAAATTATACCTAATTATATATTAAACTTCATTAGCAAAGAACAGAATAAGTAGCACCTGTACATGTACTGTAATTTTGTATATGTATTGTCCTCTGTGCTGTTTGTGTGTACATTAATTATTAAATAATAAATAAACTTATAAACAACATTAGTATAAAGTTAAAAGTTTAAAAAGAGGCAATTGCTAAGAATGGGGCTGGTAATGTAATATGTTTAACCAAATAATTTTTATCCCTTCGACCGCAATGGTCGGCTATAGGCGATAAACCAATTAATATATTTAATTATGACGTTTTCTGGTCGGCTATGCTAGTCACTGACCGAATAGCCTATTTTTCATTTGCCGTCTATAGAAGTCAAAAGGCTTCTTTCATAATAATAATAATCTTTATTTACGTTAAGTAAGGAACACCCTAATAATAAAATTGTACTCACATTGGGCGAAAATATATTCAAATAGAGACAGTCCTCGTCCATATCTCTGATGCCCTTTGTGGCGCCGGTGTACCGCACTGGTTGGGGGCAGGCTGGACCCCAGTCCACAGCTTGCATTAGCTGCCATCCAGGATGAGTGCGGGGTGGCTACAAATTAGAACTAGTAAGACAATCGTAAAGAAATACTGAAAATGGTTGTTTTTAGTTTGATATGCACGCACGAAGCGATTCGCCTCCAGTTTTACAATACGAACCGCTAAGGAGTGGAATTCTTTGCCGGAGTCTGTGTTCCCCGAAGGGTATAACTTGGGTGGCTTCTAGGTTGCTTATGGGTAGGTATGCTCCATCGAAGGTCGCATTACAGTTTACCACCAGGCGTGACAGAGGCCAAATGTCTGCCCATTACAAAAAAATAGTTGGTGGCCAGGTTAAGGCGCTCACTTCTCAAACAATACATGAGGGTGCGGTTTCGAAACCTGAGAACAACGGGCTGCTGTGCTGTGCTTATATACACCTGGGCTTTGTAGCGGCAGTACATCCTTCGCCGTGCCTACTTTATCATGAAGTTTGGCCTCAGGTGTGTAGATCGTCGGGGCCGAAATTTTTTTAAGGACGGATCAGACCTTGTCTATTACACCCTTGATATACGGCATGAAGTCAGGTTGTCTGCTCACGTTTGGATGTCTGGCCCTCTTCAGCGGTCGCAATAGTCGCCCATCCCCTACACTATATCCGTTCTTTTTAAGTACCTCCTGAACATGGTCTAGCTCCCAATTCAAATTCAAATAATAATTTGCCGCGTTAATACCCGCATAAATATATGTTATTAGTAGCTAGTATTATATAAGGGCCTTACCTTGAACCTTCCTTCCAAAACTGGTGGTCTAGCATATGGTATCCCTAGGAAAACTGACACTTCTCCCTGTATTCTCTCCACCGGTGACAGCCAGGGTCTATACCCTGAGTCTGGGTCTGGATTGTCGTACAAATAAACCTGTTGGAGAAGATAGATTTGAAATTATTAATACACACAATTACATTGGTTGAAGAGTCCAGTAATAATTTGTTTATAATGAGTGTATAGTAACTAAACTCTTGTGCGAAGTAACTCCTAACTATGAAACAAACTACAAGCAGTTGATTCTATAAATAAAAGTGGATGCATGCAGTCTAAAAAATCTTTACTACACAGTGCACACATAGCTGACTCAGCTCTTGCTTAGTCAGCATAGCAAAATGTGGTTAGGTCTCACTAAATTAATAAAATGTCTCCAACATCGATATACCAAAAGTAATTCCAAAAAAAATTCACAATTCTTCTTCTTCAAATTATTTGTTCTTTGTTAAAACATGTTAAAAAATTTAAAAAAGTGACTAACCTTAAATCCTTGCACTTGTCCATAATTGGTAGTGACAAAGACGTCTCTTTTTAGCTGCCTGGAGTCTCTCCTCTCTCTGCCTTGTAAATCTTCCCTCCATCCTCCGAGGACACCAGGGAACAAAGCATCAGGGTTGTTTGGGTCCCGGTTCTACAGTATACATGAAGTATTAGATTATATTAATAAAACTAAGAAAATTAAAAGCAGAATGTATATGTAGGTAAGCGCATAAGTCAACAACAAGTGCTGGACAGATTTTGCCAATTCTTTTTTTTGTTATTGTCGAGAAAAGGTCTTTATTAAAATAAAATGTAAGAATAGTAAGTGTGATATTTGATTGATAGCAACACTTTGTTTGTTCCACAGGTTGTTGGACACTCATTTGAAGCACTGGCAGGTGCCTTGTTATAAATACATATTTATTTGTCATGCTCTTACAAAAAATGGACCATAAGTTAATAAAGTACCTACTAAAAGAATGATTATTCCTTTTCTAAAATTGTATATGTTTTTGTTTGTTCATTACTTCTATAAAGCTTAAGTTACCTTTATACTTGTGAGTTTAAAGGATACCGAGAGGTAGGCTACCTTACATTCTTATAAATTTGAGCAGGCAGTGCCATAGAAAGACCAAGTAAGTTAAGTAAGTATACTGAAATGTCAAATTTATTTTGTTTTTGTTGTAAAACATTGTATACTTTGGATACTTTTAGTTTTGCAAACATACAATAACTAATGTTTTTTTTAGTTTTTTTTTTAAATGAATTAGTTTTGATTTTATTTAACTATTCAATTGTGGTAATTTGAAAAACAGTAGGTATGAGAACACCAACATTCGCTTGGGGTTTGATGCTTGCTAGGTATTATGTATGGATGTTTGTGAAATGGAATCTTGAAATTAAATTTTGAAGTATATTTGTAACCAATTGGGCTGTAATTCTGCATACATGTCACGTCTTCATGACTATAAATGTTAAGCTGTATGACTTCAATCAAAATTCATATACTTAAATAGTTAACTTTTAAAAACTTGATTTAAAAATTATTTTGATAATAGTGTACATAGATAGTAAACTGAGAAGGGATTGTCAAAAACATACTTTAACATTTAACTTCCTTTGATTTCAATGACTAATATTGTTTACAAAACAATGTCCTTAATTTTAATAGTCACTGCTTATCAAGGTGAATCATCCAATAAGAATCTGATTGTGAAACTTCTTAGTAGAAAATTTATGAATTACTATATTAAATATTTTGTTTTCTTTAAATAGTATTTCATTTCATTTATATTTCTTTAATTGTAGGGATTATAAGATAAGTTTTCATCAAACATGTGAACAGGTATGCTTAAAATATTTAAAAACAAACCTTTGTCATCAAAATTATCAAGTAGAGAATATTTGTTAACTTTTTGTAATCTAGACTAGCCTGTTCACATGTTTGTTATGATTGAAATATACATTATAAAACTTCAATTGATGCATTTGTACTTACAATATTATACTTGAACTGATCATCCAAAGGGTTTGTATTGATTGGGTTGTATGGGAATCCTCCCGGCTGATTTATATTAGGGTTGTAAGGGTTATATCTTGTGGGATCAGTTCCATATCTTCTGTTATTATACACATACGTCCTATAGTCAGTGTCTCCTGGACTAGGCAGTCTTGAAGACCGAGAACTTTGCTCTCGGGAGTTATAAAATTCATTATTCACTTGTCCATTATACAAGTCTTTATTAGACTGACTCTCAACACTAGCACATAAAAACAACGTTAATAAATACTTTTTATACATTTTCACATCACAGAACACGCTATTAAATTAGTTACACACAACTTTCTGGATGAGTCACCATCGTACATTTGTGTATGAATCTTCTTCAATTAACTGCAGTGCTCAGCAGTTTTATGAATTAAAACTTGTATAATTATAACTTAATTCGCCGTAAACAATAGCTATTATTTTTTTCACAGCGTTACGAAGATTTTATATAAGAATATTAGTGCAAAACAAAGTTTCACGAAACACGGGAGCGTATAAAGAAATCACATTTTTATCTCTGAGGCCCTAGTTTCGATTTAGGACAATGTCGCGAAAGTATACAAGGGCTTATCTATTTGTAATCGGCGAGATATCGGTATCAAAACGTAAGGCAACGCCCATTTGAACGCGGTTTGTTTATTTCAACTTCGTTGTGTGATTGTGTTCAACTGATTTCGACATTTTTATAGTACCGGAATTCTCGCCTTTTTACCAACTGAAGCAAAGACAGTTTTGTAAAACATATTTTTTTTATATACCCGTAGTAATAAAAAGATTTGTTGTTTAAAGTTTACAATTACTTTGATTTTATTAAGTTTTTATCAAGATTCTAGGGAGAAGAAACTTATCAGTTTTGGTTGCCTTTATAATGTTTGTCGAGAATTTCAGTACAATGGGCTTGGACGTGTGGAGGTCATTGACTTCCTTTCGTTCGGAAACGGTTATACCTTTCATTGTTTGTGATTTCTTCTGTCAACTGTCACTGTTAAACGTAGTGGTTAGATACATACTCTTTGGTCACTGTGGTTGCCGACTGCCGATGCTCATATTGTTTGTTTGTTTACCTATGTCTTTATGTTATTATATCAAAAATTGTTAAACACTGTTATATGGTATTTCTATTCGTAGGTGAATTAAAGTTTAATTTAAACGGCTAAGCATTTATCCACTTTTTGTACCTACGATTTTTTGTAAGAAAGGTAGGTATAGGTACTTAATATAAGTTGTGCACCTATTTTCAAAACGAAAGAAAAGATTTACGTCGAAGCCTTGAAATTATCATTCCTGTCGAACCGGCCCATACGTGCCAAAGCACAACTCTCCCGTTTGATAATCTTTGTTTTTGTATACTTATCACAACTTTTACGGCTACGCCAAGTTCATGCGCACGCTATTTTTAAGGAGTCCCGTCCTCATTTGATACTAGTAGAGCTTTTCTTAGTCAGTTAACTAACTTACACTGCTATTTGATAGTACTTACTATATCGAGAACACCTTGCCGTCACCCATATTCAATTTTGCGGCAGTTAGAGGATTGTATAATATAACAGTTCTTCTGTATCGCAGTGCGAAGTGTTGGATCGTTACCTAATTAGAGCATTCGTGTTTTTGACGGTTGAAAATCATTAATGTCTTCTCTAACAGACTTACTAAGTAAAAACCACCGCTTCTTCTGCTGCAGGCCGAGACTGCGGTATATAATATGTATAGTGCTTGCACAGCAACCCCGGCTGAATATCAGCCCTATTGGGCCCTCTCTGTAGTGGTCGATTGGCTCTTTCGGCACACGCGGAATGCTATGCGCCGTACGATTCTGGTGGGGTGGCGAGCTACTTTACTACCGACCGGAGACCCGCGCTTACGGTAGCCCAAGATCGTCACGCGATACCCGACGCCGGGTGCGAACTATAGCGGCTGGGGCGTCAGCAGGATAGTTTCTTCAGGCGCTCCGCCTCCTTCTTTGCGAGTATCACTACTATTAAGAAAGAGGAGACAAATTCCCAGTTCAGTTCAGTGCATGGCCTCCATTAAGGCCGGATGCGAGATTTTGTCATTCCGATCATTTCCCTGAGGACAATGTGGTGCGCAGCTAAAACAGGGCACACCACTACAGTATGCTCCTAAATATCCTCCGGATGGTCCTTACAATGACGACAACCAGGCGTTTCCTCCCGCTGGATCTCAAACAGGTATCTACCGAAGCTTCCGTGTTAGGTAAGCACTTGAAACAGGTGAAATGCGATAACGTCATGGCTTCTCTCCAGCCACTACTCAAAGAGAAGCTTACCGCTGCTATAAAAGTGCATTTTCCGCCGGTCAGTAACTAAGTCAAGATTTTCCGCCAAATAATTACCTAGATCAAATTAGAAATTTAACAAAAAATATCTACCCAACAATTTTCTGCTAACGAAAGTCGTACCAACCTCTGTACGTCCTCGTCGGAATTTTGGTCACGTCTCTCCCTGGTTACACTGAAAGCAGGTAACCGAAAAATTTTAGCAAAATTGCCTGTAAATTGGAGCTCCCGAACTTTTTAGGACAGGGACAGACGGATTTATCTTCATTTTAGTCTTCTTTTCCCCACTACAACGGGATTTGGGCTCTGCTGTCAATATTTTATGCGTCTATAGCTGAGAGCTAAGGCCGCCTATATGCCCAAATCTGGACGGCTAGGACAGTGGTGTAGAAATTTGTGTATTTTGTGAAATTATAAACGCTCAAACGTGGATTCCTTTCATAAATGTTTATATCTATTTACTATTAGTACCTATACGTATACGTACACAAACTAATATATAAGATAGTAGGTTAGATTACTCTCATCAAAACATCTGAAAGAAAATTAGTAAATTTGCGCCAATTTGCTAAGTGCACGTGTTCCCGCCAAAGTCACAGTATTAACGTGAAAGCTGGCAAAGGCACGAATATATACAGCCTGGTTCTGCCCACAGCGAGGGCTATTCAATCTCTTAATTATTCCCTAGTGATTGGATTATGGATAGTCTCATAGCCAGCCTCGTTTATCTAATAGTTATAAGATGTTCAGGGAAATGGGTTTAAAGAGAATAATGTTGTTATGTTTACTTACCATATTAAATTATGTTTTATAATTTATTATGTTTCAAGTGGAAGGCCCCTTTTGTAAATAGTATTGAATACTTAGTACGATAATAAAACATGTCGATATTAGTGTAGGTAATGGCATCATGACATAATATGTTTTACTTTACACAGTTCACTTGATAAAGTACCTAGGTACAAATCATCAACTTAACTAAGGAGGTACGCAATTTTGAGAAAATGTCAAATGAACCACTTTAATAAAAACAGCGCCATAATGGCAGTGTTATAGTGGCGGGGTCAGTTAAGTCATTCCTGTTATCTACACATAGTACTTATGACTAATAGATAACCGACAATAATCCAAAACTAATGAGACTAATGTACTTTAAAACTAATGTAAAAATTGAAAAACCAGCTTTTTTAAATCAAAGGTTCAATTTAAATCCTTTTACTTATAAATCTCGCCTCTACACCCTGTACGAAGGTGTTGATTAATAATTCAACAACATTTAATAAAATGAATGAAGTCAAATTGAAGAGAAGGTTTGAGGATTAATCACTACGCTTGCTCAATGCGGGTTGGCGATTTCAAACTTATAATTAGAAATTATAAGTCCAGGTTTCCTCACGATGTTTAACTTCACCGTATGTCAGTGGTGTCTAGATAATCATATAGGAAGTACATATAACTCGGAAAAAGTAACATTGGTGGATACTTACCGGGTTTCGAACCCACATCCGCGTGCATGAGAAGCGGGCATCTTAACCTCGGGGCCACCACGACATTGTTAAGTAGATACTTGGTAGGTATAGGCATTAAAAAATTTGAACCACACTAGAATTTTATCGTTTAGAAACATAAAGAACACACAAATATCTCACGTTGTACAGCAGCCAGTCCCAGTTGTCCGTTGCGACAACATAGCAGTTAATGCTGAACTGGAACTAAACTCTTATTTAAAAACTTTTTCTAACTTTTCGTTTACCCAGGGCAAGAGAAATCATTTGATAATTAAAGAAAGGTGTCGTAACACGAAAGCATTGATAAGTGCGTTGCCGGCAGTTTATGAGTTGTTAAGTATTTCAGGTTGTTAGGGCATTTGACCTGAATGGAAAGGAGGAGGAAATAATCGGACCCGTTAATCTCACTCACACGGCCAAATACAACCACGTGGTATGTGACATCGGTATTCTGTGACGTCAAAAGTGAATAAATGGTGAGCTAATAACAATATACATACTTAAGTACGACCGGGCGCGATATAAGACACGAGTTGTTAGAATATCATATTATAAAAAATATATAAAGCAACCTAGCTTCAGTAGCCGGTAAGAAAGGTAAATAATATCAAAGAGAACTCGCGAGCTTGCTTCTCGGAAAAATACTAATTTTGCAAATGCACACACACTTCCATATCCTCATTTCTGAGTTTGTATAAATCACTGATGTGTTGCTAACTAGAAGGGGCTTACTTACGCTTAAAAATTCCACATCTGTAGAAATGTGACTCTCTAAAGGAGGTTTGCCCTACTCAAAGTGACTGGGGATAGCAGTGAGGTTACAAAAATTTGGAGGATGTGGATGGCTTGCTCGTCTCTCAGTGCACAAAGGTCAAACTTATGTACATTTCAGCTCAAAAATATAATCAAGTTCTTCGTTGACTTATCTAGTGATCAATTTATCCATGGTAAAAGTATTCGAAAGGGCAGAAAATGTTTTCATCAGATATTATCCGTATATGTTCGGGCGTTTGAGTTTGTACTGGCGAAGTTCTCGTGGAATAAAAGAAAAAGAAAGAGTTATTTCCTCATTAAATTACGATGTGAATGGAAGAAAACTTGGTCAGTCTGTTAGAAAACTTGAAAAAACATAAACTACGAATGGTGAAGTACTATATATAAAACTTAGCTCGTTTTCTAACCATAAGCGTTATTTTCCACCAGGGGTTTCGTGACAGGCAGCTGGGGTTCTGGGCAGGCGCAATACGGCACCTCGGCCTCGACCTAAAGCAGGAGAAGAAACGGCGGTTTTTAGTCAGTAAGAGTCTGACACTGCCTGTGGCCCAACCCTGGGCGAGAGCAGGAATTTGATGATTTTGCCCAAATAAAAAACAGGTGATATTTTCCAAGACAAGCCGGTTCATTCAAGCAGCTAGGCTGTTTACTGTTCAGCTGCTGTCAATCTTCGGGTGTCCTCGAAAAGAAGTTTGCCGTCTGTACGCGGGTTTCTTACCGACGACAGACCGAACTTGCTCGAAGAATACGTCGAGGAGAAAATAGCCTCGATAGCACCTGAAACGGCGATATCTTGCCGTACATGTGATGTAGCCACTTGCATGTGGACCTTTGGGATCTATGGACTGATGAGTCTCTAACTGCCAAGTCAAGGCCTAAGGTTCGGAAATTCACCAGATCGAAAAAAATATGACTTCCAGTAACACAATCCGAAAATGTATCGGCCGAAAACAATAAGGAAATCGCCCATTCAATCGTTGGTATCATTACATATGTATTTGGTAGCCAAGCACAGCCTAAATTCAAAGTACGAAAACGGTGAACAATAGAAAATCTTCTAGACAAACGGATCATTGGGAATTCAGTAGCAGTCGCCGTCGTTGGCTATCACTCGTTGTCACACCACCCACACATCGAGCGATTCGGTAAATTATCAATGGGCCCCGGTGCACCAAACTCTGTGACTCGGTGACTCGATGCCTGCATTCGGTATGTAAGCCATCTGAACATAGCTCGCATACCGCCTGTATTGAGGCATGCCGAGACAGATTGCGAGCCAACATTGTATTGGGAGCTAGGAATCTCTGGAGAAGTAAGTTAATTGGCTTTAATTGTTTTTGTACTGTAATCTGGACTTTTTTGTACAAGAGATTAGGTTTAGCTGGAGGTATTTGCTTTATTCTCGACATCAGGGATCAGTTCATGATATTTTTTATATTCCCCTGAATAAACTAGTAGTAGTTCATGATATTTTTTATATTCTTAGTGTGTTCTGTTAGATACGGTTGTGGATTGTTATCATTTTGATAGAGATACTAAAATACCTAATAAGAAAAAAACAGGTAAAGACTGACTTTCTGTTTTATTTTCCAGTTGTCACGAAGTCCATAATGAATTCCAGTTATAATGAATTTCCCACTTGAATAATCTTGATTCAACGTCCCAGAATTTGTCGTTTGCTATCTATAAATAAACATTTCTAAAACAATATTTCAAGTCACTCCCAAACATAGGGGTAAGAGGTCCCCCAATCTTTTAAGGGTGAAGGAAAACAAGTTCTTCGTTATCTATGACAGATATCTGATCCATAACATTGAAAGGTCCGACCTCTTTCCAACTTCTGACTCCTTGGTGAACGAACTTTTTGATTTAGGAAAGTGTTTCAAATAGTCCCGCGTTTTTCGAACTCGCTTGAGATATTGAGACTTGGTTGAAACGAATTGAATATGGATCAATACCAAGACCCTTCGTTTGACCAAATGTGGTTAGACCAAAACAATATTACTATTTGCGTTTTAATAATATTAATAAATAACTAACGACCCACGCCGGCTTTCGAACGGGTGCAATGTAGATACTAAATTTGTTCACTAATTAATAGATATTATTAAACATAAACTTTTCGCTTCAATCACTCTATCTATTAAAATACCTACCACATCAAAATCCATTCCGTAGTTTTAAAGATTTAAGCGTACATACATAGGGATATAGGGACAGAAAAAGCTACTTTGTTTTATACTACGTAATGATGAAATTAAATTCCTCATTGAATCATTTTCTGTTCATTTGTTTTTCAACTACATATTTATTTTTCTATTTGTAATCATCAAAATTATTAACTACATTCCCGTTGCATACCTAAGAAAACTATTGAATAGTACGTTAAGAACGTCTTATAAGACGATTCTTAATGATGCTACACCACATTTTAATAAATAAATACCTTTATTCATATAACTACAAGATCGTTCTCTTCGTAGGTCCCTGGAGTTATGAATGTATAATGGTCCCGCATGGAACGCATTCCATTGATATCACTCCTTCACTTTGTTTGTGTTCAAGCTTCGCTGGTAAACAGATAATTAGCCACGCAACTCGTTTTGGTGTAGTGGTTAGCTGAACTGCTTTTGGGCAGGAAAACTTAGGATTTTTGGGGAATCCGATGATAGCAATACGTAGGTATATATGTATGTATAAGTAAGTTCACCAAGTCTGGGGTCCAGAAATTAATTAAGAATGTTTCCAGAAAATTTACCGAGGAAAGTGAAAACTATTAAGTTTTTCTTCTCCTCAAATAATTTCTTCTGATTTAGTTCGTAATTGTTCGTAATGATTTAAAATGTCGTATATTCGTAATGGTTCGTTTTGGTGTTTTCATGATTTTATCTACTGTAGCTCCTGGCTTACAGGAGTTGCAGCGGTTTCAGGAGGTTGTAGCGGGCTTGCCTTTTAAAAAGTGTCCATATAAACTTACATGTTAAACTACTGATTTGATTTTAATGAAACAGCATACCCACTTTTATATATCGAGGCGTAAAAATTTTATTAAAGGCATCAAAATTACTTAACAAAAATGTAAGTCTATAGATTTAAACCATTGAGTCAGGTTTTGTATCTTGAATCTTATTTTCAACATTCGATTCGAAATAAATAAAATGGCACTATGGTTTAGACCTGGACTAAACAAAAACGTTGTTTTGTAATAAGGCCGAATACGTCAATGTTTATTTTCACTTCCATCACTATCTCGTGGCGTTACTGTCGAACTTGCTTTTTATATTTATAAGATTACGAAGTGAAATCCTGACTGCCGATTCAAAAGCGACTTTGTAAAAATATTCAATAAGAACTTCTAGAATAGCATTGCTATTAAGAACACATTTTTTATAATATGAGACTATCTAACTAAATATAACTATCGTGAGACATACTAAATTAACTAAAAATCGCGTATTAGCGGGGAGAAAAGCTCTACTAGTTTCGAACCACAGAGGGGTTCAGTAGGCTGCGCGACGTCGCCGCGTCCGCGCACGCTGCTCACGAGGAAGAACCCCTCTGTGGTTCGAAACTAGTAGAGGTTTTCTCAATATATACACGTGAGTAACCCGCGATTTTTAGTTAATAAAGAACACCCAAATCATCATTCCTTGATCTTACAAACTTACTACCTACATCGATGTTGTCGAAGGCTTTGCTCTGCAGTCACCACACAACGGTTTAAGACCCATGTTTGCGATCATACCAGTTCCATTGACATCGGCTCCCGGAGCATATTTGATGTGGTTTGGTTTGAATGAAGGTTGGAAGTGTAAACATGTTTGTTGAGTTGTTTTTGGAGTAGTTTAAGAGCTTGCGGATGAAGTTTCTTTGTTCATCTCGTGATATTGTTCTCATGTAGAGCTGTCAGCAATGGTATTTTTTCTGTATCTTTTCAAGTATCACAGAAAGTCGGCGTTAAGCAACACTTGCGTTGTGTTTCGCCGTGTAAGTGAGGTTACCGGAGCACCAATCTTTCCCCCCATCTTCTGCCCTTAAATTTTCTACCCTTTTTTCAGGGCCGGGCAGGAGGGAGTTTTACTGACTAAAAATCCCCCAGTTCCTTCTCCTGCTCTGGGCCGAGGTCGCGGTGCCGCATTGCGCTTACCCTCAACCCCGGCTGAACATCAGCTCTATAGGGCCCCGTCTGCGGTGGTCTATTGGCTCTTTGAGGCGCGCGCGGAACACTACGCCCCGTACGCTCGGGTCTGGTCCTGGTCGGGCGGCGAGCTGCCCTTACTCGCCGACCGCAGACCCGCGTTTACGGTGGCCGGAAATCGTTCCTTGAAATTTTCTACCCTTAAATCCCTAACAACCCACAAGATTCCGGCAACGTCTTGTAGTAACTCCTTTGGTGTTACAAGTGTCCATGGGCGGCGCCGACTGCTTAGGTACCGTCAGGATTATCTGATGGTAGACGAATTATCGTCTGCTAGTTTGCCGACCTATGACATCAAAAATGTTATAGCCATATAAAAATATATAGCTTTTATGTTAATTTTACTTATTTCAGTAAATTTAAAATGGAACATACTTTTTTATTAGATTCAAGTGTCGACCGAAATTTTTATTTATTGGTAAACATGTATTGACGATGTTAATCTTGCGTTCATATGTAGGTTCTACAGTCAAAGGAGGCTGATTTTGACACATGTAGGTATGATCAAGAAACTTAATCAGGCTTTAGACAAACTTGTATTAAAGTACCTAGTAAATAGGGGAGTCTATTTGAGGAGCAAAGGTTGAGTACACACGAGCGATTGTATTGCCATCTGTCGGTTTATACATTATATTTGGTGGTAAATATGAAAAAATGTCTGCTAGTGTTCTTGTCAGTACCTACGTCATTGATTTGAGCATCTTCGTCGTTTTATTTCATTTTTTTATAAAGAGTATTTTTTATGGCAAATAGCGCCAGGTACATGCGTATCAAGAGCAATGATACACCGCAGCATCAGCCTGCAGCAGAAGAAGGAACTGGGAAGATATTTGTTTGCCAAAGTTTAACACTGAAATGATGTTATATTAAAATGGTGACACTACTAACTAGGAGATTGTCGCAAGTCTGCGTCCGCTTTTACAAGTAAACTGTAGTTAATGTAGCAAAAGCGATGATTTATTACCGACCCGCATAAGATCGTACTTAACCTATCAGATGGGACGTCACTCAAACTCGGAATAGTGACGCCTACATGTTCGCGACTATATTAATTTCCAATTTATAATATTTACTAGCCTTGTGTAGCGGTTTCACCCTCACAGATACTCAAATGAGTTTAAGCTGTAAAGGAGAATACATTAAACATAGATAAAAAAAAGTATTTCTATATGTGTGCTAATTTGCTTTTTGATATGTTGATCGATACGTTTATGACGTTCTGTGCTCCGATTGGCCTGCTCAATTTTAACTGACCAATCAGAGGGTTATAAATGGTCAAACGTTAATCGTTGTAACGTAAAACAAACATACACTAGACACTCGGATTCTTACAGAAATGGCATTTAAAAGCCAGTCGAACGATTCAAACCCATGTCTATCTTTTTGATCTTTTCCATTCACTCATTCGATTATCGCCGCGGCCGTCTATAAGAAACGTCGTAACAAACGCCATCTGAAATTTTGGTTTAAGTCAAGTTAATATAATATCGAAGCATTTAATGTATTAGCAGTTTTTAAAAATCAGGCTTGGCAGCGGTTCAAAAAAAGAACGTTGAACGAACGTTTTAAAATTAAGTACCTATAAGATATTAATATTATAAAGCTGAAGAGTTTGTTTGTTCTCAGAAACTACTGGTTTGAATATAAAAAATCTTTTAGGACAGGCTATAATACAATAATAATACGAGAAAATCCTATAGTGGGGCAACGTTTTTAAATAAAGAAGAGATATAAAAAAGAAGAGGCAGGAACCGGATACATTATACATACATACACAAATCTATTTTCTTCATAGTATTAGTAAGTATAGATATCATGACGTAATATGTATGTACGTGTACATTACTCTTTTGCTTGACAGGTTAAGTAGAGATCTGTTCAGGTCGAATGATTCGCTGAAATATTATATGCTACAAGCAAGTAGGTTTAAGCGACACAATTGTTTTGATCATATGATTAAGGATTTTATTAATAACACCGCTAAGGGCTAGAATTCTTTGGCAGAAACTGTGTTTCTGTGTAACGTATGGATTTAAGTTAGAATTTTTTTAATAAATTAACTTGTATTTAGGTAGTAGTATAGTATAGTCTATGGAAAATGCTTTAAATCTTCATCATCGTTTACCACAATACAAGAATATCTCGTTTCGCCGATTGGAAATAAATAAAAATCCAAACTAAAAATATTATAGATGCGAAAGTAATTCCGTCTGTCTTTCTGTTGTCTTTTCTTCACGCCTAAACTGCTGAAGTTATTTGTGTGAAATTTGGTACAGACATAGTATGGAACTCGAGAAAGGACACAGAATAGTTTTTATCAGTCAATATTCCACGCGAACAAAGTCGAGGGCAAAAGCTAGTACTAAACAAAAATAGGCACTTACGGGGTTGCGGGTACTACATAATGAATCGAGGCCCCAGCATGGAGTAGGAGAAGGAACTGGGGGATTTTAGTCAGTAACGGCCTTATTACAAAACAAGGTTTTACTTTAGTCTAGGACTAAACCATTGAACCAGTTTTCGTATTTCGAATTGAAGGTAGATGACAATAAGATTCAAAATTCAAAACCCGACTCAATAGTTTGAACCTGGACTAAAGATAAACCTTGTTTTGTAATAAGGGGGTAAGAGTTTTAAGCTAGACATAAAGTTAAGTGAGCCTCGTGTACCCACGAAGCTATCACTAAACTTGGTGGTAATGATTACAACTGCTGCGCAAGAATAATGGCTATTGATGTACTCCGTGGTCAATAAGGCTCATAACATAATTAATAGATGTAACAGTTCCATGCATTACAATCTTTACTTACCCCTTTGGTATATACCAGCGTAATTCAACAACAAAGTTATTCAAGTTGCATTGATACAATATTTGCCGGTAGCCAACTTACATAGTGTGACAGAAAACTCTTTGACATCATGACGTCAATGGATGGTTGTCAAACGTTGCCTAGAGATTGTAAATTTCGTCGTGAATTGTCAACACGAGTTGGTGTAATCGGTAAGGCGTGTGGATTACACCACAGAGACCCCGAGTTCGAGTCCCGCCGTAAACATGAAGTTTTTTAGTTGATGGAAGTTTTGTCGAACTTTCTGGAATATTTGAGTGAAAGTAATGAAAAATTAAGGAGCGAGAAGGAGAATAAATAAAAATGAATAACGAAATTATTGGAAGGTTCTGGAGGCATGACGATCAAAAAGAATAACGAAATTGAATGTTCTAGAACCTGACCAGGGGTATATAAGCGGAACTGCGGCTCACCGCTGGCAGTTGAGTTCTAAGTCCAAAGCGATTCGGAAGAAAAGGAAGAAGTGAAAAGAAGAAAAGTGAGTGAAATAGTGAAGTACAGTGAAATAGTGAAGTGCAGTCAGTTAAGGGCCAGTTTTTTGATCCGTAGTTAAATACGATTTGACTATTTGTTATCTTAACTATAGTCAAGAGGGTAACCAATTGTTATTACGTAATTTCATTTTTTGATGTCCACTTTAACTATAGTCAAACATAACCATTGGTTAATTTGTTGCCAGTGCAATGAACAACTTCCTCCCTAGAAAAAACGTGTTTATTTGTGGGTATTTTTCTTTAACTGACAACACTGATCAATTAAGAATGAAGTTGAACCAAATGTCATTTTTGATATTTCAAAACTTTCAAAAGTGTCTTGATTTCAAACTGAATCGTTTGGTTTTATCATAGAGATAGTATAGGTATAGAGAAGCTAATAGCGTATACGACGTGAGATAAAAAATGTCTTATATATACATTATAGGTAGGTATGTACATTAAACGGCTCACTACGGCTTTTACAGCCTATTTCACTGCAATATACCGTATTAATTTACCGTATTGGTTCGATTTAAATAAAATAAAGCATAATTACGCTAAAAAGGGACAAGAAACGTATGTTTTGTCTTGCTCACACCTACATATATTCCATTTGCACTTTCTCGCTCTAACCATTATTATTGTTTTAATAGCTTGTCTATTCTATTCTCTGTCTATGGGTTTTATAGTGTTTTCTTAAACTTGGTGTTTTTTGCAACAAATCAAGGACTTTTTATTAAATAATAATGTCAGGAAACAAGGAAGGAAATGTCTTTCTTTATATATCTTATAAGTGTGGGAGAGCCATGCTTCGGCACGAATGGGTCGGCTCGACCGGAGTGGTACCACGGCCTCACAGAAAACCCGCTTGAAACAACCACAGCGTTGTGTATCGCCGTGTGAGTGAGGTTGCCGGAGGCCCAATCCTTCCCCTCCCCCAATTCCCTCCTCAATCCCTGAGTCTCCAAATCCCTTATCCCTAAAAGGTCGGCAACGCACTCGTAACTCCTCCGTTGCGGGTGTCCATGGGCGCGCTGATTGCTTACCATCAGGTGATCCGTGTGCCCGTTTGCCGAACTACTACATAAAAAAATGTTATTGAATTGTCATCCATAACTCTTCAAATATTGTGCTGACTTTCGTGGTATTTTTACTATGTATTTTGATGTGGTATTTTATTCATTATTTCATAAATTTCCAGGGAAAACCGCAGTTCTAACTTTAAATCATCTGAGTCTGACGCATCAAAATAACGGACAATATTTAAATTAATTATAGATAAAATGTAATTCTTCGGAATGAGATCACAAAATTATACAACAAAGCAAGAATCAGCTGTCGAATCTAGTTTAACTATCCGCCATCTTGGTTAACCCGCCACCGAGCCGTGGTTAAATTATTTGACTAATAGTTAATAATTTGACAATTAGTTAAGCTAACTAATGATCAAAAAACACATTTTGTCGATATTTAACCATTAGTCAAGATTTTTAACAATTGGTTGGGTTAACTACGGATCAAAAAACCGGCCCTAAGTGAGTTAAGTCAGCGTGAACAGTGAACGGCAAAGTTGTGTCTGTCGGCCGGACTCTGCTGGAGAGGAACGCCGATAACTTATCCGTATCCGTGGACGCTGTAACTTAAGTGCAATAGAAAGTCTGAAAACCGGTATTAGTGTTTAATTTCATCCAATCCCGTAACCCAAGCCCGCATAGTTAGGAACGTGACGTCAGGCACGTAACATTTGGTGTCAGAAGTGGGATTGGAGAAAAATGCCGCTAGTGCCGCAGGACGTAAGAGGAGTGAGTACCCGTGCTATGTCAGAAGCGCAGCGTGTGAGAGAAGAGGGTGCTGCAGCTCAAACCAGCGATGCAGAAGCCAAGCCTGTGCAGGTGGATCTTCTGCTACAGCTGCAGCAAATGATGGCAGAACAGCTGCGGGAGCTGAAAGAAGATCAAGCGCGCCGCCAAGAAGAGCAAGCACGCTGTCAGGCAGAACAGCTGCGGGAGCTGAAAGAAGATCAAGCGCGCCGCCAAGAAGAGCAAGCGCGCCGCCAAGAAGAGCAAGCGCGCTGTCAGTCAGAACAGCTGCGGGAACTGAAAGAAGATCAAGCTCGTCGCCAAGAGGAGCAAGTGCGTCGCTTGGAAGACATGCATAAAGATTTCACGAAGGGACTGCAAAAGGCTGTCAAACGGGTACAAGAAGTGGAGGAAGGTTTAGGCAAGTTGGAACATCGCGTCATGGCGATAGAGGAGAGATTGGAAGAAGAGATCTCCAAAATCAAGCAGGAAGTGACAGACCCAAGCCCTTTAAAGAGCCGAAGCCGTCTTGCAGCCGTTTTTGACGCCCCAAATGCGGCCTTAAGCGCAACGAAAGGGCTCAAGATTCCCCATTACGACGGAACAACATCCTGGACCGCGTTCAAGCTACAGTTTGAGACACTTATGGAGGCTTATGGTTGGACTCAGAAGGAAGCACAGTCAGCCCTCACCCTGGCCCTCCGTGATCAAGCGCTCTCAGTGCTGGAAGCTATCGGCGCAAGTGGGGATCTCAGCTTTAGTGCCCTCCTCAACGCACTTGAGGCACGTTTTGGAGACAGCCACCTCGAGCACGTGTACAGAGCGCAATTAAAAGAGCGTACTCAGCGTGCTAATGAGAGCCTACAGCAATGGTCCGTGGAAATCGAGAAACTTGTGCGTCGAGCTTTCCGGTCGACTCCGTCAATGATTGAAGGCACGCTTCTCCAAGCGTTCATTGACGGTATTCGGGACCCCGAAGTACGAGCTGCTGTTCATCTGGGCCATCACAAGAACATGAAAGAAGCTCTGGCCCATGCATTGGAAGTGGAAGCCGTGCGTGGCAACTCCCGTACCTTACGTCTGCGGGAAATGACGACAACGGAGCAGGTACCTCCACGCCGTCGGAATTTCATGTGCTATGGATGTGGAGAGCGTGGGCACATACGGAGCGACTGCTCGAAGAAGATGAACCGCCAGGACGCGGCGGTCTCAACTTCTGACCAGCAGGGAAACTTAAATCCAGCCAGGGCTGCGGGGTGGGCGCTGGCTGGTAGTGGAACAACCCCAACAATCTACATCAAGCAAACCAACGATGGAAATACTCTGGTGATAGACGGTCAAGTAAATGGAAAAAACAGTCAGCTAACATTAGATACTGGAGCTTCAAGGACGGTGATAAATGTTCGGCTGCTCGAGCAAAACATCAGGAAACACCTTAAACCAATTGTTGGCCTACAAATGAAATCAGCTACCGGCCAGTGCATACCGATAAGTGGAAAACTGCATGTAACAATCAAAATTGGGGAACGTGTTTATCGACATGAGGTTATTGTGGCCAAAATTCTGGATGACTGCATCCTGGGACTTGACTTCCTGCAAGGGCACCAGTGTAACATCGACCTAAAATCTGGAGTTTTACTATGTGGAACTGAGGAAATTCCGATGAAGGGTGGAACCCTGGGAAAAGTTTGCTGTTTAAGAAGGACTGTTCTTGAACCAAAATCACAGACTCTCGTACCAATCGCATTACCTAGGAGGAGGGAAGGAAGTTTACCTCTAAGGTGCGCTGTGATTGATAAATCGGAACACGTAAACTCATGGCTACCGGCGAGAACTGTCGTGGGGTCATCTGATGTCAACCGCATTCCGGTATTCAACTTCAGTGATTCAAAAATTACGATTGAAGAAGGAGAGCCTGTGGGCGTATTGGAAGAAGTGGCCTGGATAAGAAAATGCTCGGAGAATCTTGTGAAGAAGGACAGTACGGGAATAGACTTTGTAACGAAAATCTTAGACGAAAACAAAAGTCTGACAAAAGTGGAGACTATGAAAGCTAGAAATTTACTTCTTCGATTCTCTGATGTGTTTTCAAGAAGCGATGGTGATATTGGCCGAACTGGTTTGGTGAAGCATAAAATAAACACAGGTGATACAATGCCAATTCGTCAAAGGCCCAGACGCATACCATTCGCTCGTGAGAAAGAGGTTGAAGAAATGATTGACGATATGAGGAAAAATGACGTGATAGAGCCCTCTTCTAGCCCTTGGTGTTCACCTGTCGTGCTTGTCAAGAAGAAAGATGGTTCAACGAGGTTTTGCGTAGACTATCGACGATTGAATGATGTAACCAAGAAGGATAGCTACCCGTTACCAAGAATCGATGACACACTTGACACACTGAGTGGCATGAAATGGTTTTCAACGCTCGATCTGAAAAGCGGCTATTGGCAGGTGGATTTGGATCCCAAGGACAAGGAAAAGACCGCATTCTCAACTGGGAAGGGACTCTGGCAATTTAAGGTGATGCCATTTGGATTATGCAATGCACCGGCAACCTTTGAGCGTTTGATGGAACAGGTGCTGGCGGGACTGCTGGGCGAAACCTGCCTAGTTTACCTCGATGACATCATCATTGTTGGACGGGATTTTGACGATCATCTAAGGAAATTGGAAAAGGTACTCGATAAGCTGCGTGGAGCAAATTTAAAGTTGAGTCCAAAGAAATGCTCTTTCTTCAAGCGCGAAGTGAATTATCTAGGACATGTTATTTCTGAGAGAGGAATTGAGACTGATCCAGCCAAGACTGCCGCTGTTAAGGAATGGCCGACACCTAAAGACAAAACGCAAGTTCGGGCATTTCTTGGATTGTGCTCGTATTATCGGCGGTTTGTGAAAGGATTCTCGGACATTGCCAAGCCTTTGCATCGATTGACAGAGGAGAAACGTGCCTTTATCTGGGACGAGGATTGTGAGCAAGCCTTTCGAGAACTAAAAGAACGGCTTTGTAACACACCAATTCTCGGATACCCCAGCGCGACAGGAATATTCGTAGTTGATACGGATGCCAGCAATATTGGAATAGGAGGTGTCCTTTCACAACGCGATGGTGAGCAGGAGAAGGTTATTGCTTACTTCAGCAAGTCACTATCCAAGGCGGAGAAGAATTATTGCGTGACCAGGAGGGAATTGCTGGCCGTAGTCAAAACTCTGCACCATTTCAAGAAGTATTTACTGGGACGGAAATTTTTGATCAGAACTGATCACGCTGCTTTGAAATGGCTGCTTCAGTTTAAGGATCCCGAAGGCCAAGTAGCCAGATGGTTGGAACAACTTCAGGAATTTGACTTTGAAATTGAACATCGCGGCGGAAGAATTCATGGCAACGCAGATGCATTATCGAGACGCCCATGCGTGGAAGATTGCAAGCATTGTGCCAAGAAGGAAACTGCTTTTCTTAAGGTGATAAGGACTGATACTGTTGACGAGGCATGGGGAGACGATGCGATGAAATTAGAACAGGAAAGAGATGCAGATATCAAACCAATACTGGAGTGGCTACGAAGTGGTAACAAGCCAAGTTGGAGTGACGTCGCCCAATATAGCGCGGTAACGAAAGGTTTATGGGCACAGTGGAAAAGCCTTACGCTGCATAACGGACTTCTGTGCAGGAAATGGGAATCAACAAACGGCAAGGACGAGCATTTGCAATTGGTGGTGCCTCGTTCAAAAATAAGGGATGTATTAAAAGCGTTCCATGATGGATCTTCTGGAGGACATTTGGGGATTAGGAGGACTTTGGTGAAGATCAAGGAGAGGTTTTATTGGTTGCATTGCAAATATGACGTCGAAGATTGGTGCCGGAAATGCACTAGTTGTGCAGCTGTCAAGGGTCCACAAACAAGAAGCAGAGGGGCGATGAAAATCTACAATGTTGGTATGCCTTGGGAGAGAATAGCCTTAGACATCGCTGGACCATTTCCAATCACTGATTCGGGCAATCGCTACGTTTTAGTGGTTATGGATTATTTTACAAAATGGCCAGAGGTCTTTGCCATACCGAATCAAGAGGCAGTAACTGTAGCCACGAAGTTGGTAAACGAGGTATTCACCCGATTCGGAGTGCCCTTGGAGATGCACAGTGATCAAGGACGGAACTTTGAATCCCAAGTTTTCCAGGAAACTTGTAAACTTTTGGGAATCCATAAGACTCGAACGACCCCTTATCATCCACAGTCAGATGGAATGGTCGAACGCTTCAACCAAACATTGGAGCGACACTTAGCAAAGGTGGTTGACAGCCATCAGAGAGATTGGGACACTTACATACCTCTCTTCTTGCTTGCCTATCGGACTGCTGTACATGAAAGTACCGCAAAGACGCCTGCATTTGCAAATTTTGGAAGGGAATTGAGATTACCGGCAGATCTTGTATCGGGCTGTCCACCTGGTGACTCTCGCACCGAGTTTAGCGATTACATAAGCGAGTTAAGGGCAAAAATGTTGGACATTTATGAGCAGATCAGGGAGGCCGGTCTTCAAGCAAGTGATCGCGCAAAAACGCGCTATGATCGACGAGCCAATTCTGTTGGGTTTGAAGAGGGGTCATTGGTCTGGCTTCATAATCCAGTCAGAAGGAAGGGAAAATCTCCAAAGCTGCAACCGAGTTGGGAAGGTCCTTACGAGATAGTCACGAAGATCAATGACATTACTTACAGAATTCGGAAGTCTTCAAGGAGCCCTTTGAAAGTTGTCCATATAGACAGGTTGGCGAGGTATTACGGCAGCAACGATGCTCGGGACGAGCGAATCTAAGAGGAGGGCAGTGTGACAGAAAACTCTTTGACATCATGACGTCAATGGATGGTTGTCAAACGTTGCCTAGAGATTGTAAATTTCGTCGTGAATTGTCAACACGAGTTGGTGTAATCGGTAAGGCGTGTGGATTACACCACAGAGACCCCGAGTTCGAGTCCCGCCGTAAACATGAAGTTTTTTAGTTGATGGAAGTTTTGTCGAACTTTCTGGAATATTTGAGTGAAAGTAATGAAAAATTAAGGAGCGAGAAGGAGAATAAATAAAAATGAATAACGAAATTATTGGAAGGTTCTGGAGGCATGACGATCAAAAAGAATAACGAAATTGAATGTTCTAGAACCTGACCAGGGGTATATAAGCGGAACTGCGGCTCACCGCTGGCAGTTGAGTTCTAAGTCCAAAGCGATTCGGAAGAAAAGGAAGAAGTGAAAAGAAGAAAAGTGAGTGAAATA
This sequence comes from Spodoptera exigua, assembly GCA_902829305.4. Classification (NCBI taxonomy): domain Eukaryota; kingdom Metazoa; phylum Arthropoda; class Insecta; order Lepidoptera; family Noctuidae; genus Spodoptera; species Spodoptera exigua. The sequence goes on from LR824603.2 coordinate 15,115,759, forward strand.
GTGAAGTACAGTGAAATAGTGAAGTGCAGTCAGTTAAGTGAGTTAAGTCAGCGTGAACAGTGAACGGCAAAGTTGTGTCTGTCGGCCGGACTCTGCTGGAGAGGAACGCCGATAACTTATCCGTATCCGTGGACGCTGTAACTTAAGTGCAATAGAAAGTCTGAAAACCGGTATTAGTGTTTAATTTCATCCAATCCCGTAACCCAAGCCCGCATAGTTAGGAACGTGACGTCAGGCACGTAACAATAGTACATGCACAGCACTTCTGCAACTAATATTCTCTTGCATGAACTATCAGATTTCAGAACTAAGTTTCAAATACAAATATGCATGTACAGTTAGTCCGGTTATTTGCTATGCAGGTACGAAATTAAAGTTCTATTCAGTACCTACAGATACATGACGGTTTAGTGAGTATTTCAGGCCAAAAAATATTTCAACTTTTCAAAATATGTAGGTTTATAATTACTTAAAAATAAGCACACATCCAGTCCGATCCGATTTGATTTCATTACGATTTGATATTATACTTAGTTTCCATAATTCTAACTTTTTTTTTGTACACTAAATAGCATAGGTACTAATTAATTAACAGATAGCTAAACATAACTTAAAGTAGGTTTAAGAAAGTGTATGATCGACAGCGAAGCCGGCTGGGAATGTAAGCTTCCTTCTGTGAGCATGTAATGTCGCAGAAGGAGGTGGCGGAGCGGGTCCGAGAGGCAGCTGCTCTTGCAGACTCGATTCGTCGCCGGAGGGTGGGTAGGCGTCGGAGGCTTTATGCCACCCAGATGCCCTAGCAACAGCGTGTGGGTAGCAGAACGGGGAACTGCTGCCTGCATTGCACGTGCTGCTGTTGAGATGGACCGCCCATAGATGGAGGCGACCAGCCACTGCCGAGAGGTCACTAAAGTCGTTTTTGGTCCTCGTGGCTTCTCCCAAAAGGCAGAAGACGGCACGAAAGCTGAGTTTTTTAGTGGGTGCAAGCCCTACATAACCTCCCCGGGCGGTGTGTGTATGCGTAAGGCATTTTTCTCAGCTGGAAAACAAAAAAAAAGGTTTAAGAATGTGTAATTATTTTTAAATATTTGATTTGCATGAGTAAATTAGAAGCACTTATTTTTGACCAAGGTAAGAAATCCACTTTAAAAAGTTCAGGTATATCAGAGAGCCTTAATTATAGATTTGTCACACAACACCTTAGGCGTGTTCATTATGTAATTAAACAGTATTTAAGTATAAGTATATATATATATATATATATATATATATATTATATATGTTAATAATAAATATATTATGTAATTTGAGTACTTATTTTATATATATTATATTGTAACTTGTATGTAAATGATTTGCACATATATAGGTATATGTATCTATCTCGTCTTGACTCATTTAAGTTTAAGTCTGTGCTTGCTTCTTGCACCGACCATTGGCTCATCTCTGCATCACCCGAGGCTCGACTGGTAGAAAATGCCTAAGGCATTAAGTCCGCCTATGTATCCATTGTGCATGAAGTTTAAATTTTTTTTTTATGTAATCGGTCGGCAAACGAGCAGACGGATTACCTGATGGTAAGCAATCAGCGCCGCCCATAGACACCCGCAACGGAGGAGTTCCGAGTGCGTTGCCGACCTTTTAGGGATTAGGGATTTGGAGATTTAGGAACTGGGGAGGGATTAGGGAAGGGAAAGGATTGGGCCTCCGGTAACCTCACCCACACGGCGAAACACAACACTGTGGTTGTTTCACGCCGGTTTTCTGTGAGGCCGTGGTATCACTCCGGTCGAGCCGACCCATTCGTGCCGAAGCATGGCTCTCCCACATTTAAATAAATAAATATTTTCAGTAAGAAGATTGACATGATTGAGACTCGCTTGAAATATAGATTCCAAGACAGTCTTATACAAATTCGGCTTATAATATAATCAACGTTCATTCTGCCGATAAATAATTTAAACTTTAGCTAACAAACTGTTGTATTGTCTATGATTAGTATTACTAATCAGTGTTGCACTATTATTGTCTATGTCGTCATATCACTATAAAGAGGGTGGCCGAGCAAGTGTCGGCCATTGACAATGTCTCTGTGTACTGGGTGACTTTTTACTTGACCTAACATTAAATTGACTATATTTTGTACTTTTATTTGACTTTATATGACTTTGACAATGACTGTTTAATGTTTCAATGAAATAATGATCCTGACTACTGTTACTATTTGAATTAAACGACTCTAAACGACTTACATTTTTATTTTTAAAGCAAAATTTAGCGAAATGACCAAATAAGTTACATGACCTGCATTGGACTCCCTGCGCTGGGCACTTGTATCGATGAGACTGCCCACAGCGGCTACACGGCCTCGTGCGCCTTTCAGGGTTGGGAGACTGCCTCGTACCAGGACCCTGCCGACCGACTGGTGAAGCTCGCTGTCGACGATCTCCTCGACTACGGCTCCTCCGACGTAGATGCATTACATTTTCCTGTTTCTCGCTGGAACTGACGATTTTCTCAGCATCCTGCTGTGCGACGATTAATGTTCTCGCCAGTTCGCGCATCCTTTGATATGTCAGATCAGGCTCCTGAAGCAATCTCTGACGGACATGTGCCAGGTCCATGTGCAGATTGGCAATGAAAATATCCCTGATGAGGGACTCCTTGAGCGTTCCGAATTCACAATCCTGGCTCTTATTTTCCAGGTCTGCCAGGAATCCTTCGATGGACTCGGATTGCTTCTGCCTCCTCGTGAAGAACATGTGACGACACATGGTTATGTTCCTCCGGGGCTCAAAAAAATTATTGAATTTCTGCTTCACTTCGGCAAGCGTGGTCTTGTCGATGTTGAGGTTAAATGTATTATAAATGTTTAGGCCTTTCTCACCTATAAGATGCAGCAGTATGGCTATTTTTCTCTTCTCGGGTGCCCTGTCTAAACCCGTGGCGAGTAGATATAGGTCCAGTTGCTGCGACCACCGTTTCCACGCTTCCGCATTATTATTTGTGGAATCCGACGAAATATTTAATGATTTCATCCTCGTGTTGAGACCTTGGACGCCATCTTGGTCGCCCACGCCCTCAAATCATATAAATGTCACAGGATTTAGTGGCAAATCAATACCCATTATGGGAAAGGTCAATATTAAATGTAATTTAATATTAAATAATAACAATGTCAGTGAGAACATAGTGTTCATAGTCGCAAATTTAGAGTGTCCCAATGTCTTAGGTCTTCCTACATGTGAAAGGTTAGGAATAATTAAAAGAGTTTTTTCAGTGTCTAAACAAAATTTTTGTCAACAAATTCTAACAAAATACAATGATGTCTTCCAGGGTCTTGGCTGTCTACCTCCTGTCTGTCACCTGAAACTCAAACCTGATGCAGTACCATGTGTGGATCCTCCCAGGAGAGTACCATTTGCGTTACTTGGAAAGCTACGCGAGGAGTTGGATCGCATGGAGAGCATGAAAGTCATAGAAAAAGTCACTAAGCCTACAGAGTGGGTGAATAGTATAGTTATAACTGTAAAAAGTTCAGGTCAGTTACGAATTTGTTTAGATCCTAGAAATTTAAATAAAAATATCATAAGGGAAATATATCCACTTAAGTCAATTGATGAGATAAGATCTCAACTAGTTGGAGCTGTTTGTTTCTCTCATTTAGATGCATTTTCGGGTTTTTGGATGTTAAAATTAGATGAATATAGTTCTAAATTATGTACTTTTCAAACACCATTTGGTAGATATAAATATTTAAGGTTACCTTTTGGAATAAATGCATCATCAGAAATATTTCAAAGAGTTATGATGAATTTGTTTGGTGATTTGGAAGGAGTCTTAATATTCATTGATGACATTCTAGTCTATGGCCCAAATGAGTCTGTACATAATGAGAGATTACATAAAGTCATGCAAAGAGCACGTCAAGTTAATTTAAAATTTAACAAATCTAAATGTAAATTTCTAGTGTCTGAAGTCTGTTTCCTAGGTTATATCTTTAGTAAAGATGGTGCAAGGGTTGACCAAGAGAAAGTTAAAGCAATTGTCAATATGCCTACACCAAAAAATGTCAAAGAATTACAAAGAATATTAGGTATGATCAATTATTTAGGTCCCTTTATTAGTAATTTGTCAGAAAAAACTCAAATTTTAAGAAATCTTTTGAAAAAGGATTCTGTCTGGTCTTGGGATGAGAATCACAATAAATGTCTTAAGGGTTTAATAGATGAAATCACAAAGTCACCTGTCTTAGCTCACTATAACCCCAACATTCCATTAGTCTTGTCAGTAGATTCGTCTAAATCAGCATTGGGAGCAGTCATTTTACAAAATAATAAACCCATTGCTTATAGTTCTAAAACTTTAACCACAACCCAGTCAAGGTATGCTCAAATAGAGAAAGAATTGCTTGCAATTCAATTTGGTTGTGAAAAATTTCACCAGTATGTATATGGTCACAGAGTTACAGTTCACACAGATCACAAACCTTTAGTCTACCTGTTTGATAAACCATTACATGATGTACCAGCTAGGTTACAGCGAATGATGTTAACTTTGCAAAAGTATGATTTGAAAGTCATACATGTCCCAGGTAAACAAATGTTCATATCTGATACTTTGTCGAGAGCAGCCTTAAAAGATCATTATATTCCAGAGAATGAGTCTGAAATAATCTGTCATGTCAATTTAATGCATTCAAATTTAGCAATTACTAAGGATTACAGTACAAAATTGTCACAACAAACTAATAAAGATGAAAGTTTGCAATTGTTAAAGAAATATTATTATGAAGGATGGCCAAAAAGTAAAAACAAAGTTAGTCAATTAGTGAAACCATATTGGAATGTACAAGCTGAAATACATGTAGTTAAGGATTTGTTATTTAAAGGATCAAAATTAATAGTACCACAGTCTATGTATAAAGAAATGTTGGATAAAATTCATGAAGGTCACCAAGGAATAAATAAATGTCTTAAATTAGCTAGAGATTCTTTATATTGGCCAAACATGTCAGTTGATATTAAAAATTTAGTAGAACAATGTCTTATATGTGCAAAATTTAAACCTGCTAACCAAAAAGAGCCATTACAAAATTTTGAAATTAACAAATATCCATGGCAACAAGTTGGTATTGATTTAATGTACTTTGATGGTCTTTCTTATTTAATTGTTACAGATTATTATTCTAAATACATAGAAATAGCTTTGTTAAATAAGAATAGTACAGCCAAAAATGTAATTACACATTTAAAGTCGATTTTTGCCCGTCATGGTATACCTTTGTCATTAGTGTCTGACGGTGGACCTCCTTTCCAATCTTTAGAATTTAAAAATTTCTTACATGAATGGGACATAGAACATGTTGTTACTAGTCCATATCATGCACAGTCTAATGGTCAAGCTGAAAGTTCAGTTAAAATTGTCAAAAATATGTTGAAAAAATGTAAAGAAAATTCGTCTGATCCTTATATAGCTTTGTTGCAGTATAGAAACACACCTAAGAATAATTTACCGTCCCCAGCTCAACTCTTAATGTCTAGGAATTTAAGAGACAATGTCCCTAAGTCGTATAAGAAATTAAAACCAAAGGTAGTAACATTTAAAGATTACAAAGAATGTGTAACTAAGAATAATGATTGTAAGTCTAAATATTATAATAGAAGTGCTAAGCCTTTACCATTGTTATATCCCAATGATCATGTCTACTTCAAAAGACAACCTAGTTGTAATTGGGAACAGGCTATTGTCAAGCAAAGGCTGGCAAATAATAGGTCATATGTCGTTGAGGATGTCAATGGAGTTAGGTATAGGAGAAATAGGATTCACTTAAGGCATAAGTTCTCTCCTATGCTATCCAACTCATCGTCGTCGTCGTCTTTGTCATCGCAAGGGAGAGAGGCGGAAAGATTAATGATGAATTCATCTGACAACTTTTCTATCAATCTTGTCAGTTAATTTCGAAGGCTTTGTTACGGGATTTACATGAATTTGACTAACTAAATTAAGCTTTTTGAGTTGATAATGGCTCGCTGGACGAGAAAGAGTGGTGTGTGTATTGTCTCGGATTCCCAATACACATGAAATATTCTTGTAGTTTGTAATAGTAACAGCAAAGGCTAAAAGGCTATTTGATGTTCACATAGAAATGGAATGTCCTGGTGACACAGAGGTTAAGGCGCTCGCTTCTACTGCACGAGACAAGTACCAATGTGACTTTTTCCGAATTAAATACGCATGAAAACTATTTTCACAACTCAAAAAATCTAAACGCGACCAAAATCTTCGAAAAGCGAAACCAAGAGTGCCCAATCTCCTTTTCGATACTCTTCGATACCATATTTTTTTGTTTTTAGTGAACAAAATAATCGCCATAACGATCGCGCACAAAGATGACGATGACGAATTAGACGATTGACGATAGATATAGATTCGCTACGACGCGATGTTGCTTTGTCTAAATTGTGAACGGAGCGCCTCTACATACCTATACTGTTCGCACACACTTGCATCTATATTATTATCTACTCTCATACATAGCCACTTTCCAAACATTCCTAATGAACACCACTTTTTCTAGAAAAAGAGACATTACGTCATATTAATTAAGTTCTAATTTAGTTTACTAAGCTTGAATACATTTGCTGTTTGAATAACATGGTAACTTTAGCAATGCAACTGAACTTACATCAGTATACGAGGGAATGTATAATAAGTTAGCAAGTCAATAAACTTGACATGTTGTAATGTGGTGGGAGAACTTTCGTCTAGTATTTGGTATTCAATTCTGATTCAATGGATTGTTCTACTGAATAAGTCTTAGGTAGATGAGTCGCAGTCAACTAGCTTAGCCGTGATTTCTTTTAATATGTATGTTATTATACAATTTTCGATTTTTTTATGTCGATAGGCAAAATGTGGCTGATCTGTATATATTATCTTAAGAACTATTTTTTACCTATATTTGCAAAAATAAAATTCTCTATTCTATTCCGTTTAACTAACGCATGAGTGGCTCGCCGTTTGATTGAAGAGCAGAATGCGAATTGTTCGGCCAGTTGCTTGAAGGAGATGCGAAGAGATTATCACTAGAACCGGGTTACTCAGAAACAGCTACTCTCACTAATATTCATGAAACAGGCTAGTTCTTAAACGTTTAATATAAATACGCGTACACACATACACGCGTAAACTTGCCCCTGTGCTGTCTAGCATTAAATCACGGACACGAAAGGCTAAGTAGATTTGCCAATGTAAAAATGTTTTATTGCAATGGGCGGGCTACAATTTTTTTCTTTGCAATGGACTGCCGTTCGCTTCGCTTTGACCACCGAGCGAGATAGGAGTCCGGCTTGGTGGTAAACGATGATGCGAACTACCATAGAGCACGCCTACCTATAAGCAGCATTCACTGAGGCCTTGAAGACACTCAGGTTATATTTAAATAACTACAATCCTTAACAGTTCTGATGAATAAGCTGGAGGCGAATCGCTTCGTGTGGGTGGGTGGGATATCCACCTTGAAGCGATGCATGACGCGTTGCCGATTGTCTAGTGGGACGATAGAAATGGTGGTTCTCATACCATAACTGATGTTAGTGTAAAATAAATAGGTGTTCCAAAAAAGGTTTGGGTGTGATGTGTGTTTGAATGTATATTTTTGTAAACGTACCAACGATAAAAGAAAAGTCTCAGTGTGAAAAATATTTCTACAGTGAAACTCGACGCTTTAAACAATTCTCTTGTTCCAACTGCATTATTATGTAATTTTTACACAATGTCTTAAAACAAGCCTTATTTAGACCAAAACGTGAAGGGTTGTTTATTATTAAATTAACCCTTCACTGCGGAGAGGGTAATCTTGGAAGTTTCGGAGGGTCCTCTCATAATCTGTCTCGTCATTGTTTGAAGCCTACCCTCCTGACCTCCCAAGAATATAGTAATAGAAACGTAATGTTGTACACTGTGACAATGTTTTCAAGAGACTTTCGGGTATTTTTGAAATTCTGACCTCTTAATTGTATGAAGCAGCCTTGTTTGGGTTCGAGTGAACGAATAGGCCTGCTTTTTTTTGTGAGTGTAAACAGTCATAATATATGCAGTCTCCCGCCTAGAGTCGAGTGGGACTGAGTGTCAGACTCTTACTGACTAAAAGCCCCCGTTCTTGTTCCTGCTTTGGACCGAGGCCTCGGTGACTCATTGTGCTTGCCCCACAACCCCGGCTGAATGAATAGGCCTGGTGAGGCCTTACGATGCTTAGATAAAAGCATCTTAAGGCTAGCAATCAATCGTCAATGTTTTTTTTTATTATGGGCTAGTGGAGCAGCAATTTGTTAGTTTCCTAGGTGAAAAATAAATTAATTCGAAGTTTCAATACAATAAAATATTGAAAAATAACTATACTTTTATTCATCGATCGATCGATATATGTACAAAATATTAGATATTTTGTCGCATTTTTTTAAGAAATAAGTAAGCTATTTGATGTGAAAATACAATGAGGTCATAACTCAGTATTTCATAGAATAGGTAGTGTCGGTTTTGACATTTGGATAAAAGTATTGAATTTGACTGGTTGGAAACTACCGTATTCTTCGTACGGGTATCCAACTGCCTCGGATTCAGTCAATTGTTTTGTTGGTAAATCGCCTAAGCATCGAAAGGGTTGCTATTCCCGATTTTCCTGCCTATCGACAATTTTCTTAATAACAACATTAAAGTTATCATTGGGATCGGTCTTACCGTTCACGCGTGACGCAATGATGTTATAATAAATAGGAAATTAGTTGAAGGTCCTTTGTTGAATATAGTGTCAAAGGAGAATTTGTGTCGAATTAATGTTTATAGGTAGAGAATTACTTCATGATTAGATCAACAGACAATAAATTAAACTTACAAGCGAAAATTTAGGATAACAATATACACATCTTCGGTTCTTACATTTCTTCAAACGCTAAGATATCTGATTGCATTCAGTGTGCAGTACAGACAGAATTACATATCTACTTTGGTACGCTTCGGTGGCAATGTCATACAATATTTACTGCATCCGAATTGAAAATTTACGTGCATCGGTGTAAAATACAAACTTTGTTACTTCCAACTTGCTGAATTTTGTCGTATATCTAAACATATTGAATCGAACTAGTCTTCTGTATGTTACATACTATTATTATTCTTAATGTCTATGTACTCTCTCAATATAGGTATTTCCAGATTTATTAATGGAGTGGACAAACTAGCGAAGTTATTCATTAATTTTTTTAGCAAAAGTTGTGTAAGGTTCTATTTATTTAAGAGCTCAGACCGGCTTTACTGGTCTAGATCTACTAGATCAAGCGTAATAGCTAGTTATCGAGAGCAGCAGTGGACTGATCTATGATGTTGAGATTTCTTTTACAGATTAGCTAAAAGAGATACTAACCATACCATACCATGTATTACGACTTCAAGAGCATCTAAAACTAAACCGAATCCATACTTCATTGTAAATTAAGTTTTTACTTTTTTTAAACAGTTTCTAAGTCAATTTTATTTCCATCGCAGGTGAAATGTTCACTCGAGCAACGTAGCGAGTGCACATTGTGGGTGAAACTAGTTTCGTAATACCTATATGATATGTTCCAATATTTGAGATAAAGTCTAGCAACTTTTCTGCACCAACTTTGCAAGTAAATAGGTCAATCGTTGAGGTGACATGTTGAATCTGGATATTGAATGAAAACACTGGCTGTGAATAGTATCATTTTTTTTTATTTTATTGTTATGTTGATTGAGGAATAAGTATGTGTTTTTTATAGATTTTTTGATCGTCTTACTTGCATTTTAACAAAACAATATTAAAACTATAATATATAAAAAAATATATATAATTTATTGGAAGTCTTGAAGTAAATCTTGTATCTTATCTACAGGGTGTAAAAAGACACTTAACGAAGCCGAAAGCCACGTATTCTACCCATTATTTGGATCATTTTTTCTTTAAGACCATAGCTGGGACTCCACGGGTTCTCGAGATATTGAAGGTCAAAGATGCATTTTTATTTTATTTTTTGCGCAATCGAATTCTATGTATTAATACAAAACTTTTTTCCAAACAAACATTACCTGCATTTTCGATTTTTCTAAATAAATTACGCATTTGAAGTTACGAACAGTAATGTACGTAATAAATAAATGCAGACCCGCATAAAAAAGATCTATTCCCGATTCATCCGGATAAATTTGATTAAATATTGAAATACCTATGATATTTTCCCCATTCATCCGAAGAGTAAATGGTATGTCCGATTCATCCGAGAGTTTTAAAGATAGTTATTAATAAAAAAAGTGATGGAGGGTTGACAAATAAAACAAATATTTTAATTATGTAAATATATATTATTTCTTTGTAAAACTTTAAATAGTAAGATGTAACATATAATATAACACCAGTAATACAGTACCATAAAAATCAACTTTAGGACTTATCTATTATTCTTCCTGTATAGGTTTGATACATATAAATCTGGATATACAACTATTTGTTAATTCTTTTTTAAGCTGTAAACAGTAACAAATACAATATTTAAATTACTACATTAGTAATAAAGTGTTACAAAATCAACTTTAATGCCTATTGCCCTTTTTGTAAGTATAGGTTTGATACATACAGATTTGGATAATAATATTTTTTAACTAATACACTCAAAAATCAACTTTAGGACTTATCTATTATTCTTCCTGCATAGGTTTGATACATATAAATCTGGATATACAACTATTTGTTAATTCTTTTTTAAGCTGTAAACAGTAACAAATACAATATTTAAATTACTACATTAGTAATAAAGTGTTACAAAATCAACTTTAATGCCTATTACCCTTTTTGTATAGGTTTGATACATACAGATTTGGATAATAATATTTTTTAAGTAATACACACAAAAATCAACTTTAGGACTTATCTATTATTCTTCCTGTATAGGTTTGATACATATAAATCGAAAGCCTATGATGTATAAATTTCAGACTTTAATATTAATAACTACGTTAAGTTGCAAATTTTTTCTAAGCAATGACCCAAGGTAATTTCACAGTTTTGATGCTGCGTAATTATATGAGCGAGACGTTTATCAAAATCTATGACATTTTTGTTTCTATATGAAATTGGAATACCCTGTTCAAATTGTTTTATTTTGAGATCAAATTCTTTTATATTTTTCAATAGGAGATCTAAAAATTTAATAAATGACGGTTTTGCATTCGATATTCCTTTATTTAACTTTGAATGCCACCCTTCTAAATGATTTGTGGTCCTGAATCTTTCACCGTAGAATGACCATTTTCCGAAAAAACTAGATTCAATCCAGGCGTTCACAAAGTAGTCATTAAAAGCTAATATTTGCCCGTTATTGGAACAATCTTCCATTATATATAAATAACCATCACTGATTAAGTGTTGTGGCAGAAGTGATAAAGCGCCACAGATTGCAACGTGAGCTTTATGTACGGGATTTTTATTTAATTTTAATTCTTTTGCTTTTTTTCTTAGAGCACTTTTAAAATGAAAATAACAACCTACAATTTTACAATTAGGCATTATTTTTTGCATTGCGTTCATAGCTGCTGCCTCGTAATCAGATTGAAATTTTTTTGGATTCCAATCCGGCACTTGCGACTTTATTATTTGAAAAAGGATTTCATAAGTAGCCTGTTTCTTATTTAATAATAACGCGTATACCAGCGGGACAACGTTAGATGTTTCTTCGGAACTACCCAAATCTCCATGGATTGTGTAAAGTTGGTAGAAGGGCTTAGGACATATTTTAAACGTACCATCTGCAAAAATATGTTCAACTGTTGCTAGTAAGTGCTTCGCATTATGTGTTCCAAATACTATGATTCTGTTCCTTTGGTCTGTATAGTCAGCCAGCAATATTTTGTCTTTATATGCATCTGGGATTTCAACGGCAGAAGCAGTTTGAAATGTGGTTCTTTTCACTCCCAGTGCTTTATTTCTGGAATGGTATAAACTGTTCTTTATTGATGTAAACTTCGGTATTGTTGCTACTAGGTCGAGGCCAAAATCAGCGAGCGAAGACATCTCATTGTTGAATAACGTTGGTATTGGGTCTGATTTCGTTGCAGCTAATTTTCGGCATTGGTTCAGTTGTTTCTTTATTATGTTGGCAGCAAAATTTGGTTGGCATGTATGAGGATCATCACTCACAACTAGATTGTTTTTTGTGACTACACGTCCACGACATTTCCGAGTTTGCCACTTCACACAACACCAAACAGTTGTACCGTTTTTGTTTTCGCGTTTTTTGTTATGCTGATAGCCACCACGCAATAAAAGAAGTCCTCCTCGTTCTGATTGCTCAAAAACTAATTGAGTCTGACTGGAACTACTAGGTTCACAAGTAGAATCCATGATAAACTAATCCAAATCGTAGGCAAAACAACAAATCCGATCACGAGCAAGGGTCAAATGTTCAGAAAGTGATTACAGTAAGTGATAGTAGAGATGTTTCCTGATCGCGAGCGAAAAGTCAACTAAATTTTCATTTATGCAAAATATGTGACATAATTTTTAAAAAGAAGGGTGGTTTTGCGTTATGATGCCGACAAAAGCAAAGTTAAAAACTTTTTACATTGTCTTTTTAAAATTAACAATTACATTTAAATAACAATATTTTAACAAATACTAATCCATTCCGAAAACTCTCACCAGTGTTATCTATCCCATCATAAAACCCCTTTTATGCAATATAGAGCTCGTATTTTTAAATACCTACCTGACGCTCTGTAGCCCTTTTGTTCGGTTGCCGACTGCAAAATTCTCGTAATAAGAACAATTGGTTAGGCACACTTATTAACATTTTTTTGTTAATATATAATGGAAGAAGGGAAAAGGTATTATAAAAATATGGTATCTACCTATATATATATATATATATATATTTTTTTTTTACAGGTTGGTCGTGTCACCTGACCGACGACAAATAAAAGATTTTGAATATTAGAAGATATTATTTTTGTAGTAAGTAGGTAATGTTTTTCTTTTTAGTTTTTTTTTGGGCATTTTAGATAATGTAGGAATAGATTCGTACAGTTTATCTTATAAAAATAAATTTAAAAAAAACCGACTTCCAAAAGGTAAAAATAATAAACCTTCCCGACTTCTAACACGTACTTAGAAGTCGGACAGGTATATTCAATTCACTTTTTAGTGTTGTAAGAAGGGTACAACACGAAATTTCAAGCGAGAATTCGTTACGTATGTAGGTACTTCTTCTTCTTTTAAAAGTCGGTTAGTCTCTATCTACATTCGTATGCAAAGTTACAACACGATACGTGCAGTAGAAGTTAGTGTACATCGTCTCGCAAGTTCGAGAAATCGACCGATTGTCTCCGCCTGGAAACTACAGGATCGATTTCAAATATTCTTGAAATGGGCCCACTCGGAATATATTTCGGGTCGAATGTAAAAAGAATCACATCAATCGGTCAACGCGTTTGGGCGCTATCGATGTACAAACACACAAAAAAACACAACTCGGCAGTTGAGACCCTCCTCCTTTTTGGGAAGTCAGTTAAAAAGTGAAAAAATATTGTAAAAAAGTGAGTACTTGTATTTATACATACATATAATTTGTAATACCTAATACAGTATATTAAAAATATGAGTTAATATATTTTAAAATATTTTTTCTGCTATCTATACTTTTTCTTGTCTTATTTAAGGATATTTTCATGCCGGATGAAAAGGGAATATTTTTTCGGATGAATTGGTAATTATATAATTATAATTTGGATTTCGGATGAATCGGGAATATTTTTTCGGATGAATCGGGAACTAAAATAATTCGGATGAGTTTTGCGGATGAATCGGTAATAGATCACCTTGACGACCATCAAGGGGGCAACTTTTATAATTAACGTGTCCATAATTGAAAACATCCCATACTTAATGGCTATTAACATTACTCCACACCATTATTCAGGGTTGCCACAAACCAATTATTCACCCTGTAACGACTTACGATTTTAAATTAAAACCGTTTCTCGCAATGAGCACCGTTTTACATGTTTAGTCTGCCGTATTAAGTCAGAATTAGTTTTGAAATGAGACGAAGAGCTACGAATTTGAAGTTTTTGTACCAATATAAATACACGAAGTCATTTAATTACCAAAAACTTAATTACATAACTAGTGGAAGAGTGATGCTTGGACACGAATGGGTCAGCTCGATCGGAGTGGCACCACAACCTCACAGAAAACCGGTGTGAGACAATCACAGCATTACATTTCGCCGTGTGAGTGAGGTTACTGGAGGCCTAATCCTTCCACTACCCCAATCCCTGGTCAATCCCTAAATCTCCAAATCCCTAATTCCGAAAAGATCGGCCACATACTTGTAACTTCTCCGTTGTTGCGGGTATCCATGGGCGGCGCAGATTACCTACTATTAGGCATTCCGTTTCTCGTTTGCCGAACTTTCACATAAAAAACATATCGTGTTGATAATTTTCTGAAGGGTAGTTACGAAAGACTTGTTCAACTTTAAGTAACAAACGCAGATTAAAAGAAAGTATTCCAAATAAAAAGTAACGTTTTCATCGACAGATATGAGTTTATATAATGGCCAATTTGAGTATTTCCAATCCTTATTTATGATTTCGCCTTTCGCGGGATTAAAAGGGTACCAAATTAAAGCTTCAAATTGGGCATATGCTGTATATGTAATACATTTAGACCTCACGACACGACTTATAAACGACAATTTCATAAACGTTTTCTGCGTGGGAGAGCCATAGTCGCACGATTGGGCCGTATCAAGCAGGGTGATAAGGCGCCAAAGTATACTTAGAAAAATCACTTGCACAATGTGTCTTGCTGGTCAGGTGAGCAGGTTATCAAAGGCCCAATCCTCGAATCGCTAAGCAACGGAGCCTCTGAAGTTGCACATAGGCGGTTTTCTTTTCGCCCGCTCCATCTTATTACAAAACTCGTCTTAAGATAAGCAGTAATGCTATGTCTGTGCTAAAAGAGGTGTCGTTTAGTTTCTTATTATAATTGTAACCAACGTAACGTAACGAACGCAACCATAATATATTTATTGTCTTTGGTGCCACTTTTGTTCTGTGTCATTGTCTCTGTTTTATTTTAAACTTCAGTTGTCGTGTTTTCTTAATAAAACTTATATTTAAAGTATAATATGCTTTAATTATTTACCACAACCACGAATAATATTCCTTTATGGTAGCAGAGCGTGGTTCCGAAGTGGTACAGTTGGAAATATTTGGAAATATTGAGAAAGTGAAATAACTTCAATCCGAAAAATTGTCGGTACAATTTTGAATTTGAGGTTAAGAAAATTTTCGATCACAGTTTGTAAATTGCATATTTTTGGTGAAAGTCAGCAAGATGAGTCCAAATAATATGTTCAATTTGGAGAAATTGGTCGGAAGGGAAAATTTTGCAACCTGGAAGTTTAGCATGAAGACGTACTTGGAGCACGAAGATTTATGGTGTTGTGTTGAGCGCCCCGATGATAAATCTGTAGATGCAAGTAAAGACGTAAAGGCGAAGGCGAAGCTGATATTGTTGTTGGACCCACAGAATTACGTACATGTTCAGGAATGCAAAACAGCAAAACAAGTATGGGAAAATTTACAAAGGGCTTTTGATGACAACGGTTTAACCAGAAGAGTAGGTCTACTTAAGGATTTGATTAATACTACACTGGAGTCAAGTAATAGTGTTGAAGACTATGTTAGTAAAATTATGAACACTGCACACAAACTGCGCAACATTGGATTTGATGTTAATGATGAGTGGCTTGGCACTTTGATGTTGGCTGGCCTACCAGAGGAGTACAAGCCTATGATAATGGGGCTTGAGAGTTCTGGTATCCAAATCAGTGCTGATTCCGTAAAAACTAAACTCATACAAGAGATTAACACATCAAAGTCAACCGCTTTCTACACAAACACAAAGAGAACAGGAAATAATGTGCAGCCAGTGAAATCTAAGGGACCTAGATGTTTTAACTGTAATAAGAGTGGTCATTTTGCCAAGTATTGTAAACTGCCAAAAAAACAATCAGCAAACAAAGGAGAGAGCTCCAGCTTTGTAGCAGCTTTTTCAGCTACCCTCAAAGAAAATGATAGTGATTATAAATGGTTTCTAGACTCCGGTGCATCCATGCATATGACTAGTAGAAAAGATTGGATGTACAATGTCACTGAGCCATCTGTAAACAAAATCACTGTAGCAAACAAGGAGCCGTTGGCTGTAAAAGGGGTTGGTTGTGTAGACATACATATAAGTCAAGATAAAGTGATACAAGTTAAAAATGTACTGTATGTACCTGGGCTGGCTGCCAATCTACTTTCAGTTAGTACTATCGTCAAAAATGGACATAAGGTTATTTTTCACAAAAGGGGGTGTGATATTCAAAATGGGAAAGACCAGGTGGTATGCACTGCAACATTGAGCAACAAGTTATACATCATGGATACCAGTAGAGAAGTAGCACATTTAACCTCAAGTTCTCCTTTTTGTAATAACACTTACCTGTGGCACCTGCGAATGGGCCATTTGAATATTCCAGATGTGAAAAAGCTGCCCAGCTGTACTGATGGTGTGACTCTGGCTCAGGAAGAATGTAATGTCCCATGTACTTATTGTATGGAAGGTAAGCAAGCAAGGATGCCATTCAAAAATGTGGGTACTAGAGCGACAAGACCGTTGGAATTAATACATTCAGACTTGTGTGGCCCTATGGAACATATATCATTTGGAGGTATGAAATACTTTATTACTTACATTGATGATTACACACGAATGGTCTATGTTTATTTTCTGAAAGATAAGTTAAACATTTTAGAAACATTTAAAGATTTCAAACTGAAGGTAGAGAATGAATTGAATCATAAGATAACAAAGCTTCGTACAGATAACGGTAAAGAATACTGTAACAATAACTTTGAAAAGTTCTTATGTAATCATGGTATAATTCATCAGACCTCTACTCCGTACACTCCCCAGCAAAACGGCATGGCCGAGAGAATGAACAGGACTTTAGTGGAACGAGCACGGTGCATGCTATTCTATGCCAAGCTGGAGAAGAACTACTGGGCTGAAGCTGTGGCAACTGCTGCGTATGTAATAAACCGTTCCCCGACTAAGTCAATACAAGGTAAAACTCCATATGAAATGTGGAAAGGTAAAAAACCTAATTTATCGCATATTAAAATATTTGGCTCCGAAGCTATGGTCTATGTACCTAAAGAAAAACGCCAAAAGTGGGATAGGAAATCTATAAAAATGATATTTGTTGGCTATTGCGAAAACACAAAGGGATATCGTTTTATGGATCCTAAGACACACAAAGTTGTCAAAAGTAGAGATGTTTCTTTTATTGAAAATTATAATGAGGATGTCAGTGTACCAGTTGATTGTGAAACTTATATTCCAGTAAAGGACAGTCAATCAGCTACTGCAAGTTCCGGCTCACTAGAAAAAGCAAACTCAGGCAGTGAGAGAAACAAGATACACACTCAGGAGTCAACATCCACTTCTGCACCTGTGATGCCCAGCAAAGATTCAGACACACAAGGTAATAGTGAAGACTCAAGTGAGTATGACACTGACACAGGAGAACTTGATGAAACTTACCATCCTCCATATCCGATAAGACAAGATTACCGTAGTAATGTAACATTGAGGTCAGCACGGTCACAGGCTAAACAAGATGAGGCACAGAATGGTAAGATGGGCTTATTGTGTTTGTTTACTGATTTGACTGACCCGCAGACTGTTAAGCAAGCACTTGCATCACCACAAAGTACAGAATGGAAGAAGGCTATGGATGAGGAGTATACTTCCCTAATGAAAAATAAGACATGGATTTTGACAGATCTCCCTCCAGGTAAAAAGGCTCTTCCAAATAAGTGGGTATTTAAGACAAAAACAGACCAGAGTGGGAATGTTCAGAGATACAAGGCAAGACTTGTGATAAAGGGATATGCACAAAGGTGGGGTACAGATTACGAAGAAATATACTCACCAGTTGTCAGGTACACAACTATACGCTATCTATTTGCCCTAGCAGCCAGGTATGGATTGGGAATAGATCAAATGGATGCTGTATCTGCTTTTCTGCAAGGAGAGATCGATAGAGAAATTTACATGCAGCAGCCAGAGGAGTATAAACTTGGATCTCAGGTATGCTTGCTACAGAAATCTATATATGGACTCAAGCAGGCTAGCAGAATCTGGAACCTGAAATTAAATTCTGTCCTGCATGAGTTAGGAATGACACAATCAAAAATGGATTCTTGTGTCTATTATAATAAAGATAGGAATACTTTTATAGCCATCTGGGTGGATGACTTAATATTATTCACTGCTGACGAAAATACAAAAAATATTTTTAAAGAAAATTTAAAGAAACACTTTGAAATGAAAGACATTGGCCCAGCAAGTCAATGTGTTGGGTTACATATTACAAGGGACGGTGATCAAGTACTACTGGATCAAGAAAAATATATAAATGAAATATTGGCTCGGTTCAGAATGTCTGACTGTAAATCTGTGAAAACACCATTTGAAGCTGGCATGAAACTTGGTGCTAAAAGTGAAGAAGATGAGATTACTGACTGTCCATATCAACAGGCCATTGGATCCTTACTGTATGTGGCTCAAGGTACCCGGCCTGATATATCATTTGCAGTAAACACACTGAGCAGATTTAACAAAAATCCTACAAATGCACACTGGGCAGCAGTTAAAAGAGTTTTCAGATATCTACAGGGTACCAAAAACTTGAAGTTGGTTTATACCAAGGATGGTAATGAGAAAATCACAGGATATTGTGATGCTGACTGGGCAAGCGATGTGCGCGATAGGAAGTCGTGCACGGGTTACATTTTTATGTTGCAGGGTGGTGCTATATCTTGGCGGTCACAAAAGCAGCAGACTGTGGCTTTGTCTACTGCTGAGGCCGAATACATGTCGATGTCCTCGGCGGCGCAGGAGGCACTGTGGCTCCAACAACTGCATGCTGAGCTGGGTCAAGAACAGAGCAATCCACTCGTCATACTTAATGATAACCAGAGTGCTATTAAATTGTCCAATAATGACTGTTATTTGCCTAGGTCGCGACATATTGATATTCGCTATCATTTTCTCAAAGATCACGTTAACAATTTAGATATAAAGTTTAGTTATGTCAGGGGCGAGGAAATGATTGCTGATAACCTAACTAAGGGCACCACAGCTGACAAGCATTTGTATTGTGTAAAAATGATGGGGTTGCGTCCCTAGGGAGGGTGTTAGTGAATAGGAACGCAACCATAATATATTTATTGTCTTTGGTGCCACTTTTGTTCTGTGTCATTGTCTCTGTTTTATTTTAAACTTCAGTTGTCGTGTTTTCTTAATAAAACTTATATTTAAAGTATAATATGCTTTAATTATTTACCACAACCACGAATAATATTCCTTTAATAAACAGAGATGAACATATTACGTGTTAAGCATTTAAACATAAATAATACTTAGTGGAAATTAATGGCCAATTACAGACACCGTGGTGTCTTTACCTCCACCGTTTTTAGTCAGTAAGAGTCTGACACTTCCTCTCGCCTCACCCTGGGCGGGAGAAGACATTTGATGACGTTTCCCTGAAAAAAAAAAACGCTCGGTTCTAGATCTGGTCGGGCAGCAAGCTACCCTTACTGGCCGTTTGCAGACCCGCGCTTACGGTGGCCGGAAATTGTCTTTTGATTCCCGACGACCGGAGTGTCGCCCAGGTGCCGATTGCTTACCGTCAGGTAATCCGGCTGCTTGTTTGCCGACCTATCCCATAATAAATATCAATTTTGAATCTTTATGTAAGGTAAAGGTCGTTACCACTAAAGGCCTTTCACATTACCCACACTAAACGCACGTGTTGCGAATGTTAAGTTGTTTTATGTATAATACAAATGGGTCGATATTTTATAGCCATTTCACGTTTTACAGTTTTAGCCAAATTGGTTGTTTCTATTTTTGGAGTTTTATTTTTTGTTGGTTGCACCTATATTTTTGTTTTAATTTGGTATATTATTACTAATCAAACTATTATAAATAAGTATTAAGTTAAATTGTTATAATAGGGTTACAAGGCCAATAAATGTAGGCAATGGTTTTATAATAAATGTATTTTTTTTTATAAGCTTTGCACCATTCATCTTGAAAACAATCACAATACATCTTCACATATAGCTGTTTGGCGAGGAACTCGACTACTTTCAAACCATAATAGGAGCTCATAACAATAAGAAGCATTGAGCGCCACACGACACAGCGAACGTTAAAAAATAGTGAGCCGGTAAAAATAATAATTTAAGTCATAATTAAAGCCAAATTCCGAGCCTTAAAACTAAGCTACCAAATCCGAGAATTTCAATTCCGTCCAAACCAACGAAACAGTAATAACTCTTCTACCAGAGCGCAATAGTAATACTGTAAGCTACTCTAAGCTGGGAACCCAAAACATTTTGCACCTCTGCTAATGCAACCATCTCTTTCCCTCTCGCCGCCATAAATTCCGGTAATTTAGTGTCACGGCTTGATAACGAGATTTACACGTAACGCGTCGGCTGACGGCCGACATTATCGTTGCGGACAGCGCGTTATTTACACCCAGTGTGAATGGGCCTTACATTGACACCAGTGATTTGTGCACCGTTTTATAATTTGGATATTTTCTAGCTAGCTAGCGGTTGGCGGTCTATGAAATGTGTGGTGGTTTGATTTTGGCAGTCGTTGAGTTCTGAAAGTAGTACCTAGTTGATTTGTTACAAAGGTGTCTGACTGAGAGAGTGTGTGAAAAATAGCTACTGTTAAAATCACGGAAAGTAATTATATTTCAATAGTTTTTGTATGTGGTAAGCCGGCAAACCAGCAGACGTATTACCTGATGGTAAGAGTACTCGCAACGAGAGTCACTCGCAACGCCAGAGGAGCTACGAGTTCATTGGCTGCCTTTTGGGGATTAGGGTTTTGGAGATTTACGGATTGAGAAGGAAAGGGAGGGGGGGGGGGGGGGCGGAAGAACCTTGCTCCCACGCGACCCATAAACCCATTAGTGCCAAAGCAGGGCACTGTCACATCATATAAATAATAAGGTAAATTAGTGTTAAAAACTCTTCGAAGAATAAACAAACATCAATATCGACGACGCCATTTTAAAAGTAAAATACGAAACCAGATTGCTCTCTTCAGAATTGCACGTTTCGATAATTATTCCTTCGATCGACTACCGAGCCATGGCCTCTATTGTTTCATCTTGTCTTGAATATTTCTGCGCCAGAACTTCTCACCTTTGTCCCGCTAATAATTGCGATGTTTTTCAATCAAAAATAAAAGACCATCGCTACATTGTACCTGGAACACTGTTTGTTAGGTTATTTTTCTTATATTTTGTTATAGTTTAATGAGGTTTTTCCAGGTTGTTTGAACCGGCACGAGTGGATTGAGACATTATTCTACTGTGTTTTTATCAAATACAGCATTTTTTTATGTGACAGATCGACAAACGAGCAAACGGATCGACGGACGAATCAGCGTCAACCATGTAGGTTGACGCTGATTGCTTACAGCGTCGCCCATGGACACCCGCAACGACGGAGGAGTAACGAGTTCGTTGCCGACCGTTTGGGGATTAGGGATTTGGAGATTTTGGGAAAGGGAACGGATTAGGGTAAGGGAAGGATTTTGCTTCCGGTAATCTCACTCACTCGGCGAAACACAACTCTTTGGCTTTTTCACGCCGGTTTTCTGTGAGGCCGTGGTATCACTCCAGTCGAGCCGACCCATTTGTGCCGAAGCATGCTCTCCCACACTTAAAGCATGCTTCTTTAGTACCTCTTGTTATGCTATTTGGTCAGATATTTGGACTTCTAATTAAGTTTAAAAATGCCAATTAGATTTGTGTCAGAGCGTGGCGATTAATGTTCATGTGAAAAGAAGCATTTGCTTAGCTGTGGGACGGTTCATATGTATTAACAATTTATTATTTTAAAACAGCATTTCTTAAACAAAAATAACATACCATATTTAAATGTATATGTAATAAAATATTCTTCATATTCAGATTGAATAAAAACGTTATTGATTTAAGACGAATATGAAAATCATAATGGCGGGGAGGTTTCAAAGCAAATATTATGTTTGGCAAGTTTATCTTAGTTCAAGTTCGGTCGCCGCCAGAATCATTGCTCTGCACGGGTTTATCTTAACAATTGATCGACAACCTTAGTTGTAGGGCTGGTAGATTTAAGTTCCTAAAAAAATAATTTACCTATTAGTTTTTAGTTTAGAAAAATGTTCACTTTTAAATTTATTAGCCATATGAACATTAATACAAAGTGACCTAATCAAAATCACACAATATAGTCGCTAGATGATAAACCGTGTGGAATGCATATGCTATCAAAAATCTGTACCTTACATGCTAGACGAATAATATGAATTTTACAAATTGATTTTTTTACATCGACATCTAGTAGTTCGCTATATAACAACGAATCGTATTAACAGGTTTTTTACATATCAAAGTGGCAACCCTGAATCACAACATCTCTAGGGCTGACGCATAACGATATCATAAAATAATTTATTACCTACTCCATCGTCGATCAAGTTCGCAATGAATGTTCGATATCAGAATAATACCAAGTGAGATTTAACAAAAGATTAAATTTTATCATAGAATTCAATCATTTCTATAATAATTTTAAATCGATTTTATTGCTCCTTTATTATTGTTATAAATAACTTTGTCAGAGTGAGTTATTATGTAACTAAAAGAGTTCTATAAATTACTTTTTATTAATATAATATTTTGTATATATGTAGTAAAATAATATAGAATAACACCCGGTTTCTGAAAGGCTTGTCAACGCTAAAATTAACTAATCGCTTGTTTAATCTCTTGTCAAGTTGTTGATAATTTAGTCAACCAATCAGATGACTTGACAAGAGATTAAATTAATTTTAACATTGATCGGCCTTTCGGAAACCGGGTGTAAGTAATTCAGAAAATTTGGTTTTAGATATTATAATAAACATCAACATCACGGTAATGAAGTACTTGGTTTTTTTCGTTACACAAATAGTATCTATTTTCAAATGTTTATCTTTGAATTTCTTGATTTGATTTCTCTTTTGGACAGATCACCTGACGCTAAGCGATTTTTGAATCTCAGTGAAGGCGTGCAACGCCTTTGAGTCCTCTAGAGTTGCGAATGCTCAGTTAATCCGTATGCACGTTTTCCTCTTATCTATTATATAAAAATGAATCGCAAAATGTGTCGGTAAGCGCATAACTCAAAAACGCCTGGACCAATTATGAAAGAAAATATTAAAAAGTAGAGGGGAAAATTGGGGATCAGGGATCTTTCGTTGTAAGCGAGGTAGTAGGACCCGTGCGAAGAAGGGGTTGCCTGCTAGTTGTATAAAAAAAAAATTGACGAACACTTCGCACTAAAATGCTTGATGTTAATATAATTCTAATAATGTTATTGTAATAGATAGTTTCGTTCTTACACTACTAGGTTATCACTTTATTTTTAAGAATGCTGGTTACCTGTAATTGGCGACTGTATAAGGCCAAAACCTAATGTTATTATTGTTTTATTTAATTTGCTATATACAGAAGCTGTTGGTGTACCTTTTTTAAATAAATAAATAAATAAATGTTATTCTTATGTTTATTATTGCATAGTTTTATCAAATAATCTTCAGGTATAAACCAATTTCAAGTTGTCCTCGCCTTAATTAGTAAATAAAACTTACTTCCTCTGTTTGTCTGTTCAGTTTCCATATTTTCTGTAAATAAAACGAAGAGTCTGGATGAAGCTGTGTGTCTCCCGGGACATTGTTGTCGGAATATCTCGTCGATGATTGTGTTTTGAAAGCAAGTTACAAATAAATATGACTATTTTTATACATATCTACGCAGTTTTTATAGTAACAAAGTAAGTTGTTTAGTAAGTAAGCAATCAGCGCCGCCCATCGACACCTGGTACAATGGAGGAGTATGAGTGCGTTGTTGACCTTTTTTGGGTTTAGGGTTTTGGGGTTTCAGGGGTTTGAGAAGAGAAGGATTAGGCAATCGATAACCTCACTCATACGGCGAAACACAGCGTTGTGGTTGTTTCACGCCGGTTTGCTGTGAGGTTGTAGTTTTTAAATAGACTTTAAAAATCGCTTTGGCTTAGATCTGTATTTGTGTAATAGAGCACATTTTTAAATATGAAATAGAGCGGCAAACGAGCGGGCAGGTAACCTGATGGAACAATCATCACCGCCCATGGACACCCAACCTTTAAGCGATTAGGAATTTGGAGATTTTGGGATCGGGGGATGGGAAGGATTTGGGCCTCCGGCAACCTCACTCACACGACGAAACACAGCGCTGTGGCTGTTTCGCGCCAGTTTTCTGTGAGGCCGTGGTATAACTCCGCTCGAGCCGATCTATTCGTGTCGAAGCATGGCTCTTTCACACACCACACAGATTTGGGTAAAGGCGGCATTAGGCCACCAGTACTTACAATCAGCCACGCCATTCTTTGAGGCCAGCTCAATCATGCTGGGCCATATTCATCACCGTCTGCAACCTTAAATTGACTTGACTGTGATGAACATTATGTATTCGATGCACATAATACCTGCATGGATGTATAGACAATAACTGTCTGTCTGGCTATGCATAAATAATTAATAACACATTTCTAGCCTAATATCCCAAGTTTAGGCTAATTAGTCGAGTCATTAGGTGTTGCTGGACTGAATAGGTAATGGAGGATTACATAAGGCTTAGGTACTCTGTATCATGATATAATGATGATACTAAATTGACGGCGATTTAGAGATCCACCAATCACAAAAAGAGGTTTGATAACGACGAACGAGAAAAGTTTTTTGGGTGTTTTTTTATGTGGTACGACGACAACGACCGTGCGCATTACCTGATGGGAAACAATCGGCGTCGTCCATGGACACCCGCAACAATGGAGGGGCTACGAGTGTGTTACTGGCCTTATAAGGATTGGGAGAGTAGAAGGATTGGGCTTCTGGTAACCTCACACAAACGGTGAAACACAACGCTGTGTTGTTTCATGCTGGTTGTCTGTGAGGCCGTGGTATCACTTTGCTCGGGCTCGCAACCACGATGTGACTTTTTCTAAGCTGTATGTACTTCTATGTGCATTTATACACATGTAACAAACGGTAAAGGTAAACATCGCGGGGAAACTTGGATCTAGTTTTTCTAAGTATACATTTGAAACTACCTCGCCGCCTTTAGCAAACGTGCATGGTTATTAATGCTCAGACTTTCTTTCTGTCGTATGTAGAAAGGCTGTTGCTCACCAGTGTCACTTATACACTGATGTGATGTAAAGCAATTATGGATCTAGTATAAAGAAGTAGTGCACTGTCAACCCCTTTTAGAAATAACAGGCGTGACCTTGTTCACAATCCACCCTTGTTGGTATCGGGCACGCTACTATAGCAGCGGTAAGACCCCTCTTTGAGGAGTGGCTTGAGAGACGCCACGGCGTCCTCACCTTCCGCCTGACGCAGGTGCTTACCGGGCACGGCAGCTTCGGTAGGTTCCTGTTTCGGATCCAGCGGGAGGAAACGCCCGAGTGTCGTCATTGTGAGGACCATCTAGAGGATACGGTGGAGCATACGGTAGCGGTATGCCCTGCCTGGGCTGAGCACCGCCGTATCCTCAGGGAAGTGATCGGCGGCGGCGACCTCTCGCGCCCGGCCTTAGTCGAGGCCATGGTGCGGAGTGAGAGGAACTGGGACGCCGTCTCCTCCTTTTGTGAAGCAGTCATGCTCGCAAAGAGAGAGGCGGCCCGCGTGAGGGAGCAATCCTCCTCCTCACGCCTCAGCAGCCGCAACTGGCGACACTACGGGCGTCGGGGATCGAGGGACGATCTCCGGCCACCGTAAGCACGGGCCTGCGGTCGGCGAGTAAGGGCAGCTCGCCGCCCGACCAGAACCAGGCCCGAGCGTACGGCGCGTAGCGTTCCGCGCGCGCCTCAAAGAGCCATTCGACCACCACAGACGGGGCCCTAAAGGGCTGATGTTCAGCCGGGGTTGCGGGGTTAGCGCAATGAGGTACCGCGACCTCGGCACAGAGCAGTAGAAGGAACAGAGGGGTTTTTAGTCAGTAAGAGTCTGACACTCCCTCCTGCCCGGCCCAGGGCGGAAGAAGTCATTTGATGATTTTCCCCTTACAAAAAAAAAGCCCTTGTTGGTATTTGTATTCCAATCTA
The DNA here is from genome assembly GCA_902829305.4 of Spodoptera exigua. Classification (NCBI taxonomy): domain Eukaryota; kingdom Metazoa; phylum Arthropoda; class Insecta; order Lepidoptera; family Noctuidae; genus Spodoptera; species Spodoptera exigua. The sequence continues at coordinate 15,142,090 of LR824603.2, forward strand.
CGCGATAGTTACAAAGCAACAAAATCTTCTCGGGAAAAACAAAAACCTATTTATCGGCCACTCAAAGAATTAGGACTCTTCATTATTTCATTAGGCATCTCCATCGGTCAGGGTGCTTTCGCCGGTCGGAGGCATACTAAGTAGCGTCCCGAACAAATACAATTACGTCCAACTCTACCGAACCCCTTTATTTGGCGAAGATACTTTAGCTAATTCGAGAACATTCCTTTTTTCTTTCCTTTGTTGCCAGTCCGCTTGTTTTGATAAGCCATTTGTGTTGATTAAATCATTATTATGGTAGGAGGTAAGATTTTTGCTTTAAGCTTTAGTTTTACGCGGGTTTAAGTTCTATGTTTTTATATAAATAGGGTAAAGATTACGTTGTTCGGTATTTTTTTGCTCATTAAAACTAATCGCTGTTAATGAACATCGCCACTTTGGTTTAGTAGAAGGGGAAAGAAATGGAAACAATTGTCAGGAATAAAATCCTATTCACGTTTTTGACTTATTAAATGAATTCATTTTTATGGCGTACCTAGTCATAGTCAGTAGAGGAGCGATTTCGTTATACGCAAGGAGCCTATATTCATGACCGAAATTATGACGTCAGTAGTAGTGATAATTACGTAAATTTTTAAAATACACTCATAAAACCATCTCATTTTTAAAGATGGAAACCTAGGATAGTCTTAATTCATAAAAAGTAGTGAATGGTCGATTAAGAAACTCAAGACGGTCTCGGTATTAAAACGAAAGTAATTAAAATTATATTCTGAAGTAAAATGAGGGAACAGAATGTAGGGGAATGGTTAGTGGGATTTTAATTATTCAACTTTTATAATTGTACATTTGATCTATGAAGCAGCTGTTGCTTGAAAGTTATCTAATAGAGATTTACTTACTATGTTAGATTTATACTTCTTGTGTTCCAGATTGTACTAGCTAGAACTAGCGGGTACATCTGTGTTGCCCGATGTCTTATTCAAGACTATAAGATATCTCTATATAAGCTATCGCAATACGAATCTACAATTTGGAATGAACACCTAGTTTCACTGACAAACAGACTGACAGACTACTTTTCTGTTTTGACATTTCAAAAGTACCTATTTATGGTTTAGTTGGAATAAATGGTTTTGACTTTTACTCTGCAATAAATTTCACCCAAATCCGTTCAGTAGTTTTTTCTTAAAAACGCCCATTCATGTTAACAAGCGGTTGCGTTTATAATATCGGTATAATATTATGCTCTTGATTATGTCTGGATGGTAATGGATTACAGACATCGAAACACCCGAGCCTTCACAAAAGCATTGCAGACCATATTATGTTATGTGGCTTTTTTGTCAGGGTGACATCTTCAAATGACTTCTCCCGCCCAAGTTGAGGCGAGAGAGTCTCAGATTCTTACTGACTAAAACCCCCTCCGTTCATTCTCCTGTTCTGGACCGAGAGGCTGGGGTGACTCATTGCGCTTATCCCATATGTCCATGGTGGTCTATTGGCTCCCTGAGGTGCAAGCAGAACGCTACGTGCCTTACGCTCGGGTCTGGCTCTAGGCGGGCGGCGAGATACCCTTACTTGCAGTCCACAGACCCGCGCTTACGTTGGCAGAAGATCGTCTCTGTGATCGAATTTGAGACCGTTTGAGCATTGATGTACTTTATTAGTAGTCCTGTAGTCATCCTCTGGATTTTCTTATTACAATGTTTAATCACCTATCTTCACTGACGAACAGACTGACAGGCTATTATGCTATTTTGACGCTTCCAAAGTACCTTTTTATGTCTAATTGGCATAATTGATTTTGACTTTTGACTTTCAAAGTCCTTTAGGTTTAATAAACATCAGAATAAGTTAAAGTGCTGAAAAAACATGAAGTTTGACTTGTAGCTCATATCGAAGTAAAATCAACAAAGTATACGGGATACAGAGGCGGCTGTAAATATATCGGTGACCGCGTCGAGTTTGTTTATTCTAGCGATCGACAACCCTACGCTCCACATAGGGGTGCCACTGCACTACTTTTTGTAGAAAATAACACAACAACAGCAACGAGAGGTAAAATAAATATAGGTACACATACACAGGTGCAGTGTTTCAAAATAACTTCAAGGACTTCAAAGTAAAAAAAGGATGCCAAGTTTTTGAATATTCCTTTAAAAAAGGGTCATTTTAACTGATTGAGACTGGCTCGTGTATAAAAAATCCTCAGAATAGATCAGAATAACTTTATGGATGACAAAGAAGATGGAACACAAAGTGTCTTGAATTTAAGGTGTTCAGTAGGTTTGTAGCTTCAAAGGGCCTTCTTGTCACTACAGATGGGGTTGTGATGCATCCACTAAGGCCGATGCAGGTGATGGTTGCGGGTGCAAACAAGTGCTGTGATGTGCTGTGATCCGACACGGAGTATGGTAAGAGGAACGGTTTGTTTTTAGTCAGATGTTTAGTATGAACGGCCCCCTGGCCATTCGATCGTAGACAAAAATCACCTACGTTCCAAAGTGTCATAAACTAGTTGCAAAAGTTCAAAGATTTGTAATTACTCATTTAGAAAAAAAAAACAATAATATAAAATGTTTGAAAAGTTAAATTTTGTAATAAAATTATTTAAAATAAAAATCTAACTTATTTAAAAAAAAAAACAGATCAAAATATTAAAAATTACAATTGAATTATATGATTTAGTAAAGTTAATTTAAAATTATTTAAGTAATTAATTTATTATGACTAAACAAACAAAAACAAACTTGTTGCAATATTTTAGTTTGATGGTTATACCCTGCCTGCCTGTTTATTCGTATTTTTACTATTTTCATTATGAAATAATTATTTATTATAATATTTTAGCTACTTTACACATATTTTCTACTCCCACAATAGTCCGCAGTAACCAAGGATTGTTTGGGTGCACTTCCTTAGTGCATAAAGGGATAATTGCCGGCTGATATTCCGTTTCACTAATATTAAAATTGTTTAACGGGCCTCTGCGGCTTCGGCCCCTCGTACCATCCAAAATTCCGGGACCCTGTGGTCTTGTGAATGGAAAGGAACACACGAAGTCATAACAACCAGAGTAAAATTTCAATTTACAAACGAAAACAACCCGACATATATAAAGGGTTAAGGTTTAGATGCCCTACGTGAAAACCCTTTATCTGAATAAAGTTTGGAGTCACGCATAAAATGGAGCAGAAAATACGTTCTGGTGAGATATCGTTCCCATTGAATACATATATATTTCACTTCCACGTATTCAAGATCGTGCCCTTACGCTGATTTATTTTGTAAAGTTAACGAAACTGTATAGATTGGAATCGAATAATTGGAAAATTTAAAATTATGCACAGATGGCGTCGCGCGTCGTGTATCGAATGTCGCGATTTGAAATCTCGCACGGAACAACTCTTTGTGTGATCTACTAATAGTTTCGAGTCTGGAGTGTCATGTGTATGTAAAATATTTTTGTAAACGATGTCCTAGAAAACATATCTCCATAATTATGTTCAAAGATTTGTTTTTTAGCTTTGTCCCAACAAACACAAAAAATCAATGCAAATGCGCAAATGAAGTCATGACCACCTCGCCTGGTATATTGAGACGATGAAGAATATGGACTATTATTATTTTTTTCGACCTTATGGCACTTTGCATTCTGGTTCTTTGTTATTGAGTAATGATCAGATTTGACCTTGTGGTAAGTTTGCATTTTATTGAATCAGAATCTAGTCCTTTCTAAGTTGTACATACGAATGGAAAAGATTGAGCAAGAAAATCCATTGTTACCCGTTTTATAAGCTAAATAACAAATGCAGTCACTTCTATATCGTTTCAGCTAAGCAACTAATTAAGAATTGATTCTTAATCTACAATACAATAGACTCAATATTTTCTTTAGAAACTGCACTCATTCCAAAACCCACTTAAAATAAATGAGATTCTAATTAAAAAAAAGACTCCATGTTTTATCCATTTTATAACAATGGCCGCTGCTATGTAAATCCAGATGTTGAAGGTAGTGCAAAATTGGATTTAGAAATGGGAATCGAATGGCGAACCTCGTTCAACTCTGGCAATAATAGATAGAGGCTGTTGAGTTATTCTACCTCGATCATAGCTCGGGAGCTGGCTCTTTTAATATTTTTTATTTTTTTATTTTGAAGAGCGTCAAAAATCGGTCATAACAGTCAAAGAGTACCAATAACCAATTTTCAGTCTAACTAGTCTTACGAATCTCATGCTACGAAGAGTTTTTTAACGTTGCCCCACACTTATACTTTCTGCTATGTCGTAGGCGTTTACAACATTACAAATTACACCGAGACCCGAAATAAATTTTTGTGGATCATATAAAGAGTTTTTTCGTGAGGAAATGGAACTCATAATCTGTTGTACGGTAGCCAGTTGCCCACCTACTGCTTCAGGGTAAAATAGTTATTCGTCATTTTGTTCAAAAAAACCTAGCTTTTCTTTATCCAGTGTGGTCTTGTCTCCAGAACCAAGATCCAAGGTCCAGCTCCTTTACACAATAACCGAAAAAGGAGGATAAACGCACATAACTAAACTGGTGAACAGTAGGCAGGGTATCAGGCACTAAATCTACGCGTGTCTCTTCGAGGATTAACACTTGTCATGTAGAATTGCAACGTAGCTGTCAACGATTGCATACGAAGTGTGAAGATGGAACGCAATTGCTGGATATTGGAGAGGTTTATATATCAGTATCTTTTATATATTTATATACATGTCACAGAAAGTAACATAAACTGTCAATTTATAAATTTGCAATCAGAGCGCATTATTGTTTACTTATTATTTTACGCGTGATTTGACGACAGTGTAGACGAAATACAATACAATTTATCTCTCGTTTACAACCCAACGAAAGTTTATAAATTATCTAATGTATCGATCTTATTACTTTCTGGTGTACATAGTTTATTGCACACGTACACAACACAGACATAAGTTAGATATATTAAAATATTGTTGTGAATGCAATTACCGGTCTTATCGCATTAGGCGATTTTCTTCAGACAGCCTATGTTAGTAATCTCCTCCGGTGGATGCAAATGAGCTGATACTGATGACGGCCATTTATCATCCACAATAAGAAACTAATTAAGACGGGACATGATTGCGTATTCTGAATTACCCAAAATCTTTTTAATTTCTATTTTAGATCCCTACTCCTGGTTTATCATGCAATGTAGGACTATAAGTAAACTAGGCACCCCAGAGCCCCCTATAGAATATTACCCACTGCGGCCCTCTTCTGAACGAACTGTAAGAGCTCTACCCACCCGAATTTGAATAATGTCGTGATGATTCTAAATGCAATCGGTTTTCGGATAACGTTCCAGCGATTTTATCTAATGATAATGTTGTATTAGCCCTGTGATGGAAGATTATGGACGTAATTTTAGATTAATTTATGTGACTGTAAATGCACTGACAATATATATATAGGTAATTCAATGACTGGTAAGATAGCAACTCCTTTTCTTTAAAAGAAGAAAAAATAAGGTGAATGTTTCCGTTATGTTCGTCATTCTGGTGGTTTTGGCCGAGGATTAAACGTATATGGGATGGGGATGTTTTCGGGGATTAGAGAAACCTCAAGTGTAAATTTTCTGGTGTTTTAGGTATCCATGGGCTGATTGCTTGACTCGTACATTGTATAAATAGAGTGGCCCTTTTGACATACATAGGTACCTACTTCATTTAATCAGCCTATAAGTGCCCACTGCTGAGCAAAGACCTCTTCTTACTCGGAGATGTTTGTATTTGCACCACATCGCTTTCTCAAAGCGGATTGGCGCTTTTAAACTTATAAATACAAATTATAAGACCAGGTTGTTTTCCTTCACCGTTTGTCAGAGGTGTCTAAATAATTATAAAAAGTATTTACAGGTGTAGTCAGGGGTCAAAACTGCAATTGCACTCTACCAATTTTAAAATGACCAAAATATCTTTGTAGAGTAGAGTCAATGGTTGAGGACTGCTTTAATTTATAGCATAGAATCTAAATTATTCAATAAACTGGCTGTTAACCATTGAACATTTACTACAAAGAAATTTTAGTCATTTTAAAATTGGTAGAGTGTGATTGCATTTTTGACCCCTGACTGTACATGTATATATAACTTGGAAAAAGTCACATTGGTACTTGGCAGGTTTCGACACCCCTCATGCATGAGAAGCAGGCGCCTTAACCTATGGGCCACCAAACCTAGATACCTACTTATAAATAGCTATATCCACAGTATGATATGACATATTGCATTCCGTCCCAGGCTGTGGTGTTATCTCCGCATTCCCTAGAGTTTTGTGGTCTAGCACCTGTGTAACTATGTGGGATTGTTGAACTATGCTGTGTCTGGACAAGGTTGAGGAAGCCACGCAATTGAGGTTTGTGTGGGTCACCTGCCCTATGTGGTGAAGATGTAGGTCTGTTGTTGTGTATTGATTGATGAAGTGATTTGGAAAGATCTTAATTTGATGGTCTTTTGTTTTTTTGTTGATGGTGTGATGCTTTTTTTATTTGTCTCTAAAAAAAAAAATAGAAATTATTGTTCTTTTTTGCTGTTATAGTTTATTGATTTTCTTTGATTAATATGATTGTCGTGCTAAGTATAAATGTAAATAAGTTGTATGTGTGTTTTTGAGCATGTCTGTATCTTACTACCACTATTTTTTTATTTTTGGTAGGTAGGTAAATATTTTTTAATGGATTTTTTTGCCGTGCGCTAGAGTTGGTATAATTTTCACAAATTAAGAATAAGAATCTGGATAAAACATTTTATACATGTTTCTTTATAGACACGTCATTTATTAATATTCAACCCACGAATCTACCCAGAAGAATTGAGCCGACATCATTTAATTAAACAGAAATTACTTTGTATTTCCCTCTAATTGTGTTATACCAAAAGGGCCCTTATCCAAATTACAACCAGCAGGATTCAAAACTTAATAAAACACAATAAAGGATTTAATAAACGGTATTTGCGTCTCTTTCTCTTATTCTACAAAATAGATAGGAGTAAAGGAGATGGTGATATGTAAATGTGTGGCTATTTGCGTGGGTCTATATGTGTCGGTGCAAAGCTTTCGTTATTATCTGCATCTGTGATTACAAAGGTTCTTGTTCCTGCCCATTGTAAATTGTGGTTTGGTTCAAGTCATAGGTGAGATAAGTTTCATGAAAATTATTATAGCAGCTTTAAAAGCCGGCTTCTTAAGTCATCGACTGTTTTTTTGTAAAAGGAAAATTCACACACGAGATCCCTAATGCCCTTGATTTTTATGACCGATGTTCTATGTGTGTCATCGCCTCTTTTAGCATTTTTCTTTAAATTGTTATCATTGTTATTCACTCAGTCATCAGCAATAGAAGGAATTAAAATACTATATTTGTATGTTAATAACAGTTGCAGTTCTTAATTCAAGGTTCTAATACAATTATATAGGTATATTACATATATTCATCATTGTCATCACAGTGAATTTACGTTATAGTTAAAAAAGAACATTAAAATATTAGGTTTTAGTGGTTTTAATATAGTTTTTTAAGTTAAACGTTTATACCCATATTATTTTTAAACATCCTCTGACCTCTTAACACTTGGACCACACGACGGACGATACAGAATCTACCGAGCGTATGTTTAATCAGCACCCTGTGGATATTGCCTAAGCAATAAAACATGCTGTATAAGCCCTTACGCTACACATTCCGGGCTAAAGACTAAAATTATTGATTAAATAGTTTTGCTACTAAGATTAAAATTATTCTGATGGCCGAAATTAATAGGTTAACAATAGATATACATAATTATGTTGAGTGTGTATCCTGGCTGGATTTGCAAGCTCAAAGATATCGCAGCATAGAGAAGGAGAATTTAAAAGTGGTTTTTAATAGGTTAGAGCCTGATACCCTCTCTCACCTTACATAGGGTGGAAAGAGATATCGGATATTTTTTCTCCTCAAAAAATAGTTTAAAGTAAAGTAATATGTAATGTCAATGCAAGGTAAACAGCATGATCTGAATCATGTAATTGTAGGCGACGAAAAATAAAACTATTAAAAATTTAATTTATTATTTCACACCCAATTTGTTAGAAAGATTATACAAATACATTTTAAAATTAAGAATATTTTCTTAGATTATATACATGTAAAATAAATAAGCTAGGTAGGTAGCAGCTAGGTAGGTCCAACTTCGAGAAAGAGGTCGCCCGAAGAATCCAACTCGGATGGGCGGCGTTCGGGAAGTTACACGATGTCTTCTCATCGAAAATCCCACAGTGCCTGAAGACCAGGATGTTTAACCAGTGTGTGTTGCCGGTGATGACGTATGGTACTGAGACGTGGTCCTTAACTTCTGGCCTTCTTTCTAAACTCAGCGTCGCTCAGCGCGCGATGGAGCGGGCTATGCTCGGGGTCTCTTTGCGCGACAAAATCCGAAATGTGGAAATTCGCCAAAGAACCAAAGTCACCGACATAGCTCGTAAAATCTGCAGGCTAAAGTGGCAATGGGCAGGCCACGGCGCTCGAAAGACGGACGGTCGATGGGCCCGAAAAGTCCTAGAGTGGCGACCAAGGACCGGAAAACGTAGTGTGGGCAGGCCTCCGACTAGGTGGACCGACGACATCGTCAGAGTCGCGGGGAGCAAATGGATGCAGGTGGCAACTTGTCGTTCGACGTGGAGAGCCAAGGGGGAGGCCTTTGTCCAGCAGTGGACGTCTTCCGGCTGATGATGATGATGATGATGAAAATAAATAAATAGCACAACTCTAATTTATAGAAATAGGACTGTTTCCAACTAGTCAAATTCAATACTTTTTCATCTCATTTGAATATTGAATGAAATAACAAGTTTTGACGTTCATCATCTTATTGCCTTTTTTTCTGTGAGTGAAAAATCATCATATGGCTTCTCCCGCCCACAGTAGGGCGGGAAGGAGTATCAGACTCTTACTGATTAAACTTTCCCCCTCGTTCCTTCTCCTGCTCTGAGTCGAGGTTGCGGTGCCTCATTGTGCTTACTCGATATTATTAACCCAAATACATTTATAATCAACCCACATATAGAAAAATAGCCTAAAATATATATAAGTACGCATATTTGTTTTCAAATTTTTATACTTGAATTTCTTTTAGGTAAGGAAACTGCCTTATTCTTTTGAAAAAAAAAACCCCACAGACAACATAAGATCCCGAAAACTACAACAACAAATACAAAATAAGAGCCTAAAACTTCATTAACGAGTAAGCCGACAGCGGCCGCAATGCGTCAAGCTCAAAGCGACCTGTCAATTATAACAACTAACCTTTATTTATTAAGGCAACACTAAGAGTTGGTAATTGGGAGACATGAACTGAATGTTAAACAGGCAACACTGGTATGAGTTACGTGAGCGAGGGCGTAAAGGGTAAAAATAGCGGTTGGAAAATGACTTAAATGGCACTTAAGTGGTAGCATGCTGTCGAGAACGGGATCCCGGGTTCGTGAGGGGCGTAATGACGTCCTCACTATGATAGGAATTCTCAGTAATACTGTTGAAATACTAAACAGAACTTTTGTATAATATTTTAAAACGTTAGTCAAACTTTTTTGCAAGGTTGCCCAAAAATGGTGTTTTATAAATGTAATAGCCACGGGCCATGTCGTGGTGGTCCGGAGGTGCATGAAAGCTTCGACACCTGGCAAGTACCGATGTGACTTTTTTTTTTTTAAACACTGTGAGGAAACCTGGACTTATAAGTTTGAAATCGCCAACCCGCATTGAGCAAGCGTGGTGGTTAATGCTCTTAACTTCTCCGTATGAGAAGAGGCCTTTGCTCAGCAGTGAGCACTTATAGGCTGATGATGATGAATCGCCATGGGTGGCACTGGCAGCTTGTTTTTTCTTTCTGACTTAACGGCAACGTGCCATTGACTCTTTTGGTGCCCCAGGTGTCCATGGGCGGCGCCGATCACGTACCATCAGGTGATCTGTCTGCTCGTTTACCTACTATTCCATAAAAAAAGATTCCGTCATCACGTCGGTGGAAACCACATGCACGTTAAGTGTGGGAGAGCCATGCTTCGGCACGAATGGGTCGGCTCGACCGGAGCGATACCACGGCCTCACAGAAAACCGGAGTGAAAGAACCACAATATTGTGTTTCGCCGTGTGAGTGAGGTTACCGGAGGCCCAATCCTTCCCCCTTCTCCAATCCGTCCCCAGTCCCTAAATCTCCAAATCCCTCATCCCTAAAAGCCGACCTTTTAGGGATTAGGGATTTGGAGATTTAGCAACGCACTCGTTACTCTTTCGTTGCGGGTGTCCATGGGCGGCGCTGATTGCTTACCATGGCCTCGAGTCTTGCTATTACAATTGTCAGAAAAAAGAAATTGGGTTGATCTATAGTAGATCATTGGTTTCAAAATTGTTGATTTTGACAAGTATGGTAATCTATTAACACGATAGCATCATTATGACTTTCCAATGCCACTACATTGAAATAATTCTTTAGAACGGTGATCTCGTACATAATGACAAATGAATATTTGAAGTAATGCGTTAAATTATTAAAAAATGTCAGTTCCTTTATTCAATAAATTACGTTTAGAATATTAATGTGCAGTTATTGTTTATAATTCTTTACAAGACATCTCGTACTATAATTCTATTACGACATCGCCGAACGCCAATGATCAGCCATTTTGAATTAACAGATTACGAACTTTTAGCAAAATGACAATGGAATCGTGTAGGAATGACAACACTTTGAAAATAGTAGACTCGGGGCCCACAAGTAATCCGTCTGCTCGTTTGGCGACCTATTACATAAAAAAAGTTTTTTTTTTCTAAACTTTTACGGCTTGTTTATTTAAGTTTTTTAAATTTTTGAGTTTAGAGCTTTTGGCTTTGGTAAGGCGCTTCGCACATGGATCAACTATTGCAGCAATGCAGCATCTACCAACCAGCTGTTTACAAGAATCTCGAGTTTTGGGATCCAGTGATCGTTAAAAGTTTTCAGCTGCTGTTATTGGCGACAACATTAGATAACTGTTAAATATTACACCCGGATTTATATGTGCCGGTTTTCTCAACCGTAAAATGCATCTAAACGTTGATACTGCGTAGATTATGCACAAGTAATTCGGCTATGAAACTTGCTCAAGCTCACAAGTTCCTATAAAATTACGACCACCGTAATTTTTATAGCAACTATAAAATTTTTATAACAAACTTTTAAAAACGTGGTAGTTGCCTCAATTTAAGTTGTGTCTTAATTATAGTTTCCTACTATTCGTACAACCTTCACATGGTCATGTTTCGACGCGAATGGTCTGGCTCGAGTGATACCACCAACACCTAAGAGTGGGGCACCAGATGTTTTTGTTTCACTTTAACCTTGAGATGAAAGTTATTGTTGGTTCTACTCTTATAAATTGGGCGATAAGGTAGCTAGATATGCAGATACATACAGGGTGTAAAAAGACACTTAACGAAGCCGAAAGCCACGTATTCTACCCATTATTTGGATCATTTTTTCTTTAAGACCATAGCTGGGACTCCACGGGTTCTCGAGATATTGAAGGTCAAAGATGCATTTTTAATTTTCTTTTTGCGCTATCGAATTTTAAGTATTATTACCAAACACAACTTCCACTTTTTACCTGAATTTTCGATTTTTCTAAATAAATTACGCATTTGAAGTTACGAACAGTAATGCACGTAATAAATAAATGCAGACCCGCACAAAAAACATCGTGCATCTCAGTAGGATTTTTATTTTACAGAATTGTTTTGTTGTTGCGAAGTAAAACGTCGGCCTACGTACATACTTATCACAGCGATTTCATGCTAAGCTGTGAACCTACGCTCACAATGACACGAAGCCCGTTTGCTTTACATTGCGCGCAATATTTTTTTTTTTTGGTACCTAAAAATAAAAGTCGTTTCCCAGTGATAATTTTAGCGTAAAGCTACTAAGAACTGCAGTATGTGTAGTTAACGGCTTCGTTAAGTGTCTTTTTACACCCTGTATAAGTACACAGATGGTTTAAAAATTCCATTCTTAAATACTCTCAATTTTTTATAACAAAACGTAATGAAATGAATGAACGTAATGAATAGTCTGTCTGTATGTTCTTTAAAGAAACAAAAACTACTAAACGGATTTTAACGAAACTTGATACAATTATTCTTTATACTCCTGGACAGGCTACAGGATACTGTTCATCACGCTACAAATAATAGGAGCAGAGCAGTGAACGGAAATGTTGGAAATAATCGGGAGACGTTACTCCCTTTTTTTAGTTTCCGTCGTGTGTGTAGTCTTAATGGGTAAAGTTACATAGAAATTATGTATGACGAAAATATTCTACATAAAATTATCTAATAAATATTGCATTACAGCATATGTCTATCTTTTATGGTTAACTCACAATAGCACGTGTAACTCCTGATAGCTTAGCAATTCGGATAATAAGCCATCGCACTGTCGCACGTGAACACTTAGATTTTGTTGTATTGCTATAGGCTGTGGCACGTGAACACTTAGATTTTGTTGTATTGCTATAGGCTTTTTATCAACACAGCACGCGGTCGAAGCCGCAGGCGGAAGCTAGTTTTCAAAAAATTTCAAGTAATATTATGCAGAAACGAGAAAAGAAAACCCTTAATAAAATTTATCTAACCTATTTAATTTTTTCATTATATGTATGTTACTGCTCAGGATTAAAACATTAAGTGCCTAGTGCTGACTTCGGGGGTCGCACGGCGACGAGGATGACCTCCAGTCACCGTCAGGGTCAAAAGCACCACAGACGGGACTTATTACTACCGATATTTTTATGGATAATTTATTTACACATAATATAGGAAAGAATAAAAACATATTTATAATCGTTAAGAGAAAGAGCTAGAAATAAATCGTCAAAAATAATCTGTATTTGAAATAATATCTGAATAGCTCGCAATCGAATAATTTTTGTATTAATATTATTTGAATCGCTTTAATAGATAAATGTGAATATATTTTATTACTTCTATAAAATAATATGTGTTATATTGATAAATAATGACGATAAATTTTATTGAAATCTGTTCCAACAGATTTCGGATCTTTAAACAAAGGATTCGGCTTATTTTTTATGGAATTGTATAGCGTTGAAATTATTCAAATCATATCAAACATAATTCGTAGGTACAACTATTTTGTAAACTACATATATAAGATTAGTTTTTATATGTATGTTTATTTTTATTTGTGACTAGCTTTTCTCGCTCTGTTTCACCCGCTGCTTGGCTCCTATAGATCTACAATGGATCGCACGATGATGCGATCTACAATGGAGTACGTCTACCCATAAGCAACCTATTCTAATTTCTAATTTATTATCTATTGTTTCTTAAAGACACTCAGGTTTTACTCTTCACACAGTTTTTTTTATTATGATGCAATGAAAAAATATAATATTAATGTTGCATAGTGCGTGTTTTCATCCAAACACTGATTACCATTCTGATATACTACTGTACTATACGAATATGATTAAATATAGTATAAGTAGTCAAAGAGCCTCATTGTATGCCATAGCTGGCATACAATGAGGCTCTTTGACTAGATTATTAGTTCTCCAAACTATTCCACAATATTGATAGATGACAACGTATGTAAATACCATGTATGTAGTAATGAGTTCATTATCTACATTTGAGAAAATTATTAACATGAATCCACACCAATTTATTTTAATAAATACTCTTAATATGTTGTTTGGTACGGCAGATTAGGATACATTTTATTTATCACAGCCCTTCTCCTTTTTATGGGATACGTCGTCTCGTTTGCTGATGATTTTACCTGATGGCAAGCAATCGGCGCCCCCCTAGACGCTCCCAAAGGAGTTACTACAAGTGCGTTGCGCTTCTTTTGTGGATTATTAGGGATTTAAGGGAAGATTGTTTGGGGATTTATAATGGGGGGAGGGGGGACATGAATTGGGCCTCTGATAATCTCACTCACACGGCAAAACAAGACTTGAAAAAAACGTTATCTATCGATATAAAAACTATATGAATTGATTATGGGTATGGTTATAATTAAAATAATGAATATGGAACTGAAGTCGTTTATTCAAATAAAAATACATTGCAAGTGGTTGTGTAGATGGTAACTCAAGAGCACAGTTCCTTTAGAATATACCTAATATCTGGTTTAGTGTTTTTTAGCGGGCTGGGGCAGTTGGGGTGCGCCGATAACAGCAGGCTCAATCACGACCTCAGGAGTGGGGAGGATGGGGGTTCCAATCTCAGCGGGGGCAATCTCGACAACGTTCACGGGTTCAGGAGCCACTTCGACGACTTGAACGGGTTTAGGAGCCACTTCGACGACTTGAACGGGTTCAGGAGCCACTTCGACGACTTGAACGGGTTCAGGAGCAGCCTCAACGACGTGCACGGGAGTCGGGACGACGGCTTCAGCAGCGGGCAAGCTGATGGGAGCATCAATGACATGGGTCACTCCGTTGATGTTCAGGATGATCTGGACCAGAGAGTTCGAGGGAACATTGGCGGCCTCCTCGACAACATGTACAGGGTCAACAGCGATGGGCTCCTCAATGATGGCGGGTCCGATATCAATGGGCATAACATCGACGAAAGCGGGGCTTATGTCAACAGGCTCGGATTCGATGATGGCAGGTCCAACAGAGATAGGGTGAGAGTCAATCACAGCGGGGCCGATGGCAATAGGTTCGAAGTCCAATATAGCCGGGCCGATCGCGATGGGGTTAAACTCAGGTGCTGGTGCGGGACCAGCCTGGCCAGGATCAACCAGGCCACGGTGGGCGGGGCCAGCTACGGCCAGAGCGATGACAGAGGCGACGATGAGCAAGGATTTCATTTTGCTGGAAAAGACACAAAGTAAAATGAGTGTTGTTCGGGTTTACTGGAAATCAGGTTAAGATAATATTTACAACCAAACTAGAAATGATGAAGAGAGAATTAGAAAAGAAGCCAAGGAGCAAACTTATGTTAAAGTAGGTATGTGGAACAAAGGCAATTTTGTAACTCCACCAATTACTGAAATTATGAAACATCGACTCTGTGGCCCTTCTACATGTTATCTTAATTGATTTTTGGTGATCAGTTTCTTGATGAGAGAAATTGAGATTGTTGAATGACATCATGATTTGTAGATAGGGATTTGCAATTAAAAAATCTTTTATCGAATAATTTAACACCAATTAAAATTATCTTACCTGCTTTTGTTTGCTAGATGTTCAACAAACTATGCTTTTAAACAATTTTTGAACCTTTTTATATAAAATTGTATCTTTTAGAGGGACTAAATTGATAATGGAAGATAATATTTTATTGCTGTTAATTCCATTATTAAGATACAATAATGATTAACATTTAGATGGATTATTGTTTGTGATTGATCGTCGTATCACGTGTTGCATTTATAGAGATAATATTAAATCCATACTGTTATTCAGTAGGCAATCTAGATACTATTCTTCGTTTGTGCTTCATACTAGCTATTCTCTCGCGGTTTCACCCGCTGCTGGGCTCCATTTAATCGTAGTGTGATGTTTTATAGCCTATAGCACTCAGGGATATTGTAGCTATCTATCAGTGAAAAAATTTTGGCAATCTGACCATACAAATTTTACCTCTTTATAATATTAGTAAGTATAGATGTACTTGACCAGAGTGGTTGGTGGTTGGAGTGGCTTCACAGAAAACCAGCGTGAAGCAACACTTTGTTTCAACCCTATCCCCATTCCTCAAATCCCCAATCCTTAAATCTTTCATAACCAATTGGGTACCACCAGGTAATATGTCTGGGCGTTAGCCGACCTAATGACAAAAAATATGGTACCGAGACGATTTTTATTGAAGCAATCATAAACACTCTGACTTCTTCTGCCAGCGGCTTTGTCTGCGTTCCTCGGATGAAAAGTAGCTATTGTGTATCTATGTATCTCTGTGCCAATTTTCATCAAAATCCATTTAGCTGTTTTTATGTAAAAGAGTAACAAACATCCATCCATGGGGTATTCCATGGAAGTTTTTCCATGTCAAGCATCTGTTATTTTTAAAGTAGGTATGTATGCGTTCTTTTAGAACAATTACAAAGCTATTATTCTGTTATGGCTTTTCATAATGAGATTGAGCCTGCCGTTTAATGATTTATGTAATACCACAGCAATTTATGTAGCGTGCAGAGTTTTCCGGCCATAATAATAGCCGAAATTAGGCAGAATATTCGATGCGATGCAGGTATGTTTATTAACGTTATAGCTATATAACTTTGTTTAATAAAGAGAACACATACAAACAACAACCTGTATATAGATTGGTGTTTTGTTTGGTATAACAATTATAATCATAATAGCTATTCTCGCGGGGTTTTTCTCCATTTAATTGTAGCGTGATGTTTTATAGCCTATTCACTTCATTGCACTCAGGAACATTGTAGCTATCAATCAGTGAAAGAATTTTGGCCATCCGACCAGCGGTTCCAAAGATTACCCCTACATACAAACTTACAAACATACAAATTTTATTTCTTTATAATATTAGTATAGATAAGTAAAGTTATGTAACATGTAGCTACTGAATATGTTGTTTTATGAATGTAATAAACGAGATATCATTAGATATCAATTTGCTTTGTAGCGTAATGTTAGTAAACCAAAAGTTGCTCAGTTCTTTTTAGATAAAATAATAACTCCTATGGGCCAATGTCCAACCAGGGTTGCAGATGAAAGCCCCATAATGCACAGCGGCTCAGCTTAAAGCAGAAGTAATTTCAGCTCTTGTCCTGGAAGTGCAGAAGCGTACAGCATACACACTTTAAAAAAGGGCAGAAATAGTTACATGATTTTCCATCGTAAAGAAGTTTTAGATATCTTTCAATTGAAAAACGATGTTTCGGTGATACAGCGGCAATAGTACCTATCTAGTGATCTACTCCATTGGACTCATATCATTAACATTACAAAATAATACTGTTACATTGTGTATGGTATATTGTAACATAAGTGGCATGGGCAGAGAAGGCCAAGTGTCATCATAAAAATGCTTCCAGCCACCCGTATCGAAGCAGGAGAAGGAACGGGATAGTTGTAGGTCAGTAAGGGTCTGACACTTCCTCTCGCGTCACCCAGAGCAGGAGAAGTCGTTTGATGATTTGTCTCAATTAAAAAGAAAACCCTCGTCGCCTACACAACGACGACGGATATCCACAAATATACCTATCGCAATATAAAAAAGTGTGACTTAATATATTACGTCATATCTATATTTAGCAATTTAATAATTTACAATACCAAGCACTAATTATCACCACAGGAAGAATTAATAAATAACGTGCATTGATAACAAAGTCTTGGGTATTAAAATGAAACAAATTGCTATTTAATATTATAATCTGAAGCCATAAATTTATGATACGGATATCGAATCAGGCCTAGATAAACTCATTTGTTTTGATATAATATAATTAATTTGATATTGGCAATAGTTCTGGATTATAGATATGGAAAGTTTTATTTTTAAATACCAGTTAACTATTAATAAGTTTTCTCATTGTTAGGAGATATTGAGAAAATAAATTAATAATATCTCTCAAATAAATATGAGATGAATTTCTTCCGAAAACCTTTTTCTGATTATAACAGAAAATAATTCACATACCCATTTGTATAACCATTTTTTGTTGGATACTTAACCGAGATTTTTATAAGGGGGCAAAATTGTCAAGTAATTTCTCATAACCTGGCAGGATCAGAGGGATGTTCAGACTCTTGCTGACTAGAACCCACCCCGTTTCTTCTAATGAGATTTCTGAGGGAGATATAGTTGAGCAGTTTATTATGGTTTTGACCCCGACATACAAAGCAGTGGCAGAAAATTTAGTGAAATATATTTTTTAATTAATTTAAATTATGCAAAGGCCTGTTACCCGGTTAGATAAAAAAGCATGAATACTAAATACGTAGAATGTGGCTTATTATAGTCGGCTGTGCAAGCTGGTGCAAGCCTCTGCACGCTTCGCTCGTATGGCCACAGATTAGACAATGCTTTAATTAATATAGATACGATAACGAGGGACTAAAGGATTCATTGACAAATGCTGATTTATATTCAGATGAGGCGTGTTTAGTAAACAGTTCCTAATATGATAATAATATAATCTTAACTCATATAAATAAAGTGTGAAAGACCCATGCTTTGGCGCGAATGGGTCGGCTCGACCGGATTGATAATGGCTTCACATAAAACCAGCCACAGCTGGTGCTGGCAAAGGCCAGCAACGCACTCGAAATTCCTCATGGGCGGCGCGAATTGCCTACCTTTCTGGCCTGTCACATAAAAAATGTAATTTAATATATCAATATAATGTGTTATATAATAATAATGTGGTTGTTTCACGCCGGTTTTCTATGAGGCCGTGGTATCACTCCGGTTGAGGTGACCCACTCCTGCCGAAGGATGACTCTCCCACACTTAAATCTGTCACTACATCTGTGTGATGGCACAAAATCTAATAAATGACACATCTGTAGCTAAATAATCTTTGGTACGTTGCGGCAAGTCGTAGCGTGGATTAAATCGCACGCAAGCGAATGCACCGATGAGCTAATTGCTCACACAGACACATTGACAAACGTTTTGATTTATTTTACGTACTACGTTTTACTGACTAAATCTAAATACTTAATCCATTTAAGTATTATTTAGTTAGACGGACTTTATTAATTTAAAACGGTACTCGTGAAGCTTATTTATAAAAATATGGTGAGTCTCCTTTATAATCGTGTACGTGGAGAAAAGGTAAAGTTAAAACTTCTATTTCTTTTTGATTGCACGGTTGGCGTAGTGGCTAGGCAACTGGCTGCTGCGCAGCGTGTCGTGGGTTCGATTTTCGCACGCAACAAAACTTTTTGTAACCAAACATTTGTTGTTTCGCGTCTAGGTGGCTTGTGTATACACGTGAATTTGTATCTTTGTAAACGCTAAACGCAATCACGACACCCTACGTTGAAAATCACTACGTGGGGCAAAGCTTTTTCAAGAAAAAAAAAACTCTAGGTCACCGTCAAAACAAGAAAAAAAGTATTGTGTAATTATAATCATCAGCTATATCAAATTCAAATCTAACTGTGATTTTCAAAGTCAAAATGCTTTAAAACTTACTAACACATACAAAGGATACTACCTCCTACTAAATCACTGAAACAGATAGGATAAATTCACCAAATGTCCAAAAACCGAAACTGTCTTTGCAACCAAAGCAACGACGCGCTACCAAGTACCCGATAAATCGCTTGCATTTCCCGACCGCATTGCGATTCACAATCCTAGTTTCCTAACCAGAATCTTTCGTTATCAAAGCCAGTTCTATCGCCAAATAAATTTCAGCACGATGTATATAAATCTAGGGTTGTAACTAAACGGAAATACTTAAAGACCTGCCTGATTGATGCCCAACTTGGAACAACCATAACTGCTCAGTCAACAAACCTGAGTTGTTGGTTTTCATTTGTTTTTTGTTGCCATCATTTGTTATTTTGAATTTGGAATTGTTGATTACATAATTCATTGGTTTCCTAAATTGGTTATTTTTTTAAGGGTTAGTTCGGTGAACGAGCTTATATAACTCCTGAAGGTAAGCAATCGGCTCTGGGTTTAAGACTTGTTTTGGAAAATGGGCATTGCAGACATAGTCTGTAATAATCGTACGTTTTTTTTATTTGATAGGTTGCTAAACGGGCTGATGGTAAGCAATCGGTGCCACCCATGTACTATCAGTGTCATAAGTGCATGGATGATTCTAAATCAAAATCGTTTGTACGGCGTTTCATCGCCTTAATTATATACCATGGACGACATAGATGGCGCTAGTATACTAGTGGTATTGAAAAATATACATTTATAGTTTTTATCAGATACAAAGTTATTAACTTAATAAATTTTTATACAAATTAATGCTACGATATTCCAAACCTTTTTAAAGCAAAGCACGCAATAACCAGGATTCGAACTCGGTAGCATAAAATTAACCGATGCCACTAGCCATTAGGCCATTACGTAACCTTGAACTGTATTGAAATTATCCTACTCTTTATTATATTGAAGTTGTTTAGCAACTATAACCCGATCATAAATCTCAAAACAGTTGAGGGTAATTTAAAATTAACTGTATAAAAATTAAACCTTTTTGTTAAATCATAACATTCTTTACTATCTTTGAGTGAGTTCAGTCACGATTTGTTTAACAAGTTTTTAATATTTATTTTTATTATGAATTTGCGTTCAAATGTTAATATGGCTACGAGGGCCCAAATAATAGCATTGCATAATCAAAGCTTAAATTATACTGGAATTTCTAGAGAAACTGGCTTAAACGTAAGTATTCTTATAAATGACCGTTTGTTATTTATTTTATTATCCATGGTTACAATATGAAGATATATACATGAAAATAATAAATAATACACGTCCCTTACAGGTAAAGACTGCCACTTTATGGATATCTAAAGCTGTTTCAAGAAGAGGGTTCATTGGAGCACCGTAGTGGATCTGGCAGAAGACGTGATATTGACTCAGACCAGTTTCAACTTATGGGGCAAGGTTATGAGGAAAATTACTAGAGAATTGTCATCTTAAGTGATGCAAACAGTGAAAACTACATAGATGTGCTGAAAGACGTCATGAAGATGTGCTAGTGATAACGTTCGTGCAGGACAATTGTCCTATGTGTAATGTTCCATAATTGTGCAAGTGTTTAGTCAGCAATCAGACATACGGATTATTCCTTGGCCAGCGAGATAGGAGAAATAGGATCGATAAAAATGGCGGCTACACTAGTTCTTAAAAGAAAAGACATTGTTGACTATAGGATTAAGCAATTACAAGACCAGGGTAGCTATAATTTATTTAATGGATAAATGTTCAAACTTAGTGTTAGTAGGATAAATTTATTGACTACTTCATAACCAGCGACTGTTATACAGTAATGATTTTAATGTTTTACTGAATATGAGATATAAAAATAAAAGCAATATTAATATTTACAGATGCTATTGATTGCAAAATAATAAATTTTTTATTTATTAATTACTATGAACAATTCGTCCCATATCTAGTGAATGAAGAAGAAGAAGAAAGAAAGAAAAAGAAAGAAAACACATTTATTCGACAAATAGGCACACAAATACAAGTATATAAAAATACATAATAAGAACACAGTATTTATGAATACAATAATAAATTAATAAACAAAACAAGAATGCTATATCCCGGTCTTAGAAATGTTATTGATTTAAGGTCTAGCTTCAATTTCTTCCTTGTTCTGGAACGAATACTTAAGCTATGAGCCTTTGTCATAACATGATGCACAAAATGAATCACTTTAGTCAATGCTTTGATTAAATTTTATGGGGAGGTAAAATAGTTGCAGAAGTAAGGTTGCATATTATATAGAATCGTATTATAACATTGTGTTTAAAACTAAATAATAAATGACTAGCACAACACAATTTTGATTTAAAATACTTTTATAAAAAGTGTAATAAATAATGTGTCAGTTAGCTGAAAAGTTATTAGGTCAGGGTATACACTATATAATAAAGAAATAAATATTATGTTTTAAGAAATAAATGTCTGAAATTATAATGTCACTAAAATAGTTTTATTTGTTATCCTTGAGAATTAAACTTAGTATTAGTCTTAATCTGTAAGAAAAATATGTTACTTTTACATTAATAGTTAGCACATATTATAAAAGTTATTTATATATATTTATTAACATAATTTTATTCTAAAATAATATATTTATTTATTTTTGTTATCTTTTATAAATATTAAACGTCAAATATTTTATTTATATATTATTATTATTGATTTTATATAAAAAATATAAAAAAAACCTTATTTATATCATTTTTAAAAATTAAAAAAATTAAAATGATATAACCCGGAATTGAACCGGTGCCCTTCGGCTCCATTATACTATCATTCTTATTTATCCGAGCTACCGATCGCATTTTTAATGATATCGAAAATGCGGGTTAGTTTATAACTTTTATTATTGTCTATTATTAATTATTGACGCCATCTTTTAATTGGTTTGCTTGACTTGACTTAGATGGCGCTATATTAAGTCCTCGGAAATGTGAAAATTAACATAATTTATGTGTATTTGAATATAAATATATTATTGTTTCTTAATTATTACTTTAACCATTAAAAACCTTATTGTGTGCCTCTGCAGTGTAAAGTATTCAAGCTTTGCAGGGTTATTTTCATTTAAAAGCAGCGCCATCTAGTTATCAATGGTAGCGTTATGCAAAACCTGTCAGTCAATAGTCGACCTTAAGCTCTCCATGCATTTTTGTCACCCTTAGTACACCCGTAACACCAGATGAGTTACGAGTGCGTTGCCTACCTTTGCCTTTTTACATGGAGATGTTTGAGCATTAAAAACCACACATGTACATTTCAAAGCAGATTGGCAATTTCAATCGTATAGTAAGAAATTTGAAGTCCTAGCTTTCTTAAGATATTTCCCTTCAGAGTTTGGCATAAGTGTCTAAATATTCTTGTGTTATTTTTCAGGTTTCGGATCCGCATCCTTATATGCATGTTAGAGAATTGGACGTCTTAACCTCCAGCCTGAGTTATCATAGATTATTGAGACCTAAAACGTGATGAAATAACGAGTAAAATCGCGTGAAAGCCAGTCATATTACAAATCATAAAAGTGGTAGTACGTTGCAGCCGCGTATCGTTGGCCGCAGCTGCGACCAAAGTCGCTCCTTCAACGAGTAGTCACGGCTCCCGCCTACAGCTGTGGTTCGGATAGCGAAATTATTTAGTTTAGAACTAAAATTTGTGTTTTAAAAGAAGGCCATAATATCTAGAAACACGATTTAGAACTTGTAACAGAACGTTTTTTTAATCTCGATATCTTTATTTTGTACAAGCTTTTTGACCGCGACTTCGTCAGCAATCCTTAATACACCTTCTTTTTTTGTCAGGGAAAAATCGTAAAATGACTTCTCCCTCTCAGTGTGAGACGAGAAGGAGCATCAGGCTCTTAGTGACTAAAAATTCTCTAAAAATGTATAAAAAATGAATGGACTATGAGTCTCATGACAATATCCTTGAAGCCTCCACTACTGCCGTAGGCATATTTCTAGGTTGGGTGTATAACTGAGAAATTTTCGAAAACCCATACATCGTCAATGAAAAGTTTTAACATAATTCGATCTGGAATCGAAATTTCCATAGTCGCACTTTATATAATTGTCATATTATCACCGAAGCAGCCAATTCAATCTTACATTTAAACGTATCTAGTAGGTTGTTAATGACAACAAAAAAAGACAATGTCCAAATTGGGCCTGAGCACTAAAAACAGTATTTGAACGAACGGTAATTAATGGTCTATTTTATTATTTAAGTTGCCAATATTTTTAAAATATGGACAAGCTGTATTCCAAAATGTGAATTTTAATGATTTGACCTATGGCTATGGAGGTCGTGGTGGCCTGGAGGTTAAGGAGCCCGCTTCTCATGCATGAGGGTGTGGGTTCGAAACCTGGCAAGTACCAATGTGACTTTTTCCGAGTTATATGTACTTTCTATGATTATTTAGACACCATTGACATACGGTGAAGGCAAACATCGTGAGGAAACCTGGACTTATAATTTCTAATTGTAAGTTTGAAATCGCCAACCCGCATTGAGCAAGCGTGGTGATTAATGCTCAAACCTTCTCCTTGTGAGAAGAGGCCTTTGCTCAGCAGTGGGCACTTATAGGCTGATGATGATGATGATGATGATGACCTATGGCTGGTTTCATTGGTAGGTAAACTGTTCAAAAGTAGATTTGGTGATATTTATTTAGTTTGGTTCTTAAAAGTTACAGACAGCTTTGAAAAATTACACTTAAAATTCGTTATTATTGTTAAATTATAACCTCAAAATCTGATTCCTTTTTTTAAATATATTTACTCTACAGCTAGTCCGCTACAAAATAACATCCTATAGAAGTTAACTAATGATATATACTCACAAATACATATATTTCTGATGCTCTTGGCTTCAGGGCCAACACTGAAGGAACGCAGAGCAATGTCCTTTAAAATTAATGCTTCTAATTATTGCACCTAAACCAAAATAGTACCCAACACCAGTTTTAGCTGAAAACTACCAGTTATACAGTGTTATTTAACGAGCATAAAACAAATATACAATTCGGAGCCATTTTCAAATATTTATAGACTCCACAATAACATTTTCTGCGAGAATCGTAACAAGGGACGCGAATTCCAAGCGTATAAATGGCATCTAATTTTGTAAAGCGCTGAAGCTGCTTATTGGGAGCCTTCAGTAGTAGTCTTGGGTTATAACGGGTCAAACACAATTCCTGTTCTATTTTTCCTATTACTATTACGTAAAAATAACAGTTTTTATATTTCTATAGTCTCCCGCACTTATGTATTATATACATAAGTGCGGGAGAGCCACGCTTTGGCACGAATGGGTCGGATCGACCGAAGTGATACCACGGCCTCTCACAATACCGGCGTGAAACGACCACAGCGTTGTGTTTCGCCGTGTTAAAGAGGTTACCGGAGGCCCAATCCTTCCCCTCTCCCAATCCCTCCGCAATCCCTAAATCCCGTGTAATGCGTGGCAAAATACATAATCCGGGGATTTTACTGCTTATTCGGTTGTGTGTCCCGGACGCGATCGCGGCGCGGCGGCGGCGGCCGGCGCTGCTGGCGGTACCGCGCGCACGCACCAATCTCTTGCAGCGAGCGCCCCTGACGCGTGCGCTGCGAACGCTCAGTGCCATGTCGGAATCGGAACAAATTGATATATTCAACTGTACTCTGAATGAATTCACAAGAGCCGTGTACTGTACTTGTTCTACTTGAATTTACTTTTATGTTATTTTTTATTTTTATTTTATTAAGTATTATAATTTTCCTAACTGATAAGTGTGTAGAGTAGTTTAGATTAAGTAGGTACCTATAAAATTGTCAAAACACTATTGCATTAGGTTGCCCTGTAATAATAGTTGTATTTTGTGATAAATAAATAAATAAATAAATCCCCAATCCCTAATAGGTCGGCAACGCGTTGTATTTTGCCGTTTTAGAGATGTTACCTGAGGCCCAATCTCTGCCCCTCCCCAGCCCTAACCCTTAAATATTCCCTTCCCAATTCTTAAATATCGGCAACCCTTATCCGAGCCGGCAACGCACTCGTAACTCCTTTGGTGTTGTAGGCGTGGTATGGGCGGCGCTGATTGTTTAACATTAGGTAATCCGTGTGTCTTTGCCGAGTTATTATATATCTATAAGTCCATAGCCATCCACACCCATAACCATTTTTTTTACTATATTGCCCAATAGTCTTTCATCAACCGGCAACTGTCCTTGAGTGCATTTTCGTAGTGCTTAAAGCGATTATCACCGGCTAATGTCCCATTTCACTAATATATTATTAGAGTTGTTCAAAGAGCCTCTGCGAGTTGGCTTCGGCGCTTCGTACGCTTTTCAAAGATCTGGGAGTCTATGACTTCTCTCATCCAGGGTATAACGAAAAGGGGTGACTCTTACTGACTAATAACCCCTCTATCTTACCGTGCTCCAGACTATGAAAGAATAAGAAAAAAACCTAAGAAAAAAAATGTAGATAAAAAACTGAAATAAAAACTGAGTAAAATTCAGACTAAGCTAATCTAGCGGCATTGTCATTGGCTGTTTACAGAGTATACAGGCCAGTGGCCGATTATAAGCAGAGCCTAACTTTGAACGTGATTAAGACCGTCGCTGTTACCCGGTACTAGGGATTTGGATTCGTTAGCCTGGATTTTAGGATAGCTTGCTAACTTTTATTTATGCTTTCTATTTCCAATTAAAATGGCGTTTTGTATGTTATGTACAAAACGCTGCTTAGTTATAAAAGTAATTATTAAAACAGTATCTTTATGTCTGCTAGATAATGAACAGAAACTTAATATTTTTTCGGCTGAAGTGGCAACGAATGTATATTTTTTTTATTTTAGAGCACACTATTTTTCCGTGGTTGCATGTAGCTATTTTTCCATATATGAACCTATTTTCGTTTAAAAAGATATCATTAAACTACATCGAATGATAATTGCTTAGGAATCCTTAAGTAAAAATAATTTGTTAAAATGCTAGCATAATCATTATAAATTTAAAATTTAAAGAAAACCCCGACATAAATCCAATATTCCTTTAAAAAGTAATAAATAAAAGAAAACGTGGCGTTGGGGGACCGATCCAAAAATTTTCAACTAGGTACATATTTTTATTTTGTCGGGGGTCTAATTTATTTTTTTATTTTGTACTTTTTATAGGTATTTTATATCATTTTCTCTCGATTAAGTCATCAAAAGTCCCTTTCAGTGCGCTTTCATTTTAGACCCCACTCGAGTATATTTGCAGAGCTTCGGTTACCCTTCCCCACTTTCCCCCCCCATAACTTCTAAACGGCTCAACCGATTTTCGTCAAACATGTCTAAGAACACTGGCACGTAAGTCACCTTTAATACAAAAAAAAAAAACTTAATTGAAATCGTTTCAGGCTCCAGGATGCTATAGACAGACAGACAGACAGACATGTCAAATTTATAACACCCCTCTTTTTGGGAAATCGTTTCAGGCTCCAGGATGCTATAGACAGACAGACAGACAGACATGTCAATTTATAACACCCCTCTTTTTGCGTCGGGGGTTAATAAAAACATTAAGTTTTATGCGACGTAAAATTAAATTTTAATGTTCAATTTAACTAAGTAACAAAAACATAATACTTATCCTACAATAGAAAAGAACTATTCGAATAAAAAAAGATTAAAAATCCCTGTCTATTATTGCGCTCTAGAAATTGAATTCTCTCTGGTTTCGCTTCGTTTCCTTTTTCAAACTCATAATTTTTTTCTTTGTGTTTTCTGTAAATCTTTTTAACGGCCAGCACTTTTTGCTTATCCCTTATTAGATAGAGGTTATCTGTTTTTCGTTTCTTGTTTTCCTCTATAAATGTCTGTTTCGAAATCCTTTGAGAATCTCTCATTTTGTAGAATGCCGTGAATTTTGTTTTTAAATTATTGTTGTATTTTTTTTTTGTCATAGGTTGGCAAATGAGTAGACGGATTACCTGATAGTAAGCAATCAGCGCCGCCCATGAACATTCGTAATACCAAAGGAGTTACTACAAGTACGTTGCCGGCCTCTTGTGGGTTATTAGGGATTTAAGGATTGAGGATGGAGGGAAGAATTGGGCCTCCGTTGAAATGCAACGCACGCGGTTTTCTGTGAGGCCGTGGTATCATTCTGTTTGAACCGGCCCATTCATGCCGAAAAAGTCTATTGAGAGTATTTGAGAGCCAGCTGTTTCTTATTATGCACGCAAACTCGCGTTGTATTTTTATTTTGTGCTCTAAACTATTTTGGTAAGCCATTCTACAAGGGAAAACTTATGTTTCCATACGAATAGGCCGCCTCAACCATGATAACAGCTTAACAAAAGAAAAACAGTCTGAAAAATGCTTGCAATGTGTCGAGGTTCGAGAGTTCCAATCACTTGTAACACTTCGAGTGATTCTCTGGTTTTCGTGGGTCTATTACCATTAGGTAATATTTTCGTTCGTCCCTATCTAGTGTTTTTGATAAAACTACTTTATTTACAACTTACTTACATTTCTTATTACCTAATACAACTGTTCTTCCAAAGTATCAAAGAAAGACTCTTACAAAATCCAAACTGAATTTTAATTTCGAGATTAAGTTTTTTCGTTACGTAGGTATAATTTTATCTGTGTCATTCGCCTGACTTCCTTGAATTATTACGGGCCAAGTTGAGAACAAAGTTTGAGCTCACTTTTTAAATCGTAGATGGAAGAATTATTTTACTGTTGGGACCAAGTTAAATTGGTTACGTTTACAGCCTATCAAAGTTTTTTGAAGATGTTTGCTTTACCTGGTACTTAGGTCGAGTTTTTTAAAAGGTTTGTGATATGTCTACTTATGTTGTTATGTGATTTTTATTGTATGTTCAGCTTTAGAGCCTAAACTACTGTATCTATTTTGATTGCTTTTGGTGCCACGATAGGTGTTATTCATTTTAGTTCTATCTTTGGTATTGTTACTTACACCATGAGGACGAAACAAAATGATAAGAAAACAAACAAATATGAGTACGAAAGGCGGTCTTATCGTTAAAAAGTAATGTTGATGAATTTTGTTATTTTAATACTGAATGCGTTGTTTTTTCTTTATGCTCTAACTTATGCAGTAGAACGAAGCTAGCCAAATAAATGAGCCATATATTTATCACTGACTGCACAAGTAAAACACAAACAAAAAAGTTGCCAAGTGAAATTTAAAATGAAAAAAATATATAAGATTTTTTTTCCAAATCCAGCAATGAAACAACGACCAGGGTAAAGTCGTGGTCATTCCGTGAATAATAGTGTTCCCTAAATTCACCAGTTCCCACGTTCTTACAACAATAAATCTGCGAATCTTAAGATTTTTTTTACGCGAAAAAATTGTCTAAAAGCAAAATGGCGGGCTTAAGTGCCTAAACAAAGTCGTTTAGCATCAAACAAAGTCGAGTATACACATAATCCTGGACGATATAAATTTTTCGCTATCAATTTCTTTCTTCAGCTAGATAAAGTGAAAAGTTCATACAGGTTTTGGCCGCTAATATGCTAAATTACGAATGTAAGAGTTTAGCTTTCTATTAATATATTTCGTTCGTATTTCGAATTGTAAAAAGTTCTAATAATATTTTTTGTTTTGTTTTTTTAGAAGTTTTGAATTTGGAATTGTGTATAAATAAAAACTTCTGTTATGCGATGCCAATGTGAACATTGTTAGAAAAAAAAATGGGTGTTAGATCAAACGCTTGTTTCACCACCTTTATATAGGTTTTGTTCCCGATATATTTATGCCGCACATAGTTTGTTCAGATTAAGTTCATATTCAAATTAATCTGCTAAAAAGTCTGGCTATCTATTTGTTGTGAAACAGGCTCTTTATGACATGCGCCTCTACCTAATATTTCAAGCAGTAATAGACAGTTATTATTTGTTATTTTTGTAAGAACGCCACAAAACTATGCTTTTGTGCGAATGGGCTGGCTCGTCCAGAGTTATACCATGGCTGCATGGAATACCAGCGTGTGATAATACATGTTTTGTATTTTGCTGTGTGAGAGAGGTTATCGGTTGCCCAAACCTCACCACCTACCATCCCCAATGCTCAAACAGACAAAAGGCAACACATTTGTTACTCCTCTTGTGTCGCAGGTATCTCTTCTATCCGATTGCTTACCATCAGGAGATCCGTCAGCTCGTTTGCTGACCAATACTAAAAAAATCTTAGTTTTATATCCACCCATATCCTCGTTGCAGCCAAAGAAATAGTCTAAAATGCCTGACGAGTTTTCACCAAAATTCGTTTTGTTTACGAGGTGTCGTAAAACAAAATGACATTATTAGGTTTGTCCAATACTAAGGGTAATCTTGAGAATACAATGTGAATATTGCCGTAATAAATGTTCGTCGTTTGTGAAGCAAAATGAGACACTTAATGAATGTCATCTCTTTTAAGAATATTCAGGACATCTGGAGTGTTGTATGGTAGGGGTATTAGTATATGTATTTCTACTGTAAAAATAAGTATTAAATTAAACACAAAATAAACGTTGACTCATTCTTGTCTTTTCCGGTGTTGTGGGTTTGTTTTAGAATTTAGAATTCCACATACCCGTCAAACTTAGATCCGGAAGAACAATTAGTGGATGACGCGAAGTTGTTCTGCGAATATCAGCCCGCAGCACATCGCAAGGCAGCCGGTTGCCCACCCACCGCATCAACTGTGAAATCGAACAGTTATATTTTATAAAGATCAGCCGATTGCCCAGTGCCCACCCACCGCATCAACTGTGAAATCGAACAGTTTTTTGTTTTTTACAAAGATGGATTTGGATATTGGCAATTATATAAACTTCCATTTTTAATAAACAAAATAGTTCAAACTAATGAAAGGGAACGCCCACGCCGACCTGCGTTTTTTATATTCATCTGTTTTGGAAAGTAGCGTAATAGAACGATTGGTGTCTTTATGCACTTTACAAAACTTTGCTTTTCAAAGACAACCTACAAATCATTGTCTATCAACTTCACACGATAGAATACAACAAAGACATCTAGAAATAACCGAAACACATTTATCAAGTTTCGAATAGAAAACGATTCTGTCTCTAACACACTCCTGGACGTTCAGAGCTGACTTCCAGCTATCATTACTCTTAGATACTAGTTTTTGTACATTGAAAACTAAGAGTTAGACTTGAAGATAAATGGTGGACTCGATTTTTGCGTTACTTCGTCCTTTCGAAGACGGTTCTGATTTTAGATCTTGAATTGATCTTTCAAAGGTTTAGTTGTAATTGATGAGGCTTTTTAAAGGGTTACAGTAGGGATAGAAGTGAAATATTTGTGGGGTTTCTGCGGTTTCAAATAATTTATTTGGTTGAATTTTGAGGTTGTGGCCAATAACTGTGCAGGGGGTGTAAGTGCATTTGAATATGAGTAAATGAAAAAAAAATACACAACAAAACAAATAAGTGTTATCATCATTTCCATAAAAAAATTGCATTTGTATAATATATTCGATCTACCCCAAATTTTATGTCCTAACATTATCAGAAGCCTAATAATGGACAATGCTATTTTGAAATAAAATAAAATCGTCTTGAGGGAATTATTCGATATGTAAGTCACTGATTTTCTAAGTGTCGATACTTTACACCACTTTTCGTTATTAATTTGCCTGTGATTTTTGGGACGGAACTATTCAAAATTATTCAGTAAATCTGGCCTTCTGGCCAACCAAAATAGTTAATAGCCCACAAGTTCTTAAGTTTTTCGCGCCTTCAACGCCGCGGTCCCGAAGACCCGTGTCAAAATGTGACGAATTCAATCATGACTCGGCGAAGGGTTGGCCAAGAATGGTCCAAGTTTGAATACTTTTGCCCTTTTTAGGCGACTGTAAACGTTTGATATATGTCAGAATATAAATTACCGGCTTGTTTTTTTTGTATATTTTTCTTGATTTTTACCTCTTTTTTGTTAACGGGGGGAAACCTTCAAAATGTACCAGCTTTTGCGAAACAAGACTAGGAGGTGGGGATTTTTTACATCACTAAATCCTCCTTGATGACCAACATGTACATCTGTAAGAGACATCGGATGATCTTAAAAGACCAACTCCGGAATCCCTACGGTACATGGCCTGTTACGGTACATGCCTGGAAGCGGTGTCATCTCCAGAGAGCATTGTGTTGTTTATTTCTTTTGATTTGCTTTCCCTTGCTATTTGGTGAAGACAAAGATTCAAAAACTTAATTTCTACTGCCGAACTCAAAGCCTTGAATAGAAAAGTCATCTAAAACTCCATGTTGCATTTCAGCGCATGTCTATGGCAGTACATACAACTTTTTGAGTTTAATATCAAGAGCAAGAGCGTCTGGACTTTGGCTGGGATCTCTACATAATTGTACAAGTTGCTATTTGGAAACATACGGTAGTAATAAGCTGGGACGTAAGCTCTCTATTTTTTTCTTTGCAATTTTTTTTATGTAGGTAAGACATCGGCAAATGGGCTGACGGATTACCTGATAGTAAGCAATCAGCGCTGTCTATGGACACCCGAAACGGAGGAGTTACGAGTGCGTTACCGACCTATTAGGGATTAGCGATTTGGAGATTTAGGGATTGGGGGAGGGGAAGGATTGGGCCTCCAGTAACCTCACTCACACGGCGAAACACAACGCTGTGGTTGTTTCACGCCGGTTTTCTGTAAGGCCGTGATATCACTCCGGTCGAGCCGACCCATTCGTGCCGAAGCATGGCTCTCCCACACTTATTGACATTATGCATATACTATGTATTTTTAACATTGTGATATTTTCGATGTCGTTTGTGCGTTTAAAACATACAAATTCACATACACAAGCTATCCAGACTTCAGACTCGCAACACCAATTTATGGATCATATAAAATGTTGTTCCAATCCATTACATACGTAATTTTTCTCTTTTTATGGAATCGAATGCTTTCGACGATATAATTATTGATTTGAAATACCCTTTGTGTGATGTCTCGTTTAGTATCTTTTATACGGATCAGTATAAACAACCGCCGAATTCTAAACTCAAATTCAAAGTTTTATCAGAATATTGTTTTTTTTTTCTAAATCGATTTTTAATTGTCATTATTATAAAACGTTTATACACCAATTTAGCTTCGGTATATTCGAATCAAACTAGTACAGAGGTTGTTTTGTGGTTGCTTACAAGGAAAATGCCTCTAAGCTCCAAATATCGAGTCTTATATAGATTTATTGTATTCCAGAGCTCATTTCTTTTGTTTCGTGTAAGCTACTTAGGAGAAATATCGTTAGTGGATAGTGTTACGAATTGACTGTTAACGTCATCTTCGCTTATACAGTTTTGGTAGTTCATTAACTAGTATTGAGGAAGATTTCTTTTTCTTATTTTATTGTGTAGTTATTTGAATGTTATTGGAGGTCATTGTCTCAACTATATTTAAGGCCTTTTTATTATTTATTTTACCATTAAAACATTTAGAACCAACTTAAACTGTAACGTTAACAATTGATTTCTAAGAGACAACCTTTGTTAGGTGTGTAATAGATGTTTGATTGTTATTTACTTACAGAAAAAATTTTTTATTCAGTCTTTAATTCAGTGCACGTTATTATATAACAACTTACACTACTTATGGAGAGAGGTATCAAACACATTACACTATGCTTTCTTATTTATAGGAAATCACATCATACGTTATAAGAATGATAGAGTCGAACCCCATTTAATTAGAATTGAAATAGAGACTTAGGGCTTAGAAAAAAAAAAACAAATAAAGCAGATGTGACCTAACACAAAGCGTAATAAATTGTCTGTTCAGCAGTAATCTATTGGTAACATTTGTCGACATCTGTCACATCATCGATGTATAAACCTAAATTTAGGTTTTCTATAGCAGGAGTAAAAAAATGCTTTCATTCAAAACCCACATTTAACAAAACGAATCCTTAATTTGCCAAGCGTGGCAGAGTCATGCACAATAATGTGTACGTAGGCTTAACCAGAATAATAACACGGCCTCACAGACTATGCAGGCCTGAAACAACATTTAAGATGCGTCTTTCGCAATTTGAATGAGGTAACCGGAGGCACAAACCTTCTCTTCAATCCTTCCCCAATTCCTTTATCTCCAAAACCCTAATCCCGAAAGGCCAGCAACAAACTCGTAGTTCCTCTAGTGGTGCTGGTATCCATGGCGTGCGCCGATTGCTTACTATCAGGTAATCCAGCTGCTGGTTTGCCGACCTATAATACCAAAAACAAGTCATCGTCAAAGGCATATTTTATGTTCACTAGTAGACATCTTGTCAGATGATGACGATAAGGTTAAAACAATTGATACCTATTTTATCACTATGTAACAAAAACATAACATTGTTATAACAAAAACATTTACTGACGACCCTTTCTGTCTACCCCCTAAATGAAGGCTCGTTCAGACAGTGTAAGCTGCATGCTATTATTCGTGCAAGCCGCGTTCAGGTCGGATATTAAATTGCCAATTGATTGATAGTTTCCTTAGTGGCTGCCCCGTGTATTGATGTAGGACTGTGTTATGGGGTAGCACCGTATAATGGCATTTCTATAATGTGTTTGGTTGAGTGCTATAAAAAACATTTTTGTAGGATGTTAAGAGTAAATAACGTTATTTGGTATTTATAAAGTGGTAAAAATTGTAAGTTTGTAAATTTGTATGTAGGAGGTAAACTTTGAAACCGCTGGTTGGATTGCCCAAATTCTTTAACTGATAGATAGCTACAATGTTCCTGGGTGCTATAGGCTATTAAACATCACGCTACGATTAAATGGAGCCGAACAGCGGGTGAAACCGCGCGAGAGTAGCTAGTTATCTATAGTTGGGTCCAATATAAAATCGGTTTAATTATGAGATAACAATGTGACACCTATATTCCATTAAAGAACCAGAAAAAGAAAATAACCTTACCTTAATAATACCCAGTTTAGAACTGGCCAGTACCAATTGACTTATGCTTATGACAAACCATACGTCTAGTATAAATAACATTTAAATTTGGAACAGATACTAACTGTTTAAACTCTAACCGGTAAGAAGCGGTTTTCACCAGTTTTTCAAGCGTCCACACAAACGAGTGGAGAGTTGTTTTATAAATTTAAATTCAGTGTAAAATATGAAAGGGATTTTTGTGACGCCCTCGAAACTTTTGCCCGTAACTAGTTCATTCAGTTATAATTCAAACTGCACTCGCGTAACGGAATGTGTGAACAAAGTGAGATAACGGAATGAAGCCTGTGTATTTTCTGTAAAAGAGTGAACACTAGTTTGTTTTATAGAATTAAGACTTTTTTGTTTTGTTATAGAGTCTAAAATGTTTTGAAGCGGCTTCATAATTTGGAGTTGTTGACGAGCTGGTGCTTATACTTCTGAAATCTAGTTTTCTTTACCACAGTCCGTCGTTCCGTTTTTATTGGATTCTCAACTTCTGTATCTATAGATATGAGATCAGCAATTTTGGTTCAGTGAACAATAACTACAAAAGGCTTTACTTAGATCCAGCAGGGGTTAGCACTGCTCTGTGACGGTAAAGGTGCTGGAGAAGGACCGGTGTGGTTTTTTGTCAGTAAGAGTCTGACACTCCCAGTCGCCCAACCCAGGACTGGAGAGGTCTTTGGATGATCTTCCAACCTTATGAAAAGGTTTACTCACATCATCAGCTTCTACGCGCCCCAGTTGGTGCTCAGCAGTCTGAGCAAAGCCTCTTCTCACACTGAGAAGGTTTGAGTATTTATTATGACGCTTAATCAAGACGCATTGATGATTTCATACTTATAAGACGAAATTATAAGTCCATGTTTCCTTCACCGTATGTGCCATATAACTCGGAAAAAGTCACATTGGGGAAAATCACATTTATGAAAAGTGTGCTTCGACACGAATGGGTCGGCTCGACCGGAGTGATACCACGGCCTCACAGAAAGGAAACAACCACAGCGTTGTGTTTCGCTGTGTAAGTGAGGTTACTAGAGGCCCAATCCTTCCCCTCCCCCATCCTTAATCTCTAAATCTCCAAATCCCTAATCCCTAAAAGGTCGGCAACGCACTTGATACTCCTCCGTTGCGGGTGTCTATGGGCGGGGCGCGCTGATTGCTTACCATCAGGGAATCCGTCTGCTTGTTTGCCGATCTATTACATAAAAAATTAGGATAGTGTGATTAGTACACAGTTGTTTATTATCCTTAAATAATAAAGTTTATGAGCGATTATTATACATTTAATAGTGAAATTTCAAATATTTACCAGTACACAACAAAATTGTTCACAAAAAAACCGATATATATGGAACCCTACCATACATCCTCAGTGAATATTCGTTTTACATATTCACATTACAGAAGCAATCAATCACTATCAACGGCAACTTTAGAGCTCTTTCAATACAAAATAAAATAAATATTCGTCAATTGAGAACGTTTTATTATTTTTTGTTAACATTTTTATATTATCTTCACTGCTTTTCTAAGAGAAGAGAATAATGTGTGTTTATGAAGGCCTATAATCCAACAAAAACTAGTCTGTGACGTGAGCTAAATACCTAATAGTTGTGTTTTTTCAGGATAAGCCCATTTGCGGATTTCAGATTAAGGATCTGGGGGGAAGATGTACTGCAAAAGGTGACGCCGATTTTCCGACGACAGGTTCCGTAAGTGATTAAGAAATGAGCAATAAACCATACGATGGTCCATAACACAATCGGGAGAGTTTCACAGCTATATATTGGATACCCCATCCACAGGAACAAAGCAGTTCGCCTCCAGTTTTTTTGTCAGGCCGCTAAGAGTATAATTGGGGGTATTCAAAGCTAAAGTGAATAGGTGGTTAGGCTTACTCCATCGCAAGTCGCATCACCACTTACCAGCGGGCGAGAATAAAGAAACCTTTCATAACTGTATATTTTTAGCTAACGTTATCTAAGTAGGCGTTGAAAGTCCTTTCTTGTATGTACAATAAAATATGCATATAACTGAAAAAAACTATAGAGCGATACGAAAACATTGACACAATAATAGTAGGTACAATCGTCTAACAATCTAGAATAGTCGTGCACAGTACTAAGCTGGTACTGTAGCGTGCATCAGTCCATCGGTGCTCGGCAACGAGTTCCTCTGATATATCACTGCCTTACGTGATTCAGTGCAATTTTCGTGCCTTCAACTGTTTCTTACGTGAGATTGTAGGCAATTGTATTAACACTACGAAATAGAGATTTAAGACTTTAAATTTTGAATTGCGATAAAACTAGTGTTGAGAATTTTTGTGCACAGTTTTTTTGTAATGTAGGTAGAAAAGAAGGGTTGAAACAGTACAGCGACAGTCAGCTGGGGTTACGGGTCAACCGAAATAAGGTTCGTGCACCGCGAACATGGCCATGCACTAGGTCTAGGATGGTTTTTAGTCAGTAAGAGTTTAAAACTTCCTCAAGCCCCAACCTAGACAGGAAAAGAAATTAGCAATTTTTTTCTCTTAAAAATAAAACACTACGTTAGTAGTTAATTTCCAAAGCAAAAGGTGAAGGAAAACTTGTCTACATTACACACACTTCTCACTTATTTTAAACAATTACCATCAGAAAATGTAGTAACTTTCCTTCTTTGAAAATATTTCCGTTTTCCCACACCAACATTTTCTCCTGTTTTGTGGGTGGGTCTATAAACATAGGTACAATAGCATATCAAATATAGATCTGGAAGATGCAGTCAATTTGTTTTACTCATTATTAGTGACGAAACTCGCGTTTTATGAATGAAGAGAATTACATGACTACATAACTTTGTAGTCATGTAATTCTGTATGTACTCAAACTGTGTAAATGATGTATCTACACATAATTTACACAGTTTAATTTTAAAAGTCTTTATTAACACACATGTAAATTAATTGCACAGAGTAAATAAGTAAGCGATTTGAAAACGTCACTGAGGAGTTCTCTAGCTCGGTGCTTAAATCAAATTCTGTGGCCAGTGTTCAAGGAGAATATAAAAAAAAATTTCTGCTGACTTACTTCTTTTTAAAAGTTTAAGGGTAATTTTAGAAAATTCCTGGTTAAGAAAAAGAGGGTATTAGCTTCGGAATATTTTGTATTTCGCACTTTTCGGAGTTTGCAAAATTGCAATCTTTTCATCTTGTCCTAGAACATTAATCGGTAGCCCGATGGTAATGGTCGTTAACTCTATTGTTTGAACCATAAAATAATGAAATTAGATTTGTAAGTTAACAAGAAATAGCACTTACACAAGTCAAATTTAATCAATTGGGATGAAACGTAAAACTAGACAAAAAGCTACGCCGATCACTCATGCCATCACAATCGAATTTTGAGTACATTTTTAAAGTAGGTACGAATATTTAAGACATTTTTACTTTTTATTTTACAAAATAATATTGTAAATATGTACGCATAGCACAAAAACCCGAAAAAAAAATTGGCTTAAAAAGTTTCCGTAATCAAGATAATCTCAGCATCTTAATTCCAAGTCCGTGATTAAATGGCATATTTGAAGGGACGGAATAAATTATAAGCCGTCAATCTTGTGACGTCACAAAATGGCGTCCACAATTAAGTCATGTCAAAGGTTTTTAATACACTTCGAAAGTTTGGAGAAGTATAAGGAGATCAGCTAAGCAAGGTAGAGATTAAATTTCATTATTTTTGTCATTTGATTTTAGCAGGTATATTGATCTAGAGCGTTTTTTTTTATGTGATAGGACGGCAAACGAGCAGACTGATTACCTGATGGTAAGCAATCGGCGTCGCCCATGGACACCCGCAGCAAAGAAGGAGTTACGAGTGCGTTGCCGACCTTTTAAGGATTGGGATTTTGGGGATTTAGGGATTGGGAAGGGATTGGGGTAGGGGAAGGATTGGGCCTCCGGTAACCTCACTCACACGGCGAAACACAACGTTGTGGTTGTTTCACGCCGGTTTTCTGTGAGGCCGTGGTATCACTTCGGTCGAGCCGACCCATACGTGCCGAAGCATGGCTCTCCCACACTTACAAAAAAAAATATATAAAAAAATAAAATATTTACCTTTATTCTAGAGCAAGTACCTACTTGCACCGAAAAAAAATTTTTAAACTTTATTTGTTGAACCAACCGTTTGACACATAATATTCTTAAAAATAATTTTTTTATTAATCTTAACCCAATGTCATAACTATTCTACGTCAAATAGGTAATAATCAAATTCTGACAAAAATACTTAAAATTGTTTTTTTTTTTATTATATGTTTATATAATATAGGTATAGTATCAAAGTAATGTAATGTCATAAAATTTTGTTATTGCTTTTTTGTCACCTTTTTTTGTCAGGGGAAAATCATCAAGCGACTTCTACTGCCCAGGGTTAGGCGAGAGAGAGTGTCAGACTCTTACTGACTAAAAACCCTCCCTTTCGTTCTCCTGCTCTGGGCCAAGGCTGCGGTGACTCATTGCTTAACCCGCAAAACCCGGCTGGTTCTTTTGTCACCTGCCAATCTCATCTACATGTATTTGTATAAAGTGTATAAATAAAACGAAAATCGTGAAATCAATAATTAGTATTATGATTATATTTTAATAATTAATTGAATAGTCAATTAACATAATGTATTTTTGCTTTGAAAACTATACAATTATTTCTATACAAATCTTCGGCAACATTCGCAAAACCGAAGTTATCCGAACGTGTCGTCCAGCAGCATTACGGTAGATTTTTACACTTTTAACTAGATTTTAATTCACCGAACGAACCGTGAATAACAAATTGAAAGCTGACAGTTTAAACACCGTTTTAATTTCCCATTCATTGTGGGAAGAATTAAATTAATAGGTGGTCCCGAGGGATGTCGTTTACTTGGGTGATTATTAGAAAAAAGTTGTTTTTTCGTTTCATTGTTATTATTCGTATAATATCTGTTGTATATGTGGTTTGGTCGATCACTAATCTTACTCTCAATAATATTATAAATGCGAAAGTATCAATGTTTGGATATTTGTTACTTAATGGCACCAAAACGGATGGACGGATTAGGATGAAATTTGGCACAGGAGAGATACACTCCGGAATGGGACATAGGCTAGGATCACGCGGGCAAAGCCGTAGGCGGAATCAAGAGTGAACTAAATTTGCCTAATTCATGAAATTACGTGATACGTGATAGGACGCGGCAAACCAGCATTCGGATTTCGTGATGGTAAGCTATCGTCACCACCCATGACCGCAACACTAAAGGAGCCACGAGTGCAATGATTCACGTCACAATGTAAAGCCTTTTAGGGATCAGGGTTTTGTAGATTTGAGGATTGGAAAGCAATTTGCATTGATTTAAGATTTTGGATGTGTTCAGCAATTTTTAGGTACTGAATTTTTATTAATGGATTCTCTTGAGAATTGTCTTAGAAGAATAAGCAGTGATATAAGTAATACTATAAAAAATATATTTTTGGCATATCAAGCATACTGCATATTGCTGCATATTGCCACAAGACTAATATTTCCTTGAATTAATTTCTCATTTTTCCTTTTTTCATGAAAATTCTTAATTGTAGACGTAGTAGTACCTACGTAATGAGAAAAAAGTGAACTTAATACAATTCCTGAAAGTATAATTTCATTTAAAAAGTGAACAGAATTTAATTTACTTTTCAGAATAAACTCAAAGGAATTTAAAAGAAATCGCAGAGTATGAATGTCAGTGGAAAATGTAAGGATACCACAAAGGCTTCATTAACTAGAGAGGTATAGTTATGGAGTAGAACAAAACAGAAAAATATAATTTGTTTTATACAAGTACCTATCTATTGAAATGGTGTAAGGACGGGACTTAGGAGAATCAAACAAGATGTTGTTGGTTACACGTTACGTTTATTAATGCCTCTCTACCTAAAAGATACAATGTTATATTCTTATAGACTAATGATTACTTACTACGTCACACGCCCTCTCAAAAAAGGAAAAAAAAAATGTAAACTATAAAAACATTTTTTTTTTTTTTTTTTTTTTTTTTTTTTTTTTTTTTTTTTTTTAAATTTAAACATAATTCATTCAATTGTGTAGATTCAGCTTTTATACATTTTTCATTGTATAATAATTAGTTAATTGTAAGTTAGTATCCAATATCTATTTCAGTACACTTTACAATCTAAACAATAAACAATGACATCGGTACAAGTCTTCATTTGATATCGTACAATTACAAACAAAAGTGTTACAGGAATATAATCTTATTCATAATACAGTCTAGTTCTATTTTTATGAACAGTTTTTTCCTTTCCCTTAACTAAGATAACAACATTTGGAGATATGTCCTTAACTACTGAAAATGGACCTAAATATAATGGATCAAGTTTGTTACTGTTCTCATTTTTAACCAATATTAAATCACCAGTTTTATACGTTATTGGATTTATACTGCTATCATATTTACTTTTTCTAATAATTTTAGAATTAATAAGATTGGTTTTAGCATCCATTTGAGACTTTTGTATACGATATTTTAATTCAACAGCATAGTTATCAAAATTATAAATCGGATCTATTGTAGTAGTGAGGTTGGAAGGTATGTTACATTGTTTCCCGAATACTAATTCATATGGCGTAAATTTTGTACTCGAATGTACTGAAGTGTTATATGAGAAACACCAGTAGGATACCCATGAACTCCATTCCTGTGTTTGACTATTAACTTGCATTCTCAAATAAAAAGTTAAGTGTTTATGGCTATTTTCTAATGAACCTAAAGTTTGATGATGGAAAGCTGTAGATTGTAAATGATTTATATGTAAAATTGTACATACCTCTTTCATTATGCTGTTGACAAATTCGGTTCCTCTGTCGCTTACTATCTCACGGGGAATGCCATATCTAAGAATAAAATTATTTACCAGTGTTGTGGCCACCGTACGCGCATCCTTACCCGCTATCGGATACGCCTCGACATATTTGGTGAGGTCACACTGTAGTGTTAAAATGTAGTTATAGTTGTTATCTCGTGGTAAAGGACCTACTAGATCCATATATACTTTATCGAAAGCTGAATTTCCACAATCCGTTATAACCATAGGCTCTTTTACTGTATTTAAATATTTATAGCGTTGACATTTATTACATTTCATTACAAAATTAGTAACATCACGCTCTAATCCACTCCAAAAATATTTTTTACGAATATTGTTTAACATACGTCTTATCCCTGCATGTCCACTAGTAGGAAGAATATGATAATCGTTCAAAATTACTCTCTTTGTATCGTCGTCGACAATCTTTTTAACGCCTTTTACTACGCATAAGCGGGGTCCGGACCACTTAGGCAATTTATTTATATATTGAGCTAGCTCTTTTATTATTCTTACGTTATTTTCATCTTTAATTATATATAAAGTATCTATTTTTAAATCAGCACAAAATAATTCCATTTCTCTCACAGAGACCGCTCGTGTACGCTGTGATTGAGTAAATAGTTTTACATATATGGTGCGATCTGACGCCGAATACGCATAATCACCATTCTTTAAAGACACATATTTTTTAACTTTCATCCATTCTTTCTCATTCACAAATACCAATTCCGTGTAATCCTTCGGTAGTTTTAACATTTCTACAACTCTTGGGTGATCAGTCCAATCGTTTTTAGGAATATTAGCCACCGAAGTATGATTATCAGAATTTTTCTCAAGCTCCCGTCTCTTCGCTCTAGTAAGTACAGACACAATGTGTTCGTTCATCGCCCGTAATTCTTCACCAGTCACTTCTATGCGCGACAATGCATCTGCAGCTACATTATCACGCCCTTTCACATAAACCACTTTGTAATCGTACTCCTCTAGTAATAACCGAAATTTTAATAATCTACTGGAAGGATCTGTCAAGTTATACAAGTATACTAAAGGCCTATGATCCGTTTCAATAATAAATTGTCTTCCATAGAGATAAGGCCTAAAATATTTGACGGACCATACTATCGCTAACAATTCTTTTTCAATTGTAGGATATCTGCACTCGGCCTTGTTTAAACTTCGGCTGGCGTAAGCAATTGGCCTACGATCAGCATTACACAAAACTGAACCTATAGCGTACCCTGACGCATCGGTTTGAAGAATAAAAGTATTACTGTCATCAAACAAAGGATATTGTAATACCGGAGGTTTTACTAAACAGTTTTTTAACATAGAAAATGATTTCTGGCAGTTTTCATCCCAATTATAAGTTACGTTTTTACGACATAAATTGTTTAATGGTATGCAAATTTCGGCAAAATTCGGAATAAACTTCCTGTAGTAATTAGAAAATGCTACGAAACGTTTTAGTTCATCAGCGTTTTTAGGAACTGGATAGTTATTTAAAACTTTAATCTTTTCTGGATCAGGTCTTATACCATCAGCTGATACAACGTGGCCTAAATATAATATTTCTTTTCTAAGAAAATCGCACTTGTCCGGATTTAACTTCAAATTTACTTTCCTTAGCCTAGCCAAAATGTCTAATAAATTCTTATTATGTATATCTAAATTTCTTCCAAAACAAATTAAATTATCTAAATAAATAAAACACTTGTCATAATTTAGTCCTGACATCGCGACTGTCATTAAACGTGAGAAAGAACTGGGACTTGTCTTTAACCCCATCGGCATACGGGTCATCTGATACTGGCCGGAGGGTGTTGTGAACGCCGTGTACTTTCTACTGTCTGAATTTAATTTTGCCTGATAGTACGCTTGAGTTAAATCTAACTGTGAAAAATATATTGCGCCAGAGAGTGAATCTAATATATCGGTTATGTTGGGGAGGGGAAATTTATCATCCATAATGCGGTCATTTAATTTCCGAAAATCAACAACTAAACGCCAACTTTTCTTGTTATCCTCTAGTTTCTTAGGTACCAGTAGCACTGGACTAGACCACTCACTACTTGCGGGTTCTATAATACCATTGGAAAGCATTTTTTGAATCTGATTTTCAATTTCATTACGCTGTGAAAATGGCAACCGATATTGTTTAGTATAAACCGGA
The DNA here is from genome assembly GCA_902829305.4 of Spodoptera exigua. Taxonomy (NCBI): domain Eukaryota; kingdom Metazoa; phylum Arthropoda; class Insecta; order Lepidoptera; family Noctuidae; genus Spodoptera; species Spodoptera exigua. The sequence continues at coordinate 15,185,370 of LR824603.2, forward strand.
TCCGAATTGGGTTTCAACTGAATTTCTTGTTCGTAAAGGTTACAAGTGCCTAATTTATCTCCCGGTAAGTAAAATACGTCAGCAAATTTTGCACATATGTTTTGTATACTTATGGATTCTTCTTTGTTCAAGTGTTGTAATTTTATCAACGATAATAATTTCCTAACTCTTTCGCCGCTTAAATTTTCCTTTTCGAATGCACACATATTATAATAAGATAAACGATCAATGTCAGGTTTAAAATAACTAAGTTGAACTTCTGTTTCACGTGTATTTAAAATTTGTATTAATATCTTTCCCTCCTTGGGTTGACAGATACTTCCAGCAATAAATACACCGTCGCATAATTCTCTCGGAAATACAACGCAAGCCTCACTCTCAAAACAATGAACTTGGAAAAATTTTTCACACCTTGGTGGTACTGTAATAAATAAGTTTTTACCTAATTTCCCTAATTCTAAACTGGTTGTAACTGAACTATCGCATTCATTTATTGTCAACGTGTTATGTTCATAATTTAAAACACAATTGTACTTCTTTAAAAATTCTTGCCCAATTATACCGTCTTGAATACAAGGTAGATTCTTTAGAACATAAAACTTATGTTTGAATTCTTTTCCACATATGGAGAATGGTATGTAAACATAACCGTCGGTGGTCGATTTGCCACCAATACCATTAATGGTAATGCATTCTGGTTGCAGAGGAATATTCCAGTCTCTAATCGTTTCATATTTCACCACTGACAAAGAGGCTCCCGTGTCAACTAACATTCTATATTTAGAATCGAATATTGACAATTCTACAAAGTTATTATAGTTACATGTTAAAATAAAGTTAGGATCGAAAAAACTCTAAATCTAAATTTTGATTGCTTGTCGACGCGCCTTGAATATCATTTCTCGACTGATCTAGCAAATAAGTATTATGCCTGTTATTGCGATTATAGTTTCCCGAATTCGTAGCCTGACTGTAATTACGTCCACGTCCTCGCGGATTGTTAACAAAACTTCTTGCGCGCCCTCGGTAATAAGTCCTAACAGGTACCTGATTCCTCGGAGGCGGTTGCGGTGTCGACCTATAATAATTACGATTCGGAATATAAACACGTCCTCGGCTTTGTCCTCTATAAAATTGATTATACTTACCTCGATGCTGAGCCGCAAAGACTGTCTCCGCCGATGTGCTGTGACCTTGGTGCGCCCGTTCCTCATCTTTAGCCGCACGTATAACATCTTTCAGTTCTGAGTAATCTCTAGCCGTTAAAATGGTACTCAGTCGACCATTTCTCAAGCCTTCTGTAAACCGCTGAATAGCTAGTTTTTCATTTACAGGTCTAAACATTTTATACGCGTCTTCTTTACCGTCCGCTTGAGATATAGTCAATTCAACAAATAAGTCCTCAAGTTTCTTACCAAATTCTTCAATGCTTTGGGACCCTTGTCGAGACTGCAATAGCTCCAACTGAAGCGCCGTGGCAGACTGCTTCGTCAGCAAATTATTTTTCATGTCCTTTATAAGATCTGCGGAAGTATCATAGTTAGATGCCAAACGTAATTTGGCATGTCGGGATATGCGAGTTTTAAGAACAAAGGATATTAATAAAGATTCATGCTCTTTCTTAATGTTTTGGCTATAAAATTCAAGAGCATCTATTAATTTTTTAGTACATTCCTCCTCTCCTGTCATCACAGGTAGAAGAGAAGATGCAGTTTTCATGTCAAACTCAGTCATGGTGTTCACGGTACTTAGGCTTTGTTCGTTCTCTAAACAAAAATTCTGAATTCTTTGATAATATGACTCTATTTCCTCACAAATAATCAAAATATATTTTAATTCCTCCTGCTTAACATAACCTTTAGACACCTTTATATCTAATTCACTACGACATGTAATATATTTATCATATAAACCATTCGCTTCTAAATATTTTTGCTCTAACACTTTCTTTGTTCTTTTAACTTTACTTAATTTTAGTAAATTGACTTTAATATTTTTAATTAATGTATGAATATCTATTAAATCAGACATTTAACCCTTAACTCATGAAAAATAAATGAAGTGGGGCAACATAAAGAAACCTATTCTAAATCTTAACTAAAATACCTCTGTCCATGCCGTACACTTGAAACACTTCACACACACATTTTCACTTTTACCGTAACATATGAAGACTCTCTTATCCGATGTCTGCCTTTGTCTAGCCGAGTTTTACTCAAGGCTAAACGCTCTCGATATTGGACTCTTTGCTCCTTGGGTCACGCCTTGGGCCAGAACGCCTAAAAGCACTCCTGGCTATCTCCGCTCGCATCCAGTCTACGTGACAGCGTTTATACAGCTTGTATACTCCAAACCAAACTCCAATAGTCAGGATGACCAACATCGCACCCAGTATAAAATTGGTCACTGACTGATTTTGATGTAGTTGGGCAACATCAGCAGCATTTACGCCACCTGCGGCGTTTTGCGCAATCACAACTTCTTTACTTTGTGGTTTTCCCATTGTCAGAATCAAAATTACGCACCAAACTTATAACTTTGTCCGAACAATAACGCAATACAATAGTTTTTTCCCTCATGTCACTACGCGCGATTTACTGAGCCCGGAATCCGACACCGAACCTTAAATGGCAGGGTCGCCATGTAAGGACGGGACTTAGGAGAATCAAACAAGATGTTGTTGGTTACACGTTACGTTTATTAATGCCTCTCTACCTAAAAGATACAATGTTATATTCTTATAGACTAATGATTACTTACTACGTCACAATGGTGCTTTGGGAAATAAAACGTAAGATTATGAATATCTGATAGCAAGCAATCGCAGTTGGACTTGTTTTTATAATCATGGCCTCACAGAAACCCGGCGTGAAACAACCTAAAATAGCATTATGTTTCGCCGTGTCATCACTCACACCAATTAAAAGAGGTCCAATACGTTCCTTGCCTTCTCTCTTCGTCTTCATTCCCTAATTCTCCGCAACCGTAATCACCAAACGGCTTCCTCTGGTGCTTTTTATACTTTATAGGGCGGCAAAAGAGCAGACGAGATACCTAATGATAAGCACGAGACCCCACCAATGTCACACAATCAATTCACTTTTTTTATGTAATAGATCGGCAAACGAGCAGACGGATTACCTGATGGTAAGCAATCAGCGTCGCCCATGGACGGACGGCAACGGAGGAGTTACGAATGCGTTGCCGACCTTTTCGGGATTAGGAATTTAGAGGTTTTGGCAGTAAATGGTAGGGATTGGAGTATGAAAAGGATTGATCTTCCGGTAACCTCTTTCACACGGCGAAACACAACGCTGTGGTTATTTCACGCCGGTTTTCTGTGAGACCGTAGTATCACTCCGGTCGAGCCGACCCATTCGTGCCGAAGCATGACTCTCCCACACAAGTCCTTAACAACATGTAGATTCAGATTTCTCGACTAGAAATCGATAAGTATTGGGTTTCAAATAACTTAACTAAAAGGCTAAATAAAACACATTTACTTTGTTCCACGTCTGTTTTCTATCAGGTCGTAGTATCAATTCGGCCGACCTGGACCATTCGTGCTGAAAAGGCACTCTTGGACTTTAAATTAGATTTTAATTTTATTTGTTTTTTTTTTGTGTTTTTGTTCACGATTTTGTTTTGTTTACCAACGTCACGTTTGGGTTGTACAGTAAATTGACAAGTGAATGTGTTTCTTGGGCAGGGCTGACGGCCAAAAGAGCTCAAAATATTTAGAATAGAAGCCACATACAGTATCTTATCTTCTTCTTTTTTATTATTTATTTATTTATTGATCAAAAAGGTACATTTTAAGTTTTACGATGTAAAAAAATATATATCCGACAACTACACCAACTATACACATACATAGTTTGTCTGTCGGATCAATTAAAGATATTTTTTTTTATGCTATGAAGTTAGTTGAGTATTATCAGTTTAGTCACAAGTAATGAAAGACTATAAAAGGTGTTTGAAAAGCACGGGGTACAAAATGGAATTCATTGTACCGCTACCAAACAAAGCTGAAACACAAACAAAGAATGTGATATCACAAGCAAGCCGCGGACTAGAAAGCATTTAATAACTAGTAAAGTGAACTTCATAAAATTTAATAACATTGACTGTGGCGTTGTTTCCTTTTTCATAAAAGGGTAATACCATTGCTCCGACATAATCGAGTCTTGCTCGAAGGAAGTGGCGGTTTTAATAATAATAAAAAATATAGTACCAACGAAGTCTTTTCTCTCTCATCAAATTATGGACTAGCGCCTTTTAAACATTGCCTTTCTATTTTATTTTGTTATAAATCATAATTTATGTTTAATTAAGTAATTTCCTGTTTACTTAATTTTGCTTTTTTCTTGCCTTATTTTTGACTGTCTCACAATGTTATAAAAGACGTTTCAGTTAAGTGTTTGAACACTAAGATACGCCATAGGTCTTTCAATCATGTATTTTTTGGTGATTTGTTTCAATTATTTTATAACAAAAAATCTGTATTTGCCATCATTACTTTCTCCAAACGCTTATCAATATATTATCTTATTACATACCTAGACAAAACTTAACATAGATACTACTTGTAAAACGACTTACACGATGAAATATCATTCTAACTACCAGGAGTACATAGACCGCGAAGAGTTCCTCGCTTTTACTTAAGTTTGAAAACAGAAAGCGCAATTTCAAGCCGCTGAAGTTAGCGGTAGTTTCACAAGCTGACGTTGAAACGTCCTGCCGCTGTTTTATAATAAAGCGCTCTTTCTGCTAGTTTGTAATGTTTGCGTTCTAAATGTAAAATTTTAATTTATCAATGCGCTGTAAAATATTTGTGGTGCTCTTTAATTAGCTTGTATTTTAAGTAAAGGTATTGTAATGTTTTGTAAAAAAAAACTGTTGTTGATTTCTTTTTCTTCTATACGCAATTCATTAACATTAGTAATAAGAGTTTTATTTGATTTGAATATATTTTTTTTATATTACTTTGCTATAAATGCCATTAGACCACTACGGACGCAATTAGGCCGATGTTCAGCCGGGGTTATAGGTGCAAGCGAAATGATGAACCGCGACCTCAACCCGGAGCAGGAGAAGAAACGGGCTGATTATCGGTCAGTAAGAGTTTGACACATCCTCTCGCTGCACTAAGGACGGGAGAAATCATTTTCCAGACCATAAAAACAATAAATTTCCTGAACAAAGGATATGATAACACTAAAGACAATTGGAAATAACCTTTATTTTAAACTAGCTATTTATTAAAAGGGTATTGTAATAAATATGTTAATCCAGCCCTCATCCCTATCTACATACCAAATTTCAACTAAATCAAGCAAGCAAGCAAGCAAGGTCAAGCAGTTTTTGCTTGAAATAATAATAAACATATACGTATCTATACATTCTCACAGACATAATACTCGTATTAGTATGATTAATCTAATAATCTTTCCGGTAGTTACTATTCAAAAAACTTACATCATAAACAATCAGTCATTAGCACAATAGACAACTACACAACATGAAATTTCATCTGCATACTTAAACAGGCAAAGATCTTCCGAAGGCTTTAGTCCTAAGCTCACAAAGTTAGTTCCTCGTTACAGTATGGGTCCCAATAATGAGACTCGCTAATAACGAAGACTCAGTCCAAATATTAATTAGTTGCCTTTGTCGAGACCTTTCGAACACTTCGGAAAATGGAGCAGAAAAACTGCTGCTGATGATGTAGTCTTGTTCTATAGATGTAGATGATTATATGGCTGTTGTATTATTTAATGTTTTATGAAATCCTGTGTTAATTGTAGCCAATATACACCGATCACCACATATAGGATAAACAATCCTGATGTTCGGCAACCAATACTGCGCCGCGGTCTCAGACTCGAGCAAGAGAAGGATTGGGTGATTTTTGGTCAGACAATTGTCAAGAGTCTGAAATTCCCTTTCGCTTTACTTAAAGCTAGGTAAGTTATTTGATGGTATTCCACCCTTAAAACGCATTTATTGTCAAAATTGCCGACATGCTATAATGGTAGTATATGCTTATTTAACAGACGCTAGATGGCAGATTTTTCTTATAAATCCGAACCTTCAAAGAACTACTCGTCTTCTTTGCCATGGTATTATAGAAAACTTTTTCTAATGTAAATGAGTTAGACATTGGTTGAGTATATAGTGAAAAGATATAGAACATTTCTAGTAATCTAACCGTGAAAAATAATTAACTTAAGATAACATAAATACACAATATCGACACTTTGATTGTCGTTAAATTTAAGAGCGCCATTACTGGTCAATTGGTCTATTAGGTTTCAATCACAGTACAAGCTACGTTTCATAAAAGTATTGTTAATACCTCTTTGCAGAGCGCTGAGCCGCTTAAAACGAGTAAGAAATAGATACAGGCCAAATAAGCGGCTGCTGTACAACTAGTCGCAGGTTTTACACAGAATTTTTCTTTGTCGAAATTCAATCGCATCCACAAATAATTGTTGTTCCGAAGTCTGGGTATAAAATAGTATGTGTTTAAACTTAATATGGACCTTGGTATAGGAAAAATTTCAAGTAGTGCTTAGTAAAGACTTTTTATTGATAGACAAAAAAATGAGCTGAATGTTGTTGGATTTGCTTGTACCCAAACATTGTGATATATAGCGGCTGGGTTCGAAGCAGAAGACGGTACGTGGATTTTTTGTCAGCAAAAGCTTGACACTGCCTTTCGCCGCACTTAGGGCGAGAGGTCGATACCAATTTGGGACTGTCAAAATCCATGTCAAAATCGACAGTTTGCAATGAATTTTACATGTGACTGTGTGTTGTGACCTTTACGTCTATTGGGGTAATTATTTATTTTTTTAAATCATATAAACTAGTGCTTGAATGCAATCCTACCTGATGGTAAGCAGTGACGCAATCGTTGATGTTAAGGCGCACTAGTTCTTGAACATTAGTTAGAAAAAAAATGAATGAATGAAAGCGCTATCGTGTTTTATTTTTTGTTATTAAAAATCGAAACAGATTATTTTTGAATAAGGAACGTATCGAATGGTTCTTCAGGTAATTTTCTACGTTTGGTTCTGTAAAAACAAAATTGACGGTACATACTCGTGCTATGTTTAATCCATAAACTCACAATTTTACTTTTGCGGAACCCACTGCATGTCCATTGCAATAACTTCGGAAACACATCAATCAATCCATTGAGTGATGGATAGGCACATATCTATCATTGGACAATCCTACTGCCATATGGAACAAATACATTGACTTTTACAGAGTTTTTGGAAATTTGTATTTTGGTTTATCATATATTTTTTATGGGATAAGTCCGCAAACGAGCAGACTGATTACCTGATGGTAAGCAATCAGCGCCGCCCATGGACACCCGCAACGGGGGAGTTACGAGTGCGTTGCCGACCTTTTAGGGATTAAGGATTTAGAGATTTAGGGATTTCGGAAGGATTGGGCCTCCGTTAACTTCACTCAAACGGCGAAACGCTGTGGTTGTTTCACGTCCGTTTTATATGAGGCCGTGACCCCAGTTGAGCTGATCCATTCGTGCCGAAGCTGAGCTCTTCCACATTTATGTACATATATACTGTGGTGCGTATGTTGCATAAGGTGGGTGGTATTATGCAGGTTTTTTAGAATAACAAATAAGGTAATTATAAAAGTTTTTCTAGATATTATAAACCATTTTTGGTATCCTGGTAAACTAGCATGATTGACTTATTTGAATACAGAGTTTTTAAGACATCAAGAAGTAGATGGCCTGAAAATTAATACGCATTGAGCGCGGTTGCAGCATTCGAGGAAATTCTTAATGTTAGAATTATTTTTACATAATTATTTGGTCGAACTTAATGTCGACTTCAGAACATCTTACGATACTCGGTTAGTAGCAACTAAACTTACCATTTTGTATTACTCGATTATACTACATAATATTTGTATTACTAGTAGGTAACAAACACTTTCCCTAATTAAGGGTAAGTCTAACCCAATAAGCCATAGGTAAAGATTTTGTATTATTTTAAGAATGCCAAAACTCGCAACATCTGGCTGGCGTCCCCTTAAATTTGACCCAAACCAAAAATAAAGCAGTCTTCCTGTGTTGTCGGCGCAAAAGTAACTAGGGTGTTAATAAAAGCAACTAATGTAAAAATAAAACCATGCTGTATAATGTCCACGCCTCGGTACGGTCCGAAGGATGGTTATCGATACTCATTTGATTTCCGCTTCGTTCATTTTTGTCCGAGCTTAGCTGTTTATAGACACGAAGTGAATAGTGTTTTGTTTGAAAATGATTAATAGAACTTTATTTATTTTGTGTTTTTAATCTTAAGTCAGATATTCAGAGAGTCTACCATGACATGTTAGAGCGTGAAGGGATGGAGCTATTTACTAGTTAGTACTTAATGTTATGCTACCGATAGTACTTAAAAAAAAATATCAAAATTACATAGGAATGTATCTTTGGACCCTAAAGTAGTACCAATTTCAGAATGCTGGCTATGTTTATGATTGTTATCCAACACATTGCGACGGGAAATAAATGATTCAAGATGTCAATTCAATTTTTTGTTATTAAAAAACATTCTGCTAATAATATAAAGAGTCATAAAAAGTTTGTATGGATGGTTGTTTGTTACTATTTCAGGTCAGCTGAAGGGATGGCATTCCTTGTAATCCATGTAGATTACAAGGAATGCCATAGAAAGAAAGCCTGGAATAACCTATGCTACTTTTTAGAGCAGTTTTCTATATTTTGATCTCAAAACCTTCTACATTTCAATATGACGACACTACTACCAAAACTAGATCATTAATTATTATCCACTTTTGACTCACACAACTTTGAAGTTCTCACAATACTTCAACTGTAACTCGATTCGAAACTTGAATCGAAAACTTCAAGTAGGTACCTACTAGCACCTCTGCTTGCAACTTGTTCCACTTGAATCTTGTTAAACAAAAACGAATGCTCACGTGTTAACTTTAGAATTTCTTTTACATTGACAATGTTCTCTTTGAGAGTGCTCACAGAATTGTTACTATGGAATTTCTTAGGTATTTCTATACATTTAGGTAATACTTAGAAAAAAAATCATTTTTCGCTTCTTCTCTTGATTTAGCTTCTCATGCATAGTACGCACCTGGCAAGGACTAATGCGTCTTACCAAATTAAATGTACCTACTGTATAGTATTTAGTTACCACTGGCATAAATATGTTTGATTGACAATTTCTAATCATAATGTTGATTAATGTTCAGAATATGAGTGTGTGAGAAAAGGCTTCTCTTGGTAAGCAGTGAAAGAAAGAAAAGAAAGGATGATGATGAAAGTGTGGGAGAGCCATGCTTCGGCACGAATTGGTCGGCTCGACCGGAGTGATACCACGGCCTCACAGAAAACCGGCGTGAAACAACCACAGCGTTGTGTTTCGCTGTGTGAGTGAGGTTACCGGAGGCCCAATCCTTCCCCTTCCTCAATCACTCCTCAATCCATAAATCTCCAAATACCTAATCCCTAAAAGGTCGGCAACGCACTCGTAACTCGCACTCTCCGTTGCAGGTGTCCATGGGCAGCGCTGATTGCTTACCATCAGGTAATCCGTCTGCTCGTTTGCCGATTTATTAGTTAAAAAAAAGATGACAATAAATATTTTATTTTTTTTTAATGGTCCATTACTCGAGTATTCATTTATTATTTTCAATTGTCCATTATTCGAGTTTGAGATTCTATGTCCGCGCCTAATGGAGTATAGGTATACTATTAATTTGTTGCTTATTCTCAGTGACAACACGGAGTATCTTATAAAGCCAGCTATATGTTAAAAGTTAAAAAACAAAAGATAAAAAGCACGCTAAAAAAATCTCATCGCATAGCTTTCACTATAGAGACCAGATCCGACATTGGATTTGTACATATTTCTGTTTGGCGTTGGTCCAGCGAATAGCAACAAGTTAGTGTATTTTAATGCCTACATGAACACTAAGCGGGTGTTTAACACAACCACAATTACTTTACCCCTACGTTCTGTGAGCTTTGGCTATTAAACTGATGTTTATAATGATAGTTTCTATTGAAGAATGGACTGAGAATGAGTCTTAGTGATTTCCTCATATTAGTAATGTTTTATATGTCGATATAATTATTAATATTGGCTTCTGCCAGGTTCGCTCTAAGCCAACTCTAACAAGTTTAAAAATAGCCTATTGTTATTTAAGACTTTTCTCTTTGATTTGTCGTTGTGCTAAATTTCATTCAATGCTTTCGGTAGTTTCTACGTGAAAGAATAACAAATGTTTTTATATAAATATACCTAGTTCCGAAGTATTACATTAATTAATAATAGTAAGATATTCTTAAACAAATATCATTTAAACTAATATTATAAATAGGAAAGTAAGTCTGTCTGTTTGTATTTTCTTCACGCCTAAACTACTAAACCTATTTGTGTGAAATTTGGTACAGACATAGTTTGGAACTCGTGATAGGACGAAGGAAAGTTTTCAAATCAAAAATCGGCAGGATGTCACAATTCCACGCGAACAAAGTCGCGGGCAAAAGCTAGTTTAAAATAATAGTAAGATATTCTTAAAAAGTATATCATCACAGCAGCCCGTTTATTCTAAACACAGCAGACTTTCAAATCGGCTGATCTAGCAATAAACGACCTGCAATCTGGAACAGGATGAAAGCTCCTCTTTCAGGCGGAGTGGATCGTACCACTAAGAGTACATAATCTAAAATAGTGTGTAAGGAAAAATTGTCGTCATCGATCAAATAAACATTGATAATTTAAACAGCGATAATATTCCTTATAAAATGATGAAATTGAGCGCAAAACGTGAAGAATAGGAGGCTATCGATCAATCATAGCAACAATTCGTCATGTCACGTTTGTATTATTTTATTTTCTTTTGATAGAAAATCCTGAATTCGTTTATTTGCTACAGATTTATTTTGTTAGCTATTTATTGTTTAAATTATTCATATAGGCTTTATTATTTCACTAATATTATTAAGTGAGCTTGGAACTAGGGTTTCATAATATTATTTTTTAATTCGAAACGAGCAGACTATTAGGAGTGGGCCACGAATGATACAGCGGCCTACAGAAAACCAGCTTGAAACATCCAGTGTTGTGGTTTGCCCTGTGAGTGGGGTTCTACTCTTCCCTAAATCTCCGAAACCCTAATCTCCAAAATGCACGCAGCGCACTACTAATTCCTGTCGTGTCGTCAGCGGCGACGGTTGCTTACATAAATGTGCTCGTGTGCAGATCAGTGCTGAACTTGGAAAATGTAACATGATACCGGTCTGTACCTCACTCTGTCTGCTGTTAACCATTACTGAACATAAGCCTCTTCTAATAACTTAGATTGGACATTTGAAATCGATTATCAATTTACAATAAACTAACAATACCATAAATATTTACTAAAAGCAAACAATAATTATTCTGTACCTCACTAGGTACATTACCCATCTCTTTCTTACGGCAATAAAAATACATCTATCCCTTTCTTCCTCAGATCTGTAGACGTTACAAGTATAATCCTACCCTGTTCGATATTTAAATGAAGTATGACAAAATACAAAGAGGTTTTAATATCTGAGATGTTGCACCTGAGTTTTATTAAAAGATGGCGAAGCTATATTTTGTTTATGTAAGACTGAGATAGGCAGAGCGACTAGTACCTACTACAGTTTTTTGTTATTTGTAAATTTTGTTCAAATTTCGAACAGGGCTATTGGATGTGATGGGGTGGTATGATGAATTACAGTACAGTTAAAATACCAGATACAGGGTTTTTTAGATAGCCAAGTAAATTAGGTCACCATGTAATTAAAAATAATCTCTATGTATTCATTTCCTTAAAAATAAAGTAAATTTATTAGCCCTGCCATTCCCTTAAAAATAAAATTATTTAATAAAACATCATTTTTGTGGAGGGAAAATCACTTCTCGCACAGGATATGGCGAGACCGCGGACCCTGGCTAAACATTGGCCATCTTAGGCCCCATTTGTGGTGGTCTATTGGTTCTTTTAGGCGTAGAAGTATTTCTGACTTGAGACCTGAGTAGGTTAAAGCGATTTTTTTATGGTTATTGTACGTAACACATAAAACTGATACACCAAAAATATTATATAATTTAATTTAAAACATAAATTTGATATTTTAAATTAAATTATTTATGACATTTTTCGCGGAAAGAAAATTTTAAAGCTATATATTTATGATATTTTATCAATTTATTTATTGTAAATTATGTCAGTCTTGTCTTGTTTTCGTAATGAAAAATGACTTGAAGCGAGTGACAAGGGTTCTTTGTTGTGTCTTAGTAGCGTGGTTAACGAAGGAATGTAGAAAATTATCGTTTAAAAATAAAACGACTTAAAAATTCTACAAATTTTATATTCAATGGTAATAACTTGGTAAAGCGTTATGTTTTAATTATCTGTCGATAATACTAGTCAGCTGTAACGCGCGGGAATGCAGCATTGTCAATGCTTAATTTTATCGTTGAATAAATACCTAAACATGTGTGCTAATAGCTGTCAGTGTCAGATTTGCAAAAAAGCACACAATACCAAAAAAAATTAAAATTGGAACTCTCAGTTGCCATAAGAGAAAAAAGTATTGTATATCTTTTTGTCAAGTACCACGCTCCACGATACACAAAATATTAAAAAGAATCGGTTTAAACTAATTCAATCTAGTTTTATCCTAGGTATAGGGCCTAACATAGCACCGGTGGCAAATCTAATTGTTATCGAAACGTGTCATGCTTTCAGGCAAGTTTCAGCTGAAATCAGATTAAAGTTCCAAACGTTCCCCCACATACAAAATGTAGGGAGAATTTTCCTATTGCAAAAAGTTCTTTTATATATGTTCTATACGCATGAAAACTATTTCTGGTACGAAATAGGATTTCTTCCAAAAAATATTACAAATTAAGTCTCAGTTCTTACCATGCATGTTTTATAATTAAAAAAAAAACATACGAGATAATATCATAATACGTATTTTTATTATAACTTGCGTGAGACATTCTAAATTATTTATTACGTTTTCGGCTTACTCACATAATAATTTGACGAGATACTCGACTAGTTTCAAGCCATGCTAGAGGCCCATATTCATGAGCAGCATTCCGCGACACGTTAGTTACGTAAGCCGAAAACATGATAATTAATAAAACGTATTTTTAAGTAAGTTGCTCCACAATTAGACCACCAAAGACCGGACCCTATCGGTTAAGTCTTCAGTCCAAGTTGCGGGACAAGCGCAAGAAGGTACCGTGGCCTTGGCCTAGAGCAGGAGAAGGCATGGAGTGGTTTTAGTCAGTAAAAGTCTGACAATCCCTCTCCTAATGATTCTTCTCATTAAAAAAACCGTGTAATCATGTTCAATTTACATACTCGCCCAAACAATTAACTGGAAAGCCAGTAAATTTAAAAGATTTAAACAGAGATAAAAATATTCCACGTAATGCCGATAAGCGTGTGATAAGCAAAATATCATTTCAATTAAGTATATGACCTGGGTTCGTTATCTGGCACAGTATCGGAATTCATGGCTGAAGTAAATGAGAGTTTTAATATCATTTATGATGGGGTAATTATTTGGAACAAGTGAAGGGGTTTATTTTTACAGTGTCCTTGTTGTAATTACGCTATGTTACAATAGTTAAAGTTTTGGCCGCAGGGTTAACTTACCTGTAACTTAAAGATTTTTTTTTATTTTGCTCTGCACTTCAGTTTTTTTCCTATGTCATAAACATAAAAAGTATAAACAAGCCATCCACACCCGAAACAATAGTTTATGGATCATACGTTGTTCCGTGCGGATAAATAATCCACGACACGGTGCACAGCAGCCAGTTTGCTTAGCCACTGCGCCTACCGCGCATTGAAATATTTCATTACGATTCCAACCTTACATATATTCGTCCATTCGTCCATTACTGAATAACTATATAATAACTATGAATAATTGTTTATTACTTTAAACTGGATATAATTATATTCAAAATCTATAAATTTCTTTCTTAAGCGTTTAGAGCCCTCAATAATACTTTGCCCTACCGGAGATTCAAACCAAAGACCCCTATTCGACCAACGAGGCAGTGTCGACCGCTAAATATGTTTCAGAATAACCCTCCCGGTCCAATACCTAATGACCCAGAGTGTATTCTCGTCACGTGATCCTGACGTCACTAATGAACCCTCCCAGCTTTTTAATAGCACCCTTCACCGTGTAACACCCAAGTTTTTTAAATAATGGACGTACTAACGTCTGAAAGGTATAAGTTTGGACGTTGAGGTCGGAAATTTTAAGACTCGAAAGAACATTGTGAACATGTTGGAAAGTGTCTTAATGTCAAACGTGAAGTTGCTGCATTTTCTTTGCGCTTCTGTGGAAGAAAAGAAGTCAGGATTTAAATACCACTTTTTGAGGTGGTTACATTATAGACTCTCTCTGGCTCTGTCCTTGCCTTGGGTGAGGCGAGTATAAGATTCCTACTGGCTAAAACCACTCCCACTTCTCCTGCTCTGAGTTGAGCATTGCTATTTTATTGTGCTTAATCCTCACTTCTTTTAACGGCCTTGGGATTGAGGTAGTTTAACTAGGAGAAAGCTGCAACCCATTTTCCATGGGACCTATATTTACTATTACTATTCTAGTGACTAACATTTCTCATTACAGAACTCTGAAGTGAATTTTCTCGTTTTATATCTGCCAAAGAAAAAGAGAATGCTTAAAAGATATATCAATAAAGTAAAGGCTATCTAATATAACGCTAAAACCCTTGGCAACAGAGTAGCAATGAAAGAAGGCAGGGCAATTTTTTCATAAATGAAGTTATAAATCTTTTAAAAGTAACTGTCGACATCTGGCAGATTTAGCTTTAATTTTTTTAGCCCTTTGCCAAAACAACGTCGTAAATCAGATTCGGCCTTGAACTTGCTGCCTTTTCCTTTGTGGGGGTAAGAAGATAGTTTTTTTTTTTAGTTTTAGTTTTATAAAAACATTGCCCCACAGTAGGATTTTCTCCTGTGTCGTGGGTGCGTTTACAAACATACAATTCCACATACACATTACACACAGACCCGGAACAACAATTTGTGGATCACACAAAGAGTTATTCCGTACGGGAATCGAACCCGCGACACGTTGCGCGGCAGCCAGTTGCCCAGCCACCGCGCCAACCGTGCAGTCCAAATAGATCGTTTATTAAAAGCATTTGTTTTGTCATGACTTGAAGGTCGAAGTTTCACAAGCACGACTTAAAACTTAACACTAGAATAGTTTAATGACAAATTAAAAAAAACGGATCGTTCAAAACTCATGAAAGGTCTCTAGGAAAAAAACTCCAAATAACAAGATTTGCCATTGTCTCCACATCAAGACAAAGAGATGTAGTAAAAATCTATCTATTATATTATTTATATTATGAAGCCGGTCGTGTTTTTCCTGGAGGTACTGGAGCAAGTTTCTCATGCATAAGGGTTTCCAACCGTGCAGTAAATTGATTTTAGTGCTGTACATATTTTTTTAAATTATTTAAACATACAGTAAGGGAATATGTCTTCGGGAAACTTGGACTTATAGTTTCTAATAAGTATGTAATCGCTAAAGCGCCTTGGACAACTTGCTGATTATGTATATATATATATATATATATATATATATGCGCATATCGTCGATCTACCTAACTGGTGGGTGCTTAGGCAAGGTATATAAATTTGCCTAAGTGCAGTTTCCACAGCAGATAGTACACACACACCTTAACGGTCATGGGGTAATGTGACCTGCCTACTGCCATTTTAGTTTACTTATCATTTGAGGTATGGAGATAACTTTACTTCTCAGTCAGATCACCTCAAAACCTACCAGCAATTTCTAAATCATTACCTACTTTATCAGTGAAGATCAAACCTTAAGACCATAACTTTAAAGTAATATATTTCCGACAAAATTGAAAATGATAAACTGGCAAGGCTAATGAATTACTGCACCGGACCTTCGCTCAGATGCTTGGGTTTTAGAAAGGGGATCGTTTAAGTGGCTCTTCCGTTTTATTATGACCTGCTGACACGAGAAACTTGCTTTGAAAACAGTATAGGTATAAATATTTGCAGTATTTATATGAACTTATAATATTTTGTTGGAACCAAACACGACGATTTGAAGAACGTTTATTCCTAGATTTAGTACAACTAAAGTTTTTTAAATGTGAGAGAGCCATGCTAAGACACGAATAGGCAGGCTCGAGTGGAGTGATACCACGGCCTCAAATATAAACGTCGTGAAACAAAGCATGCGCGGTATTTTTTTGTGTAAGTCACCTTACTTCACACTAAGGCCCCGAATCCCCCAATCGTCAACCCAAGCAAGCCCCGCAACTACTGGTTTGAATTGAACAAATTCTCTTGTGATGGATAGGCCATTTAGGGGATGAGGTTTAAGGTTATAAGACGCCTCGTTACAACGAATAAAAACTGAACAGTGGGTGGAACAGTGTGGGAGGCACGCTTACTTTAAAATACTTGGTTTAACCTTTCCATCCACAATGATGTTAACAAATATGAAATATTTCTACGACTTTTTTACAGTTGATTGTGTAAACATGGCATGTTCGTGGAACAATAGCGATGTATGACCGATGTGTCGGGGGTTCAACAATAAAAGCTGATTGCAACCGATGTCGCGATTCTACGTGATATGCAAGCGAACACCTTTTTATATTTAGTTGAAAGGTTCTTGTTATTTTATAGAATGCTTTTTATCGGAATGTTATAATGTAATTGGTATTGTAATGGTATTATGTAAGTTTAATTTTATGCTGGTATCTACGTCTGTGTTCTCTCAAGATAAGATAGCAAAGTAGGTCCATATTGGAGCTACGTTTGGGTCCATTAAGGCGGATGTTCAGTCGGTGTAAGACGAACAATAATATACCGCGTTATATTTATTACTATTCATTTATTTTTTTATAATACGTACTTTATGGAATAGGACGGTAAAGACCACTATTAGTATTACACGATGTTAAGCAATTGGCACCGCCCATGGATTTTCATTATACCACCAGAATAGTTGCAAGTGTGTTTTGGCATTTTGACGATTGGGAGATTCGGGGCCTTAGTGTGAAGTAAGGTGACTTACACAAAGAAATACCGCGCATGCTTTATTTCACGACGTTTATATTTGAGGCCGTGGTATCACTCCGCTCGAGCTTGCCTATTCGTGTCTTAGCATGGCTCTCCCACTTTTAAAAAACTTTGTACTAAATCTAGGAATAAACGTTCTTCAAATCGTCGTGTTTGGTTCCAACAAAATTTATAAGTTCATATAAATACTGCAAATATTTATGTACCTATACTGTTTTCAAAGCAAGTTTCTCGTGTCAGCAGGTCATAATAAAACGGAAGAACCACTTAAACGATCCCCTTTCTAAAACCCAAGCATCTGAGCGAAGGTCCGGTGCAGTAATTCATTAACCTAGCCAGTTTATCATTTTCAATTTTGTTGGAAATATATTACTTTAAAGTTTATGTTCTTAAGGTTTGATCTTTCGCTGATAAAGTAGGTAATGATTTAGAAATTACAAGTGGGTTATGAGGTGATCTGACTGAGAAGTAAAATTATCGATATCCTCAAAGGATAAGTAATCTAAAATGGCAGAAGTCAGGTCACATTAGCCCATGACCGTTACGTGCGTGTATTATCTGCTGTGGAAACTGCACTTAGGCAAATTTATATACCTTGCCTAAGCACCCACCAGTTAGGTAGATCGACGATATGCGCAAGGTGGCGTCAATGCTTAATGGTGGTCTCAATTGCGTGCAATTGTGTGGGGCCTATGAGTATACAACAGTTGACGGTTACCTAATGATGATCAGGAGGTTATTTATGTATTTTCCTGTCAACTGTTACGTTAATGGTAAGAAGTGTATTATGAATAGGCTTGCTCGTAACATCAGACTTATGTCAATACTCATCACATCTGATGTGATACTATTTTGTTGAAGGCAAGGCTGTCACCATGCTAAAGGTATATGCGCAAATTCCAAATTAATCAAACCCGAAGCGAGCGCCGGCTTTCGGACCTATTGTTCTTTTATTGTGTCTCGAATTCTTTCTTCGAAAAAGGTTAGTGTGTACAACTAAAGAAAATATCAGAATCAAAAATCTAAAAATATGACTCACCTTAATTAATTTATTCTAGTAATGTTTTCCTTATACAGTTCAAGTGAGAAGGGGTACCTAGTACGTAATATTATTCAAATTAACTTTCGTTGAACTGTTGGCTTTAGCTTATGCAGTCCCACAGGCGACCACAACACCAAATCATAAAATAATGAGGATAATTAACACTGAATGTCAACTACATTTCGAAATACCGACTACCGACTCGATAAATCGTGCGGCGAAACAAAATAACTTCATTATACTGACACGAGTACAACATTAACAAAATGTGATATCACAAACTGACATTATGCGAATGTGAACGCGATTTATCAGAAAATTTTTCATTTGCGCACCCCATCCCTTGGGCAGCCGCCATTTTGTGTGGACTCTGTTTAAATTATTTTATGGTAATGTAATTTTCTTGTTATTAGCTCAACGCTGTATTTATGGACGTGATCGTGTGTCCTGTTGTTATTTGCTAAAGGCTTATTGCGATGAAATTGTTGCCTGTGATTGTTTTAAAAGTTTGAATATTAATTAAGGATATGGAAAATGAATTTATTTTATTCTCAAATAAAAAAATACTATTTAAACTTCAAACTTTGATCTCCAAAGTGCCTCGAAACTTCTTTGTGGATGTGATTTAATTTTCAATGTATGTATAGGTATATACGAAATGGAATCTTGCAACTAAATTTTGAAGTAGGTTTTCGATATTGAACCGATCGGTCCTAAAATATTATTGTATTTCCTATTAGTTTGCAGGGCGATAAATGATTTTATGACTTTTTTAATTAAAGTGTTTAATCCTGGGTCTTATACATCTACTTGATAAAATACTGTTTTTTTCAAAGTGAATATTGCGCAGTATGTTTCATTCTAATTCTGTTTTGATTTGCCAATGAATTTACTCACTTTTCTTCCGTATTTATCTTTTACCACAAGTTTGCGACAATTATAATTGAATTATCAATATTCATTGCAACCTTGCTGTTGCCCATATTTTTGTAGAAAAACAACCATTTTTTATATACACATATATACACATATCGATCGATCACCCTGGGGCTTACAGGACCCCTCGAAGTAAAAACATGTAGTTAACAATTTCCTTTTGATTAACGAATAAATCTATCTGCGACCCTCGAATTTACCTGTCACGTGGAATGATTAAGTGCAGTTATACTAGTGTAACTTTAACTGGGACAAACTAATTTGAGAATCAACTCACAAACATGACTTCGGAAATAAGTATAAGGATCTGTGACATATTTTTTCCTGGTTTCTGGCGAGTTAGCGTAGCAGGGGGGCAACTAGCCTCTATGCAACGTGTTGTGGGTTCAATTCTCGAATGGAACAACACTTTGTGTGATCCGCAAATTGTTGTTTCAGGTCTGGGTGGTTTGTGAATTTGAACTTGTATGTTTGTACTTGTTTGTTTTACGGACCTACGACACAGGATAAAATCCCAGTAGGACACTTTTTTTATTGGAACGCTTCCAACGTTTAAATAAAAAGTGCACGTTGGATTTGTTGTTGTAACCACCCCTTTGTATTTTGGCGATGAAAATCATCAAATGACTTCTCAGACCCTAGTTGGGCGTGAGGGAGTGTCTCTTACTGACTAAAGACCATCCTGTTCCTTCTCCTGCTCCTTCCGTCACGGTACATTATTGCTTATACATCTGCAACAATGGCTTAATATAAGACAGCTAGGTTGTCCCTCTGTGGTGGTCTATTTGCTATTTGAGGCATCATACCAAAACATTCAATCTAAGGTCTCTATTTTAGGTACCTACTGTTATGTTTTAGTTCTAATAAGGTATTGCAGGTGGCGCTTCAGTCTTGCAATAAACATATATAACCAGGTGGTTTTATCTGAAAGCTCTAGAAATTACACAGTAATTAATACACATAGGAGTTTATTCAAATACTGTCGTTTAGTTTATGGTTTATCTTCGAGCCCAGGGATTTTTCAAAAACTAATGGTGAATATGTTCAAGAACACACCCAATGTAACCATTTTTTATGACGACATCTTAATAAGGAATAAAGACCTGCCTTCGCATTTAGAATCTATAGAAAAAGTTTTAAAAATTTTGGAGTCAAATGGATTAAAAATTAAAAAAAGTAAAAGCGAGTTTCTGGCTAGAGAAGTAAAATATCTTGGTTTTATCATTGATAGGAGTGGTGTACGAGTAGATCCAGACAAAGTAACCGCCTACAAGCGCTCAAACTGATTCGAATGTGTCTAATGTACCATTAGATCAAAATACCACTGTTAAATCAAACGCACGTGTGTTCGGAGCAATGTTTACAAAATCACCTACAAAATCACATAACAACTAGCCAAATTGAATATTGCTAAGCTAACGAAAATAAGAGTTTTGGCGGGTTCTACAGTTACCTATACTTATATACATATCTGCGTTTCCATAATAATATAAAAATATTTTAACACCATCGACGAAAACAACACTTTTGTTATGTTTATATTATGGAGCAACAGCGAATTTAACTTTATGGTATTATAGCATCTATATATACGTGCATATGTAACAAAGTTATATGGCACACATGAAACTGTAGGAACACAATTTCCGCATTAAGTCGCTCGGTTCGTATTTCTGTGAGAATTATTAATGATCATGCTTGCCTAGTACCTATATTCCTTCGTTTCGGTACTTCAACCCAAATACCGGGTTATTTTCGAGTGAAAAATGAAGTATTGTAAATTACAATACCTCCATATTGTCATTATGACAATATTAGAAGAAATAATGAATGGGTTTTCACGACATTAATTTTAGGGTTTCATATCCCGGTGGTAAAAAACAACTATCTATCTGTCTGTACTTGATGAGCTGTAGTAGTAAGACAGTCGAAATTTAGACGGATGAAGTATTTTTGTTACCAACAAATAGTTAATCATTCTTTAAAGAACACATAATTAAAGTAAAAAGGAAATAAAATTTATATTTTATTGGTTCATCAGTTTGTTGTTCGTGGTTTTAATCCACACCCCTTTGTGTGGGAGTCTGTTTTGAACGTGAACGGTTTTTCCTGCTTAACTTCGGTTAATGATGTGTTGCCTTAACTATGGAAGTTTCAGGTCTTCACTGAGATTAGATTTAGGTCAGGTAACTACGAGAGCACTTTAAAAAAATTTCTTTACATCGTCAATTCTAAATAATACAAGGTCGCTTTCTCTGTCCCTATATCCCTATGTTTGCTCAAATATTTAAAACGACGCAATGGATTTTGCTGATGCAGTTTTATATAGTAATAGAGGAGAGGGTGTGTGGTTTATATGTATAATATAATCCATTAAATAGTGAAAAAAACTGTATTACAATTGGCGGGTCGCTAGTTATATGATAAAAGAAAATTTTAGCACTATTAAGACATCTTTTCTTGAATCTACGACTCAATTCTAAAATATTCTGCTCATAAATTCACCGCCCCATATGTTTATGGTTTCCCATAAGGAAAACACCATAAACACGGCTAAAATGCGTACCTTGTTGTTTATTAAGATGGCTTCAAAGCGGTGGTAAGATCGTAGACATGTGATGGTAAGTGGAATAAAGTTTTTTTTGTAAATTATGGAGCATGCCAGATGTAGTGTAACTTGTGTTCATTTAAATATTATACTTATTGTTGGTTAGTTTTCTTAAAATGTGTATAAATATTATTTAACACATTTTTATTACTGCTATCTGTCATAGTTGTCTTAAGTAGAACGGTTTTAGCAGATGCTAAAACCTCTCTTTCACATCTTTTCAGGACCTCTTTATAAATCCTTGTAGTGTATTTAATATAAAATGGACTTCCTTTGTTTTCCCAATTCATTATATTGGTTATACACCCATCTCCTATCTAACATTAGATTTTGATAACGATCTAAAGTTGAACTTTAACACCAGGAAAGTCCTTTAACCAAAGCTAAACAGTGACCCATTACCGCTTATATTCACACACGAAAAAAAGCAAAACACCCATTAATGATTCTGCAGAACAGGCAACCGTCATCAAAATATAAACATTTCTTTGCAAAAACCGTAAAATTTCGCACACCCTTTTTGTTTGACCTTTAATATTGGGTCAATCAATCATTCCTGACTGAGACTGACAGAGTTTTTATCTCAGCATCAATTCTGAATCTCCCCTTCAGACACACTTTGATATTGTACATTTTTTAACAGTTTTCAAGCTGGTTTTATGTTTGCGCCATTTTTAGTAGCTACAATCAGACAATTTCACATTTCGTCTTATATTTTGGTTTTGTAGTTGCATGAGTAATGATGGAGCTATAAATAATATATCAGATTATCAGATATAAAGGTTTTTGGTAACTGGAAAAATAATGTTGGTCGGTTCTGTAGGTAATTTTAGTTCTTTTGCGAACCAGTGGAGAGCCATGCATTGGCACGAATGGGTCGGCTCGACCGGAGTGATACCACGGCCTCACAGAAAACTGGCGTGAAACAACCACAGCGTTGTGTTTCGCCGTGTGAGTGAGGTTACCGGAGGCTCAATCCTTCCCCACCCCCAATCCCTAAATCTCCAAATCTCTTATCCCTAAAAGGTCGGCAACGCACTCGTAACTCCAACGTTGCGGGTGTACATGGGCGGCGTTGATTACTTTACATCAGGTAATCCGTCTGCTCGTTTGCCGATCAAGAGAATAAAAAAAAAACCAGGCTCCTGACTTAGCTGAAAGTAAAAACCTACAGTGATGTGAGGAGCTAGTCATAATGTCTATCCTTGTAGAAAGATCTGGAGTGGAGTGGTGGAGTGGTAGTCGAATACAGAAGGCAGAAAATCGTGTGATATGAAGAGACATACGTGCAGCAGTGGATCTCTATAGGCTGATGGTGATGACAATAATGCATTTGAGGCTGTCAGTTATTTTGGAACAATTATTAAAAAGATAAAAGCGTCTAAAGATACACGTAGACATTTTTCGTCATTATTCCTTTATAATTTATCTAAATCATTCCCAAAAAACTTGACTGCTATTGCTAGTAAATTCTTATCCATACTTACCTATTTCCACCATTGCTTCTCTACGTCCTTATTCGTATCAGGTGAAGTGGTTTGCTTGCAGACAGGCCAATATATTGGCACAGCTAAAGATTTCGTGTTGCTCGGATTTTGTATCCCGTTCACCTGTTGTGAGCAACCAACCTCGGCTTACGTTCACCTCGTTTATCTTGCAACGAGTATTTTGTATAAAACTGTATTTAATCTGCTTTTGGTACTTGAACGATTTTCTTACAGACTTTTACACAATTCTCGGATACAAGGATTGCTTATTCGTTCGTTAGAATGGGCATGTCTTCGATTATTGCATAAAACAAGTCGGTGATTAACTTGCAGTGTTTATTTTACTTTATAATACACAGTACAGTTATTAAAGTTAACTGCACAGAGAGCTCAGAGAGCAGAGAGACCATAGACAAGTGATGGATCCGGCTGTAGACTGTATTACCATAAATGTGACTGCCAGAACTAAAGAAAAAATCTAATCATTTGTAATAACATAATAAGACCATGTTCATAATATTTAAACAACATATCGATATTGTATTGTCTATTAGCAGTATTGTACATGCCTTAAGATTAGTATTACACCCAATGCTTTAAGAGCAGCCCAGTAAAACAAGGGGTCATTAAACTGTAGGTATATTAGATGTGTCGGAGAGTGAGCTGCTCGGGGAAGGAGATGCATCCCACGGCTAGCACAGCAATCCCGGAAGTACGGTCAAGACCCCTATCAGCACGTTACTGAGATACATCCTTCCCCCGAGTCTCCTTCAACTCCTACTCTTGCGAATCTCCACTCAAGCCAGCCAATTATGGCAAGAATGACGTAGGAAGGCTTGTTATTCATCAATGTTCACTCCAGCTCGTCACGAGGACTAAGATGAGAGATGGAGAACAAGACACCTCCCGGGAGTCAGGTCCGTGAGGTCGCCACTGCCCAACAGCTCGCCACTGCCAAACAGCTCGCCACAAGCAGCCTTGCGGATAGTATTACACTCAATGCTTTAAGAGCAGCCCAGTAAAACCAAGGGTCACTTTGAACTGTAGGTATATTAGAAGTGTCGGACAGTGAGAGTAAGAGAGTGATAAGTTTCGGCATGAATGGACCGGAGTGATACCATGGCCACATAGAAACCCACATAGAAGAATACTTGCTTGTTATTTCAAAATCCCTTATTCTGAAATCCCTATTCCCCAAAAAGCAGTCAGCGCCAGCGCGGAATTAACTTGTCTGGTTTTGCGGATGTACTATAGGAAGTGCTGCAGTGTGATTCTGTAAGACTTCATTCTAAACTTCGAATCTGAATCCGCTGTGAGTAGTAGTACACTAGCGCTACACTTGCGAGTTGAACTAAATTGACAGCAACATTTTGATAGATAAAGTATGAGATGACGTTAAAACTGGCATTCTAAAATTTTGATTTCCCCGTCACTTCGACGCTCACTTCGCACTCGAACACGATTCAAAATCAAACAAATTTGTGAATACGTCATTAATGTTGCAAGTATTTCACGCTGAAGTTAGGAAGCGCGTAGGTAGCTCGCAACTGATGAATGCTGGTTGAGTTATTCCTGACATTATCTGTATTGAAATCAAACAGTTGAATGCCGTCACATGTGGCTAGGGTTGACACTAGATTCGATTTAATATTAGCATTCAGTGTAAGTGTATGTGTGTGCGTGTGTTGGACAATAGACGAGTGCTGAACAATTCATATTGACGTCATGTTTTTACCTCAAATGGCTTACATATTTCTTGAAAAGAATTGAAAAAAGAACAATATAAAATCTATACTAATATTATAAAGAGGTAAAATTTGTAAGTTTGTATGTAGGGGGTAAATGGTGAATGTCGAGCAAGTTTTATAGTAAGTTAAGTTACTTACGAGTAAGCATCTGTGTGCCTAGCAATAGGTTTATCCAAACTAATATTATAAATGCAAAAGTAACTCTGTCTGTCTGTCTTTTCTTCACGCTTAAACCACTGAACCGATTTCTGGGAATTTTGGTACAGACAGTTTGAAACTTGAGAAAGGAAATAGGATAGTTTTTATACCAAAAATTTGCAAGAAGTCACTATTCCACGCGTACGGAATCGCGGGCAAAAGCTAGTTATAATATATTATTATACTCAATTAAATAAACGGCATTGTAGAGCTTTTTTTCCAGATAGCATATTATCCTAATATTTCTAAGAGATCATATAGATACGTACGTGAAATAAATATCCAAAATTTCACATAGAACTCAATTTCACATAGGCCTATGTACCTACATAGAGGTCTCAAGCGGAAAGCTGGTAAGCAAACAGTACATTAATTTTAACTATATTACTAGTTAGACTAACAAAAATGCTTTGTCTTTCGCCGTGTGAGTGAGTCTCCCCCAATCCCTAAATCTCCAAATCCCTAATCCCTAAAAGGTCGGCAACGCACTCGTAACTCCTCCGCTGCGGGTGTCCATGGGCGGCGCAGATTGCTTACCATCAGGTAATCCGTCTGCTCGTTTGCCGACTTATTACATAAAAAAAAAAAAATTTAAACAATATTTTCAATTAGGCAACCCTAAATCTCAATTAAAATGTCTATCGCTGAGCGTTCCATAGTTTTGAATGCATGAATGTTAGATAGGAACCGCGGCGATAATTGTCGGTCATATCGAATGTGTGACGTTACGTCACATCGCCACCTACACATGCATGCCTTTTGCATATTTATGACGTTAATAACAAACCATAACTGATTTCATAATAGGAAGTTAGTATCTATATATATACGGGTATGTTTTAAAATAACTAGGTATTAGAAATCACATTTGTCAGTTTTCGTTTTTTATGTGATACGTCATGGTAAGCAATCGGCGTCACCCACGGACGCACATAACACCAGGATATGGTTTTAGAAAATTTAGACATTGAGGAGTGATAGGGGTCAGCCGGTGTTGCGGAGTTTGCGCAATGAGGCACCGCGACCTCGGCCCAGAGCAGGAGAAGGAATGGGGGGGGGGGGGGGGGTTAGTCAGTAAGAGTCTGACACTCCCTCCCGCCCGGCCAGGGCATGGTGAAAGGGTGTGTAAGACTCTTACTGACTAAAAACCGTTCCTTCTCCTGCTCCAGGCTAAGTCCGCGGTACCGTATTGCACATGACCCGCGACCTCGGCTAAGCATTGGTCATGTTGGGCACTATCTGTGGAGACCCTTAATATGCATTTAGTTGTGATGGCGTGAAAAAAAATGGAATGACTTACAAATAAGCATACTTTTGAATTTTTGATTCTACTAAGGATAAGGACGTAACAGTATTTTTTGAAAATCGAACGTAACTTAATTTGAGGAAATCAATATAGATACTTCCAATAAAACCTCTTTTAAAAATACATAAATAATTACATCTTACACAATACACTCACTACAAGTGCCTACTAAATAAAGTAAAATAAATAAACGATTGTCAAAAGTGAGAAAATGTGATAATTCTGGTCGGCCGGCTCCATTCAATACTAAGGACACTGGTATTGAAAGCTAATGGCCGACCTAATGTCTCCGGTCGGAAACGGCCCGGCTGATGGATCGTTCAGGTTTTTAAAACCACGATTAATGTACTGGTCACGAATGAACATTAATCTTTTATGTTTGTTGGGGCGGGAAATGCTTGCGAAGTGTCAATATGTATTATTATTCACATGTTTTGTGTAATTTTATTAGCGTTGTGTGCATTTGACGAGGTTCTTTGTAAAATTAATTTAAATGATTCGTTGACTCTGGCTACAGAAATATGACGTTTCACGTTCTCCAGATGAGGATAAAGTGACGCATCACCTGATGGTAAATGATCCGTGCCGTCCAGGGACACCTTCAACACCAGAGGGTTGACAGGAGCTTCTTTGGCTTCTTTTGTTGACTTACCTGTGATATTATTCTCATTTTTTGCCAATAAGCTTAACTCCTATAAAACCAAAACGATTTACCTATTTAATTATTAATCAATGTATATTCTTTTTATTATGCTCTTATTTCACTCATAACTACATGAACGAGTATTAATATAAAATACATAGCTTCACAAATTGCAAGTGACATGCTTGTTACATAATTAATATGGTAGAATTCGGTTGACCGCACACTCTCAGCTCACAGCGGACCAACCGCAACGCATTCATTACATTTTTAAAACACACAAAAAGGTTTTAATCGTTCCTGTATGCAATTATTACCCTCTGCAATAAGACTCATATTTTTACTGAAAATGCTTTTTACACATTCGTTGCCATAGCGTTTTTTTAATAAAGGAAAGTCATTCAATAACTTTTTTGCGCTTTGTGTGCTACGAAAGGGAGTGTCAGACTCTTACTGACTAAAAGCCATCCCATTTCGTCTCCTGCTCTGAGCTGGGTCGTGATATGTCATTGTGCTTGCACCCGGACCCGGATAGACTTCGGCCCTTTTGGGCTCTATCTTTGGTGATGACAGTCTTGGTCTAATCTTTGGGTAGAATTTGAACCTTATAAACAGGCCTTGACACGTTCCGTAATTTAAACGTCCATTACTTTTGTCTGTTGGCCATAATTTATACGGAGGGAGATCGATTAAAAATGCTTGGTTTATTTAGTCAGCGTAGCTACTAGTTTTTGTTAAATGTAGTTATTTAATTGGCTTTTGAAATACTTGGGTGTTTCATAAAAAAAAGAACATTTATAAATAATAAACATTATCTTCTCATGTTGTTAAGATAATTAGTATCATACATATTTCTTGTTAGTTTTTTTTTGGGGTGTGGCGAGAGGGTGTGTTGTTACTGTCTCGCGACTCCAATGGTGTGAGAAGTCATTTGATGTTTTTTTCTTAAAAAAAGGAAATAGAAATTGTCGGCTCGGTGTAGGGTAAGAAATTACATGGTTGTCAATAATAGTCTGACACTCATATGATTTTTCCCTTTGCAAAATTGGGTGGATGATAATAAAAATTTTAATTTTCGTTAAATTGTTGATGCTTCAGGAAAAGACGTAACGCAGCTAATATGTTATAAGCATTGCTCTTTACACAATTTGTCCTCTAGCTTAGAATTTCAAAATCAATATCCTAATATCCTATTAGACAATTAACACCAAAATCACCACCTCAATTCAATTAATACTTATTAATAACAGCATTTTTAATCACCGATTCTGGATCAAAGGCATTCAAAATATCTTCCTGAAAATGTCCCACAGGATTACTGTTATTTACATTACGATACAAGGGTCGCTGTTTATGAATAGTGTGATAGGGTAAGCGGTATTTATGTAGGTCAGTAATTGGATGGGTTCCTGTATCCTTGCGATTACTTAGATAAATTGTTAGATAAGATGAAGTTAATGTGTTTCAGCAATTAACTGTTACCTTTTGATTGGTCTTTATTTGGTTTGGTATTTATTGTTCAGGATAATCGTACAAATATTGTAAAGGAGAAAAGTATGCGGGAGAATCGATATTTGTTACTCTTTCGAGCAAAAGCTACTGAAAAGATTTTGATTAAATTAGGCATAGAAATAGACTAGAATATTAAAACATTATTTTTGGGAATTGGTAGCCCAAAATACTAAGAATATGAACAAAAACATCAACATATCGGAAATTTTGTAAAATTTCACATAGAACTCAATTTCACATAGGCCTATGTACCTACATAGAGGTCTCAAGCGGAAAGCTGGTAAGCAAACAGTACATTAATTTTAACTATATTACTAGTTAGACTAACAAAAATGCTTTGTCTTTCGCCGTGTGAGTGAGTCTCCCCCAATCCCTAAATCTCCAAATCCCTAATCCCTAAAAGGTCGGCAACGCACTCGTAACTCCTCCGCTGCGGGTGTCCATGGGCGGCGCAGATTGCTTACCATCAGGTAATCCGTCTGCTCGTTTGCCGACTTATTACATAAAAAAAAAAAAATTTAAACAATATTTTCAATTAGGCAACCCTAAATCTCAATTAAAATGTCTATCGCTGAGCGTTCCATAGTTTTGAATGCATGAATGTTAGATAGGAACCGCGGCGATAATTGTCGGTCATATCGAATGTGTGACGTTACGTCACATCGCCACCTACACATGCATGCCTTTTGCATATTTATGACGTTAATAACAAACCATAACTGATTTCATAATAGGAAGTTAGTATCTATATATATACGGGTATGTTTTAAAATAACTAGGTATTAGAAATCACATTTGTCAGTTTTCGTTTTTTATGTGATACGTCATGGTAAGCAATCGGCGTCACCCACGGACGCACATAACACCAGGATATGGTTTTAGAAAATTTAGACATTGAGGAGTGATAGGGGTCAGCCGGTGTTGCGGAGTTTGCGCAATGAGGCACCGCGACCTCGGCCCAGAGCAGGAGAAGGAATGGGGGGGGGGGGGGGGTTAGTCAGTAAGAGTCTGACACTCCCTCCCGCCCGGCCAGGGCATGGTGAAAGGGTGTGTAAGACTCTTACTGACTAAAAACCGTTCCTTCTCCTGCTCCAGGCTAAGTCCGCGGTACCGTATTGCACATGACCCGCGACCTCGGCTAAGCATTGGTCATGTTGGGCACTATCTGTGGAGACCCTTAATATGCATTTAGTTGTGATGGCGTGAAAAAAAATGGAATGACTTACAAATAAGCATACTTTTGAATTTTTGATTCTACTAAGGATAAGGACGTAACAGTATTTTTTGAAAATCGAACGTAACTTAATTTGAGGAAATCAATATAGATACTTCCAATAAAACCTCTTTTAAAAATACATAAATAATTACATCTTACACAATACACTCACTACAAGTGCCTACTAAATAAAGTAAAATAAATAAACGATTGTCAAAAGTGAGAAAATGTGATAATTCTGGTCGGCCGGCTCCATTCAATACTAAGGACACTGGTATTGAAAGCTAATGGCCGACCTAATGTCTCCGGTCGGAAACGGCCCGGCTGATGGATCGTTCAGGTTTTTAAAACCACGATTAATGTACTGGTCACGAATGAACATTAATCTTTTATGTTTGTTGGGGCGGGAAATGCTTGCGAAGTGTCAATATGTATTATTATTCACATGTTTTGTGTAATTTTATTAGCGTTGTGTGCATTTGACGAGGTTCTTTGTAAAATTAATTTAAATGATTCGTTGACTCTGGCTACAGAAATATGACGTTTCACGTTCTCCAGATGAGGATAAAGTGACGCATCACCTGATGGTAAATGATCCGTGCCGTCCAGGGACACCTTCAACACCAGAGGGTTGACAGGAGCTTCTTTGGCTTCTTTTGTTGACTTACCTGTGATATTATTCTCATTTTTTGCCAATAAGCTTAACTCCTATAAAACCAAAACGATTTACCTATTTAATTATTAATCAATGTATATTCTTTTTATTATGCTCTTATTTCACTCATAACTACATGAACGAGTATTAATATAAAATACATAGCTTCACAAATTGCAAGTGACATGCTTGTTACATAATTAATATGGTAGAATTCGGTTGACCGCACACTCTCAGCTCACAGCGGACCAACCGCAACGCATTCATTACATTTTTAAAACACACAAAAAGGTTTTAATCGTTCCTGTATGCAATTATTACCCTCTGCAATAAGACTCATATTTTTACTGAAAATGCTTTTTACACATTCGTTGCCATAGCGTTTTTTTAATAAAGGAAAGTCATTCAATAACTTTTTTGCGCTTTGTGTGCTACGAAAGGGAGTGTCAGACTCTTACTGACTAAAAGCCATCCCATTTCGTCTCCTGCTCTGAGCTGGGTCGTGATATGTCATTGTGCTTGCACCCGGACCCGGATAGACTTCGGCCCTTTTGGGCTCTATCTTTGGTGATGACAGTCTTGGTCTAATCTTTGGGTAGAATTTGAACCTTATAAACAGGCCTTGACACGTTCCGTAATTTAAACGTCCATTACTTTTGTCTGTTGGCCATAATTTATACGGAGGGAGATCGATTAAAAATGCTTGGTTTATTTAGTCAGCGTAGCTACTAGTTTTTGTTAAATGTAGTTATTTAATTGGCTTTTGAAATACTTGGGTGTTTCATAAAAAAAAGAACATTTATAAATAATAAACATTATCTTCTCATGTTGTTAAGATAATTAGTATCATACATATTTCTTGTTAGTTTTTTTTTGGGGTGTGGCGAGAGGGTGTGTTGTTACTGTCTCGCGACTCCAATGGTGTGAGAAGTCATTTGATGTTTTTTTCTTAAAAAAAGGAAATAGAAATTGTCGGCTCGGTGTAGGGTAAGAAATTACATGGTTGTCAATAATAGTCTGACACTCATATGATTTTTCCCTTTGCAAAATTGGGTGGATGATAATAAAAATTTTAATTTTCGTTAAATTGTTGATGCTTCAGGAAAAGACGTAACGCAGCTAATATGTTATAAGCATTGCTCTTTACACAATTTGTCCTCTAGCTTAGAATTTCAAAATCAATATCCTAATATCCTATTAGACAATTAACACCAAAATCACCACCTCAATTCAATTAATACTTATTAATAACAGCATTTTTAATCACCGATTCTGGATCAAAGGCATTCAAAATATCTTCCTGAAAATGTCCCACAGGATTACTGTTATTTACATTACGATACAAGGGTCGCTGTTTATGAATAGTGTGATAGGGTAAGCGGTATTTATGTAGGTCAGTAATTGGATGGGTTCCTGTATCCTTGCGATTACTTAGATAAATTGTTAGATAAGATGAAGTTAATGTGTTTCAGCAATTAACTGTTACCTTTTGATTGGTCTTTATTTGGTTTGGTATTTATTGTTCAGGATAATCGTACAAATATTGTAAAGGAGAAAAGTATGCGGGAGAATCGATATTTGTTACTCTTTCGAGCAAAAGCTACTGAAAAGATTTTGATTAAATTAGGCATAGAAATAGACTAGAATATTAAAACATTATTTTTGGGAATTGGTAGCCCAAAATACTAAGAATATGAACAAAAACATCAACATATCGGAAATTTTGTAAATAACGTGACGTGGTCATAGAAATACGTACCTAATAATGACACATAGGCATTTATATTGATTAATTTTCCCAGTGAATCGATTCGCTAGTAGATTACTTTACGTACTAGGAAAGAGATAGATTAACGTAGTGAATAACATAATTATTATTTATCTTGCTACTTTGCATCTGGGTAACGAGAGCGAAATTTTAAATTATTGGAACTAATGAACTGATTTTAATGAGTCTTTGTATTCATTCTTATATTTAAAGTATCTTCTCCTTTTTTTGAAGTCGGTAAAAAAGAGACAATTATAAGATCTCATACAAACATAACCTTGAAAATAACAAATCAATTAATAGCCAATGGTTGGATAAAAAGTATCTGCGGAATAATTATGATGCTGTCGCGTCAGGATGTTTGTAAAAGACAGTGACAGCAACACTTTTATTCCTCAGATAAGGTTTATCTGACTATTGAAAAATCAGCCCTAAAGAATATAAAAATAAAATGGCCCAAGTATAAGTAATTGTTGTCGTGGGCAAAATACAAATGTAATCTATAAATAGCAACGTAAACTGTACATTTCCTGCTACTTATTGCGAAATTGTCCAATCAAAATAAACAATAAATATAAAGAAGAAAGGCCAGCTGTTGTCGGCCCACGTTTATTTTCGGCCTCGACATTGACAAATATATTTAATTTGCCACTCAAAGGTGCTTAAGATTTAATACTCTCAATCATCAATCATATTTTTTAAAGGAACCAAATTAATTGTCAGCCTGTTTTGTCTCTATACTCAATTTATTTTGAGAAAAAATATTGTTTTTGTTTAAATTTACAGATAATTTATTTATTAACAGAACACAGTGGCTTTCTTGGTTTTTTTTTCACGGGGAACTATAATGGCAATAGGTTATTTAATTTTTATTTTTTTACATTCATAGCCAACAAGACGTTGTCTTCGGGAATGTATCTGGAACCTCGTGCTTTCCAGTGGAATTTGTGAATTCATAAAATATAATTTTTGTTTTTACTTATCAGATGATGACAGGATCAAAACTAAAAATCGATTTAGTCTGCCAGATAAAATGAAAAACTACAAGTAAAAAAAACAATGATTAGACTAAACTTAAGAATGGA
This sequence comes from Spodoptera exigua, assembly GCA_902829305.4. Classification (NCBI taxonomy): domain Eukaryota; kingdom Metazoa; phylum Arthropoda; class Insecta; order Lepidoptera; family Noctuidae; genus Spodoptera; species Spodoptera exigua. The sequence continues at coordinate 15,218,770 of LR824603.2, forward strand.
AGGTCGATACGTCACCGCTTAGTTTAAAATGTACTAAATCATGACGTCACACATTATTTTAAATGAATTTATAGTCGATTCGTTGATTTATAAATGAAAACACGTGTGTATTATTTTAAATTAACCAAAGAGGTGGACATTATGAAAATAATCATTATACCTATTGTTATTAACCTATTTGGTACTGCGTAAGTACATTTGACATTGTAACGTTTGCTTGCGAAATCCATTCAAGGTCACATGACCACAATACCACAGACAAAACACTAGGTTTAAATTATTTCAGTATAAACTTTAGTTTCTAACTTAACCAAGTCTGTAGCACTTAAGTACTTACAAGGGAAGTACTTAGTAAATAACAAACAGAGTGCCACTTGAAGAAGGAACATATTACTCTCAAGTTACAGGTTTAGTTACAGATCTTTATCGAGTAGTGTTGTATTGCAGGTAAGTGATTGTTGGTGTAATATTATGTACATGTGCAAGTGTAATTTGATTCCTAAAAGTAATTCCAATTTTAATTTATCACACACCAGGTGAACGCTGGCGTTCGCGCATTAAAGGTTAACCTGTCAAAGATAAAAATCGATTGTGTGAAAACGCTCAAAAGGATGGGGTTCTTGAGATAAAACACAAACTTTTACTAAGTATTATATTTAATTATACTACAGAAATACAATCGACGGACCTCTCAAAAATCTCCAAATTCAAAATCTGGATGGCGGACCGGGACAGTGTTGCAACGTTCGAAAACTGAATCGATTTATGAATCGATTCAAAATTAGGATAATTAGATATCTTCGGGTTTTAAGGGATATTACTATTCAATAGATTAATGTTTGAAGTGAATAATATTAATAATTAGTAATATGGTAAGTGATAAAATTAATGACTGTTACAATTGTGTGTACCCATAATAATTTTACATTTATTTATATTTTTCATTTTCTTTTTTTTGCAATAAATATTTACCGCACCTAGTTTTCATTTATTGAGTGGTAGAGAATGCCAAATGACATTAAGTCCGCATTTTTTGTACATTGAATCATAAATATTTAAAAAATCTTTAACAAGGTCAAGGCTAAAAGTCCTGTGCTTAGCAATAGGCGCTTATAGACTATAATGTGTGTGAATGAAATTATATTTGGCATAGATTATTCGTTCGTTTTGTATTATAGTGTAGTAAATATCGTGAAACATACAAAATGTATTGAAAATACAACCTACTCAGGTAAAATCCATAATAAAAGAGAAAAGTTCATCACAACAAAACTCTAATAACAATGCAATAAATAATAGAAAAAAAAAAAATTTTGGACCTTTGGTTTTGGTGAATTGCAGCAGGTTTTTTTTAGTTTTTTATTTTATATTTTAGTGTTTCTACATAGTATATTTTCAAAGAAATATGACTCTGAATATGTTGTTGAGTCGTTTAGGTGGATATACGTTATGGTGAAGAAGTGCGACCTGTCGACGGGACCAGGTGCAGTTCACAGGCCCCGATGAAGGTGTCACAGATCTTTGAATGTTTGGATGTGGTAATGACTTAAACAAATATAATGTACCATTGTACCCGTTTAGTAAATATCTTTACGCCTATATCTTTTATGCGCCAAAGGGAAATGTAAACATAATTTTCTAAGATAGTGTGACTAACCAGACAGAAACCATAATAAATATCTGTATTCTGTGTCTGTTAACATTTAGACTAAATATGTATAGTATTGGATTAGTGTTAAACAAACTTATTATTTGTTTACATTTTTACTCTGCCAGAGTTAAATCTTTTATAATTATAAAGACACGTGAAGAGGAAATGATCAATGATTCACTAGTTGGCACCAAATATTGACACAATTGAAGAACAGCTACGAAAATATCCCAACTTTTACATTTTTAGCTACCAAATGATAGCCAAAAATGATACTAATCACCATTTTGTGATAAGAACAATTTGTCTATAAATGCCAAAAATTAAACTAAGGAATTTAAATGTCGATTTTCTGTAACTACTATGAATCTCACGAAAGTAAGTATTTTAATATGAACTGTTTGTATACGAACATCTGTTAATTCCTTGGAAGTAATTCTAAAGGTTTTTAAATTTTCAAATCACATCTCTCGCTCTAGATGCGGCGTGAGAGAGTGTTAGATTGTTACTGACTAAAATCCACATCGTTGCTTCTTTTGCTCCAGGTCGAGTCACCGGTAAATTATTTCGTTTCACTCGCAACCCCGGCTGTAATTCTAAGGCGTGAGACGTTATCAGTCTAAGTGTGGGAGAGCCATGCTTCGGCACGAATGGGTAGGCTCGACCGGAGTGATACCAAGGCCTCACAGAAAACCGGCGTGAAACAACCACAGCGTTGTGTTTCGCCGTGTGAGTGAGGTTACAATCTGTTTGTTCATAGTCTTAGACAGAAGATGGCACAGAACAACAACCGAAAGCCAATAATACTTTCCCTGACAGCTAGCAGTGCTTCGACTATTAGGACCAACGAGTCAAAAAACTTCTAGCTTTAACTTTTTTGCGGCTTACATCTAGATTCGTATACAGGTCTTCAAAGATTGATGAGCTCCCGTGTATTGGTTCTGGATGAAAAGGGCTTATTATGCAGATTTCGAATGAATAAAATAAAACGTAGGACATGTCCTTTTGGTATAATCAATCTTGTGTGTGAATAACGATGCTAAATTTGTAATACTGCCATTTTGTGATTAGACTAGCTTTTGGTGGTGGATTTTCTTGCAAGATAAAAAGTATTTGTCGATAGTTAGTTATTGGCCCTTCCAGAAAAAAGCGTAGGAACGCCTTTTTACGAGGTCTGCTGTACATTTTTAACTTTCTCTGGTGTTGTGGTTGTTTATCAGGCAATCTGTCTATAATTTACCATCTAGAACACAAAAAGAAACATTTGTTTTATCACCATGATACGAGGTCCTATCCAATATTTATTGAATAATAATAATTATATTTGAGGCGCAAAAGTCCAAAATAGTTTGCCCAAAATAACCTATGTTCCTTTTTCAAATAAATGCGAAGTAAATAATATTCTACTAATTGACTTACTACAAAAGTAAACACGAATAGAAATATTGGAGGTATTACATAAGTAAACGCAATAAAGTTATAGGTTCTGTGTCATAATAGTACGATTAGTAAAACCGATAAGCCAAGAAGTATTCCAACATTTTGTGATCCAGGCTCACGTCTCTGGATTCGTCTCATTACAGCCCCTGAGGTATTGTTTGACCGGAATCCTAAACGGTAATGAGCTGGCTTGAAATCACAGATAAACGTGTTTCGTGTATAAATGTGTAATAATCTGATCCATTGGATTTCTTTCTAGAATATTTTATTATATGATAGCGTCTGACTAGAATTAGAGGGACAGAATATGCACAAAACAAAATTTTAGTGAAATAATATAATAACAGTGGTGGAGACGTTTTGTTCCACCACTCCGTTTCTTTTCCTGCTCGAGGCCGAGACTGCGGCACCTTATTGCGCTGGAACTGCAAAAGTTACTACAAAGTTCATTGCTATTTTCATTTTATGCATATTGGTCATTTTTTTTAATTTTCTGAACAAGTACTGTAATACCATTATTTAATCACAAAAAAGGGGCGAAGGCGAAGGCTGGATGTCCCTCCAACAATGGTTTTAAAAAATCGTTTTAATAAATATACACAGGCTTAACTAAACTATCTGTCTTTCTGAAGGTAATTCTACAAGACTTTTACTCTTCTGAGAATAACTCAATTGAAGATTTTCCTAACAAAGAAATTGTTTTATTTCAACCAAAAATCAGCCAAATATGCCTTCTCCATCGACCGACTACACACATCACAGTTGTACAGAGACTAATGATTCAAGTTTTCCGTCGTGTGTACAAGGATTTGTCTAGGTCTGTCTCCACTTAATCTTGGCTTCAAATACCGGAGTATGAGCATGAGCAAACATTAATAGTGTTGCTTATTAACATATATATGCGGTGCGTGTCAATTGTCTAAGATGTTTAAGTGTTTTAGAATATTGGGTATTGTGATAGTATTTTCTAGGAGAGCTTATCCTTTGTTTTTTAGGGCAGGATGGCCTGAAATGACTTCTCCAGGGTATCCAGGGTGAGGTGGGAGGGAATATCAGACTCTTACTGACTAAAAATCACCCCGTTCTTTCTCCTGCTCCAAATATGGGGCTGCGGTATCTCATGGCATGGTAAGGCCCCATTCGTTTCTTTTAAGATTGCCGGCTTTTTGGGCTAATCCCCAAAGAGTGTGAGGATTTGGAGATAGAAGAGGGGGAGGTGAGATCGGGCCTTTAATCACTTTCTCAGAAATATACAACCCTAGCTTTGTTTCAACCTGGTTTTCTTTGAGAAAAGTTTATTGAAATAGTTTTTTTGCCTCAGTAATTTTAGTAGCAAAATAGTTTAGGTATAGTACATCACGTTTTACATTTCAATTACGCATTTTGTATGACAAAATTAGATGAAAATATATATTAAAAAAAAACTACATCAGACTGATATTCGAAAGTGAACGAACTTGCATCGTCGACAACGTTCCAAAATTATGAAAATATTTTTGGAGTAAAACTTGACGACTCTTAATTATTTATAATAAGTAGTAAAAAAACATCACAACAAAAAATATGTGAAACATGATACTAAAATATTTGCTCTCCAATTTTGAGGCTAAGTTTTCACAACGGCCGCATTCCTATACTTTATTCCACACTCCACTATCCTAGTCCATTTTGGACGGAAATCGCCGGCACTATGCACCCCGGTGGTACGGAAAAGAATTTTTGCCGCACAATGTACTTTCTGAAATTCATTTTCAACTCGCAGCTCGCAACATGGACTGAGACGTACCTACGCTCTGTGCAGTTTTTGTGACAATAACTTCGCAAGTTTGCACGCTGTCCTTATTGCAATAAAGGTGTATTTTATTGGCGTATTATGATGTTGGATGGGCTGACATTTTTGCAAGAATTGTGATTGACTATTTCATGAAATATGACTTAATAGGAATTTTACTTGTAAGTCTGGACGATACAAGTGTCCGCGAATGTCGCTGATTGCTTGTCTTCAAGTAAACTCATTTGCCTCCTGTGCCATAAGGTTGGTATATCTGTACTTTAATCTTGTAACTACGAAAAATATTTTGATGAAAATTAGTACAGAGAGAAAGGTAAAAATCAAAATCTTTAAGTACAATTAGACCCTTACAAGCACTTCGTCAAACAAAGTAATATAGATAAAAAACAGTATGTTGGTCAGTCCTTTCAGTGAAGGTATTTGCTTCCAAAGTGTAGATTCTGATGAAGGAGAACGAGCAAGAAACTCCACGGTTACTCTTTTTTAATCAGTTTCACATACAGATTCATTGTTACATTATTAAGACGACGAAAGATAACAGTCTGGAATAACACATAGGCTTTTCATTCCGATAACGCGGGCGGAGTCGCTAGCAGAGAACAGTTGCAAATATATCATAGCTTAAATTCAAACAACATCCAGCGCCTAATTCGCATGAGGCCGCCACAGGGTTGCCACACATTAGTCTCACAGTTTACGACAGAGCCGTCATTTGTCACCTCGCACTTTACAGGTAACTATCATGTTTTGGGTTAAGGGTGTCTCCTAAGCCCGGTTTTGCGGTTCAGTTTATTTCTCATACAGTTTATGACTTCATTTATGACTATTCTAAGGTGTTATTATATCTTGAGATGTAATTATGGGATAAGTTATGTAGTTCTCTGAAGTAGGGGTTTTGAAGTTGCTCAGTATTTTATAAACTTTGAACTGTATTGTTTACATTTGCTGGTAGATTTGTCAAATCAAATGTTTTGTATGACACAGCATTTGTTTCATCGGAATTTAATTCTCATATTTTTGTAACTTTAGTTTTACACCGATTATTGCTATCAGTTTCTTTTTTAATTTCAGTCATTCCTAATTTAATTTAATTCGTAGCAAAAGCAGAAATGTTTAAGGTTATTAAAGATAGTATATGTACACTGTTATTGTTTATAGTAGTTAAAAGAATAGTCATCAATCTAAACGGACTTTGACAAACGTAGTTAAACACAAAGAACAATTTGGTACCCACGGCTTCCTTGTGAGGAAAATGCCTTCAACGCACACAAATCAAAATCACGAACGTGTCTCCTGAGCCAATAAGGCGATCACTTTTTCTTTTTCCTTTACCAAACCAAAATTGACTTGGCCTACCAAAACAATAAATCTTCAAAGGCTACAAAGTCGAACTATATTGTTACTATCATTTTATATAACAAACAAGCACAATACCTTTTGATATTGAAATAAATAACGAAATGGTACTCGAACAATGTTGGGACTATTTATCATTGAATTATTTTGAACGAAAACGATTCGCGATCTTGGGCGACATCCAAAACTTTGTTTGTCTCGAACAGATTTATTGGCGAGCTTGGAGCCAGGAAGTAGATTAATATCAGAAGTGCAAATCTAACTGATTTGTTAGTGTAATTGTTGTTCATTTGTGAAATGTCAACGTTGAGTGCAATGGGATGTGGTCTTGGCCGCAATTTACTTACTAACGTTTATCGCATTCAAGTTTTTACAATAAACTCTGTACTTGTTTTGTACATACTATGTATGTGAGTGTTTAAAGATCTCCCTTGCATTAAACGACAATTTTGTAAGTATTATTTATTTTTCAAATATTTATTCTTGATTTTACTAACCCGCCACTAACATTAATCCTGTAGAAAGCTTTGCTCTGCAATCACCATACGACAGCTTAAGACCTTTTCTTTAGAGCGGTAAACATCCTCCAATGACATCTAACACTCTGGGTAGGGCGGAAGGGAGACAGACTCTTACTGACTAAAAGCCATCCCGTTCCTTCTTCTGATCATCTGGTACATAACTTCATTTGTAACCGCTTGGCAAGGTATTAAAACGAAACAATAAATACGGAACACCAAAGTAATTCTTAAACTAATCTTTAACAAATTTCATTTTTATTATTGAAATTTAGACCTTCTGTGCTATATTGGTGGGTCCCGACACGTGATGACGGATCGTTCTAAACTATTGGCCATTTGTGGTGGCCATAGTATTTAGTGCGGTTTCCAAACTGACGTTATGACTTCCCCATCGCAGTTCTATGGTGATTAAGTAACTGTAACAGAATGTTTGGCTGTTCTTGTGTTATTTTGGCCTTGGACTAAGGTTTGTGGTTGTTGGAAAGGTAAGTGTAGTGAAGAGTTTAGATACGTTTTATACCGTATTAACCATTTATGAAAGTATCTTGGGAGTCTAATAATATGTGGTATATCCAAGAGGATAGGTTGTAGATGGAAACAAGTGTTCATTCTGAAGTCAGGTATATAACAGTACAATTCAATTCAAATCCTATTACTTAGTTACTAGAATATTAATGCTATACTTGCAAAACGTGACATGTTATTGTAGCGACGACTGTCTTAATAGGGATCGGCAAAGGCATGTCCTTACACATACAAGCGTTATTTGCTTAAAAGTAGGCTCCAATCACAAACTGATTGTAAAAAATTGAAGAAATAATATATTTTTTTATTTAATCTTTTTTGTCTTACCTTGTTTTTATATAATGTTTTTGAAATAAAATTTTATGTCTTTGTTATATTAACCTTATTAATTTTTGTTAAGTTTTAGAATTACCTACGCTTGTGCGGTCATAAAAACTATTACATTGTATTATGTAGTGGTTGGCGTAGCTATCGTGTTACCTGATGGTAAGCAATTAGCGCCGTCCATGGACACCTGTATGACCAAAGAAGTTGTAGGTACGTTATCAGTATTTTGAACATAAGAGGTTTTGGGGACTTAAGGATTGGGGATGAATGGTGGGAGGAAGTATTAGGCCTTCGGTAACATCATTCACACGACGATTCACAACGCTGTGGTTATTTGACGCCAGTTTTCTGTGTGGCTGTGGTATCACTTCGATCGAGCCGGCACATTCGTGCTGAAGCATGACTCCAGGACAGCTGAGTTGTTAATGAATTTGCTGTCTGCTACTCTTTTGTCATAGGTCGGCAAATGAGCAGACGGATTACCTGGTGGTAAGCAATTAGCGCCGCCCACGAACACTCATAGTACTAGAGGAGTGGATTTAAGGATATAATTGAAGCTGTGTTGTTTCAAGCCGGTTTTCTGTGAGGCCGTGGTATCACTCCGGTCGAGCCGACACATGGTTCTTCCCCACCTAATCTTGGCTCTCCTAACAACAGAACGAAATATTAATTACGGTATGTTAGTCACTAGTGCGAATTTCAATTTAAAGTTCATTCTTGGCTAAAAATCTATCTAACATCATAATTGAGATAAGTGACAGCGCTATTTAATCACTTAATCACAGAAATTCAATCGCTGCAAAACTCTTTCCATACAAAATAGCAATCCAATAGGAAAATTTCATAAATCCTTATTTTATATGGCGGGGCACTTTTTATCAAAGTCTTTAATATTCTGAGGAGTAAGATTCGATCAATAAGCAGTAAGTAATCTGTAAATTGCGTCTTACTTCAAAAATGAGGCTTCTCATCGAGTTAGCAGTTTTTTCCTGCTTAACTTGCTCGAAAAGATCGTCATTTATATTTTATACGGATATAAAAAAGGGTAATGAAGTGCTTGCTATTTTCAGTGTAATTCCTATTTTTGTTACACAGCCATGTTTTAGCGTTACTTACTGTATCTCTACTTATATGTTCTCTAAGATCGTGAGTATATGAATACATAATTGTATACACACACCAGGCCAGGCCGGGAACAATAATCCGTGAATTACACAAAGGTCTGCGCACGCTGCTCATGAGGAAGAACCCCTCTGTGGTTCGAAACTAGTAGAGCTTTTCTCAAGATAGACACGTAAGTAACCCGTGATTTTTAGTTAATTTAGTTAATTACACAAAGGTTTGTTTTTACACGTGACAACATGTTAAATATTACTTGAAATATAATTAAAGTCTTACTCTTTTTCTATTCCATGTAATAAACTCATTACTAACTTAAAAGGTACATATAAAAGAACTCGATTCTAGGAAAGTCCAGTCAATATTTTGCTCATTAACTGAAGTTGTACTTGGCTGAAGCTATTTTAATCGTTCGGGTATTAAGTTTAAACTGTATCGAGGTGGTCCGGGCTCCGTGTTCCGTTTTGTGCTCTTCTTATCGATGGAATTGCTTCCCTTTATATGTGATGCTGTGGGAAATTACTAATGTATTTTGTTAAGTATCTATTGATGTTGAATTTGTAAAGACTTCCGAAAGTGTGCTTTTATATGTAAGTACGTGTTTAGAAAATCACTGTATTTTATTCAATTTGAACTTTTTGTAACTTAAAGAACAACGGGGTGGCACGTCCAAGAGCAATAATGTCATGGCCTAGCGCGCCAGAGTAAGCGTGAGTCTGCGAATGGGAAAGCAAGGGCAACTCGGGAAACCTAGAAGCATACGGCGTGTAGGTTTTTCACACGCACCTCAAAGTACCAACAGACCAACACAGGGCCGGTGCAAGCAAAGGAACAGGGTAGTTTTTAATCAGTGAGAGTTTGACATTGCTCAACCCAGAGTAGGAGAAGTCATTCGACGATTTTCCCCGCTCCAAAATAAATGGACGTGACGATCAGTTCTCTACAACGAGTCCCTATTGTAATGTAACCAATGAAGTATTGATGCGAACTCTAATAAAATAAGTCCATAAAATACACTTAAAATAATCACAAAACTTTAGCCAACAGCTAAAGCAACCTCTTAATGAAAACTAAAACTTTTTACACTAAGTACGACGACAAATACAACAACTTCGCCAATGTTACCAATTTACGTTTTTCACACGAACTTGCAAAGAACTTTCGAGGCCATAAAATATATATTTTAAAACGAACGCTGAGGCTATACCCGTCGTTGGTTAGCACCTGTGTCTCGGTGATTTTACGTCGACTTATTCGAACTTGTTTATAAAGTACAGAAACGACTTCAAAGCCGTGCCCGAACGACTCCCGAAGTCGGCTACTTACGTTGTCAAAATTTGTGTATTAAAATGCCTACTGCTAACAATGTTTTAGGGGTACATAATGGAATTTCGGGATCATGTTGATATTTTGTATGGAATTTAAATTGTATTTGACGGTTACTGGCGTGGATTCTTTGTTACGGAATTTGTTTTGGTCGATAAGCTGTCCGTGGGAATGCGTGCGGTTATAAATTTTCTATTAAATTCCGTTCCGATATTGTATTGGTCCGTACAATCGTTAGGTACAACAAATGGAGGACGTCAGAGGTTAATCCATTAAAAAAAAGTTTTATCTAAAACTGTAAATGGTCCCGTGACAGACAATGGTGTTATTTTCATTTAAAAATGTTTCTCTACATGAGCACATAGGTAGGTACTATTTATATTTGGTTAAAGCAACGTCCTTTATTTTACGAACCTGTTTCTTGAATTGACTTATGTACAATAAAACAAAATTCAATTCAAACTGACGACATCTAAAATGGAAGTAACTTACCTTCAGATTCCACTAACATCAATAGCAAGAACGATAGCTCAGCTGTTCCCCAGAAGTCCGAAGAGTGACAATTTCTAACCAAGAAAATCCGGTAACATCTGGATAAACAGCTTTAATTACACAGAACCCATCTATTTCTCTCACCAACGACTAATTTAATAAATAAATAAATTAATTAACACTGTTTTAATATTGAGACATGTTTAAAATTTCAACCGTAATCGCGGTCGACCTGTCTTAAATTAAGATATTTGGTGCTCAGTAAAATTGTTGTTTGAGAAAGATTATGAATTAATATTTAGATGTTAATTGCTTCGCTTAAAATTAAATCGTCTGCAACATTTTTGTTAAGTCATGCTTATACATACCTGTACATATTTTATGGGCAAAATTGAACATATATTTATTTGCATAGCGATTTAGTCTAGAATTATAGATAGTTAATATAACATTTCTATTCGATAAAAAACTTTTATGAAACCAATGTGATAAAATGGACTACTTATAATTTTAATTAATGTACAATTTAAAATAAAAGCTTTTTGTATTTCTCTTTAGAATTAAAAAATAAATTATTAAACTTTTGTTTGCCTCATTGACCTTATTTTTAATTAAATATTAATATTAGCATTAAAAATGGGTAAAAATCCTGCTTCGTAACATATTTACTTATTTTTTTTTAAACGTTAAGTTTAACATTTTGAAAATGACATAGAAGCACCACGTTTGGATAATATCTATTACTAATATTATAAAAAGGAAAAGTTTATAATGTTTGTATGTTGGGATATTATTCTTTAACTTTTCGGATTATCCAAATTCTTTCACTGATTGATAGCTACAATGTTCCTAAGTGCTATTAGTCAATACATTATACTTTATTTGCGTATTTTATTGGAGCTATCGCTTTAAACGCTGCTTTTTTTAAATCCCGGGATACATTATTTTAGACGCAAACGAAGCCACGGGCGTAAACTAGTACGTTATAAAGCGCAAGACAATACTAAAATTACCTAGAAACAAAAGCTGAAATATAAACTTAATACAAAGTCGAGTCCACATTCTAACAAACAAACAGTAAGCCATTTCTATTATTTATAGCCAATACTAAGATCCACGTTCATAATAATCGTTGGCTACAAAATTACAAAACGCGGAATATTTATAGGATAATAACTCTCAATGAATTCCGGAGCAGTGAGAGCAAATAATTTTGTAGGAAGCTAGGAAACTATTCAAATGAATCTCGGAGCCATTTATCAGGGTGTAAACTAGCGCTGTATCTTATTGCTTGATTGTTAGGATTGTGTTTTAAGCTTTATTTTCTAAACTAAAACAGAAAATCGTTTTTAAAGATGCAATTAACAAATTGTAATAAGTGTCCGTCGTTAATGAGTTAATCAGGTAGCTAGTTTGTATTAGTTTTTTTTGTTTATTTATTTGCTTACCTTCCATTATAGGTAGGCCAATAAATTAATGAAAAATACTAGAATTATTAGTATTTAATTTAATACTAAAATACAGCCATATATTACAAATGTATAAATGGAATTGTATAAACGACCATATTGGATTGTCCGTCAGCCTATATGCCAGTAAGACAGTACTATATAATAATAAGGCACCGCGGCATCAGCCTAGAGTAGGAGAAAGAATGGAGGGGTTAATAGTCAGTAAAAGTCTATCACTCCCCCGCTTCACCCTGGGAGAGAGAATAATATTAAATGTTAATATAAATATCTAATATTGGTTTATAAAAGCAAAAGAGGCTTCATTTGTATCGTAAGAATTATTTAACATTACTCAGTCTGCAAACACGTAGGTTGTTACAAAAAAAAAAACAGCGCTATAAGTACATAAAAATAAGCGGCAAACCGGTTGTCAATAACAAAACAAAAAAAAAAATACCGCAAACATTTGCAAAATCTATTAATTTACACAGAAACACCGGCAATTCGCATTCAGCTCGGCTTTCATAATAAAAACTTCGAAATTAAATAAACAAAAACAAAAAATAATGGCCGTACCGTCGAACGTAATATCCGTATTGCGAGTGAAACGCAAAATCGCATATGAAGGGCTTAATTTCAGTGAAAATTCATTGAAATTAAATTTCCGTGTGCTGGAAAATTTTTCATGCTTCAGATATTATCGAAAATCGGTTCGTTTTTACGGTTCAAAATAAAAATAATGACGTGATTCGTCGCTCGTGAAAGCGTAGTCTTTAATTCTGGTAACGACACACTTTGAATGGCGATGGCTGACATTATTTCACCATCACGCCTATAAACCTGGATGATGTCGGCAGAAAGGCATACCCATGTAATAGGGAGTGAGCCTAATACCGTTATGTACCAAACGCAATTCCAAATTCCACCACAGTTCCAAAACCAATTATACTTTGCACAGTCCAGGAGTTGAATTAACTGCAACCACGCGATCAATGAAGTAGTGACGTCATAGATATAAGGCAGTTTACATTATTTGAATTATAAAATTGAATATTCTTAATTAAAACACGGATTACACTATCATGTGTTTTGATGTTTTGTTTTTAGGCTAAATCTTTGGAATAAAAGTCGTCTTTGTGAAGATATTGAAGAATATACCTATATTCATTTTTTATATTGAATTTCTAAAGAATTCAAAATCTACATTTGGGAACAATGCAAATGATGAACAGGTTTAAATAAAAAATCAATCTAACTCATGAGTAATACAGATAGAAATCAAACCAATCCATAAATTATTGTAGACTAGCTTCTTTCAGAAAAATCCAGCAGGATATCGCGTCCTCCCACTGAAGGCTGGAGGAATCACGTCCGTGTATGATGCCGGATCAGATCACCGCTCGCACATACCAAGCGCTGTTATTACTCAATTGCATAGCCGTATTCCAATAAAAATTCTAATAAATTTTCCATCCTGCATTTATTGGAGCGAAGGAAATAAGAAGCTTACTCTAGTTAGATTATTATCTGTATATATGTACACATATTTGTGTATGCAAAGCACATATATTAGTGCCCCTGCTCTTCCTGTGGGTCGTAAAAGACTTGTCATTGAGACGGGCCGCAAGGCTCTTAGATAAACCTGAGTCTTTCGGGGGTAGACCTTCATACCTTCAAGAAACGAGGGCACTCCACAAAGGGCTTTTTTTGTGAGGGGAAAATCATCAAATGACTTCTCCCGCCCAGGGCCGGGCAGGAGGGAGTGTCAGACTCTTACTGACTAAAAACCCCCCTGTTCCTTCTCCTGCTCTGTGCCGAGGTCGCGGTACCTCATTGCGCTTACCCCGCAACCCGTACGCTCGGGCCTGGTTCTGGTCGGGCGGCGAGCTGCCCTTACTCGCCGACCGCAGGCCCGTGCTTACGGTGGCCGGAGATCGTCCCTCGATCCCCGACGCCCGTAGTGTCGCCAGTTGCGGCTGCTGGGGCGTGAGGAGGAGGATTGCTCCCTCACGCGGGCCGCCTCTCTCTTTGCGAGCATGACTGCTTCACAAAAACTCCACAAAGGGCTGGCAACGCGCCTGTGACCTCTGGTGCCGCAGGTGTCCTTGGGCGGTGCAGATCACTTAGCGTCGGGTGATCCATAATTATCGTTATGGATTCTAAAATTTGGCATTAAACATGTTGCAATGTAAGAACCAATGATAAATAGCCTTATAAGTTTTATCGAGACAAGCCTTTAATAAAAACAAAAATCACTTCGAAAAATCCTACATTTAAACATCACCACAAAAACCAATAGACCGAAGTTAGGTAAATAGAATCGCCCAGAATACAGCCACGGGACGTGAGTAGACTACGGACGAGAACTTTAAACTTCGAATGCATCTGACGTTTCGTTATTTGCTTTCAATAAACAGATCGAACACGTAGCGCGGGTGGCTGGGCCCGGGTTAAGTTGTATCTTTTTGTGTCATGAGCACTTGGTACTGGTTGTGTTCTGATGTAGATAAATTATATGTTGTAAGCTAGTTTGAGAAATTGATATGGGTATTTTAGGTAGGGTAGGCAGATGACAGGTGATGAGTTATTATTATTTATAATAAAATATAATATTATATTATATTATATTTTGCTTTAAACAGATAATAACTATGTTTAAATAATAAAGTAACTTACAAAAATGATTTATATTATTACTGATGCTTATATGTAATCTTGAAAGTTCTGATATTCACTGTAAGTTTGCAACAGGAGCATGAAAAACGTGTACCTTAGTAATTTTAAAAGTATTAATCTGTAGGGAACATAGGACTATGGCACCATTATTTATATGTCAAATTAAGGTTAAGTTTGAGAGAGAAGGAACGCATCGAAGAAAGCAAAGTGTGGAAGATGTTAAAAGTGTAAAAGAGCCACGAATGGGTCGGCTCGACCGAAGTGATACCACGGCCTCAAATAAAACCGGCTTGAAACAACCACAGCGTTGTGGTGTGCCGTGTGAGTGAGGTTACCGGAAGCCTAAATCTCCAAATCCCTAAAAGGTCGGCAACGCACTCGTAACTCCCTCCCCAATCCCTAATTCTCAAAAGGTCGGCAACGCACTCGTAACTCCTCTGTTGTTGCGGGTGTCCATGGGCGGCGTTGATTACTTACCACTAGGTAATCCGCTTGCTCGTTTGCCAACCTATAACATTAAAAAACAAAAAAGAGCTTGATAAAAAAAAGACTTGAGCTCACGGTTTCCCATCCACATATTAGTTGACATATCCAGACAAATATATTCAATCCTAAACGCGAAACATGCGTAAATGCAATCTATACGTAGGCCAAATATTGTCTGAAACAAAAGAATGGGGGCTTGAAAGAAAATACGCAGGAAATCTTTTTACAGCGTTTTATTTTATCCTTTTCAATATGAACCGAAGCCACTTGTATCGTTCTCAACAAAGTCGGTTAATACTGGAGTTTCTAAAGGGTCCATGTGAACGGATAAACGGATGGATCGAGTCCCTGCTGGCCCGGAATAAATAACATGCTAACTTTTTGGTGCTCCTACCGAGAATCCGTAAACAATGCCTTATTGGGAACGCTTGTCTTTCTTTTGTATTTCAATTAAATCGCTTCTGTGCTAAATTTTTGATTGTTAATGTCAGAAAGTTGAAGATACAAAGGCTTGTTATATATTCAACTCTTAGATTATTTATTATTAAAAAGACTATTTTTGCACCCAATTTATGCATTAAATTATTTAGATGGAATTTCGCACAGGCATAGGATATAAGTACTCCGGAATAGGACATAGGCTACTTTTTATCAACATCTCACGCGCGGCGATGGAAGCTAATACTGCAATAAATCAATCATAAAGAAATCAGAATATTTTTTTATAAATTGAAGTCGCCATTCAACCTTGACCAAGAATAGTAATTAATGCCTAATGCTTCTTCGTGTAAGAAGAGTCCTTTGGTCAGCAGTGAGTCCCCACCCCAGATGACGATGAAATAATGACAAGTAACTTCTATTGACTTCAACGAATTATAAAAAAAAAGTATAAATTCAGGCATCTTAAATTAGTTACTTATTCAAGTAATTTTGACTAACTTACAAACTTTTTTACACTAAATTAATTATTATTTTTTCGGCGCTTACGCGACGCGGCGACTGTCGCGGAATGCTACTCATGAATATGGGCCTCTACTATGGCTTGAAACTAGTCGAGTATCTCGTCAAAACAATTGCCTACGTGAGTAAGCCGAAAACATATTATTTAACTTACAAACTTAAGTATAAAATATCCAAAATGCCAAGTTAGGCTTCAGTTGAACTATTGAAAAAAGATTGCTTTAATTCTGAACTAAACTTCATAGTTCAAATAGATTGACCTGGCATGACCCATCTCAAATGTCAAAAGTAATCGATCCGATTTCCTCGCAGACATGGAGTAGAAAAAAATGGAATAATTACATTTTTCTTGAAATTATATTGATACAGAATTTTATTATCGTTTAGTCCATTTTTGTTTTTTTTTTTGAAATAGGAATCTTTTATTTGCCAATGTAGGTATTTTATATTAGAAAAAGAAGTTTTTCTAAGGAGATTTTTGTCTATCAAAGTATTTAGTGGCTACATGACTTAATCTTAAGCTATAAATGCCAAAGTAAAAGAGTGTGTTTGTAAGTCGTTGATGATTTATTTATTTATTATCAATCTTTTTGAATTCAAAGTCAAATAATTTATTTGAACTAAACTGTACAATATACATATAGGTGACTGCCGACCAAGACCTTTTTTTCAGGGGAAAATCGTCAAATGACTTCTCCCTCCCAGGGTTAGGCGAGAGAGAGAGTGTAAGACTCTTACTGACTAAAAACCCCTCCGTTCCTTCTTGCTCTGGGCCGAGACCGCGGTGACTCATTTCACCCGCAACCCTAGCTGAACATCAGACGTATAGGGCCAAGACCTATTGAATGTGATAGGTAAGGTTATTTAATTATTGCCAACTAATGGTTTTTGATCACAATTTGTTGTTTATTTTTAAGTAAATAGGCTATAAAATGTTATTACTTACATTAGATAATAGTTTTTAATGTTTTAGTGAATTTAATATTCAAATTGTTTACCTAAAAAATATTTGAATTGAATAACTGCCAAACGACCGTTGGCCGTTCGGTATAGATACAGCACGTCGGTCGAATATCACACATTCGATCGTGAGCTGCGGAGCTGTGAGGATCTAGCGAGTTGAGTAAGCTATTTATTCTAATAATTTTATTATTGTTGTAATTATGACTGTTATTTTAAATTACATATCTTCCCATATTTTGTGTAACTGTTATAATGTATTAAATTGTGTATAATTGTACTTAATTTAGAATTGAAGTAAGAAATGTTAAATATTATTGTGTTAATATTTTTGCCTTGATTTATAAAATAAGATTATGAAATAATGTACTTTAATTATCATTTACCGCCCTATATAAATAAAAATAATATATGTTGAAACGGTTGTTCCTTATTTTTATTAATATGTATCTACCACAGTCACCGATAATTTAGAAGCCTTTACTATATACATTTCATTTCTTATCAATCGTTACTTTCGCATTTATAATATTAGTTTGAGATAAAATAAAATGGCATATTATATGCTTACATTTGTTTATTTCAAACTCTATGACTTTCAAAATCTAACATCAGAAGTGGAATTGTGTCCAACGTTCTAATACATTTTATAATTTCAGGATGGACCTCCCTGTTTTACAAGATCTGCTTAAAGCGATTAAAGATGCTGTGTCCGGCACTCGGCGCAGAGACGATGACGTTGCCCTGCCGATTTTCGACCCGACTACCAGTGACCTGGGTGCCGAGTCATGGTGCAACAACATCGAGACACTCTCCAAGGAATTTGGCTGGAGCAGCGTAGCAACTGTTGCAAAGGCAGGTAAGGCCCTAAAAGGGTCTGCATTATTATGGTTCGAGACATGGGATCCCGTAGAGGGCCGGTCCTGGGAAAACCTACGTACGGAATTAACTGCTTTATATCCCGAAAAAAGAAATCTTGCTGAAAAGCTCCAAAAGGCTATATTGTATACTTCTGAATCTTCTGACTCCTATTGTGAATATGCCAGAGAAAAGTTGAGGCTATTACGTAATACAAATATTGCTTTTACCGAGTCGCAATTAATAGATTTAGTTTGTGGAAATATAACCGATGTAAATGTAAAAATGGCATCTTTTAACAGCAATGTAAAGACCACCTCTGAACTTATTGCTTTATTTACTTCCTATGCAAAAATAAGAAAGAGACCTTCAGAGTCAACTAACAAAGATAGTTCAACCTACCCTAAACGTCCTAGAATAGAAACGAGATCTAATGACGTGAAATGTTATACGTGTGGCAAGTTAGGGCATACCAAGGCGCAATGCAATAGAAAAGACACTACGATTAACACACAACCAAACAAATCGGAAACATTAGAAATAAAGCCTGGGGAGTTTGTTAAAAAATTTTGTACGTTTTGCAAAAAACCTGGTCATATGGATTCCTATTGCAGATTCAAACCTAAAACTGATAATAGTAATAACAATTCTGTCACTGAAAAAGAGGTCAATTTTTTAGACAATCGAATCTAAAATTAACACCAGTGTCTATCAATAATTTTATCATAAATTCGCTTATAGATACTGGGGCTAATTGCAGTATAATCAAAGACTCTGTAGCAAAGCGCCTTGGTTGCCATTTCTCCCCATGCTCTTTACATATTAGTGGAGTAGGAAAAGGTAGTCTAAATATATCTAATAAAATTATGGTACCAGTTAGATTTGATGATTTGTGTATTGAATTAGATATTTTTGTGGTTAAGGACACTGACTGTAGTTACGATCTTCTAATCGGTAGAAATGCTATTCAACATCCTGATATCGAAATCGTGACAGATTCATTAGGTTCCCGCTTAGTACGAAAATATATACCCGAGTCTAGCTTTGAAATAAATAACTTTCAAACACATAGTAACGAAAATCCATTTTCAGAACTTTCGGTAACATTGGCACATCTAGATACTAGTTTACAGAATAAGATAAAAGCTATTTTTCAAAAGTATCCATCCGTTTTAGAATCAATTGGTAGTGTAAAAACCGGTCAATTAGAGATAAAATTAAAAAAAGACGAGGTTGTTTATTATAGACCGTATAGAATGGCTTCAATTGAGAGAGAGAAGGTTAAAGAGTTAATAAAAGACTTATTAGATAAACAAATAATAATGGAAAGTAATTCACCATTTGCAAGTCCTGTGATTCTAGTAAAGAAAAGTGATGGAAGTGATAGAATGTGTATTGATTACAGAGCACTAAATAAATTAATAGAAAAAGACAGATACCCTCTCCCTCTCATTGAAGACCAGATCGATAAATTAGGGCAATCGGAACTATACATATCCATCGATATGAAAAATGGCTTTTACCAAATACCTATTTCTAAGAATTCAACCAAATACACGGCATTTGTAACGCCAGATGGACATTACGAATTTTTAAAAATGCCATTTGGCATTTGTAATGGTCCATCGGTGTTTCAAAGAGCAATTTCTAAAGCTGTTCGACATCTAAAGTTTCTTCTTGTTTACATGGATGATATTTTAATTCCATTTAATAGTACTGTACAAGGACTTGATTAGTTGGAACAAACAATTTCGGCACTTAGTTGTAATGGTTTCACAATAAATCTTAAAAAATGTAAATTCTTTGTAGATAATATTGAATATCTGGGTAGAAACATATCTCGCCATGGTGTTAGGCCTAGTGAATCTAAAGTAACTACCTTGGTCAATTCTCCTGTGCCCAGTAATATTAAACAAGTTAGACAATTTATGGGTCTATCTAGCTATTTCCGTAAGTTTATTCCCGATTTCGCTTCACGAACATCTTGCATTACTAAGCTAACTAAAAATAATCAAAAATGGGAATGGGGTCCCGAACAGAATACAGCTCGAAAATATGTAATAGATTGCCTTATTTCCAAGCCCCTATTGACTATTTTTGACCCCAAGCATCCAACAGAACTACACACGGATGCCAGTTCAATAGGGTATGGAGCAATACTTTTGCAAAAAATCGATAACGTAAATAAAGTAGTGGCATATTATAGTAAACGGACAAGTCCAACTGAATCCAAATATTGTTCCTATGACCTGAAAACATTAGCCATTTATAATGCCCTAAAACACTTTAGAGTTTATCTGCTTGGTATTGAATTTATTATTATTACTGATTGTAATGCAATAAAATCCACGATGACAAAAAGGGATTTATCTCCAAGAGTAGCTAGATGGTGGACGTACATGCAAGATTTTCGATTTGAAATTAAATATAAAAAGGGAAAATTTATCAGTCACGTAGATTTCGTAAACCGTAACTCTGTCGAAATCCCAGTACCAAAACGTAGACCTCCGATTCCTGAGGTGAACCTTATTGAAGTCTCTGATAATAATAGCTCCCAGTCTTGGTTAAAAATAGCTCAGCAGAATGACCCAGAGACTCGGACTCTTATTTCTCAGTTGGAGGCAGGTGATCTAGATAACAACCAATATTTAATAAAAAATGACTTGTTACATTATAAAACCGACCCCGATACGGAACCGAAATTGTTTGTCCCAAAAGGTTACAGATTAAGCTTATTGAAATTGTTCCACGATGAAAACTGTCATGTGGGTTTCGATAAAGTCCTGCATAAAATACGAGAGTATTTCTGGTTTCCTGGAATGGCAACATTTATCAAAAAATATATTTCTCATTGTTTAATCTGCACAGAAAGAAAGGGATGTTCTGGTCCTAAGCAAGGCTTGCTACATCCAATTGATAAGGCTGCTATTCCTTTTCACACTTTGCATTTAGACTGCACTGGGCCATTCACGACAACAAGTGAAGGCTACAGACATGTATTATTACTGGTTGATGGTTTTACTAAATTTTGTTTGTTAAAACCGCTCAAAACGCTAAGTACCCATGAATTGATACCTATAATTAGAGAAATTTGCTACATTATTTGGTACACCGTCTGTAGTTATCACTGATCGTGGCACAAATTTTAGTTCAAACCAAATCCGAAAAATGTTTAGAGAGTTACACATCGAACACCACATGATAGCTACGGGCACGCCCAGAAGTAATGGGCAAGTTGAACGTTACGTAGCCACCATAATCAATATGTTAAGTACTATTTGTAATGACTTGTCAGATTGGCCGAACGGATTGTGGAAAGTACAGCAATCCATAAATACTACCATACAAAAATCCACTGGCTTTTCACCTTTGCGGTTACTGATAGGTGTAGAAGCAAACATACCTATTGTACAAGCTCGATTAAATGATGTTCTTGATGATGAAAACCGGCAACTTAACATCGATGTGCAAGCTGATCGCGAACTTGCTAGGCAACGATTACAATTAGTATCAGAAAAATTTAAATCACGTTTTGATTCTGTCAGACGAAATAATAAAAATTACAGCATAGGTGATTTGGTTTACGTCAGCCAAGATCATAGGCGAAATGATAAATTAGCACCAAAATTTAAAGGTCCCTATGAGATTTCTTCAAATCTCCCAAATGATCGCTATGCTCTGAAGGGCTTGGGTAACCTGAGAGATATTTCTGTGGCAAAAGAAAAATTGCGATTTTGGCCTGGAGAATGGGTCGATGAGAATATTGCTGTTGAAAGTGCCATTTAATTTATCTAAATGATATTATGACCAAATAGTTAAGTAAATATAATCTTATAAAATACCATGTTTTAATTTTTGTAAACGATATGTCTTTATTGGTAAAATGTTTTCAATATTTCCGCTGTTAGGCTGTAACTTGGTGCTGATTGGCCTCATCGGCAGCGGATGAATGTGATCAGCATGTCTAGGTTACAGGCCCAATATTTCCGCTGGTCGGCCACCTACTTGGTGCCAATTATCTCACCGGCAGCGGGTGAATGTGATTGGCATGTCTATGTATCTGGCAAATATTCGCTGGTCGCACTTGTTTGGTGATTGGTCTATCTCAAAAGCAGCGATTGAATGGGACCATCATGTCTATGCAAGTAGCATTAGTTGATGAATATGAAACATTGTATGAATAAAATAAAAATGTGTGAAATATATATAAGTTATTAAAATGCTGATTGTATGTCAGTATGGCCGTGATAGGTTAGGTTATTTAATTATTGCCAACTAATGGTTTTTGATCACAATTTGTTGTTTATTTTTAAGTAAATAGGCTATAAAATGTTATTACTTACATTAGATAATAGTTTTTAATGTTTTAGTGAATTTAATATTCAAATTGTTTACCTAAAAAATATTTGAATTGAATAACTGCCAAACGACCGTTGGCCGTTCGGTATAGATACAGCACGTCGGTCGAATATCACACATTCGATCGTGAGCTGCGGAGCTGTGAGGATCTAGCGAGTTGAGTAAGCTATTTATTCTAATAATTTTATTATTGTTGTAATTATGACTGTTATTATATATTACATATCTTCCCATATTTTGTGTAACTGTTATAATGTATTAAATTGTGTATAATTGTACTTAATTTAGAATTGAAGTAAGAAATGTTAAATATTATTGTGTTAATATTTTTGCCTTGATTTATAAAATAAGATTATGAAATAATGTACTTTAATTATCATTTACCGCCCTATATAAATAAAAATAATATATGTTGAAACGGTTGTTCCTTATTTTTATTAATATGTATCTACCACAGTCACCGATAATTTAGAAGCATTTACTATATACATTTCATTTCTTATCAATCGTTACTTTCGCATTTATAATATTAGTTTGAGATAAAATAAAATGGCATATTATATGCTTACATTTGTTTATTTCAAACTCTATGACTTTCAAAATCTAACAAATGCATATCCTACACTACCGTAGGTCACGGGTGACACACGTGGCGGCAAATGTGCAAAAAATCGAATCTAGGGTTGCTGTCATATAAGCGCAATAATGTTACTATGTTACATTAAAGCCGGAGAAAGAACGGGATGGTTTTGTCTTATTAAGAGTGGGCGCGAAAAGCGATTCGATGACTTTCCACACTCAAAAAGAAAAACCGTTTGTCAGTAGAGTTGGAAAAGGGTGGTCGTTTCAAAATGTAGTTTTGAATCGTGTAAATCGAAACAAAAAATTCCATCTTGCATGTAAATTTCCATCTTATTTTCTACTAGGAAAAAAGAATGAGATAGTAATATTGCATAGCAGTAGTTGTCTCAACAATCTTAACAAGCAATATTTAATTAAGTGATTGAAATTATCAATCCATTTATTTACGCATCCGTGTCTCAAGTGTTCTAGGCACATTGGCCTAGAAACATATTTCCACTCACACGTAATCACTTTGTTTGTGCTTGGGGATAGACAGAATGGTTAATTATTTTTATATTGTTTACCTGTACGAGTTTCTCTGGTTTTATTGCATATCGTATAAAAGAAGTTGATTAAATTAATCCAATGAAAATAACTTAATTACTTTACACTGTCAAAATTACTCATAACTAAAAAATACTATAGTCAGAATTTTAATTCGATTCCTGATTTGACATGACCTACTGTCATTTTGTGAAATAATGATACCACATATAACAGTGTAGTGATGAACACAAAAATCGATAAACAATCAATGAATCAGTTTCAGGAAGGCATTCAAAAAATCACGGCTACCGAATGGTCTAAATACTTATCCCATGTTGTCAAAGAAGAGAAAAAAATTAGTAAGCTAGATATGTTAATTGACAATAAAAATCACAGACACAATTCATAATAAATGTTACAGAAAGTAACAGCGATAGCGATAGCGATGACGGCGACAATTTATAAAATTTCTGTTTTATTTGTCATGTTCATTAATGATCACATTTTTTATTTATTTCACACACAATTACAAAAGAAAAGTCTCAGATCCTTAATTAATTGTCAAAACTAAATTATCGCGTCAGATTATTTTATTTCCTGATAAACCTAGTTTACGAGAGTACATTTATAAACGAGAGGAATCAATTTACAAATATTCGATTTCCATATCGAATAATTTCGCAACGTCACTATTCTGTACGTGTCATAACGTTGCAACACTAAAATTGTCAAATCTGGAATGGAATTAAAATTCCGAGTATAGTGAGATTTCTTTTATAGTACTTTTAGTTTGTAGTGTCACCTATATGTCACATAGACAAAATTGACAGTTTCAATGTCATACACGAACTCTTTCTTTACTCTTTACTCGCTTGTTAGTCCTAAATTACCATTTGGCTTATAGTAATGACAAAATTATGTGACTGATTGTCATCAAAGAAAAAAAAACTGGGAGGGAAAGCGTATAGCTACATATGCTTCGGGATGAATGAGACGACTCTACCGGATACGACGTCCTGTGTGCGTGAAACAACCACAGCCAATTCGTCTTTTCCCCATACCTCCCCTATTACTAAATCTCCAAAAGGTTGGCAACTCACTTGCACTTGATTGCTTACCGTAAGGTAAGGTTGCAAAAATATTATATATATTTTTCATCCCAATCATTCATTAAAGAAGATTCGCCTTGTGTAATAACACCGACCATTGTAATTACAACATTCCTTTTATATCTAACATGTTTTTTTTTATTATAAGTATAATATCGATATAGTCAATACACTGTATTATTTACAAAGAAACTACAATGAACAAAACTAACCCATATTTTCTTTATCATCTAACATTACATTCGAAAAACGAATGAAAACATCTTTATTATTCTTGAATATAGTACAGATATAGATAAAATTGAAAGGAAATCTCTCAATATTTTCCTGTCGATAAAACATAAATCTTTAGATGCAAACAAAGAATCTGTTGACTGGCTCTCTCTTCGATAGAAACCGAACGTTGATATACTTCTCGGATTTGCATCGAAGGCGGGTATGTAAACAATATTGCAATAGGGTTACAAGTACAAGTTCGTGGTATGACATTTTCGCCTTATTTATTTATGAAAAGAAATGTGGTTTTAAATACCGTTATATTATGTTACGGGTGGATATTTTGCTGTCATAAAAGTAGTCGTAATGGTAATAATGATGGGAATATTAACCATGATATTATATTGTTTTGGTAGTAGGTAATATAATTTAGTTGCTAATAGTTTTTCCCTGATAAAATATAAGTATGTAGAATACACTGGGACTTAATAAACTCCTCACTACTAGATGAACATAAGACTCACATTCAACTTAGTAAATTTATTAGGAATTATCAAAAACATTTTAATGTAACATCAACAATGTGCAAGTAAGCATCGATCACTTTATACCAACCTCAAGTCAAACCAAACTGCTAAAACAATAGCAACCTGAATACAACAACAAATCAACGTTAAATTACTTCAGTCAAGATATTGATTGGCAGACCCAATCACAGAACTAAGCTGCAGCCAATAATAGGGCTGGAAAACTGACAAGCAATTCCTGCTTCGCTATTCAGCAAATCAAATGCAGACGTACAGGATACGAGCCAATGAAATAGCTGTTTTACATTTACTATTCCATTTGCCGTAAAAAATAGCAGATCGTGTAATGTTTGGGACATAAAACTGACTAAATATCTAAAGATTCGATCTTCGGGATGGAGAATATTGGTAGGGTTTACATATTCATGTTTTGAGTTGGGATATTTCGTGATTTAGCTGATATTTAAGCGATACGCTGGTAAAAGTAAGAATGTATTCATATCGTAAAAATGTTTTTGTATGTATAGTTATTTCCATTTAATTTAAAAAAGTTATGATTCGGCTTAGATAGGCCGGATCAAATGGTAGCGGATTGGAGTGACACCACTGCCACGCATATACCTAATAGCGTTTCGCCGTGTAAAAGAGTTTACCAGGGCACATTTAACATTTTAAACACGTCCTCGTGCCCGACTATCTTAATTCTTAAATTCCTATTCTTTTTATGGGAATCATCTCATCATGTTTGCCGTAGCACCTATAGATATGCACAACACCAGACTAGTTATGAATACATTGCTGACCTTTTGCGGATTAGGGTATTGGAGATTGAAGGATTGAGGAGGGATGGGGGTAGGGGAGAAGGATTTTGGGCCTCCGGCAACCTCACTCACACGGCAAAATACAACGCTGTGGTTGTTCCACGTCAGTTTTCTGTGAGGCCGTGGTATCTCTGATCGAGTCGACCCATTCCAGTCGAAACTCCCACACTTAAATTAAACTATTCTTAAAAGGCCGCCATAGATCTGACAGCTATTCTCGTATTCAAGTTATTATTAAGCGGTACTAATTTCCTGCTATCATGTCTCCCATTTCAAAATATTAGATGGCATATAACAACAGCATTAATTATATAGTACATTTAACCTCATATAATAGGTACATTTTTTAAAGTGTCATTCGATCTGACAAACCTATCTATTCATAACGAACTTTTTACAGCGAATTCAGAACATATTCTAAAACAATTCACATAAAAAACTGTAATAAAATGTAGCAACAGACTATAAAAAATGTTCCTGCTAACTACCATGACGAGACCGCACAGCTAATGTGGCACAGGTAGATGTAACCGAGAAGTTGTCGCAAATTTTCCGCACGCATGGCCACCCTACATTCGCGTCGTGTAGCGAAACACTGAGATGTGTCCCGTTTCTCATAAATCACGAGGGCATCCTACATAACGACTCTGCAAGTCGAGAGCGCTAAAATGTTCGTTTTATCAATTCTACTTTTCTATTTGTGAAAATTGATTTTGTATTATGAAATCAAATAACCATGTGAGAGAGATTACGCAGAGGTTGCCCTGATCCCTAATCTTAAAAATCCTCAAATCTCAGACCCCCAAAAGGCTGCAAACACACATGGGACTATTTTGATGTTGTGGGTGTTTTTTATGACGAGCAGACAGATCACCTGATGGTAAGCGATCGGCGTCGCCCACGGACACCTGCAACACCAAAGGAGTCACAGGTGCGTAGCCGGCCTTTTAACAAAGAGTACGTAAGTGATTTCTGACAGTAAAAAAATATTTATTCCATTAAAAGAAATGGTTTTAAATGATTGTCATCAAATATCACAATTATCCATAACAATATATATATCAAGTTTCCTCAAACTTAATTAAATAACCTCTTATAAGCAAAATTTCAAGAGTAGTATTTTACCTTATATCTTATTGCTATAGTAAAATACGTTTTTTATGTTATTAATTTCGTCCACAACAACAAAATATTATTCGAAAACAAAAACGCATCTTAGCAAAATCCATTCCATTTACGTATAGTAAAGCGTCATCTTAGCCCTCCCAAACTGTTGTGACTTTATTTGACTTGCCTCTGTACATAAATTTCCCAAGACATTTCGAGAATTAAAAAGCTTAATTTAAGTGGTCCGTCAGTTTCTGAATTAACGCTCTTTGAGATGTTACAAATAAGAACCGCTAATTTCGTGAGCCTTCAATCATATATTTTAATAAAATGTCAGCAAATATTTAGTTCATACTTACTATGCAAGAAGTTTGTACAAGACTTGGAATGCAATACTTCGTTTTTAAAATACACACAGCGTAAAATATTTTGTTCAACTCTTCAAGACCTCAATTTATTTTCAATTAAACGACACGTATGTAATAGAACCGACTAAACAATGCAAATAAGAAATGGATTGTGTAACTGATTGAAAAAGAGTAACCATGGAGTTTCTTTTTCGTTTTTCCCCATAGTAATCTACACTTTGGAACGACACATTATGTATGTACCTTCAATCTCTGACTCAGAGGACAGACCGACAAACTAACACAAAAAGATGGTCTTTTTGATATTTTTTGACGTTCAAAAACGCCTATAGTCGTATATTTGGAATTGTAATAAATATTTTTCCTTTGACTTACGCTGCCTTATATTTACTATTAAAAATAGAGAAAATGGATTTTTGTAGACAGAAGCAGCTTTTTATATCTTCCCTTGTAAAATGTCTCCTTTTTAAGACATGATTATTATCTCTCTAAAAACAATCCAAACTAATATTATAAATGCGAAAGCAACTCGGTCAGTCTGTCTGTCTGTATGTCTGTCGGTTCGTCTGTCTTTTCTTCACGCCTAAACTGTTGAACCTATCTATGATACAGACATAGTTTGGAACTCGAGAAAGAACATAGAATAGTTTTTAAACCCAAAATCTGCAGCAAGTTACTATTCCACGCGAATAAAAAGTCGCGTGATGAAAAGTCGCGGACGAAAGTTACCAGGACCACATAAATAAATAGGCAGTGCTAAATTTCTCATTATTTTGTCTCTACACCATAAAAAATTAACTTCTAAAATCAAAAGTAAAATAATATAAAAAAATCATTCATCTTTTTTGCCAACCAATAGATTGACAAGCCAGGTACCAGGAACACATAAATAAATAGGGAGTGCTAAAATTCCTTTTTCTCTGTTCACCATAAAAGTACCGAATGTGGACCCGAAGCTCGCCTCTGAGTGAATATTTCATGTGGTATAGTCACCGTGTCGCCCTGGTGTCGTTGCTTCGTGATTTAGATAAGTACTTATTGTTTATAGTGCGGGAAGTTGTATCAAGTGGCACGGAAATGGGACATTCTGGCACTTTCGTGGGTAACATTACACCATTCTTATTGAATTTTATTATATTGCTGATTATGTAGGTCAGAGCGACTAAAAGTGCTGTTTCTGTATAATGAAGAAACGTATGTAAATTGAAGAGCATTAAAATATTTGTTGGAATATCTTTTAAATCCAACTTCCGTTAAAATAAAGCGTTGATAAACTTCTGAAGATTGAAAGATGGTAGTAATCTTACCTTTTTTGTCAGGAAAAATTCATCACATGACTTCTCCTGCCAGGGTGGTGCAAGAGGTCACTCTTGAGTGTTACATTTTTACTGAATAAAAACTCTCCGTTCCTTCTCCAGCTCTAGGCTGAGGCTGCAGTACTTATTACCCCGCAACCCCGGCTAAGGAATCTTAGCTTAAAATTTTAACCTCAAAATATGTATGATTACCGGTAAGGTTATATTTGCGCCACCCTTCAATATTTAAGAACTAAAAAACCCTTACATATGTATGTGTAAATCCTTAAACCAAGCCAGTGAACTACCAAATGACCCCAAAACGTATATATCTCAACATAATCCGACAGAGGAATTTAATTTGTCGGCTCTATTATTATGGGTCGATAATGAAAGGGTTCTAACCCTCCTGTTTGCGACAATTTTAACATTCCTACACTTTGAACCAGGCTTTGCCAGGTTTATGTGTAAAGATACTGATAATAAAATAAGTTGAGAATATATTATAATATAATATGTTTCAAGGTCATATTTGAATAGCAATTTTTTGAAAACTGTATCTCGTTTTTTTTTAAACAGCAGCGCATAATGCGATTTCTTGACTGGAATACCCAAATAAAGTATAATTTATAGCGTATATATAGCACTCAGGAATATTGTAGCTATCTATCAGTGAAAGAATTTTCGAAATCCAACCCGCGGTTCCAAAGATTACTCCCTACTTACAAACTTACAATTTTTGTCTTTTCATAATATTAGTATAGATTATATTTGACTTTACTATTTCCTTATCGTTAAGAAGATCTTGACCATAGCTTGTGTAAATCATGGTTGCATTTTCAAAACTGCACTATTTACTTAAAATGTTTGCTTTATAATCTTTTTACACGAATTGTATACAACCACGACAGAGAACCCATTAGCAAAGTTTATTTCTCGCTACAGTTTTGGCACGTTGAACGTTCACAATAAAAACTTCAAAAACTTTCACGAAAACAAACAAATGTGAAACTATAGTCTACAATGTTATTTACTGTAAAACATCGTGAATTAATACCTCTTTAGTCACATCCTCAGTCCGTCAGTCCGCACTGCCGGGATACGGGTGTCCATGGGCAGCGCTGATTGCTTACTATCAGGTCGTTTGCCGATCTATTACAAATAAAAAATCTATACCAATATAACAAAGAGGTAAACTTTATTTGTTTGGTTGTAATGAATAGGCTCAAAAACGACTGGACCGATTTTTAAAATTCTTTGACCATTCGAAAGCTTTATTATTCACGGGTAACATAGCCTAAATTTTATTTTTGAAAAAATGAGTTTCCATGTGATGTATAGTATAAAAAGGGCCTAAGATAGAGTCCCCTGAACAGACCCAGGACCCTTTCGTAGGCCCTTTGTGTTAAATGTTCAACTAACGAATAGTGTTAATGTTTATTTAGAAAGACTGTTAATTGCACCAAACATTTTATGAGAAGCATTTAAACTTATTTATTTGTTAATCGATTGAACTGTGTACCTTGCCTTCGTTTACTTTTCCTTATAAAAGCCAATCGGATTGTCCGGAACTTTCCTGAATTTTACTTTAGGCCACTAAAATTGCGAGCAAAAGTGCATGAATACGTCGAAAAGTAGTTATTATTTATCTATCTACTATTTGTTGAAGCGTTTCAAAGAGAAGAGACACTAATTCACAAATGAATGTACGAGTGCAAAGTCTTTAATTATTTTCAGCGAATCGCTCTTTTCCCCATTACCGAGGGCTGTAAAGATACTTAAAAAAGTGTGGGAGAGCCATGCTTCGGCACGAATATTACACGACCTATTAGATAAAAAAAATCAATTCAACAGATTTTATGACTTAATAATACAAAGAGCTTAAAGGTTCGTAAATAAAATAAAACTTCAAAATCCTACGAATGGTTTAAAAGTGAAAAGTTTGTGAGGATTTATGTTTTTTATTATTCAATTTGCTAAGGTAATTGCCCTGGGTAAACACATAGGCTGAGTTTTATCAACAAACCACGGGGACGAAGCCAAGGGCGGGATCTAGTGATAAATAAAATTAATAGTGTCTAAGTTTTGTCGCTTACTTGACTGATTTTTTACGATTACATTTTATAAAATAGACTCTAAATCACCAGTACTACAAAACTAACTACCTCGATACTGACCGACAACAATAGATAGAGTTTATATAAAAAGTTTGAACATTTGCACGATTTGGCGACTAGCCAGGAATATCTTTGTGAGCAAAGCTTGTAACACGATATGTAAGTGAAACTGAGTTTGCCAGCCAAATTGAGACACTTTATTGTGGTTGCATACTGTACATGCATACACATGTTCGTAGTGCATTTTGTGCTACACGTTTGAACATGTTAAATGGTGCTTTGTCATAGAACTTTGACTGACTAATAGAATCGGTCTCTTTGGATTGAACGAAACGCTCCTAAATAGCGCTTTAGTTATGTCCAATGTTTAGGGTAGACCTCGTATCGTCGAGGGTAATTCTACTCCATCGCATCTGAAAACACAAATACTTGTTGGTGGTATACTCGTATCCTGTTTTATTACGAGAAAATCAATGTGACACTTGTGGGTCTATTAAGTAGTCAATCAACTTTATTTCTCTTTAATTAATGAAGATTAAATCTTGCCTTTTTGACATTGCGTCATTTTACTCATATTTTAGTATGCTGTTGCAAATATGATAAATAAAGTACCTACTAAAAACTAGTGTAATATAGATATAAGTCTAATATACGTATTCAATTAAATTTGTCAAGGGTTTTTATTATATATTTTTTTATTTGAATTTGATGTAGGCTGTGTTAGTCTGGCATTGTTTTGTTCGCTCACAAGCACAAGCCTAAAAAAGGAAAAACATGCAACAAGCATATACATAATACGATATTTTTAAAGCATACTTACTATAGGCTACATCACTTCCCCGCTTATCTAAGAGCCCTAAAATGTTCTCACTATGGCCTCACTCCAATTAGGGTGGGTCCGATTTGTGAAATTGACTGAATACTTGAGCGCACAGTCATTACGGTTGAATCAGATTCGCGCTGATTCCGCTCGTCTGTGAATAAAAATCTTCGCTTAAATAAGCGAAAATAATGAAACGTAAACGTGGCTGTCCACCTGCCACTTGACGGAGATTCGTTCAGATTACTTAAGTAAAGAAACAGAAAAATCTAGATTGAATTAAGTGACTCGATAGAAAGAAAAAGCTAAACGTTTTCTGTCGCTGTGACAATTTTGTTTCTCCAGTTTTGTTCAGAATGAATGTAGATTGCAATCTTAAAATTGTAATTTTAAATTTTCACTATATATCAAGGAAAAGCTAATGATCATTTACAAAAATTTAAAGTAAAGGTTGCCTTATGTATTTACACACCTAAACGTAAAATTCGTTAGCAAAGTATTGACATAAAAGAAACAATATTTTGTCACAAATTATGACATCATGGTATATAGACGCAACAAGAGGCGTTCTCCAGTCATAATACCCCGTAATCCCCCATCACTTGCAGGCGGAGGGTAAGCCAGGGTAAAACAGGTCGAGGGCGTCGCGTCAGGAAAATGTGTTACCTTGTGACTTAGATTATGTGTAGGTCAAGATAGGGCGAAGCCGAGTTTTGTACGGAAAAAAAGGGATTCAAGGTTTTTTCTAACGTTTTGCTGAACAGGGCTTTAATATGTATGCTATGTATTTACATGTTCCGGATGGCTTGGATGCTTTAAATAATTCGTTTTAATAATCTACGTTGAATTATCTATATTGAAAATAACGACTTACGAGTAAAGCTCTACTAGTTTCAAGCTAAAATGGGGATCGCCGTGTCGCGCCCGCGGCGGTAAGTAGTAGTTTTCCTTGATTTAGTATGTCTTGCGATAGTAACTATTCAATCGACGAAGTACTGAAAAATAAAATAAAAACAAGATACCTTTTTTTTTTTTTTTTTTTTTTTTTAAAAAAACGTTGCCCCACACTTAAAAAGAAAAAACAAAAAGTTTTGTCTATGGTCCACAGTTATGCGCGAGGTCGCGTGTTATTTTATTATCTGTGGACCATAAGGACAAGACAGTAACATTTGTGTTTAACAAACAATAACAAAGAACATTTAATAATTTAATTATATTGCTAATTTCCTCCTTACTACTGTTATAACAATATAATGTGGTACGAGCGCAAAAAATGGACATGCTCAGCATTTGCTGAGACCCCAACCACAAGGGATTGGTGCCACAGCGCTGATTTTCAGCATATCCTTGGGTGACGTGATGGCGTCCCACCATATTTATGTACATTTTGAAGCGAAAAGAAGAATATTCGAAACAAAACTTTTAATAGTAATTTAATAGTAATTAACCTATTTCCGTAACTTGTTGCTCCGAGTTAGGCTGTTGACACATTTACTAGGCTTGTAACTAGAAACGAATTTTCAGGCAAACTAAAAATACCTAAACTGTAAAGCGATTATGATTATTTTGACTCTTAAGTACACGCAACGAGAACCCAATTTTGAAGAATAGGAATAAACAAATTAGATCATACATCGTTTCTTTTTTTTTCTCACTATTTATCGCTCATGTAGAATTAAACTTCTCATATGGTGTGATTATCTGTCACTGGCCGAAGAGACCTAAGTTACACACTAGCGCCATCTGGCAATCACGAAAATAATAGCCTCATTGTTAACATTGGTAAGTGAATAGTGACTTCCTGCAGATTTTTGGTATAAAAACTATCCTATGTCCTTTCTCAAGTTCCTAACTATGTCTGTACCAAATTTCACAAACATCGGTCCAGTACTTTAAGCGTGAAGAAAAGACAGACAGACAGACAGAGTTTTTTTCGCATTTATAATCATTATTTTGGATTTTATTATAACCGTACGAATAAAATATGTAATTGGGTCTTGTTTTCAACCTTTTAATCTGACAACACCCTTACATTGAGAAAACAAAATAGAGAATTAAAAGTTAGAAGCGGAGTCATTAATACTTGCGCGGCTGCTGAAGATTCCTATCTAATTAGTAATTACGTTACTACTGAAACTGTTTAAGATAAGAGCCGAGAGAATGGCTAACTTTTAATAATAATGAAGTTAAGGTGGATGGTCCTAAAAAGAGAATTTTTTTAGTTAAAGTGTTGAATTCTCTGCGTTATGATTTATTGTTGTGTCATGAAACAACTATAGCAGCTCACAAATAGGTACCATTAAAAAGACAAAAAAAAAAAATCGTGGTGTTTGGTGATTGAGCTTCTCCCAGTTGTGCAGTCTCTTCTGTGCCTTTAAGGCCTAACTCATTCTGTCTCATGCATTAAATTTACCGAGGGAAGTGAGTTTTTTCTTCTCCTCAAATAATATCTTCTCATTTATTTCGTTGCGGGATCCAAGACAGTCATTCATTTTCCTGAGACGCGACGGCCAGTTCAGTGCTCCGGTGTTTTCATGGTTGTATCCACTGTAGTTCCTGGGTTACAGGAGTTGCAGCGGTTTAGGGAAGAAACGGCGTGCTTGTCCCATTAAAAAACATATACATTGTCACATACATAACGTGTATATGAATTACGATGTTACATTTCATAACAAAACAATAAAGTCGTGTTTATTCAAAACAGAACATTGATTCATTTTTAAAGCGACAACGAGTTTCACTACTGAACTTGGCCCTAACCAAGTTCTCAAGCTCATACCCATTTATTTTGGGGAGTGTCGAATACGAGTACGATAATGGTTTCCTTTACTTGGTATTGTGTTTTTTAAACATTGCCCCGCTGTAGTGTTTTTTTTTCTGTGTAACAATTTCACATACACATCACACACATCCAATACTAATGTAGATCACACAAAGACTTGTTCCGTGTGGGGATCGAAACCGCGACACGTTGCACAACATCCGATTGCCCAGCCACCGAATCAGCTGTCCAGTCAATTTATTGCTGGCATATCACCAATACCCTTAGCATCTGAACAACGACAAGGCATCCGCTGCAGACCAATCAATTCTGGACCTTTGACCCTTATTAGAAGTTTAGAAGACAAGCCTATGTTCAGTCATGCAGACCAATAAGAAAGTCAAACAAAGGTAGCTGGTACTCTCGCTAGTCATGCTACACCACAACTTATAACTAACCAGTGTATATTAGTCTCACTTTGTATGAGTTTTCCACACATTCAACGCTCAGTTTAGAATGGTTGTTGATACGTAACTAGATGTGCAGCCGTCCTACCTACAAACCTACATACTGAATTCAGATCTATTAGTTCTAAAGACAAATCATGTGAACTTAGCTATACCCTAACCATATCAACCTATTTTCGACTTTATCGAGGCACTATACGATTGAAAGTCTTTTACAGATAGGAAGTTTGTTGAAGGTGACGTGCTGGCGCTTGTCTGATTTGTCTAATACATTTTGTTCTTTATCATAAATTAATACGGTTCAAAATGTATTAAAGATGATAAGAAGATAGTATGTATGCGTTTGTTCGCGCCGAACTGAGTGCATGGGTCAGAGAATAGAGCTATCTGTTTGTTGGGAAGGATGTTATAGGAAACGATTCTTGGAATAAAGCAAGTTTTCATATATAAATTATAATGTGCATACGTTGTTAAAATTAAATTATACTGCTCTCGCCCAACCTAGGTCGAGAGAATTGATAATTATTCCCACTCAAAAAATTAGAACATAATATATGGCCATAATAGAGTTTTATTAAAATCCAGTCTTCTTTGACCTTCATGCTTCATAACTCGGAACACATTAGAAGAACAATCGCCGGCGTTCGCGCACCAATTAAACTATTTAATAGACACATCTAAATATTGGTTCAGCAGAAAAATCTAAATTTCAACCAATTCTTTTTCAATGAAACGAAAAAATAAAAAAGTCTATTCTACATTGCCATTGCTGAAATAGTGAATACAGTTTGCTAGAGGCAAACGCACCGCCTTCAGTCTGCTACTGAAAAACTCTTGACGCGTGAAAACGATGCCTAAAGCGCTTTAAAGCGCTGGAAAGCGGTGCAATGTACAAGTTAAGGACATCTACTTTTTTATCTTCGAGTGTGGCGTGTAGAGTGTGAATGTTTTTTTGTATTGGAAAAGAATTATTATTAAGTCTTTTATGCATTCATATTTTCTTGTTGGACCGTTTCTTTTTCAAAATATAACATAGCATCGTTGTAAGCAAAAAGAAATTGATGTCTTTAAATATCGGTTCGAGAAATATTTTGAGCTCGAGAAGTATTTTGAAACTATACGAGCAACCTCCCATAACAGTCACGTGAATAAATAAATCATATAATTGTTGAGTACATATATCTCACAGTGTGAAAACTATGAAATCACTCAACATAATATAGATCAAAAAGTATTTCATATTTGTGCACTTTTCAAATTTAAAACATATTTTATTTAAATTTTATGCATTCCAAGAAAATGTTTTTTAAATGAAATATATTAAACAATGTGTTTAAATTTAAAACATATTTTATTTCAATTTTATGCATTCCAAGAATAATGTTTTATAAGTAAATGGAAAATATTAATCAATCGACAGCGTCCAGCACTATAATTAAGACATATTACTTACAAAATTAATTAATTTTGTTATTTTTCCAGTACAAGGAATTGTTGTCACTGAGTAGACGAGGCCATAAACTAACAAATATCCATTAAAAAGTAAAGGAGAAGATGAATGTTTTTAATGTAATCTCAATCTTGCATTTCACAGTCGAGTTTTCTTCGTCATTAATTCTCCATAAAAGAAAACCAATTAGTTAACGAGCCTTCTTCAACGTTCAAGGAAAACATTGTAATTAATCTAAAATGGACGCCCCTCGATTCATGGCGCCTTAGCCTTTGTGTACATATCTAAGAAGTTCCATTTTTGTGTAAGTGTGAGTATGATCAATATATGGATCTATGGAAAGAGAATTAGAATTTGTTTCTAATGAAATATGTTAAGCAACATTAAAATATCGAAGTCACACCTAGCTTCATTTAATTACAGGCAATGTTCCTCTGTATCGTTTAGTTGAAAAAATGTTTTGAATTTGAAATTGATTTTGATCGAATTACTTGAAATTTTGTGATTCTTAAATAAATGGTTTAATTAAATAACACATAAGTTCAGTTTTGACATTGACCTCAGAATTATACTAATCATTTATTGGTTAATTATCATTAACACAATATTGAATAGGTGAAAAACTGGAGTTGTTTTTTATTTCGTGTCAACAAGAAAAAGTTTCACACGAGTAACCTTATATTAAGTAATCAATACCAAAGGAGTCATAAATGCATTGCCTGTAGAAGGTTAACCTTCTTTTCTTGAAGGTTTCTGTAATTAATAATCAAATAATTATTTTCTTGACCTACAAATTCAACCTCAAATTACTTTCTTAATCCATGGTTACACAACATGATATATATTTAAGTGTATGAGAATTTTCTCTGTAAGCATTCACCTGAATCCCTTTATTTTTCGACCTGCAAAAAAACTTCTGTCTCATCAAGTTATCGTGAGTAAATCTTAGGGGAGTTTAGGAATTATTACTTTCTTGTTCCTACTTACTTTTAATTTAAACAGCCTTTCTCATTTGAATCTGTCGCTTTGACCATTCCTTAACGAAGTTAGGAAATACGATCATTCCTTTTATCGGATTCTTTCTTTCTTCTTGGACAGGGTTATTTTTCCTGTTAATAGTTTTAAAGAAAGAGAAATTGTAAGAGGTAATTAAACACCTTACACATATTAATAAGTTTAAGGGAAGACATTTTACTTTACTGTTAGTGATGGAACGGTTTTTTTTTATATAATATGTTATTTTTCTATGATACTTTGGTATGATTGGTTTTAACATACATTTAATTAAACATTACTATGACTTTATTTAATAATAGCACAATATTATGTTAATTAAAGATGAAATAGCAGGTAGCTTATTCTCCTTTATATCGTGGTTGCATTTATAAACATGTAATAAGCAAGTTAGGTATATAAAAACACGTAGGTAATAAAAATCGCTATGAGAAATGAATCCGGGCCACGTTGAGTAGCAGCCGGTCGCCCAAACGAGCTTAGAAATAATTTTCATGGTAGAATCTTGCCCACGATCATTGCTAATGAACGAGCTGCCCAAGCTACGTTCACATCACATCATCATCAGCCTAAGAGTTTACTGCTGAGTGAAGGTCTTAACTCCAATTACCAATTACAACGTTTTCAAACACCGCGGCCTCGGCCCAGAGCAGTAGAAGGAACAGGGGGGTTTTTAGTCGGTAAGAGTCTGACACTCCCTCCTGCCCGGCCCTGGGCGGGAGAAGGCATTTGATGATTTTCCCCACACAAAAAAAAAACGTTTGCTCAAAACGGAACGGCGACTTGAAATAAAAATGATAAGTCAATGTTTTCTCACGCTGCCGGTTTTGTAAGTGCTAGACGATTAATCTACGAGGTAGTTTTAAACCTGTCTCAGGGTGAAAGTTGTCATTTTATGAAGTTTTCGCCTCAAAAAAACAAAAAGGCCTATTTCTTTCCGTATGTAAGTGGAATTCTAAATAAAGTTCAAATATAGAAAATCTCCCATTCGTACTTTTTTAACAACCAATGCTAATGCATGAGAACAGTTACCATAACCTCCGGGTCACCATGGCAACGAAAACCTTAGTCACCAGTTATTTAAATCTAGTCTGTTGTTCAGTAAATTAAGCCTGGCCTAAACATAGCCAGGATTGTGTTACAATATAACTTGTTGCTACCCCGTCGAGTTTGCCAAGTTTCACAAGCCGAGGTCACAGGTTCAGACCTCGAGCGGTAATAGAATTTATGAGGTCATTACGTATGTATCTTTTAGGCTGATAATGAGATTGTTATTTAATCCATTTGTTTCGAATTATTGTAGAAATTTTAATAAATTATGTTATTTTTTAATGATTTTGTGGGTACTCAGATTACCAGTGTAACACAAATTAAATTATTTTTATAATTTATTGTAGAAATGTAACCTACATATTTTATAACCAAATGAGTTGTTTTTGTTGATGGAGGTGAATCGTCTTTTATTTGTCAATGAAAAGCATCCCGTTTATTTTCATGCTCCAGGTCGGAGCCATGGTTCATTATTGCGCTTAACCTACAACCCAGACTGATTACCTATCGACTATCTGGAGAAATATGTCTGAATGATCATAGAAAGTACCTTTCCAGGTAACCCGTATATGGGATACCTTTACCTCCAGGCCACCACGTCAAGAAAGACTTAAATATTTTGACAACTCAGTAAGTCAAGTATAAAAAAGACCTCTTGCTCAGTTCTCACATTTGCAATGAACTAGGCAGTACTTATTCGTCAAACTATACGTATTTACTAAATAAATACTTTGTTATAAAAAAGTGAACTTTATGTTGTTGGCATTATTTTTTTTAATGGTATAAGTCGACAAACGAGCCGACGGATTACCTGATGGTAAGCAATCAGCGCCGCCCATGGACACCCGCAACACCAAAGGAGTTACGAGTATGTTGCCGGCCTTTTGGGGATAGGGGTTGCGGATATAAAGATCGGGAAGGGATAGGGGAAGGGAAGGGATTGGGTCTCTGGTAACCTCACTCACACGGCGAAACACAACACTGTAGGTTGTTCCACGCCGGTATTCTGTGAGGGCGTGGTATCACTCCGGTCGAGCCAACCCATTCGTGCCGAAGCTTCGCTCTCCCACACTTAATTATCTGTCAAATGATCTCTAAGGCCTCGTTTACACACGTGCAGATCGCGCAGCCCGTCTTGTTTGTCATACATTGTTGCAACAGATCGCGTTACCAACACAAACATATGAAGTTTACGAGCAATGTACGACAAACGGCACGACGCCACGAGTCCATAAACTATGTCTTAGTAGTATCCATTACATAGTTACCTATATATGCTCACAAATATATAATAACCCATTGAAATACTTAG
Organism: Spodoptera exigua; assembly: GCA_902829305.4. Classification (NCBI taxonomy): domain Eukaryota; kingdom Metazoa; phylum Arthropoda; class Insecta; order Lepidoptera; family Noctuidae; genus Spodoptera; species Spodoptera exigua. The sequence goes on from LR824603.2 coordinate 15,258,613, forward strand.
TATGTTCGAACAACAAGCTGTGTGTATGTATATCTTGTGTTATCAGTGGCAGTGATCTTGAGACGGGCAAGACAGGTCCCCTTTTCATATAGATATAATATGTTACTGGTTGTACATTGTCAACTTGAGATGCTATAGTAAGTTTTAAAAAGTACCAATGTTAATATTACGTTACTTTTTGGTGTATTAAAGGAATGTTTACCTTATAATGTCCTTAATAAATGTGGATGGATGGAGAGGGAGAGGGAAAGGGAGACCAAAGAAAATATGGATGGATTGTGTGAGAAGTGATATGGAAGATAGAGGAGTTAGCGATGGCGTGACGAGTGACAGGACAGAATGGAAGAAAAATACACATTGCGCCGACCCCAAATAAAGCGGGATAAGGGCAGGAAGATGATGATGATAATGTCCTTAATGCGAAATTGTATTTATGTCTATATTTGAAACAGAGTGATATGTGCATCAGAAGAATTATAGTCCTGGAACTAAAAAGTGATATTGTCTAAATTGATTAAAGTAATATAGACCTTATGTATCAAAGTAAGAAATTAAAAATAACGTAATTGTCATAATATAGTAAATAGGTTTACTCATTACACTAGTGAAACGTAAGATACAAAATGCGCTTTAAGAAGAAAAGGTATTCTAAAAAACATTATAATATAAACAATATTTAAACAGATAAACAAAGACCCATTCGCAATAAATTCTAATCAGGATTGCAAGCACAATGCAACCACAAAATAAATAGCTTTATTTTACCCAAACACCCTTAACCCCAAACAACAAATCTTATCAATTTTTGTTCGTATTTTCGATAGCGAAGAGACAAGTCTCCCTGGGCGTTGCCATGACAACCAGCTCGTTGCCCGGTCGACGGCCCACGCATGACCTTGGCGAAATACTCTCAAGGTTGGCTAATCTAATTTTCAATTGTTTTACTATGTTTTTAGAGATGTGTTTGAATCTAAAGTGTAATTAAATATTACTGTTTCTAATAGTACATTTTATAATATATTATTTATTATGAAATAGGTGGCAAACGAGCAGACGGATCACGGATTATGTTTTCTTCGTTGGGTCGTAAGATATCTCTAATTTTTTTTTTAAAGAGAAAATTATTTTATGGCTTATTAGTTTATGACTTCGCCCGCGGGCCAGGACTGCCAGGGTAATTTCGAAATTTAAAATTCTTTTTTTAATTTATTTGTTTACTTACACCTTTGTCACATTTACCTCAGCATTTATTCCAAGAAATTTATGAAAACAAAGAAAATAATGTATTCTTTATTTGATTTATCTCTTTAACTTTAGCTATAGATAAAATGTAACGGCTCTTTGGAACTGCGATAACGTTAAATAATCGTTTCGATCCTTTATATAAGAAATAAATAAATATTGTTAAATTGGCTAATATATTATATTATATTGGAGTAACAAAAATGTGGAACAAACCATTAAGATGTGGTGGTCGTTAATTTTATCGAGATTTCCATTAATTTTTGTGGTAGTAATTTATTTAAAATATATTTTAAACACAACTGGATGAACGTTGAAGAAAATAAGGAAATCTGGACTTTATAATATCTTATTGTAAGTTTGAAATCGCCAATCCACCTTGGTCAAGTCTGGTGATCATTGCTTATTCTCTCCGTATCCTTGAAAGACCTTGCTCAGCAGTGGGCGCTTATCGGTTGGTGTGATATTTGTCTGAAAGAGTTCATTGACCTTATTTTTTATTTAAATATTTACAAATTGATTTGTGCTACTATTACTCCTATCTAAAGCAACACGGCAATTGCATTTTTTTTTAAATTGTGTATTTCAGTCTAAAAGGGATATAATTATACAAACTAATATTATAAATGCGAAAATAATTCTGTCTGTCTGTTCTTTCTTCATGCATAAACTACTAAACCTATTTGTGTGAAAGGTACAAACATAGTTTGGAACTCGAGAAAGGATATAGGGTAAATTTTAAACCAAAAATCAGCAGGAAGTCACCATTCCACGCTAACAAAGTCGCGGGCAAAAACTAGTAAATTATAAAACTATCAAGGAGGGCCAAAACATTAAAAAAACTACATACATAAGTGCCAATATTATCAAAAATGTTCAATTCATCGGAACATTGCTCAACCACAGACAATAAACTCTTTACGTACACGTTATTTGAATGAATGACCGAAAACGAATGAACGAGAACGAATGGAAGTTTATTCACGTGAACGTTCAGTTCTGTATAATTAAAATGTAATCCTTCATAATGCGAATATCTGTATCATGAATCATTCTCTCGCTTAACACGATATTTCGGTAATTTATTCCGTTTTTATTTTAATTACTAGCTTCTGTCGCCGGCTTTGGTCTCGTTAAACATTCAGACCCTTTTTAAAAATATTTTTTAGGAGTTAGTGTAGAGTTTCTTATTCGTTTTTCTCTTTACGTTTACAGACGTAAAATTGTATTGTGACATTGCAAGAGTCGTATATTTTATAAAAAATAATATAAAAAAGTCACTTTGTACAGAGGTTTGTTACACAGTGTAGAGTAACAAACCTTCTTACAAATATTCTCATTGAGACGATTCCAAAAATATTTTAAACTAGCTGTGCCCGCGACTTCGTTCGCGTGGATGTCGTAAACAAAATAATATCGTTTAGATAACAGTAGGCTATATACATATAAACTCCACTCAAGAAGGATTTTTTTTTTGCTATTTGAGATCCTGACTGTAGTATATATTTATTTAGTAATATTGGTATAGCTGATTACGTTAATGCTTCCCTATATACTATATTAGCGGTGGAATTACCCGGAGCATATACAAAAAGGTTGTTTGGGTTGCTAACACGTGATAGAGAAACATAGAGTTGGCCGTGTGAAAAGCAATCAAAAGTAAGGTCTACACCAGCAACAGACAGAGTCTGGCCTTGGGCTTTATTAATAGTCATGGCGTAACAGAGGTTTACAGGGAATTGCACACGTTTGAAAGTAAACGGAAAATTATTGGGAATAATGGGTATCCTGGGAATGAAAACAACATCACCAGAGCCGCAACCAGTTAAGATTTCGGCTTCGATGACATTTCGTTGGAGACTTGTTACTCTCAGCCGTGTACCATTACAAAGTTTTGGAGGACTTAAATTTCTGAGTAGAATTATTGGTACTCCGACTTTTAAATAAATTTTGTGTGCTGGAACACCTGGTGTATTTAGAGAGTTTAAAAACTCTACTGGATAGTGGGTAGCATCTCCTTCTTCCAAAACCGTGTTAATAGATAAATATTCCCTACTTTCTCCAGAAACATGTACCAATATTTGAGAATTGATTGCTGCTGCTTGGTCATTGCGAGGTGCCAAAATAGCTCGTTGGCATAGCCAAGCAGCGTCATGGTTCGAGATCTCTGATGGATCTCCGTATACAGACGAAATGAGTTCTTGCTGTGAGGCAACAGAAGAACACAGGCTCTCGACTAAAGTTACTTTACCACCTTCTTGAGTCGGGTATGTACCGTTACCAATTTGAAGTAGTAAATTTGAGAAGACCTGCGCGTTTGCGTCACCTCCCAAATATGCTCGCATATTAAAGCTCAAATTGGATGATACGATACTACGCCATAAAAAAGAGCGCTTTAAACATGCACCTATTTCATCGGCCCTCGTTCCTCTTGGTATTATAGGGAGTGTCTGCCTAAAGTCTCCACAGAATAGCACCGTTAAGCCTCCCATCGGTCGGTCATTTTGTCTTATATCTCGCAACGTTCTATCTACAGCTTCCACAGCTTTACGATTTGCCATCGTACACTCGTCCCAAACAATCAGGACGCAATCGCGTAAAACCCGCGCTTTATCACTATTGCGAGAGATGTTGCAAACAGGGTTTTCTGTGCGCTCCAAGTCGATTGGTATTTTAAAAGTTGTATGTGCAGTTTTTCCTCCTGGTAATAAAGTGGCTGCTATTCCTGAGGAGGCCACCGCAAGGGCAATTTTGTTTTGGCTCCTTATTTGAGCCAAGATAACTTTGGTGAGGAAAGTTTTACCTGTTCCACCAGGTGCATCTAAAAACAGTATTTCTCCCAAAGAATTGTCTACACTACAGCATACTCTATCAAATATTTGACGCTGTTCTGGCGTCATATTTGAACAGCCATTTAGCACTATTTCTGCTAACTCCTCAGGGTTGTAATTTATTTCTGATGCATACTCCCTATTTATTGTTTCCCCACCAGCTGTCGGCGTTGGCAAGCCGTATTGACTGAGAAGATTCCCTCCTATACTTATAACTATATCTTGTATAGCTAGCAAAGACTTATTATGGCAGTTTTCCCGTACTTGGTCAGAAGTTTCTCTATTACTATTTTCCTGTCTGAAAAAATCTTCGGCAAACGCGTCTTTATATTTTTGCCACAACTGCCCAGCGTCCGATAGGCTACAAAATGTCAATAAAATGGCAAACAAATGACGCAGACGATGTGGACTATCGCTGACGCATGCTTCGGCTAAAGCATCATCCCAATGCTGATCGCCATCTAATAAATGCCGTGCGCGGCAAGCAGCCTGAAATGAGGGATATTCTATATCGTCCACTTTACGGAGATCAGTAAAAGAAGTAGGCCCTCGCACTGTGTGAAGAAGAAGGCGTAAATAATAACACTCTGCGTTATTTGGGTGCACCGTGTATACTCTTCCAATCACGTGTTCTTTAAAAATGCCGGGCTCACCTTCTACAGCAGTTCCACGTCTCCTGCGTTTAAAAACACCTTGCTGCTTGTTGTAAGTATAATATTGTGGCACTTCATTGTACAACAGAGACTTGGCGAAATTGTCTCTTTCGCAAAGGCGAAAAAATGCGAGCAAGGTGGTTTGTCTCGGGTTGTTCATTCTTTCTGCCACATTTTCTGGCTGAAAGTAAACTCGCTGCCCGCCTTCCAGGTGCACGTCAAGATGGATGACTGGCGGATACCTTTCATGTATGGGAAAACTCAAAATACGCCAAACTGCCTCCGAAGAGCTTATGTAGCGGCCAGATTGATACCTTGTCACTTCATCAAATTGGTTGTTATTTCTCAGTGCTATCATGGCTTGATCACTACCTTTATTAACATATTTACAGATATATTTTATAGATTCGACACTATTACAAATTTCTACATTAATATGTGCTTGAAAAGCTTTTGACAAAACTGGAGAATACGGTACCACCCACCTATTATCTAAAATAATTTCTTGACTACGGAATCTGACAGTAGCCGTGAAACCACCTTGTGACGGTGATCTTCGCCGGTATTGCGGATACCCATTTTCCCCCGCCATAGTTAGTTCTTTGAGTGCTCTGGGGTATTTTTTTGAGCATTGCCCATCTTTCATGCACGGTGATTCCCTATTTAAGACGCCACATGGCCCGTGAACCATATGTGTTTTTATTATGTCATGTAAAATCGGATCTGCGCTATGGTCTGGAAATTCTGCACTTATGACACTGTCTATAGCGTCGGGACGAATTTTTTCTTCCAGCCACAAAAGAATGTGCGCATGGGGTAAACCACGCTTTTGCCACTCGACGCTATACATAAAACACAGAGTTGAACCGAAAACTTTCTCCTTTGTAAGTAAATTAATCAAAACTTTGAGTTTCAAATGAAAAATCCTCGCAATAATGTCATGTCTGTCGTACGACGCCTGTCCTGTGAGAAGTGCCTGACAAATCTCTGTCCACTTTGGATTCGTTGTAAATGTTATAAAAAGGTCCGGCCGGCCGTATTTACGGACGTAACAAAAAGCATCTTGCGTTTTTTCATGCATATACCGCGGACCGCCTGTGAAACTGGATGGCAAAATAACTAAACGACCCAAGTCTTCGATGTTATTATCTGATTGCATGGCGTCCCGCAAGTGCACGTATTCTTCAGCGCGTAATCGTCGCTGGTTAGTGCGAATATACACTAAACGTTCAGTTTCTATTTTTGCGTACATGTCCACAATAAATTGGCTGAACAAACCGCGAAATCGTTGCAAAAATACAAAACTGTTTTGCCTTATTTGTAAACGGTAGGAATAGTATTGTTGAGCAGATATTTTTTTTTGAATTTTTACTTCAGACTTCAAACCAATGACCAAACGAAACCAAATAAAAGCCAATACTTTTTCGACCAAATCAGAACAACGACAATTTATTCATCCAAACGAACGAAACAACCAAACGAATCAAGTCAACACACTCAAGAATTTTAAGACACCAAACGAAACCCAATCGGTAGAGGAAACACGGCCGAAGGTCATTCTCGCGCGGAAAATCTTAACACCGCCATTCAGAAAATGACGTATTTGCACAACGCCATCTATCGGATAAAGATTTCAACCTTAGTTCTATTTTTTGTCTTAAGGTGTCGTTGCAAGTACTATACGGAAATGCGTGTTGTAATATTTTACTTCTTGAACTCACTAAATTAATCATATCTTCTGATAGAGTGAACCGATTTCGATGAAACAAAAACTAAGTTATACCTCAAGTTACGTAGAATTTTTATACATAAGCATTGTTTACATTGAATTCGTAGATTTTACGTGATGCGCGCACAAACAAACATATAAACAGACAAACAGACAAACAGACAAACAGACAAACAGACAAACAGACAAACAGACAAAAATGACAAAAAATATGAAAATGGGTTCGGTTAGTTATCCTTTAACACGCTGGCTATTTTTTTTGTCAATTTCTTCAATGTACAAAAATTACTTTTCTACAGATTTATTATATGTATAGATAAAAGTCGAATGAGTTGAATATTAGATTTATGAATTTGATTTTAAATACATACATAATAGTGTCTATATTCATTTAAGCAGTTTAGTGAATACCACTCCATGTAAATTATATTTGCTTAACACTGGATGAAAGTAATTACTAAAATCGTTATAAAGAAAGGTTTTAATTAAGAACGTACCAAGTGATGTTTTTGTATAGGTAAGGCTGACCATAAAATGTGGTTTAATTAACTCTGACGGTTCGTCGAAAGTGGTCTCGATCAGTGCACTGTGAACAGACGCACTTTATTTCGTGTAATTAAAGCACTAGAGAGTAAACGCCAGCTGTCAAACTACATGCTAGATGTCGCTGTATGTATTTTGTTTTTAAGTCATTAAAATGTAGCAACCCATTAATTTACATGTTATAAATAAAGTTCTATTAAAAAGTTTTATTACTGAATAATAAAACTTTTATTATTCTAATATAATAAACTATTATTACTGAATAATAGTTTTATTCAGTAATAATGACAAAACACTCTTCTTGTCTTGTGATTCACAAATATTTAAATTATCTTGCGAGTTTGATTCATTTTGAAATAACGTATTTAAGTATTAAAGCTTTGTTATTTACTGGTCAATGTTTTAATAAATATTTAAATAAGAGCTTCCGCCCACGCGGTATATAGAGAAGAATGCCTATGTACATCCTGGGTATATGAATCTACATACAATATTTCAACCAAATCGGTCCAGCCGTTTCGGCGTGAAAGGATAACAAATACATCCATACATTCTCACGTACAATCTTTCACATTTATATTAATAATTTCGTCAAGGGCTACGGTAGACTCGAACGAAAACTTATATGAATAACATAACATGAAAAAATATTGATTTCTACATACAGTAAAACCAATATATGCATATATGTATGCAATATTAGTCACATATCTTCCGAGCAGAGCCGGGTTTATAACTAGTTTATAATATTCATCATCATCATCATCATCATCAGCCTATAAGTGCCCACTGCTGAGCAAGCTGAGGCTTCTTCTCATACGGAGAAGGTTAGAGCATTAATCACCACGCTTGCTCAATGCGGGTTGGCGATTCCAGGTTTCCTCACGATGTTTACCTTCACCGTATGACAGTGGTGTCTAAATAATCATAGAAAGTACATATAACTCGGAAAAAGTCACATTGGCACATGCCACGTTTCGACTCCATCCTTATGCATGAGAAGCGGGCTGCTTAAATGTATTATTACAAGCTCCTAAGTTTATAATATTACAATAATAAATAAAAAAGATGTAATTTTTTGAATTGTTTACGTTACAACAAAGATAAAATATGAATTAAATTAAATACACACAGACACACACCTGAGAAAACATTCCACCTCCACATGACCTCAATTCCCAGGCCAGCTATAAAATATACGGCCAATGACCTGTCAGAATGATATAAAACTATTTCATAGTCATAGAGCACTGAATTTGTTAGTCTATGGCTGCAGTCAGTTATAACACTGGCTGACAGGATTTGTCAAAACAAAAAGTGGTTGATAACTAGGGTCAGTATGATGGAAGAAAAATATTGGGACAAATTAATATTCTGATTGACCTTGATTTGTGATGTGACCGTGTGTCGTCAATATTGTTAATTGTATGTATTGGTCATGTAAATAGATGAAATTTTGAAAATTTGTAAAAGCTGTTTTAGTTAGTTTAAAACTTTGAGGTGGAACTTTTTTTTATTTTATAATCCTTACCGCGTTTCGAACTTATAAAAACCATTTTGGTTTAACGTGAGCAAGATTGTGTTTAAAGAACATTGTAATGCTTTTTACCGGGATCATAACTATATCAGTTTAAGAGTTGTATTTTTTAAAGCGTAAAATGTATTATTAATTTTCTGTACTTCACAACAACAAAATAACTTCACTTTTAATTTTGTAAGGGGTGAGTAAAGACCAATAAGTGCAGTATAGGACATTTTTTTACCTGTTTTGCATCAATGTGTAAACCTATATAAGATTATAGCCTACTAGCTTTTGCCCGCGACTCCGTTCGCGTGAAATAGTGACTTCCTGCAGATTTTGGGCATAAAAACTATCGTATGTCCTTTCTCGAGTTACAAACTATGTATGTACCAAATTTCACATAAAATCGGTTCGGTAGTTTAGGCGTGTAGAAAAGACAGACAGACAGATAGAGTTACTTTCGCATTTATAATATTAGTTTGGATTTAGATTTGGGTGAGGCATAAGCAGTTCTCCTAAAAATAATACTACTGCTTAGTATTATTTTTTGGAGAACTGCGTTTTGAAGAGAAATTTTACCAATCTCTTCCCACCCACACTGCATAAGAAGCAAGGTACAATCAAAATCTCTCTACCTACAAACGACCTAGTTGTGACTCCTGCTCGTGGTATGTAATTGAGCTTAGCCCGCAACCCCAGCCAGACATCAGCGCCATTTGTGGTAGTCTGACGTCAGTGTAGAAGCCAAAAATAATATTCCAGCATTTATATTCAACCAAATTGGATTTTTGTAAAAATTTAATTAAAGCTAAAATGTTTTTTTTTTTTTGTTTTGTTGGTTTTTAGCATTTTCATTAATGACACAGCTGCTTGGAATATCTTATCCTTTGGAAGTGAAATGTTTGTAATCTAAGGAAATAAACAAATATATTAATTAATGTTAACGTTAAATTTTGTTGTTTGGATATTTTGCTTACAATTTTGTGCGTGTATTCCAAATCTAAACCGGGTTTGGTGGTTGTGGCTTGTCTTCTATTGCATTTAAGTTGTTGTAAGAATTACTTAAAAAAATCCTCTGTCTCTAGGCACCAGAAAAACATCTTTGTCACAAGTCATGTTGACTTGTGACAAAGATGTTTTTTAAAATTACTCATAATATTTTAAATTTATACCCGAGGAACCACTAGTATACGCAGACAACTTACAACTTAAACATTAACATGTAAAATTAAAATACGTAGCTACTAACAAGCCAGCCAAACACTTTAAGATAATTTTGTGGCTAGTCAATTTCTAAATCCTAAAATTGCTATCTCCTTGAACGTGGAAACTTTAAACTATAAACATAAATCAGTACAATACATTGTTCCTACCTGTCTTCCTGTACCCTCACATGAACACTATCGGAACTCACTAGCAAAATGACAACAATTTAAACTTATAATTCGATGTGGTAACCCTACTCACATAGCGACAAACACCACTACCAATACACCTATATCTCACCAAAATAAACCTAACCCCCTTGGAATAAGATTTATAGTGACTGGTATAAATAACTTGGTCTTTACATACATGACACGAGAACTCATGAATAGATATTGCGATGACAAAACCGCGGAAAATTGGACTTTGGTATGACGTAGAATTATTGTTTTATTCCCGTTTAGAGGTGCGTTTAGAACGAACGGGTATCCCGGGAATGGATGTGTGTAAATACGAGTGTGTTATGGAAAGCCTCATAGTCAATTGTATGGGGATATTTTCATAAAATAAAACAAAATAAAACTCTCTGTGTTTCGTAGCAAATTTACGTAAATAACAGTAAATTAGACTACGCTGTACATACACACTTCTTTTTATAACTATCAAACTCAACTATAAGTATCAAGTGACACAATATTCAGTCATGTTTTTAGAAATAAAATTGCATCATTTAGTATGAAAAAATGTTTCTACGCCGTAGCAGAAGACGACTACGCCGTAGTAGGTAATTAACTCTTTGCTACGCGTGCTACATAATTACACTGTGCGATTTATTAGAGCAAAAGTAATTGCAATATAAATTTTTCCTACAATGTCTTTAGTCACAAAGAGTTTCTAAATGTTCTAGAGAGATTAAGGCTCGCTTCTCGTGGATGAATGATAACTTTTCTGGAGTTATACATATAAGCTTTCTATAATAAGACATATCTGTGAAAGCATCGTGAGGAAATCTGGACTTATCAGTTAGAAAGGAAAAAAGAAAGAAAAACTATTTATTTTTGCGCAGAACACACATGAACTTAAGAACTAGAAAAAAAGAAATAAATAAAAAATAAATTTCTAATTTAAGTTTAAAATCGCCCATCGCCTAAAGGGAAACATTGAGAACTTTTTTTTTTGTCAAAATCGTTAAGTTACTTCTCTCGCCCAGGGTGAGGCAAGACAGAATTGCAGAATCTTGCTGACTAAACGCCCTCCCCCCTCCTTCTTGTTTCTTCTCCTGCTCTAGGCCGAGGCCACCGGTACGTTGGTACGCTGCACCTCAGGTGAGATAGCGAAATCTTCACAATTTCGCTACATTTCTTGGCATGAAAACCGAAACGTATGTACAACGTTCTAATGAACGACAGCTTAGGGAACTGGGGTGTGATGACATGCTATTACATTCTCTATTCGCTTAAATTGATCCCTTGAGAGGGAAGTGCTACTTAATCGTAAACCTTACTGTAAACTGTCGCTTAGTTATTAATTACACCTTGTCACATTCATATGTCATTTGTTTTATAGCTTGTATTAGGTATTAATGCAGTCGCATCGTAGGCCTGTCCGAGTGTGAACATCGTTTTTGTCGCTTCCAGTAAGCAGTGTTTCTCAAAGTTTTGTTATCGTTCCAAATCTCAAAATGGAAATTCAAAATTGTGGGTCTTGTGGAGACAATGTCTCAGAGGGTGTACAGTGTACTGTCTGCAATCAATATCTGCACTTTCAATGCAGCGGTGTAACCGAAGCTGGATACCGTAGGCTGGGTGATAGAAAGTTCACATGGCGTTGCTTCAAATGTAAGCAGTCTAATACGCCACAACCACCTAGCTCACCGAGGCCTGAAAATGAATCTGCTATACTGCTTGAAATTCGTGCTTTAAGTGCAAAGATGGCACCACTGGACAACCTAAAGGATGAGTTCTCGGCCTTAAGAAGTGAATTTGCCGAGTTAAAATCGTCTTTTCACAATCAATACATAGCAATGATTGACGATCTTAACAATAAAATTAATGGCATGGAATCTCGAATTGCTCAGGCGGAGAAGGTTCAAGAACAAGTTGCTTCAATAAGGGTGAGACTGGAGAAATTGGAAGAAGACTCCGACAATAAAGATCAATGGTCGCGTATGAGTAACGTGGTAGTAAAAGGGATAGAACAAACGAAAAATGAAAATTTAATTGATATTATACAGAAGGTCGGTACTAAAATCAATTATCCTATACACAAAGAGCCAAATTAATTTTGTAACCAGGGTTCCAACAAAGGATCCGGAAAACATCAAACCGATCATAGTATGTTTCTCAAACCGATATGTAAAGGAGGACTTTATAGCGGCGGCAAGATACGAGTTTAAGACCACTCCTCTAACGGCCGATCAGCTCCAATTAAAGGGGAAGCATAGAATTTACATTAATGATCATCTAACAACTAAAAACAAGAATCTTCTCTCTAAAACCAAAAAAGCGGCGATTGAAGCAAATTTCCGTTACGTTTGGGTGAAGCATGCAAAAATACATATTCGGAAAACGGACACATCGCCAGTCATAATAATAAAATCGGAGAAGGATCTTGTAAAAATTGTATAACTTATTTATTTCCTTTTTCTTGTTTTCGGTTAATTTTTCACATAGTCTTAAGTTTCACATTAATCTGTACAATAGTATTAAATGTATTGATCGCAAAGTTTGAGAATTACTATCCGGTGAGTGAATCGTGTGTATTCCAACAATTACTGTGTCATACAGGTGAGTGTCATTGCAAGTACTTAAACTATTCGCTACCTGCTACAATCGCGTCCCAATGTAAATTTAGCCATAACTTAGTGTACATAAGGAATTTTTTTGAATGTCTTAAGTTGATGTTTGTGATGTTTTGTAACTATGGACCGCCTTTTATTTCTATTCATCCGTCATTAGATAGCCGCCTTTCAATGATGTGTTGTTTTGTTCACTGTGTGCTGCCGTGTTTTACTAAATATTTAACTTATACCCGCACAAAAGATATTCATTACAATAATTTTATGTCAAGTAATTCAAAGCTTGTGACTGTGCGTATGTTATTTACTTATTTAACACCATGCTTTATTGTATGCATTATTTATACTGTTATTGGTAATATGTACTGTGTCTTCTATTAATATTTATTACCAAAATGTACGCGGACTACGTACGAAGACTTGTAATTTATATCGTAATATTTGTCTTAGCGCCTATGATGTTATTGTTTTTACGGAAACATGGCTTTTAGATGATATTTTTAGTAGTGAACTCTTTGATGATAGATACCTTGTGTGGAGACGGGATCGTGAATACGGCCGTACTGCCCAGAAATGTGGTGGTGGCGTATTAGTCGCCGTCAAAAAGGAGTTCGCAGTGATTGAAAGATCCGAGTGGCGTAGTTCTGCCGAAGATATTTGGGTAACCATTATCCTAAAAAAGTCGAGGCCCTCAGTAAAATATAACTTACACCTATGTGCCCTTTATTTATGTAAGGAAAACCTTGGGAACACCTATAATACACAATTACTCAATTTTACTAATAATGTAAGCAACTTAATATTAAAAAATCCGTTAGATAAATATATTTTGCTAGGTGACTTTAACTTCGGTAATTCTGTTGAATGGTCGGATACATCCCACAATGGTGAATTAAGCCCTTCTAATATAACATGTCAATGTATTAAGAACTTTTTCGACACGGTGTACACTTATAGTTTAGCCCAGTACAACAGTGTGCGTAACATAAATAATCGGCTTTTAGATCTTATCTTTTCCAATGACATTGTAATCGTAAGTAAATGCACAAATCCACTTGCGTTACCTGTAGACATGCATCATAACCCTTTAACAATTCAAGCCGACTTTGTTGAACTTCATAAACTTTCGGACAATTTAACAAACAAATATATTTTTTCCAGAGGTGACTATACTTCTATTATAACGGAGCTTGAAAAAGTTAATTGGGCCGAATTCTTACTCACTGGATCATTGGATGACGCAGTTGCACTTTTCTATAGAAAACTGTACGAGCTTAGGGATAAATTTATTCCGTTAAAAATCACAAAAAGTACTGCTTATCCGCCATGGTACAATACGGCTCTAATAAAAATTCTAAAAGAAAAATATAAGTACCATCGTAAATATAAAAAATATCACAACTTGTCCGATTATCATTCTTTTTCTTTGTTACGGACCAGAGCTATTGAAGTGGAGAAAAGTTGCTTTGATACGTATATGGCTAAAATTGAATCTGCTATAATTAACAATCCAAGATCATTCTGGTCATACGTAAAAAACAAAAGAACTATTAATGCATTCCCTAATGTGATGCATTACCGTGACACGATCGCTGAAACAGGTGAAGACATATGTAATTTATTTTCAAATTACTTTCATTCCACTTTCCAAAACCCAGACTCTACTGTAATACCTTCTAGTGAAAATAATAATTCCGTAACTAACATTAGCACTATTGAAATTAGTCATGAGGAGGTATTAAAGTTAATGAAATCCCTGGATTTGACCAAGGCGGGCGGCCCTGATTCCATACCACCTATTTTTATAGTTAAGTGTGCGGTTAGCCTGGTTGATCCAGTGTGTACCTTATTTAAGAGATCAGTTTCAGAGGGTATTGTACCGAGGGTATGGAAATCTGCATATATCACCCCTGTATTTAAAAAGGGAGATCGGTCAAATGTAGAAGATTACCGCCCTATTTCTAAAACATGTCTTTTTTCTAAACTCCTGGAAAGAATAATACATAAACAAGTTTATGGAGCAGTGAGAAGTAATTTTGGTGGAGAACAACATGGCTTCCTTAGAAACCGATCTACAACTTCAAACCTCATACTCTCCCATGAATTTGTATCTGAAGGCATGGACCAGCGTGCGCAAGTGGATGTTATATATACAGATTATTCCAAATGTTTTGACAGAATAAATCATACAGTGCTACTGGATAAATTACTACTAACAGGTATTCATGGGGACCTTTACCGGTGGTTCTCATCATATATTGAGAATCGCACACAGGCAGTAGTACTAAAAGGGTACGTATCTGGCTGGAATTACGTTCCTTCTGGAGTACCTCAAGGCTCAATCTTAGGACCTTTGTTATTCACACTGTTTATCTCTGACATACATAAGTGTTTCAGACATAGCTACATCCTACTCTATGCAGATGATATGAAGATTCATAAAGTTGTTAAAAACATATCAGATGCTGAGCAACTTCAAAATGATCTGAATAGGTTAGGGAAGAATATTGTGTGTATAATAAACTCCAGTTAAATGTTGCGAAATGTTTCCAAATCACATACTCCCGACAAAAAACTATTGTTAGTTTTGAATATAAATTAAACGATCAAATACTCAATAAAGTCACTTCAATTAAAGATCTAGGAGTAAAAATGGACAATAAACTTTTGTTTGATCAACACATTGATTACATTGTAAATCGAGCATCAAGGGCGTTAGGATTTATTATAAGAGTTTCAGCTGATTTTCGTTCCTTAAAAACTATAAAAATTCTATATTGTGCTTTCGTACGTAGTCACTTGGAATACGCGTCACAAATTTGGAATCCTCAGTACGAGATATATAAGTCTCGTATTGAAGCTGTACAAAAGAAATTCTTGAGATACTTAGATTACAAAGCACGGCAGTATTCAGATGATTACAATCACCGTTGTAAAAGATATCACTTTCTACCGTTACACTACAGACGTAACATTAGTGACATTTCATTTTTCATGAATATTGCGAATGGGTCGATCGATTGCCCAGAACTATTGGCTAAGTTACACTTACGTACATATCTTCTAGGGCTCAGGCATAGACCACTTATGCAGATTGCTTCTGGTTCAACCAAATATAGAAAAAATACCTTTCTCTTACGTGCAGCACGAGCATTCAATAATATTCCTGAAGACTTAGATGTAGATCTTTTTTGTTCAAAAGCGATCACAGTGAAACGCTTATTAGCAAATAAATTCTTTGAAGATGATTCCCGGATGTAAATGTCGAACTTTATTATAATACTTTGCTTAAGATTGCATATCCTTTTAATTTATACATAGTGTTTTTGTGTATAGTCTCATTGGAGCTCTCCGAAGGGATGGGCAGTCTTTGTTCAAAAGTAGTTCCTTTATTTATATATATATATTTTTTTGTGTCATGTGTTTATAATATAATTACTAGTTTAATATAGATTTAATTTGTGTAATATTATCTGTGAGATATTATCTGTGTTTACCTTTTCTGTATGTTCCAGTGAGGTTCTTGGGTCAGCCTACGATAATAATATTATTTTATGTAGTCACTTAATGGTGGAAGCTTGTTGTTAGCAAATTAGAAATTTATTAAGTTATTATTATTATAATTAGTCTGTAAGCTTTCCTTCGAATAAATAAATAAATAAAATAAATAAATAAATAAAAATTAAGAGACAGTTTCATATTATTATATTTATTTAATATTTCAGTCGTAGTTGAAAGATCATTATTAATTATGTTGATATTTTTATTTAAATTTTAATGTATTCGTAATTTTCCTTAGTATAATGTTTACATACGGCAAGTGATGTGTACATCTGTTAAAGATATACATACAAGAACTCTGTCTCAGTCATAAAATTAAAAAAATGTATTTTACGTGTATTGTTGATGTACCTTATTGAATAAAATAAAAATCATCGTGAATTACTTCAAGTGTTACCTTTGTAAGTATTATTTTACCAGAAGAACTGTTATCTTTGCACGTATTTTTTTTCTATGCTGTCAAGAAGACTTTGTCCGATTTGTTTATTATAAATGCAGGTCCAATGATAACTTTCTTAAGTTTTTATTATAGGCGTTAGCAATGACATTTGACAAGACAGAGAAGCCCTTAAGCATAAAAATGCTAAAAAAGCGTCTCCATGCAATCTGACCCATGAACAAACTCACTTCTTTTCTTTTTAAAAAGAAACGTTATCCCTTTCTAGGATTTTCTCATGTGTCGTTGGTGCCTTTACAAATATACAAATATACAAATTTACACACCTAGACCTGGGACACTGTTGTTTTGTGCAGGAATCCAACCCAAAACATGTTGCACAACAGCCAGTTACCTAGCCACTGCACCAACCATATATGCATCTTTAATAGCACATAAGCAACTTTCAAATTTCAATATATATGCAACTAGCAGACCCAGCCACGCGTTACTGTGGCTAAGGTTCTTGTCATAATACATATGGATAAATAATTTGCTATTAAATAATATTGTCTCTATCCTATCTTTCAAGTTGGATCAAAATGCATACGGAATGCAAATCAAATTTAAAATCAGTATAATTGTATAAGATTCTATCGCGGACAAACACGTGATACGATTTTTTTTTATGTAGATTTAAAAAAAAAATAAGTAGAGATTTCATATTAAAACTTGTAGATTAAAACCTCATTTCTCTCACAAGTACTTTAGAAATTATTGGCAAACAATTCCAACCCTATTAATCTTGGTAAACAATAACCAAGTCAACTCTATTGGTCCACAATTCCCAAAGCAATCACTGTGTTGACCGAACCTATTGTAACGTCGCTGTAACAATGCCAGAATGCATTTAAAACATAGACTGTTATATGGATGTACGATCTCTTGGTAATAGAAGACTAATTTCCTGTGGCAAGCAGATAGCTCAGTATGTTATCATCGTAATCTTCAACGAAAAAAAAATTGAAAAGAAACGCATATACATTATTTTATCGGTATCCACGCTTTGCACGCAATTTTGAATTTGTTAAGAATGATTTGTTATTGTCGTTTTGAAAAAAGAATAGAGTAAGGCTAGATAGACTTCAAATGTTTGCCGAATTTGCAGAGTAAGCGTAATAAGACACCGCCGTGGCTTCGGCCTAGATCAGGAGAAGGAACGGGGAATTTTTTACTCAGTAAGAGTCTGCCACTCTTTTTCCACGCTACCATGTGCAGGAAAAGTCATTTGATGATTTTCCCCTCACAAAACAGACTTCAAATTCTTGTCTTTCCTAAAACTTAAAGCACGTTTACAAAGTTAAAACTAAACACTAATAAAATATGTTCCTACATTCAAGCTGCTGCAGCAATTTTAACACTAATTAACGTGAATAAAGCGCTCAAGATTTATCAAACTCAAACTCCCGTTCAAATTGTATGCACGTTTTAGCTGAAGCAACAGAAATTGGCTGTGAAGGTTGACGACATAATTTATAAATTCACAAAACGCGGCCACTGTTCATCAAGTCGACCTGAATTAGTTATGACAGAAACTCGAGTGAAGGTCCAATGTCGCGTGAATATATAAACACTAGCAATGCGGTACTAGGTCGAAAAGACCAGAAATGCATTTTTTTATTTATTGTGTATATCTTAAATTAGACTAAACTTTTTAAAAAGACTGACAACGCAATTGTTGGTTGTTTAGTGTAAAATACATTTTATATCATTTGCTACTGCCTCATATAAACTATTTATTTGATGGTCCTTATTTATTTGGTGACTTATTCGCTACCAAAATTACATCAACATCATCACATCATCAGATGTAACATCACATGGAACAATTCTTTTAATTCTTTATCAAGAAGAGAGTGACTTCTTGTACAAAACCAAATACAGTTTTAATTTAATAATATTAGGTATATTTTATTAATATGGAAGTTAATATTGAAATTCATGTCACTTACAAACTATATTTATTCGTATTCTGTTCTTTTTGTCAAACAATACCAGACAGCTAATCTTACCAATTTTCTTAAGCTTAATATCGGTCCTTTAAGCCCTAAAGATTGGACAAAAATCTCTACGAAACTTAACGTGTTAAGGGTGCCCGAGTCGCTATAAAGTGGTGAATTAATGTTCTCAAAGCAAACTTTCCTGAAAGATTTTTCAGCCTGTAAACAAAGTATAGGTTAAAAAGAGATTACGTAAGGTAGTTTGGGTTTTAAGGGTCACATTTTTTGGCTGTAAATTTTAGGAATAAAGAGTGAGTAGAAAGTTTTTCACAAGGTTTTTTTAATTGCTTTAATTTTTTTTTTTTTGTTATGTATTACTTATTATTTACGTGTTTGTGATACTGAATATTTCACTGGTTTGGCCGATCGTATTTAAAACAGGTACCCTATTTATGGACAGAGTTTTTCCGACAGTTAGCCTGCACAAGGCGTACCTACAAGGTACGCCTTGTGCAGGCGTTGTATTATACGTACGTATTAGTACGTAAGCTAATTTTAATATTGGTCCTACAATACATCGTTTTCGCTTTTACAAAAAAAAAAAACACCAAATGCAACGAGAGAAAAAATACCCTCCGTTCATATAATTCTGTTTGCTATTTGAAACAGATAAGCAACATTTCAATCTGATTACACGGTACAAAAGGTTCGACTAGGGACCTTCTTTTCTTAAGACTAGTACCGCTATACTCATGTTATCAACGAGTACGTCGAAATCTTTTATTCACTACCACACAGCTCTATTTCGTTTCGTACGTATTGAATCCTTGCTGCTTTGTTCTTGGTGTTTTATAGTTTTTATTTTGGTCCTTTGGTCGGTTAAAATTTGGTCCTTTGGTTCGTTTGATGTGATTTAAAAAAAATATTGGAATACAATTTTTTTAATATGATTTAAGTAATATTAAAAAAGCAATGAAAAAATAATTCTTTAACAATTAAACTAACGTAACACTAACTTTTGTAATAAAACAATTCTGTAACAAAGACTTCTCAGAGAAGAAAGGTCGAGAGAAACTTATAGATCAGTCTGTTTTAAAGTATAGACAAATGTAAAATACTGTAGAAGAATCGTGCAAGTTCGTACTGTACAGGTCTTTTGAACAAATAATTACAGTAGTTTGAGCGGATCCGTTCTAATATCAGGCACGTGTCAGTTGACAACCAGATCAACCAACGGGTTTTGTTTCAAAAGAAAATTTGAGCAGGTTGCACAAATACTCCAACTAAGAATACAATTAATAATTAGAAACCAAAATGCGAGGCTTGACAAGGACCTTTAGGTAATTTAATTAATATCTATTGTTACTCATTTCATTTTTATAGATAAACACTAGATACAGTGAACAACTATAGACTTTGATTAATAGATGCTAGAGTTCAAAATCCAAATTAAAAACGTGAAACAGCATATTGTACATCAAAAACATGAATCTCATATACGATACGAATATAGCGCAATCTTTAAGCTTTGAAAATTCGGAATGCACCAGTAACAACCAAGGCGGATATTTCACAATTAGGCTTAATGAGAAGTGACAGGCTGCTAGTGTTGTGATGCTATGTTTAATATCACAACATCGTACTACGGGAATGTTCCCGTGGTGCTTCCTGCCTATTTTGATTAAAAGCCAACAAGAATTCATCATTAATTATTTGGTTTTGTATAATAAATACATATAGGTATATATTATATAAGATTTAAAGCTGTAATAATTATAATAGGATTGAAGTTGTCGTCATTTTACGTATCATCTTGATATTTTTCTTTTTTAATTAATAGTTTTATAGTAAATTAACAATGATAATTTGGAATGGAAATTAATTAAATTAAGTTTTGTTAAATCATTATATAAATACAAATAAAACCATCGTTTTAAGCTTGTCGAAAATATTTTGAAGTCTATGGCAGCCTACAGGAGTTGGTTTTTAAATAAAACTTTCAAATCGATTAGGTCCTAGTAGTTTTTTCTATTGATCGCATCTACCTGTGTAAGAAATTATTTATTTATAAATTTTTCAGATTCAAATACTGGACATTTTTTTCAGGTTAACTTTATCATCATCATCAGCCTATAAGTGCCCAATGCTGAGCAAAGGCCTCTTCTCACACGGAGAAGGTTTGAGCATTAATCACCTTGTTCTGCTTGTTCAATGCGGGTTGGCAATTTCAAACTTATTATTGAAATACTGGACATTTTTTTCAGGTTAACTTTATAGCTCATCATCATCATCATCAGCCTATAAGTGCCCACTGCTGAGCAAAGGCCTCTTCTCACACGGAGAAGGTTTGAGCATTAATCACCTTGTTCTGCTTGTTCAATGCGGGTTGGCGTTTTCAAACTTATTATTAGAAATTATAAGTATACTACTACTACTAGGATTCCTCACGATGTTTACCTTCACCGTATGTCAGTGGTATCTAAATAATCAAAGAGAGTACATATAACTCGGAAAAAGTCACATTGGTACTTGTCAGGTTTCGAACCCACACCCTCATGCATGAGAAGCGGGCTCCTTAACTTCCAGGCCACCACGACTGTCTTTATAGCATCAGACTCAAGAAAAACCAGATATTATTTAATAAAATTTTCTTTTCGGTTTCCAACACACCGCACACGCGGCGTTGTCAATATCCAGCATTCAATACATGAAATATTTCTAAAGATACGAGCCATACACGTAAATAACAGGCAAGACCAGTGAGTGATAAAACATTTATATTCCACACTGCGTCTTCGATATTTCATCGAGTTTAGGGGAACCAAGAAAAAATAGGTACTGGGAAATTCTCATTTAATAATGTTCCCGAGAATTGTATTGAATCCCTTTATGATTTTACTCGTGGCCCGTTGTGAATCGAGGCTGTGTTATTTTGGTGTAAATTTGTTATGTAGGAGAATTTGATTTAGATTCTTTGTAACTAATATATTGTCTTCCGGTTTCCAGCGTTATTTATATTCGCGAGATACTCGACAGAGAGTGAGAGAATTTAAATACACACTGAACTTCAGCATTTTCTTTATTGGAGCCATCGAAGGAGATTATTCCTTTATTTAGTTTTGAAGAATTTTTGTTTTACTGGCTTTGACGATGCTCTTATTATGATGGACCTTTTTGTGAGGGGAAATCATCTAATGAGTAGGGACCACCCGCCCAGGGTAGGGAGGATTTGATAATTAGTTAGAAAATTGTACTTATCTGTTTAGAAACATTGCGTAGTCTATGTCTACCGAGCCAACATTTTCAATCCAATCTCTACCTACACAAATAACACACAATACAACTAAAACCAAATTATTGACCATTAATATTGAAAATAAAAATGCATAGAAAATATAAACCATAAATAGAATTTAAATTCAACAAACAGAATTTTCACCTAAAACAACCGATTGTATAATTTAAAACGTGTTCACTAGCATAAAAGTTATTACCTGAAAATAAAATTGTTTATTACACACATTTATGTCCGGTAAGCCGGAACATTTAAAAATCGTGTTACATTTGAAATTCGTATAATGCCGGAATTTTTGTCGGCCATTTTCATAGTTGTCCGACAGCGCGTTAGTAACATGGCTCCACTAAATATTTACAGCTATATTATCTGTGTCATCACTGATACGGCTGTGTTCCCAGATCAAAGAATCGAAATTAAATATAAAAATATTTTATTGGCAATAATATGCTCCAACCTGGATTGTGTCAGAATATATTTTTAAATTGTTTCAATATTTGTTTCTGTTTTTGGTCATGCAAAAAGAATTTGCTAATTCGGAATACGTTTATGAGTTTACCAGTGTAATTTTATCATTGCCATTTTTTTATTGATAGTATTCGAAATTCATTATTTTTTACATTCATTTGTGTGTGATGTGACAAGTTAGTACCAATAAGCACTTTAAATCTTTTGTCCATTCCGCCAGTATTAGTTGGATTTTGCGTCACTAAAGTGCTTGCAGTGAAGTCCCTTCCAGGCTGGCTAGGTGCTTAAATTAATTCAAGTCATACCGGACGGACGCTGTTCAAGGGTTTGTCAACTCCAGATCTCCTCAGCTCGTTCGAAATGACATCCCTAAGCTCAGTACAGACACTTACTACCATTTCTTGTCCGGATTTCCTCATTACTGATTATATCCTGAATTTGAAGCCCTTTCTTAAATTTAATATGCAAAATTTCAACTTGCGAAGTCGTTATTAAGATTTATGTAAGTGCGGCTAGAAGGACCAGTTGGGATATAGAATTTTGGTGATCTTGTAATGAGAAAATGGCCAATAATGAAATTATTATCATAATACGAAAATATTACAGTATGAAAGATATTTATTACTTTGTAAGACGAATACGCAGAAATCATATCAAATTAAAATAAACAAATTCAGATTTTTTTTTATTTACAAATTAATTTTACACCTATAAAGTACTAAAATTGCCTCACAGATAAATTCTTTAAATATTTTATTTTAAGTAGAAGCACATTAGAGTGCTCTTGAGAGCACGCTCTCAATCAATGGCGGTGGAAGTGAGTAGTTTGTTTTTAAAAGTTTTATTACATCCTGCAGGCTCTAGGGGGAGATCGAACTATCTTAAACTTTACACTCGTTCTCTTTGGAACGGTATTAGATACGTTTAGGTACTGTTCAAACCTTTATATGAAGTTGTACAATATAGATTCAACAGCCTAAGAAACGACTGGCTCCTGTGTAACGTGTCACTTTGTACTTTTACTAAGAGTGCTTTGTGTATCGTGGTGGCCTGGAGGTTAAGCGCCCGCGTCTCATGCATGGGGGTGCGAATTTGGAACTTGTCAAACACCAATGTCAATTTTCTCTAAGTCTAACGGTGAATGAAAACATCGTTAGGTAACCTTGACTTATAATAATTATAAGATAGAAGAAGAAGATAAATTAGAAATTTTTCTAATTAGAAGTTTGAAATCACCAATTTGCCTTAAGCAAGTGCGATAATTCAGGTTCTGCTTGACTACTCCCTGCTCTTTGTGTGTGTATGTGTGTGTGAGTGACTTCTTAGTCTGTTTTGCTACCCTGGCGAGTAAAGTAAAGGCCTGCTTTATTCTTGAGATCACTGTGACAATGCGGCTTTAGGCTGAACTGGACCTGAAGAAAGAACGGGTTGGTTTTTAGTCAATAACAATCTGACACTACCTCTCACCCCTCCCAATGCAGAAGCAGCCATATGATATTTTTTCCTTTCAAAAGACAAAGCAAAGTAATAAAGCAGGAAATATCAAAACCATTATGAATATCAAATTCTTGACACGCCAATAACACTAAACCGAATAACGTTATAAAATGTGGTCCTTAGACATTTGGCCACTTCATATTCAGCCGGCCTGATATAAAATGTCACTTCACAACAAAAGGCGAGTCGTAAAAATACATGTTGACGTCAACTTGTTGCCGTCACGTCAACGTGTCGGGATGACGTGACATGTCATGATTGTCATCGTCAGTTTCACGGCTTTCAATTTTTTAACTCGTGTTTTGTATTTCGACAATTTATGTATTTTTTTTCGTTTTTGTTTGAAATCAGAACACGTTTATGATTTCGCAGCGTAGTATCAATTTGTGTAGTGTAATTAAAATCCAAAAAATTGCAGGTTGTAGATCAATCACAAATGTTTTTCATAGGTGACTGGTAAACTAGCCGATGGATCAACCGATGATAAGCATCGGCGCCTCCCTTGCACATCCGCTACTCTGCGGAGTTACAAATGTATTGACAGCCTTCTTTGCTGTAAGTTTTTTTATAAATAAGTAATTTAAGGATTGCGGGGCGGGAAAAACGCAACGCCACCATTCTTTCACTCGTTTGTGCCGCACATGTCTCTGTCACACTTACAGTATGTGGTAAGATGAAAACTATAAAAACGATTTTATTATGAGAAGAAATCTATGAAAATGCGCCTAGCTTTTTGGTAAAAAAGCCTAGAGAGTTCATGATTTTTATTACTTCACTGTAACCACACAGGTGGTTATACTCAGCACCTGTCACGGACACCGGATCCTCGTAAAGACCTGCTCCAGAGGTCTCATGATGCAAAACCTGTTACAGCACATATCTTGCGTCTACCTTGTGCTCTGCCCCAGCGCCCTCATGATATTTTACTTGTCAATGCACATCCCTTGGGAGACTTATCTACCTTCTGAATTACAGTATTTTTCCTGAGGTACTGACTCAGGCTGGATGGTAGAGACCCCCACTTTGCACCCGTGACTTCAACAATTCGTCTACAGGTAATGCAAGCAGGATTATGGCGTGTTAGATGCCAAGGCGATGCCTTCTAGCAGGATTGGCCCTCTTATGGAACATGACAATCTTATAAAAGGAAGAAACTTTCCTCCATTTTTCTATCTCTGTCTCATCTACTGCTGGTAAAGACAAGTAACATCTTTTGGACCCGAGAACAAAGACAGTTTTAACCATTTATATTATAATATACAAGAGCCAACTGTCAGCAATGCAACTGGAGCTCTATCCACCAGCGAAATATTAAAAAAATATAAAATTATTCACAAAGCAATATTTTTAAAATGAGTATAAACATTTTTCAATATTCAAGGCATAACCTTTCAATAAAATACAAAACGTTTTCACATATCGAAGTGTTCGGTATTCCAGATATCCAGATTGTACGCAGAAATTTAACATTGAAGAGAAATGCAATATGAAATCGGATTTGTATCAATTTCAGCGTACTTTAAGAGCATTGAATAGTGATTCCATATAAGTATGTGTATATATTAAAATTATTTAACGTTATGTGATGTACTTCACAAGAATTTCATTATTGGCAGTTTGTTTATCGCCACTGAGCTCTCTTAGGACCAGCTGTTCAGCTCAAGTATATATAATAAAATGTAAGTAAACGTGTAATTATGTGAATATGTGTATTTGTAGGTTATATTTATTGTATTCATATATTATATTTTTGTATTATATGTATATGTCGCCTTATATGCCTATGCTTTTTAATCATTTGTGTGCTTGTTTAGAACCTATTGTTAACACTTCTCTGCATCACCCGTGAGGTTGACTGGTAGAGAATGCCTTCGGGCGTTAAGTCCGACTTTGTATGTATTTTTTTATGTGTACATAAAGTGTTAAATAAATAATTATTTTATGTACAAATCGAAAAAAAAGGAACGTCTCCATATGAACCAATAATTTTGATTGAGCACAGCGCGTCATGGTCAGTGACGAACCGATTAATAACCATTCTTTTTTATTTTTGGAGGTTTAAAAGTAACCTCTTTTTTGAGGGGTTTCATCATCAAATGACTTCTCTCGTCCAAGGTGAGGCGAGAGGTAGTGTCATACTCTTACTGACAAAAATTTTCCTTGTTCCTTTTGTTGCTTAAGGCCGAGGTCGTGGTCCGTGGTATCTTATTGCGCTTGCCGCGCAACACTTTTCAAAAGCAGTTTGTCTGGTTTGTGTGTAACATTTTTTTATTATTTTAATAAAGAGCAATGTTACAAAACAACACTAATTTTGTACATAACATTAACACTTATTTTCAACATCGTGTAAATCTGTGTATACTTACTTATAGCTTAAAACTCTCTACGAAATTATTAAGTACCTTCTTCCTAGAACTCTGTAATGAACTAGTATTAAATTCCTTCTTTAACATTCCTTTGCGTATTCATTGCAGCAAAATATTACTATTATTGTAACAGCAAAAGGACATGTCTTACACTTGAAATACTCTTTATCGTGGGTGCATTTACAAAGTAACAAAATGTACACGTCATACACAGACCTGGAACGATAATTTTTGGATTACACAAAGAGTTATTCTGTGTGTAAACTGAATCTGCGACACATTATCCAATAACCAGTGCAGTC